>OZ014460.1:12060561-12777649 GCA_963966035.1 Acleris laterana
CAGTTTTAGCTTAAGGCACCAATAATGAACACTTATCTTATCTTATCTTATCTTATCTTACAGGTAGACCCTATCGGATATACTTCATACTTCGACCCTTTAGGATCTTTTGTGCAATTACCATCTTACACACTCAGCTTTTCGAATGTACAGGTTTACTCACGATGTTTTTCCTTCACCTTAAGAGCATCGGATAATGCAGTTAAGTTAGAAAAACTGACTGGTTTGAGCCCCCTAAGCCACTAGGCCACCGACGCTCTCCATAATGGACAATAACTAACAATACAAAGATTATAAAGTTATAAATTGATTGCCTCAAAATAAATGAAAAACCCTTACCATCCGTAACATAAGAATTGTTATTTTTCAACCTTATGAAAGTGTGCCCCTACAACACTCGAATGCCTCAGTCTGAGCACAGATTAAGGCACTCGAAGTCGACCAAGCCCGCACAGCCACTGTTTACTCTCTTTCTGATTGCTTTCATAACGAACTGCCGCGTCGGAGTTGTAACACAAATATTTTTCTGGCATTTTTGTTAAGTACTCACTTTTTTCTGAGTAAACTTTTTGTGAATGGCTTTTCGCTGGTGTCAGCGGACTATTTGTTTTTTACCCGAGTAATTCCTGTCAAAAAAGGAGGGTTATGAAAATACTGATCAAGTGCAAGTCGGACTTACGCACTGAGGGTTCCGAACCACCGCACAGGAGGTATTATAAGATTTCGATTTGAACGCTTGGTTCTATAATCATACCAAAGACACTTGCATAATTCACCTTTTTTACTTTATAATATATTGAAAATAAAAATACGTTGTAAAAAAAAGGTTTTTGTCAAAATTTTGCTGTAGTAAACAATATTCTGAAAAAAAAACTGTCTTAGTCTCTAACGCAGTTTTTTTTTAATTTGTCACTCAGTACCGCCGGGGTTAAGAGCACCGGTATCGCATAATTCTTATGTGTCCTTACAGAAAGCAAGTGTTAAAAACCTGCATGCTTTGATAACGTCGTCTATATAAATAAATAAATATAAGGGGACAATCTCACACCAATTGACCTAGTCCCAAACTAAGCTCTAGGCTTGTACTATATGTATGGGTACCTACTAGACAACGATATAAATACTTATGTAGAGAAATATATACTTAAATACATTAGAAAACATCCATGACTCAGGAACAAATATTCGCGCTCATCACACAAATATCTGCCCTTACCGGGATTCGAACCCTTGCTTCGTAGGCAGGGTCACTACCCACTAGGCCAGCGCGGCAGCGCGTCGTCTATACATGTTAAATACCCATATTATAGGTGCACTTCAAATTCACCATTTGTTTTTTTTTATCCTCCCTTGCTTTGCTTCTTTTTATGTGAGTTTTGCTAGCATATAATGTTCTTTATCTTTATAAAGTCACTTTGCACGTCTGTCTGTCTGTATATTCGCTAATTCTTCTTAATCCTCGAATCAAATTTTAATACTGTTTTCACTATCAGACATATATCTTTTTACGAAAGGTTTTTATGTATATTAAATTCTGGTTTATGTGCGGTTGTTACAGAAAACTCACATAACCCCAGGCGAAGCAAGGGCGGGTTACTAGTGTATTTATAACGTATTGAATCTTCTAAGATCCGAACAGCTGCTTAAGTTGCGCGGCCGAGTTCACAATTGAGAAGTTTGGACAAATATTGACTTAACGGATTAGCATCAGGGTGCTACTCTGCCGTCCTAAGCAAAAACACAATAACTAAGATAAACTTTCTATAGTAATATCAACCTTAACATTGAAGTGATAGAATTGAATCTGCTTCGGTGATTGAATTTAAGATACTGCTTATTGGCTTAGGTGGGCTGTACTGTTATTGCAGTAGCTAATCGATGAAGACTTAACTACGTAGTTGGTAAGCTAACTCAATTCAATTCGATTCTTTTACTTTTTTTTGTATGCCATAGAGAAGACAAACGAGCACACAGGCCACCTGATGGTAAGTGGAAACTGAGACCCATAGACATTCGCATTCACAAGACTGCAATGCAATCCTAAGACTGCAAATGCATTACCAACCCTGAGGACTAAGATGGAATGCCTCTATGCTAGTCATCACCGGCTGTCTTATCCCCAAACCGGAACACAACAATGCGAACACCAGGGCCGGAACTACCATATGGCTTTTTGGGCTTTAATCCATGGCCCCGTGGATTCAATGGCCCCCAACGAAGTCAAGTCAAAGTCAAAAATAGATGATAGACGATAATGCGAAAAAATCCCCCTAATTACTATATGCCCCTTAGTAGTATTACCCCCCTAATCTCAAGGTTCGGCCCTGGCGAACACTGCTCTCTGCTCTGCTTCTGCTCCTGTAGGTACTGCGTGTGCTTTTTGTTATTGCAGTAAAAAAAGCACTACAGTATAGTACCTATTTAGTTAATAATGCCCGGCCTATAAAAAGTCAATCCTGACACCTGTCATTAAAGTACAAATTATATCCTCAAAGCCAAGAAGAGGTTATAAATTGTACTGCAATGACAGCTGTCAGGATTTTTATACGACCGCGCACTATAGTAATAGTTTATGTAACTCTTAAATACTAGGTATTCATGTACTAACGTAGTTTTTATAAGTGTTTTTGTAACTAACTAACTATGGATCTAAGAAATCTGAAAATAAAACTTTTTTTAAAATTTAATTTTAATTGTGGTATTTTTTTTAATGTCCTTATGATCATAAAGGCCTTATCTTTAGCAGATCAGAAGAAAAGGAAATATGTAAAAAGATAATCCGCTCAAATACCTTCTTTCTACTCTAAGTCAGAAGGTTTAAATTGTAATGGCTTGACATTTAAAACAACGAACGAAAACTGTCATTTTAATTTGTAATATTCATTGGATTGTTTTTGTTTTCCTTTTGTACAATAAAGTGTTTACAACATACATACTTACATTACTCTTAATAAAATTATAAATGCGAAAGTTTATATATGTGTGTGTGTGTGTGTGTGTGTGTGTGTGTGTGTGTGTGTGTGTGTGTGTGTGTGTGTGTTTGTTACTTTTTCACGCTGCAACGGAAAGTTTAAAAGTTCCCAAGGGAATAACGTAGTCGCGGGCAGAAGCTAGTGTAATTATAAGACCTTATGCACGTTTGGTCGAATCCGCCCTTAGTGGTCAACCCAGTGCTAAATTTTCTGTGCGAGTGGCCCTTTAAGAGTAAGTAAGTACTTTTATTTTGTTTCAAACGCCTTAATTGACATTCTGAACATTCAATCAAATTGTCGTTCTAATAAAAATAATCGAATTGAACATTATTATTCACTCTCTTCGAGCTCTCAATTTAAAGTCATTTCATCATAATCAGATTAACATTTCTTGAGCTAAAAACGTTGATGAAATAATATTTTATTCATCCCACGGGCTGAGAGTTGAGACGGAGTTTATTTTGGGGACAAGTAGGTCAGGTTTCAGGTATTGATTCCATCTTTGAAACAATTTTCGCCTTAACGGGAAGGAATGTGAATTGAAAATTGGTTTTAAATTTAATATAGGTGAAAAACTTGAGTAAATGACATCTTGCACGTAGTTGTACATCTGTATAGACCGTTGGACATTCTGTATTTGAAATTGGACGTGAATTCCATATTATTTTTGTACACAAATACATGCAAAATTTTTCACCTTTATACTCTTATTGGTTTAACATCGTTTTTTTTTTAGGTTCCACACCTCGAAAGGAAAAAGGGGAACCCTTAGAGGATCACTTTGTTGTCTGTCCGTCCGTCTGTCATGACCCTTTTTCTCAGGAGCACTTGAAGGTATCAAGCTGAAATTTATATTAAATACTTACTCAGTTCTACTGTCCCTTGGAGCTGTGAAAAAATCAAACTTCTAAGCCAACGTAATCAAAAGATACAGCCGTTTATAGACCAAAGAAAACAGGGATAATTTTTTATATGTTATAGTTTAATTTACTTAGGGAGTCGAAATAATTCATTAAGTTAACAAAAACAAAATTTAAAAACAAACTCGGGGAAGTTGCATTATTATTTGGCTTATAATATAACCAAAAAAAAACTGACTAGCCCATAGGTCATATTAACAAAAAAAAAAGAATTATTCCTTTTTTTGGGTAGTCGTGTAAAAACTCCAAAAAAATTAGTAAGTGTTCGATTCCAATCCGAAAAAACGCGTTATCTTTAAAGATCCGCTTAGAAAGCCAAGTGCTTTGGAATAAGAACCTTTGAATACTCGCATTAACGATGTCCCATTCAACCCTTTAGAGAGTTCGAGTGATTCTTTAATAGACTTCCTGTTCTGGAAAGATCGAGTCTAAAATGATATTTGGACAAAAAACGCGGTGCTTTAACGATTTTGTCGAATGCGAGTAGGAATTTATTCTATTTAAGTTTATGTTTCATACATATTTTTACATACTACATAAGCTTACGCCTGTATTCCCAGAGTAGGGTAATGTATTAGTGACAGGTCGCAAGCCCACTACTCACTACATACTAGTTAACTTTAAATATCACATAATATACTAAATATGTACCTACTCCGTGTCTTTCCGTGGAGGTTGTAAGAGACGACTACAGAAATACAAGCGTGTAATACTGTTAGGCGATGGGCTTGCAAACTGTCACTAATACACTGGTAAACATCTTAGCCTAATTGTGCAAAATGTGGTTACAGAATTATCAACAAGTTTTTAAAGTTGTCGGTAATTCTGTAGCTCTGCCTACCCCATTCTGGGAACGAAGGCGTGACGGTATGTATGTAAGTATGTATACTCTTTAGTGCATAAATAAACAAATGTTATATGAATCACCAGTTTAACTAATGGCTTTTTTACTAAATCTCATTGCCAAAGAACTTTTTGTAAATTTTAATTTTAATTAAGAGTCTTGACAAGTAATTCGTATGCGCGTTTCTTTTTATAAAACATACTTTTTTGTTGTAAGGTTTTAACTAAAAACATGGCATGCTATTTATTTTATCTTTGCTACTCACAATTTCATCCATATTAAATCAGGCGCAAATTGGTTTACTTAAAGCCTTCATCT
Organism: Acleris laterana; assembly: GCA_963966035.1. Lineage (NCBI taxonomy): Eukaryota > Metazoa > Arthropoda > Insecta > Lepidoptera > Tortricidae > Acleris > Acleris laterana. Next base: position 12,065,616 of record OZ014460.1, read on the forward strand.
CACTCGCATATAAATTTAAAAAAAGAAAAGAAGTAATGTTGCATTTTGACTAGTTTTATACCACTCACGTGCTTTATGCAACCAGAGTTACCAGTGACAGCCCTTATTACATCTGCTTAATATTTAATTAGGGCTGATTTTTCAATCTCTAGACAACATTATCTGTCAGGTAAATTGTAGCTCTGTTCTTTTCTTTGTCATAAGAAAGATAACGACAGAGCTACTGTACAGTTTACCTGACACATGTCATGTTATCTGGAGATAAAAAAATCAGCCCTTAGTTAATTTTAACTGCCCAAAACTACAAATTAGAGTACAAACCTTTTGGCAAATTAAATTTTCCCCCGGTAAAATAACAAATATTTACACTTTTTTCATTGACTGATGAATTATTTCAGACTAAGTTAATCAATCTTTACACATAAAAACGAATACCTGTTTCCCTTGGTTACGCTGTAACTCAATAGCCCAACCAATTTGAATAATTAGTTTTTTATGGTTTTCTCAATAATAAGGACCTTAAAGTAGCCGCGTCACATATCGACCAATATCGACGTAAAACCATGCATTTCGAGTTCACTGACAGATCAAACTACACAACCAAAGGGCGCAGACAAGATGCACTACGCTAACCATCGTTTCTATTCGTTTAGTTTTTAAACCAATCGCGTCACTGGTAGATCACGTGACTTTTCGTATCACGTCATCTACCAGTGACGCGATTGGTTTAAAAACTAAACGAAGAGAAACGGTAGCTAGCGTAGTACATCTTGTCTGGGCCCTCTGGATCTCTAATCTACTCAAAAATACAATATTTCTATTGAAGTGTTATTGTATTGTTAATAACTTGTAATCTTGACAGTAATGGCAGCCGAGTTTAAAAACAACATGATGACATGTCAAAAGCAATATGGCTTTACCGAGTAAAATAACCCTTATACGTTTTCATTGGCAAGTTACTTAAAAAAGAAAAAATGGCCGGGTTGAAGATGACGAGAGACGAAAAGGTCCGAGGATAATGCATGAAATTCGATTTATTATCTATCGAATAATCTTAAGGATAACCCTTTACAAAGATATGGATATTTTATATTATCTTTTGTGTTTTTATGATTATGGGATGAAAGGGTTGAATCTCCTATAATGATATAACCTATCAAAAACATATCGGTTCTTTGTGATTCTATTACGAGTTACATCATTTCCTTCAGATATTTTATTTTCATTATAAAACTGTTGTGACTGCCTGACTTACAGATAGTTATTGCACTGCCTAAACCGTTAGACCTAGGGAATTGAAATTTAGAAGGAATATGAAAGGTGCATTAAAAAAAGTTTTTTAGAAAATCAACTCTTAACAGGAAGGTGTATTTAAACTTGCAACGATTTTAATACTGACTACCTAAGGTACTACCCTAATATGTAATAAAAGGTTTCTTAAATGTAATTATATAGAGAACATTTTGGATGTGCATTTAAAAAAAAGATTTTAAATATCAATTCAATAAGTATAGTATATATATTTTTTTGATAAAATATTTGCTTATTCCCCATTTAAAATGTATATAATACTTCGCCCGCTATCATCCAAAAAACATCTACATAAACAAGAATAAAATAAACTGCAATACAAAGAATTAAGGTTTAGATTTTGTATAAACCGTGGGATTATGTGACATTTTGGAGGTAAGTACGATTATGTTTCATATTATATTACACAGAACAGTGTGTGACAAGCAACTTTTCTCGTTTCTTACCTGGCCCTCTGGGATGCCTAGATACGTACGGTCGAATTCGAGGTAACATTTTAGTACCATGTTGATTCATTTTTTTATTTTTTTTTATGGCGTCGAGTAGACAAACTAGCACACAGGCCACCTGATGGTAAGTGGAAACTGTGACCCATAGACATTCGCAATCACAAGACTGCAATGCAATCCTAAGACTGCAAATGCGTTGCCAACCCTGAGGCTAAGATGGAATGCCTCTATGCTAGTCATTTCACCGGCTGTCCACCACCAATTCAATTCAAGTGAATTCGAACCACTCTCACTTTAATACTGCAGCAATGGAGGAACTAAAAGACGCTGAAATAGAGACTAAAGGAGACGAACCTTTTTTTACCGTGACTATTATAAAGATATAGAGGTACAGTCAAGGCAGGATATTCATTCCTAGACCACTTTGAAGTATGTCAAAGTTACATCGTAAATAAAATCACAAGATGCCTCTTACGTTTTGATTGATTACGTCACTTTGACATAGCCCAAAGTGATCTAGGGATCCTTTTCCTTGACTGTACGGTTTCTTCTCATTACGAAAATTATTATTTATGTACAATTTCTTAAAATTTATGGTAATTTATGAAAAGCCTCCAAAAAGACTTCAGCTAAAATATTCAATCAATCATTCAATACTTATGTATCATTTTATTTGCAGAATACTGGTCACAAGATGTTAAAGATAAAAAAGGTCAATTTAATGTCAAGTTATAAATTTAATTAATAAATCGTTAGGTTAATGTCAAGTTACGGGAATACCTTAAAATTATCTTTTATTCCGAATAGTACCTAGTCATTGGTCCGGATTTTTATTTTTCCGAAAGCTTAAATAGATAAAAGATAAAAGGCATTTATTCAGTAGATAGGCTGCATGGGCACTTACACGTCAAGAATAAGCTATGATAAGCTGTAGATATTTTAGATTAAATGCATAAATAATTAAATTGCTATACGTACGTACGAGTATGTTGTTATACGTTCTTGGTATATATTGCCTTGTGTCATCCTAGTTTTTCATAATATCTACATTCTACAACATATTCAAAAATGGCAAAAATCAAACTAAGTTTAACGGCAAAGAAACATTGCATTTTGAATGGATTTTTTTAGCTTCACAATTCTCTTATTAAACTTGATCTTAAGATGTCCATCTCAAGATGCGTATAAGATGACAGTTTATTATGACTTGGGTATCTCAATCAAGACCAGTTTTAATACGGCCCTTCCTTTCTCGATCCTGACTTTGTATCAAATACAACAACCACTTTTTTCTTGTCTTTTAACGTATTATTTTTACCCAGATTTTCTTCTCAGCGTTGTTTTCAAGTAATTTTAGGTGACAGATGGACGGACGTTGGGTGGCTGAGAAGGGTTTGATGTATTTACAAAAAGATGTTTTCTTATTTCCTACGTATTTTCGACGAAATAGATAGTTATTCGACGGGTATCTTTTCGAAAAAGCAATTACGTATATTCATGACTTCTTTTCACAGCTTCATGCACACTGCAGACAGTTAAGAAAAAACATTTTTGAATAGCTATAAAAATAACCAAGATTTGTTTGTATCTTTTTTTAAGCAAACAAAATTTAACATGTAGTTTTTATGGCCGACCTGTTACATCACACATGTTATAAATCCTAAATAATTATTCAAACTGAAAAATTACTAAAGAAATCTATTTTGATGATCCTTTTTTGTCATACCTCGTAACAATTTTTTTTTTCAATATGGCGTCCATCTGCCACCATATTGAATTTTGATTACTATCATATATTTAGTGACACTCACAAGTTAAATCCATTGCCATAAGAACCATCGAAATCGGTCCTTGCGTTTAGTTTCTAGAGTGCCAGGAAGGAACAAACATACATTATATTATAGGGTGATAAACACATTAACCTCCTTCTTCAGCATTCGGGTAAAAATCCATGAAATTTCCCTATTGTAATCGTAATACGCTTTTTTTAACATAATTTTATTTGTAGACATAGACTTGTATCACTTAATGGGCCAAAGCGCTAAGTTAACAATTTTCGAAAATCGACAAAATGTGTGATATTAACGTAAGCTGATGACAGATCACATAGATCATAAATTCCACACTCCATACATTTCGAACCGATAGAATATAGAAATGTTAGTACGTCTTGGCTACATTATAATTAGAAAAAAACCATATCATCGAAGCAATTGTCGGTAAAGTGACTGTCATTTTGCGTTGAGTGACTGACTGTCGAGTTTCTTGTGACGTTTCTTCTTAAATGTGGTCTCCTCTTGGGAAGCACTGGTGGCACTGGCTTATGACGTTTTGACATGAAAAATCACCCATGCGGCCTACATACGAATGAATCTCTTTAATGTTTTTTTTATCTTTGTGCTTTGCTAGGCTCATGAAATTTCAGTATAAACCAAAATACCAATATTGTACTTAATAAAAAAAAAACATTTTTAATATGAGAAAAACGACAGTTCCAAAAACTTAGCTTCCATTAATAAATACAGCAATAAAACAACACAAAAATTAACGAAAATAACTATAGAACTTTTATCTACCCCAATAAATTTTACTTTTTACCATGCAAAATGCCGGGAATCAGAATAATTGGTTGAAATCTGGTGCAATAAGTCTCAACTACCCATAGTTTGAAGTATTATATCTGAATAACTTACTATTATGTATACCTATAGGAATATTTTAGCAATAAAATTGCTCCGCATTTAGTCTTGTTCATTTTATTACATAACAATTTGGTCTAAAACCCAAAGTTTAAAATAAATTGAATTAAAACTAAATAATCGCCAATTTTTTTGTTATTTATTCGACATAATAAGAACCCGCGGCACCACTTCAAGGTCGAAAACTTGAATTTTTGAATAAAATCCTCTTCTTTTATAAAGTTATGCTAAAATGGCGGACCCTTGAACTTTTTTTTACAATATGTGTGTAAAGTGAAATTAAAATCGGCCGAGAAATACGGATGATACAATAGTACATTGTGTATTAAGGGCGGTAAAGAAAGAATACAAACGAGAGTCTGTTAGAAGCCCGAAGCCGAAGGCTGAGGGCTTTAATGACTCGAGATTTGTATTTATTTTACCACCCGTGTAACATACAATGTTTTTCATCACAATTGCGAGGAAATGAAATAAAATCAGACAAAAGATCATATTTTTAACTTATTAGCGGCAGACCACAGATTATAGGATATGTCTCGGCAGACTACATCATTGTCTGTGACTTACCACAGATAATGTCAAACGGGTTCGGAGTCCGATTCTAGTGACAGTCGAGATCAATAGTTTATATGCGAGATTTTTAGGAAATTGTATGCTACTGACATTTCATCTCGAATGAAACTTCATATCGAATGGCACAAGAATTGGGGTCCTGACGTATTGTGATAGTTTGAGTCCACGTGTAATATTTAAAAAAAAAGCTATTACGTACGTTAGAAGCGTAATGGTAAAAAAAGGCCCGCGGGTATTATTTTGGATTTACGGTCGATTTTTCTAGCATGTTAGGACACTATTTACGAGCAAGTGTGATGAAAACATTTTAAACTGCTAATTTGACAGCGATTAGAGAGAGAGATCCGATATGGCACTGTGACGTCATGTAACAGGTCGGCCATGTTAAATTCTGTTTAGCTAGGAGATAGGAACAAATTAGTTTTGGCTTATATCTTGGTTATTTTTATAGCTATTCAAAAAAGGTTTTTCTTAACTGTTTGTTACATAAATCAGCTTATATTGTAACTGTGAATAAACGTCATTAATGTAATTTCAATGTTACAAACAATTATTGTTGGTTAATTACCAAATCAGGCAAAAAAACTGCAACAAAAATCAAAGTATCAAAACGTGACCAGAAAATAAACAACAAAAAACAAAAACAGAATTAAAACGATCAATCAACCATTTACTAAAAGGACAATATATATTAAACACAATATGGAAACGAAAAATCCATCCATAACGGTTGTTTTTTGGATATTTATTTTCATATTATGATTGATGGAGCCATAGGAACTTTGGTAACTATACATATATACTCGTACGGTCGAACTCATAAGTAGCTGAACATTTTAGTACTTTGTCGCAGCTATCGATATTCTAAATTCTAATCACTCTCAGTGTAATGCGTTATTGCAACAAGGTACTAAAATGAACAGCAACTTATGAGTTCGACTGCACATACCTTCACGTCGGAATCCCAGAGTAGTGTAGGCAAAGCTACAGAATTACCAACAACTCTAAATACTTGTTGATCATTCTGTAATTATGTTATACTAAAATATAACTCTAAGCTTATACTCAAAGGTCCATGTGCGAGGTGAACTTGCGTGGAGAGGGTTCCGTACCGTACAAAGGTTTTTTTTCAAAAATAGTATCATAAATAATAGTCTCCTTTGCACACAATCTGGTATCTATACTAATTTTATAAAGCTGAAGCGTTTGTTTGTTTGTTTGTTTGCTTGAACGCGCTAATCTTAGGAAGTACTGGTCCGATTTGAAAAATTATTTCAGTGTTAGATAGCCCATTTATCGAGGACAGCTATACTCACATAAACCGAAGCGATAAAATATTGTATGTCATAGTCATAATCATATTCATTTATTGATTTATGTTGTTCAATGAGGTCTAAAAAATACAGTAGGTAGCTTCAACATAAACCCTGCAAGGGCGCTGCAACATGACATAAAACTATACTACACTTACATAATAATATAATATCTATTTGGGCAATCATTATTTACATTATAATGTAACAGAAAAAAAAGAATTATATTAATTGTATCATTATACTTATTATTATTATGTATATTAATTATTATATTACTTATTATTATTAACTTTTTAAATGTGTATGTTACAATTACCTATACTAGCTGCTCGAGCTACAGAGATATTTCCAAAAAAGAGTGAAAGAATTAGTGAACGGCAAGTGAAAATAACAGATCTTAATAAGACAAGGAGGTTAATGAATCATGTAGTTAATCTCGCGAAAGCAGCACATGTTATAAAGTTTTATTTCAATGTTTGTAAATTATCAAAATATTGTCCATCCCAATAAAATACACTAAGTCCTATTTGAACACCTTTTAAATTGGATATTTTATCTCGTACGTAACCAGATAGACCAAGAGGGCGCTGCCGGTAACCCTATCTGATCGAGTACCAGTAAAACTCGGTTACTTTGAAATTCAAGACAAAAATTAATAAAAAAAAATTACAAAAAAATACTTTACGTAGTTGAGATCATTATTATAATAAACAAACGTTATTATGTGGATGAAAAAAACTGTCAAGTGACTGAAAAACATTATAGTTTGCAAGGCCACAATTCTGCCGTGATATATCTATAATGCCGTTATCTAACAAATTCTTGTTTTAAAAATCGCAAACACAGATTGATAGAGATTTTTTTCTCATTAATATAGCATTATAAGTAAAAAATATACCAGATGTCGGATAACGGCATTATAGATATATCACGGCAGAATTAATGAAACTGACTTTCAAAAGACAGCCTTAAATCGGACCGATGGTGTATGTACTCGTATGTCTATGTATGATTGCAAAATACTCGAACATTTTAGTAAAAACAGGAAAACCACGTAGGCAAAAACACAAAAGGTAAGTTCATAGTACAAAAGAAAACTCTTTTAAGTCCTCTTTCTGTTATTTTTTTAGCGATTGCAAAGTTTTCGGTATGAAAGATTAGATACTCGTATAATTAAATAGTACTTAATGCTAGATTTTTTTTAATTACAAGCCAAGGCAGCTGCCAAGACAGACCTTTTTAACGTAATTTACTTTTTCTTCCCATATTACCTGTTCTGGTACACGATGAGGTGGGTTTACCGACGGTGCCCTACTGGTCTAACAATATAAAACGCTACATAATATCCCTAAGGGCTTTCACACAAGAATAATGCCTTTCTCATCCTTCAGAAGAAAAATTACATTTGTCATAATAATCCTTGTTGAATTCAGCCTACTTTAACTTGGGTGAAGTATTATTTAGGGACAAAAAGTTGGGCTCTAAATCTCTATTTGAATTATGTTACAAAAAGCTTAGGAACGAGATAAAAAATGATTTAAAGTGTAACAGGATTTCTTGTTTTTAAAGTTTAATTAACTGTAATAAATTGGCTCGAAGTGGTGATAGGACCACTGTTATTTATGAATTTTATTATTTATTGAATTACTAGCGACCCGCCCTCGCTTCGCTTCGGTTTATTTGAGTTTTCTATAACACGCGTACATAAAACAAAATTCATTATACATAAAAACCTTCCTCTTGAATCACTCTATCTACTAAAAAAAACCGCACTAAAATCCGTTGCGTAGTTTTAAAGATCTAAGCATTCATAGGGACAGACAGCGGGAAGCGACTTTGTTTTATACTATGTAGTGATAATTTGTATGTTTTTATTTGTAACTGATAAATTGTATTTTAGATTTATATAAAAAAAACTTTAGACTAACTATTAATATTTGCACGCTTGCATGCAGGTCACATGGATTTTAAAAAAAATTGACAATCTTGGGATTACAGTCTTAAGATGTGACGTGATTCAAATGTGGTAGCCTGTGTGCCGCTTGCTCTTCCTCCTAGAGAGGAAAAAAAAACAAAATGTATGATCTTATCTTATCTTACCTTTTATTATAGATCGACCCTTTAGGATCTTTTGTGCAATTACCCTCTGACCGCTGTTTAAATGTACAGGTTTTCTCACGATGTTTTTCCTTCACCGTAAGAGCATCGGATATTGTACTAGAAAAACTCATTGGTACATGGTGACCGCGGGGTTCGAAAAACTTATAATCACTATTTATTAATTATCTAGGTAGCTAGTTGTCATTTGAACAGAGGATTATAATTTTGAATTTAAGCCTCGAGTACAATTAATAAGCGAATTTTCTTCATCGCTAATTTCAAGAAGATGGCCTCATTTAACCGACCGGACCATGTTATCGTTACGATGGTTATTAATTACGATAACATGTCAAAAGCAATATGGATTCACCTAGTAGAATAGCTCCTGGCATTGAATTTTATATGTAACCTCTTTTTTATCCAGTCCACTGGCTAACTTAGCAGGTTTTAAAAGTTAAAAATGCGAGGTCAGGGCTTCAAAACTTCACCCTCTTTTTACAGAAACTTAGAAAGCCTTTTTCTACCAGTTAATTTAAAAAACTAGGTAAGTTCTTGATTCCTGAAGTCCTTGGCTTCGAACCGCAGACGTCCCGGAATTCCTGAGGGTAAGTTTCCTAATTTAAAGTTAGAGACGGGGTTAGAATACCATAGACGGATTGGCGAAGTTGGTAATGGCTGATTTGATCGATTGAAAAAAAAAAGGTTGATATTAGGGAAACGAAATTAGTTAAATATACAGGGTGTTTGGCAGTCGTGTGAAGCGGTTTAAGGGGTTATAGTTAAGGTTATTCTAAAAACTTTTAACCACATTTACTATTATGCAAACTCACACGGATTTTAATTGTGATTTTTTATTTTTTTTCAAAAAGTGATTATGTGTTCAAGAAAACCAATTAATATTCAGGGGTTTGGGTAAAAGTGTTGTTATTTGTAAAAGTCATACATTTTCAAGGTGAGCGGCCATTAGTAAGAGGGGTAAATAAATTATGACAGAATAATTCAAAATAAGCATGTTTTGTTATGTAATGTAAGTAAGTAATACTCTTAGTATGTGATGTGTGTCTTACGTGCATCCGATCGAAGCCGAGATATTTAATATTCTTACCTAGGCGTACTTTTAGTACCAAAAACTGAACACTTAAATCTTAAATATCTCGGCTGCGATATTATTAAACGCCATAAATTATACATATCTACATAAATAAATCCTCTAAATAACTAAGTAAAAATCATCCGTTGCCGCTGAAAAAATTAATGACAATTTATTTTGAAGAACCAAGGTATTGTGAAGGTAAGAAACTAAAAAAATATTCTATATTGGCTGTACAGCATGTTTAATCATTGTTTTTCAGGAGAACATAGCGCGTTTTCAAGAATTCAAAAAATACAATATTTCAAAAACCGAGCCACTTAGCATAATTTAATTGTAAATGGTGTTAAAAATGTTCAGAATGACCTTATCATCTCTTGAAACCCCTACACCCGACTGCCAAACAACCTGTATATTAAATTTAAATACGCAATGCACATACTCCTTCTCAGCTTATTCAAAGCCTGTCGTCGAGTACCGTTATTTTATATGTTGCGTTACTTTTAATATGATATCGATGTCAAAATACACTTAGTCTAATACACATTAAAAATCGACTCTCGCTATCTAACTATAACATGCATGCATGTAGGGTGATGGAACCAGTAATGGACAGGGCACCAATAATGGACACCCGATTCCTATTTTACAAAAGATAAAGGGTTTTCATTTGTTTTGCAACAATCAATTTAGGGCCTTATGAAATTTGAATTAAGCGTGAAATGTCTATTACTGGTGCCTTTCATTTATGAAAAAATAAAAAACCCTATCAAACAGTAAAAAGTTTAAAACCCTACAAAAAACACGTGGTATTTACGGTCCAGAAATGTTTAAACCTCTTTCCACTGAAGACGTCATTAGGCTCTCGCAGCGTTAATGAGTAACTCGAGACGCCGTTACTGTGAATACAATACAAATACTGTACTAGCCATGTTTACTTGCCTCTTAGCAGCAGTGTTCGCATTGTTGTGTTCTGTTGTGGTGTGGTGTTAAGGCAAACTAGTCAGTAATGTTTCATTTCGATATTATGTATTTGTTATATATCTATACTTGTGTATATTATGATTCTGTATATGTATAGTTTATAGACATTTAGCTGTAGAAATATTAGTTTGTTTACTTTTGTGCACATACTTTTACTTTTACGCCCTTGGCAACAAAAGGCACGAATCATAAATCGCGATGATAAAATAATGTACTAATTGAAACGTGTCTAGCCTAGGGTTCAAGTTGTTTACTAAGACTTCAAAGGTATAAACGGTCATTGAACGTTACTGTTAAGCGGGTTGAGCCACTATGTTGATGACGTCCTTTTAAATATTGTTTCTCTAAATAATATGTATAAATAAATAACTTGATACGAATAAAATTACAGCAATAATTGATTTCAATGACGTAAGCGTATCAGCTCCTATTACTCATTATTTTTTTATTCCCGTGCGTTTTCACGTGTGGTTGTTACTTCCTGTGGAAGTCGTAAGAGACGACTAAGGAATTAAAGGCTTGTTGTTAGGCGATGGGCTTGCAACCTGTCACTAATATACACATGGTAAACATCTTAGCCTGCTGTGGAAAATGTGGTTATAGAATTAACAACAAGTTGTTAGAGTTGTTGGTAATTCTGTAGCTCTGCCTACCCCACTCTGGGATGAAGGCTTGACGGTATGTATGTATGTATGTCTTTATTCCCAGTAGTGTTTCATTGGCTTTACATTATGCCTTTTACCGAGATCCAAATTCCAGAATACTGCTTTTATTCAATCACTCACTCAATGAATGAATGAGTTAATTGAAAGCGAATATCAACATCCAAAATTTTGAAGTTAACTGAATTAAGGAACTAAATTACTATGATATAGACAAAAACCCCCGATATAATAGAGACCCCATCTTTCAGAGCTGATATCTCTTAAACGGCTAAACCGATGTGGATAAAACATGTCTAAAAACCACCACTAAAAGACCGGCTTTTAAATAAAAAAAACTGCATCCAAATCGGTTCATCCGTTTAAGAACTAAGGTGCCAAAGACAGACACACATTTACACGTCAAACTTATAACACTCTTTTTTGCGTCGGGGGTTAAAAAGCATTATCTTTTAAGTGACACATTTTGCGCATATCTATTTACGGTTACTCAAAATGTATTCAAATTGTCTGTACAACTTTAACTTACAACGATTACTTCGAAAATAATTCTGACAAAGTCTTAAACTCGTTTCTCTTAGTTATCGCGATGTGACTATCGCATCCGGGTTTCGTTCGTAATTTCTTAATTGGTTTGGGACTTAAAAATTGGATTTAGTATTTAATAGCTTCTGCCCGCGGCTCCGTCCGCGTGGAACTCATTTATCGTAACTCCATACACATTTTCACCCTCTATTTCACGCCCTTATAGGATGAATTTCGGGAAAAAAACTATCCGATGTCCTTTTTCAAGATTCAAACTATCTTTGCACCAAATTTCACCTAAATCGGTTCAGTGGTTTAAGCGTGAAGAGGTAACACACCGACACACACACAGACAGACACACTTTCACATTTATAATTATTAGTATGGATTGGTTTAGGAGATTAGCAGTGAAACCGAAACATATCGACGGATAAACCAGAGACGGGTTACAAAATTCCAAAGAGTGCGATAGGCTTTATTAAAGTATCCTTTAATTACGATACTGTTTTTTTTATGCCACCTTTGCAAACAGGAACCAACCCACAAAGATTTTGCAAATTGGAACCAACCCACAGTATTCAGTGTTACAGTTGACATTTTACTGTCAAATCTTTGTGGGTTGGTTCCCGTTTGCAAAACTACGTCCATTAGCAAAGTTCATTTTATATTGAAAACATTTAGCAAAGACTTCAACTTGCAACTCCTTAAGGACTAACTCCGTATTCAACGAGCAAAGTTGTCTAGGTTTATTAAGAAAATATTTAATGACATTTAAAACGAGCTCTATGATATTCAAAGTAAAGTCCTCCAATTACGAGCTCATAATACCCTTCTTAAATTATTCGCATAATAAGCATTTCAATTGGAAACTCTACAAAGACTTGTCAGTTGAATGTTAGCGTTCCGTGCAACCACTACAAATCAGCTTAGCACTGATTTAAGGTACCTGCACCGCGCATACGAGTACGACAACCGTCAAGTGGTACTTAAATTACGCTAACCTCCTGAGGTTCCTTGTACTAATAGTAGTACATTACACATCGCTAACTCGTGGTATTTAGGTAGCACAGTTTCTAACAGACTAATGATGTGACAATGTTCTTGCAGTACGAGTCGAGAAAAGGAAACCAATTAAAAAAAAAAGTATTTTCAATCATTAGATAGTGATAAACAATTAATATTCTACTCGAGAAAATCAACTTTGTGTAAGAAAATTTTACCTTGTCACCTTATAGGTATATTGTATATTTGGAAAAAAAAACAATGTTTCGCGACACGTGTCGTAATAATTATTACCAGTAAATGAATGACAAAATACCATTGACATTGATGTTTTTAAAGTAGTGATCAAACCTAATAAGTTAAAAGGTAGGTATTACAAAATCGTTAAATTTAAAAAAACCCTGATGACTACAATTTTAGGTTTAAGTAAAATCCTAATTTCCCAACCAGCACTTTGTCCTTAAATTATAGTTTAGTTTTCTGTCTTGCTTTTGTTTTTTGTTAAATAAATTGTGTCAAATTGTCGATGCTGTATACTGGCTAAGTAGGTATTTCTATTTTAAATATGTTTCGGTAAGTTATTTAAATGTAGTTTTCGTATTTATTCTATCACTAACTATAAGTATCTGTCTAATAGTAGGTATATATTTTTGTATTACACTAGTTATTCGTTTAGCGTACCGTCCGTCTGTCACAAACGGAGCTGGCTGAAAATCAGCGCTGCAGGTGTTTAACACCTCAGCATTATGCTGAGCCAGTGTCCGATTCACTGCCGCGAAGACACTACTATTTTTATTGCTTTTTTTGTTTTTACTTTTTTTCTGTGTGTCATGTGTGTAGTGAATAAATGTATTTTTCTTTCTTTCTTTTTTCTATTTATTTGCGTCACAATAGCTTATAACAAACTATTTCCGTCAAAATAACCTTTGTATTTTTAATCAACAATTACCATTGTACATACAACACATACATGACATTTATTGGACACGTTTAAAACGACGGGCGATCCCCACGCGTTTTCAATTATGCTTAAGAAGCTTATCCGACCCGAGAAACCGTGTTAAACGGATACCCTTCAAACCTCACAAGTAACCCTATCAACGAACTTACAAATCTACCCTAGAATATACAGTGTAAAGTTCAAATTCCAAGGACATTCTCTTAAGAAATACGCGATTTGGTAAGTAGTGGTTTATATAGAAAACCCGTGGATATGTAAAATCGTTATAAATCCCGCATATTGTGAGCCAGGGCGTCTTGAAATTGGTTTTATAATATATTTGGATAAATATGATAAGAATGAGGAAACTACAGGGCATTGTTAACAAAATATTATGATTATAAATAAGAATATAGTAGATGAACCGAGTAAAAGTAAGTTTTGGAACTTAATTTGTTTTTCTCAAACATTTTCGGAAAGGATGGTCTTTCTTTTGAAAAAACGGAGACGAAAGTGCCTGATTTTCCTCCTAGGAGTAAAATAAACGTATGGAAACACTTTCCGTACATGACCATTTTTTTTTTTAATTGCATATAATATTCAATCGAAAGGTCCATAATAAAAAATCCCGTACACCCAATTATATAATTATTATGGGTAAAGTGTGCGTGAAACTATCTTAACGAATATTCGTAGTTTTCAAACAATAATTCTCTCCGAATTTGTCAAAGGATTTTAAAAATAATATATAATCATGTATTTGTATCATTTCCATGCATTATTTGAGAAAATAATTATATTTGCCTCGGCAGAAACGAGGGTTTGCTAACCACCTCGTCAGGAAACCTTACTTTCCGGGCTTAGGCAATAATGAAAAAATTGTGTTATTTTGTAAATTCGTGAAAATCCTGCCCAATGAATAGACGACATATCTGCAAAGGGTAACACCCGTATTTATAGTGAAGAAAAGTAATTACTTACTTGAGTATTAGTAGTGTCAAAAGTCATATAAAAATCGTAGCGTAAGTCATTACTTTTACTCAAGTAATCTTGACTATAAATACGGGTGTCAGTTTCATTGCGCGATATCGCGCATGTTTTTCGTGATACAATGCCTCGCTGCTATAGCTCTGGCTGAAAAATGACAAAACAACACGTCATTGGACTGTTACAAGTATGCGAACTATCGACCAACAAAACTGGGCCTCAATACGGTGGGGAGACAATGGATACGAAAAACGCAGGACATGTTTTCATCTGTAGTAATATATTATTTATTGTAAAATTCAAGTACCTAAGGATAATTAATCAGAAAACAAACAAACGAAAGAACTTACAAAAACACTTAAAACTACACTAATCTAACAAACCGCTACCAGTGGGCATTGTTCCTAAAATGCTGGCAGCATTGCCACGTTGAATGGCAATGCTTAATCTTTGTGCCAAGTACAGACCAGCATTTTTGTCACGTGATGCGTCGATCAGGCGCTTTGATAAATCTTTAAAAATACGGTGTGCTCCTGGTCCCCACGGTCCTAAAGTTTCGACCCCAAAAGGCTCAAATATGTAACTTCTATCAAGTTGACTGTATTTGCGCCTTTTGAGGGTCTCCGCTGATTCCGCCGCGAAACCAGCCCTAGTACTTGTTCCGGGAAGATGTGACGGCGCAAGGGTGTCCACGCAAGTGGCATCCCAAACCAACGGCCTGCCCAACTTCCACGGAACAAGAGTCATCCCATCAGGTCTTTTACCATCATCGCGCATGAGGCCATTTGGTTCCAAAATAGCCGCGCAATTGGCGGTGGTAAAAGCCCGACGGAGGACATCATTAATGCTGGAGTGACGGGAAAATCTACCAGCACTTCGCGTACAGCATAGACCGTGGTGACCAAGCCGATCGACGCTAGCGCCACACTGGCAGCGGTGAGGAGCACAACATTGTGCACCCAAGCGGAGTGAGGTTGCAACTCTAAATGTTGATGAATCTAACAAGGTTCCTGTGTTCGGCGATGGAAGCGTCTGTAGCCACAAACCCGATTCCCACACTCCGACCGCTAGGAGACGGGCACGATCTGCGGAGCCGTTGCACGTTTGTAAAAGTTGATTCCGTACTTGCTCGCAGATCGGTCCGTCCCACAGCCTCTGAGAAGAAAGAGTTTTTGGGAGCTCAGAGTTTGGACAAGCCAAAACCCATGTGTCTTGGGCCTCATTAAAATGTGGTATGAAATAATTTGAAAAAGATTTGGAAAGAATTTTTGCAATTAAATTTTGAGTACTATGTACTGAGGACAGAAACGCGGGCAAAGCGATTCCAGAAACCGACCTGATGTCTAAACCACCGGATCGCACAGGAAGTGAGGCCTGTAACCACTCTCGTTCATCTAAATTTATGTTTAAAATCGAAGCCAAAGTATTTTTTATGATGCTGTCAATTCTGTGTAATAGATCTGTATGCTTCCAGAGTTGACAACAGCGAGTATAATATGTAAATTTAGGAACAAAAAGACAAAAACGAATAATTGTAAAAGCCATGTGTGTGTTAATTTTCGATAAGCGGTCTGAACATTGCAAAAAATTTTGAATTTTCTCTTCGAAAAAAGGAGATATAGATTCATCAAGAATAGGAGAGCCCAGTAAACGAAGTGAAGATCTGTTTACATTTTTAATATCGGGGGTCAAACAATTAAATTTTTGTATTACAGATTCTTTAGCCACAAAATCATCCGAAATAAATAGTTCACACTTTGTAAAATTTAGTTCCAGACCAATTACAAAAACACGTCGTCCAATTTCAAGAATATACTTTAGTTTATTAGAAAATACAATAATGGGTAAGGACCAAAAAGTTGTCCACGCTAACTCAATCAATTAAATTTTCTATGAAACTTTTCCGTTGTGACACGAAAATTAGCCATAATCTAGGGATACTTTTCGTCGCACAACGGAACGTTTTTCGTCTTCGTCATTTGTATGGTTAACTGCGTTTAACTGTGGTCCAACTTTTTGGTCCTCACCCTAATAGTAATAAGGGCGCCACTGTACCTACATACCGCGTGCACTCGGCTCAGTCGTAGTACATCTTGGCAAGGGCCTTAGGCTTATTCAATAAACCAAAGGCTTTGCTTTATACAAGTTGAATGTAAAATACTAAATATAGGACACCCGTGCGTTTACCCGTGTGGTTGCCGGATTAGAATAGTGCCACTCCATGTCCTCCCGTGGATGTCGTAGGACCTTGTGCAGAGTCCATCCGGATCACTACCACCGTCTTATCCATTAACCTACCGCCAAACAGCAGTGTTCGAATTGCTGTGTTCCTGTTTGGGGATAAGACAGCCGTTGAAATGACTAGCATAGAGGCATTCATCTTAGTCCTCAGGGTTGGCAACGCATTTGCAGTCTTAGGATTGCACTGCAGTCTTGTGAATGCGAATGTCTATGGGTCACAGTTTCCACTTACCATCAGGCAGCCTGTGTGCTCGTTTGTCTTCACTATACCATAAAAAAAAGGAAATTAAGGCTGTGTAGTACTGTTAGACGATGGGCTTGCAACCTGTCACTAATACAATATCTTAGCCTGATTGTGCAAAATGCAGTTACAGAGTTGTCAACAGATTTTTGGAGTGGTTGGTAATTCACTCACTCTGGGAATAAAGGCGTGAGCTTGTGTTGTGTTGTTGGGACACCCTATAAGGACTTATTGCTCATTTGTAGAACAAATACCCGTGCAAATTGTTCAATCAAGCAATCTGAGCGAGCGAAGCGAAGCGAGCGAAGCGAGCAAATTGAGCAATACGATTACCTCGGAGCCCTGTAGCTGACTAATGCACGTTGTTTCAGCTAACATTGTGTTCATTCCGTATTGTGAATGTCATATGGACGGTGATACCGGCAATTCAGTGTAACTAACAAGTTTATGCCAGAGCAAAATAAACCTTACTGTCTAATTAAAAAGGTGCATTTTGGTCTGTGTTAAAAATGTTACTTACGCGGTTTTGCCGTTTCACCGACGATGTATTGCTTTTTACATCAAACGTTTATATAGCTCCTAGCTTATAGCAAGTTTTAAGCTCGACTGCATGTTTGAATATTGTCGGTTTTTCTTGATTTTATTATTTATTTACACAAAGTAGACACAAATGGCGGACTAAGTGGGTATGGCCGTCAAAACTTGTACCTTAACGCACTGGAACATGTAACACACATAACACACTAACACACTGGAAAGTAGCCGAAATTTCTAAAGATGAGTTCACATGTCGGTTTTTATTTTTAACCGATTTTCAAAAAAAGGGGTTCTCAATTCGTGGGGATCTTTGTTTTTTTTATGTACCTATGTTTCCCGATTACTCAGAGATCACTGGACCGATTTGTTTTTTTTTTCATTTTTGAATGGGTATACTTTCTAGTTGGTTCCATTGTCAACACGTCAGGATCTGATGATGGTATTTTTCACTGTAACTGGTGCATTTGCTTTTAAAAAGTACTATTTGGTGAAGTGGAACTGATGAAGACCACAGATGACCACCGGAACTCCTTAACGGTACCTATTCGAAGGGTGGCGATAAGATATCTCTATTAAAATATTTGAGCGACTATGAGGGAGCACATTTTGGTTTTAATATGACTATGATATTATCGCGGCGTTGCCTGCGGCGAGCCTGAAATGTTCTATAGTTTCTCACTAATTGAGAAGTGGGGATATATAACAGCATAATAAATAGGATCACAAAAAAATATAAACTAAAATAAAAGTTAAAAAAAACAAAAACCCGCTTCCAAAAATGCATGGGTTTTTGTTTTTTTAACCATTTATTTTTATTGATAAGATTGTACCTACTTTGTTTAACGTACACACAGATCTAGGAACTGGACACTGGTACTTATCCGAATAAAACATCGTAAAATTAATCTTGTTTGATTTATTTCCAAACACATACAAATAAATGAAATGAATAAAAAAAAAACAAGTAATCTTCTTAGAAATTAGACCTTAGTTATGAGTTTATGGCACGTCTAAGCTTGATACTCGTATGATACAAACTGACTAAAGTCTATCAAAATATATGTAAGTTAAGTACTTAGTCATCAAACAGGTAACACAAGGGTAATAAAACTTAAATTATTGTTCTTAATATTGCACTAGAGCAATAAAACTAATCAAACTATATGTTTACCAATATATTTTTATCAAAGCAAGGTTTTTCTTCTTTTTTTGATTTCTCCACTCTTGACGAAGATTTTTTTTTCTTCTTCTTTACATTCCGATATCTTTTTTCTATTCTTTCTCATTCTTTCTGCGTTTTTTCTTTGAGCCTCTGCGTATTTTTCTGGGTGTAAAGTTTTCAGCCTTTCCCGGTAATTTTTTTGCCGCTCAGCTGATCTGGATGGCGCCATCTTTAAATGAATATATAATATTACTTTAAAAATTCATATCGTCGGCAGAAAGAAAAAACCCCTTTAGTGAATTAGTTATTTCGAATATATTTTTTATCAAAACGTGCAATACATCTCTAGTTTTGTTACAAGAAAATAATAGGCATTTTTATCAAAAAAAAACTATTATAAAAAAGCGAATCAACTTAACAATCATAATTATAATGTATATTATAGGTATGCTACGCGCCTAATATTTTTTCATATTATCACTAGACACCCGAGTTTACACCAGCCCTATTTTTAAGGGATAAAAATTACCCTTTGTCAGAAGCACAAACAGAAACAGATATTTATATTCAAGTAATAAGTATGTACATCAGTACGAGCACTGATGTACATACACAATAGGCAGCTTATCCTGCGGCTATTCCCGCGGTTTCCATCGGATGGTCAAATAATTTCAGCGTGAAGAAGCAACAGACATGCAACCAACAACACATTCATATTTATATTTGTTGACACCTATCCCTCCTGATAATCTCTATGTTAGCTTTTTATATTTAAAGCATGCAAATATTGGGTCCTTACCTATGAAATTGGCGTTTTATATGGAGAATTTTATGAAAACGGTGGTTTTCATACATTTAATTTTGCGGATTATTTAGTAACGTCAAATGCAAACCAAGCAAAATTCTGTCAGGAATATTGGACACTTCACTTCTTATACATATCTTAGTTACTTAAAAATAGTTCGCTTCATAAAACTCTGCGTAATTGAAACACTTGAACTTGCAGCACTTAAAAAGAGTTCACACTTTAATTTTAAACATTAAGTAAGTAAGAAATTGAACCATATTATTTGTATCTAAAACCTTTGTTGCATAATGTATTAATGAAATTTAAAAATATTTTGGAAGTTAAAATTGAAATAAATAAATTCCGTACGAAATAAAACACGTAAAAAAGAACGCCAATTTCATAGGTAAGGACCCAATATAAACCAACCCTTATCTGGATTCCCGTGTGTTATCATAGCAAAAAGCGTATCACACGTAACGAACGGCATAACACACATAACACACAACGTAACTCACATAACGCACATACATGAACACACTAGAAAAACACACTGGAACAAAAAACAAATTGGTTTATCGCCGCCATTTTGGACGCTACACTTGTGATAATTGTTTGTTTCATAGAATATTGTTTATATTTTCGAATAGAACAACGATAAAACATAATATTTACACTTACCTTGACAAAATGTCCTTCCGACGTAATTATTGTTCCAATTCTCGTTATTTTCACTATGAAAAGCAATAAATCCCACCGATAATGCACCTATACACCCGATGTGCGACATTTGACTAAATACCTACGGTGTTGCTCTAGCAAATAAATACGATACGGTGCTACCATACCATGAAGGAAAAAAATCTAACGATGAAAACTTAAGTGTGTTACGTTTGGAAAATTGTGTGGACTTTGTATTGAAACACATTTTTGTATATCTGAATATTAAATTGTGTAAATGTTTGTTTCATTGGTTTATAGGTTTTTAATCATAGAATACGGTGTGATTAATTTCATATCAAAAATCGTTATCGTATAAAAAAAAAAGAAGAAAATATGTAAAGGGGATGGTACCTAGGCACGATTTTCTGACTACCTACATGACTTTTAATCAAATTTTTGCCGCAATTACAAACATTTACAAGAGTTTAATTATTCCAACCCATTAAAATACTAAGCGAGATTGAAGTATTCGATAGTTTCATAACATATCTATGCAAATTTTTTTTTTTGAAATTTTTTCGTAGAGCTTCATTTAAAAAGTACAAGTTTTGACGGCCATACCCAAGTGCCTTAAGGCATTTTCTACCAGTCTACCAATTGGCTAAACCGAAACAATTTAAGGTCGGTGCTGAGATATTTCCCATATAAAAATAAAATTATAGTCAGAAAGTAACTAATAATATTATTTTTTTTTTTTTATTGACAATGAAATTACACAATTTTCATGTATCCTAAGTAATATATAGACTCAGATGTATTACAAGAGAAATAATTAATAAAGAATAATATACTTATTGATATAAATACAATGATGCAAGAATAACCACATTCTAATAGTTTCGATACGTTCTCGTAACGATAACAAGTCAAAAGCAATATTCTTTTACCAAGAAGAATATTGGCCCAGTACGACTAGCATAAGTTGCCTGCGACTTGGTTGTCACTCGGATCTACCTTTCTATCTAGCCAGTAACGATAGAGACGCACTGAGTAGTGATTCTCTCAACAACGACGGTCGGACGGACGAACGAGTGAATGTCCAAGCGGCGAATTTAAGTAGTCCCGTCAGTGCGAACAAAACATAATTTAGCGCGTGCATTTTCAATTTAGCAGCATGGTTTCTGCCGATGGATCGAAGGTATAAGGCGGCTTAATTGAAAATGCACGCGCTAAAATATGTTTTGTTCGCTCTGACGGGACTACTTAAACTCGCCGCTGCGATTTCGCTCGTCCGTCCGACCGTCCGTTGTTTTTGAGAGATACACCCTGAGCGATAAGCGAGAAAATACAACTTGTGCTACACGTGCAGCTTTTGCGAATAAGCTCTAACAGTAATATAATTACGATAGTGGAAGCCATAAAAATAGATAATAAAAATTACTTTTCCCGATTCCATAACAAAACTATAAAAACGAAACTTCCTTTGTTATAAATGTATTTTTGTTCTGGGGTATGATTCTCTTAAAATCGAATAAAAGCGATTGGTCGAACGAACGAGTGAATATCGCAGCGGCGAGTTTAAGTATGAAATGAAAATTGAAAAATAATTTATTTGGCACATAAAAAAAAATAGTTTGCAATCATAAAAAAAGTCTTAACCTAAATACATTTTTTTCTTTGCGGCCAAAATGGTCTCCGCTCAGCTTTATGCGTTTATCACATTCAGAGACGCTGGTTTTCAGTGAGACCAGGGAGAGAATGGCGATCGAAGGTGTCAAAAATAAAAAAATAAGAAATTTAAATAGCTACAATAATATCAATATCATTTTGAGATCATACATACATAAACATACATAAACTCACGCCTTTATTCCCAGAGTGGGGTAGGCAGACCTACAGAATTTCCAACATCTATAAAAACTTTTTGATAATTCTGTAACCACATTTTGCACACTTAGGCGAAGATGTTTACCAGTGTATTAGTGACAGGTTGCAAGCCCATCGCCTAACAGTACTACACGCCTTTATTACCTTAGTCGGCTTTTACGACATCCACGGAAAGATACGGAGTGGCACTATTCTAATCCGGCTACCACACGGTACGGATCATACAGAGATCATAAAAATACATACACAATAAAAAAGGAACATATCTTATAAGTGTCGTGTATCGTGTGTGTAAGTAGTCCCGTCAGAGCGAACAAAACAGTCTGACTTATACGTTCGATCTCATCGACAGAAGCCAAGCTGCCAAATTGAAAATGCACGCGCTAAAATGTGTTTTGCTCGCTCTGATGGGGCAACTCGCCTCTGCGACATTCCCTCGTTCGCTCATCCAACAGCGTTTTTGAGAGAATCACATGCTTGGGGTGTTATTCTCTCAAAAACAACGTACGGTCGTACGAACGAGCGAAATCGCAGCGGCAAGTTTAAGTAGTCCCGTCAGAGCGAACAAAACACATTTAGCGCGTGCATTCACAATTTGGCAGCCTTATACGGTCGATCTTATCGACAGAAGTCATGCAGCCAAATTGAAAATGCACGCGCTAAAATGTGTTTTGCTCGCTTTGGTACTTCGTCCGACCGTCCGTTGTTTTTGAGAAAATTACACCCCTGAGGGCCCAGACAAGATGCACTACGCTAGCTAGCGTTTCTCTTCGTTTAGTTTTTAAACCAATCGCGCCACTGGTAGATGACGTGATACGAAAAGTCACGTGATGTGCCAGTGACACGATTGGTTTAAAAACTAAACGAATAGAAACGCTTTTTCGCGTAATGCATCTTATCTGGGCCCTCTGAGCTTGTGTGGAAAAACGTGTATATGTACGGTGTCAATAATGTGTCTTGTTTTTGTATTATTTTCTCAAAACTTGAACTTTTTTAATCCTATCGAGCAATCGCATCGCAATCGAAGTTACACAATAACGGCAACAAACAGCAATATTCCTTTGTGCTTTCTCCAATTTATCCGCGACTTGCCCCTAGGGACAAAACGACAATATTGCATTCTGCAGCACAAAGCATACGGTTTGCTGTCCTTTGGCAAATTAAGTGTGATAATTTTATTGGTCTGATTTGCTTTGTACTAACTTTTGGATTAAAACGTAATTTGATCATTGATTGATTTGAAGGCAAACGAGCACACAGGGGTAAGTGTTATTAGACATTTTCATACCATCTTAAGACTGCAATCCTAAGAAATGCATTCCCAACCCCTTGTACTGAAATGCAATGCCTCACGCCTATGCTAGTAATTTCACCGAATGCCTTAGTCCCACACCGAAACACAACGATGCGAGCACTGCTACTTGGCAGTTATAGGATAAAGTGGTGGTAGCGACCTTAGTTTTAATTACGACTAGCGACCCAGCCTTGCTTTGCTTTAGTATGAAAATTAAAAAATTAAAATGATAAAAGTACTAGCTTCTGCCCGCGACTACGTCCGCGTAAAAAGATAAAAGATAAAAAAAAAGATTCAGTAAGTAGGCCGCACGGGCACTTTTACACGTCAAAAATCTACCAGCGCTTCGCAAGAGGCCACTGGTGAGAAGGTGACATTTTTTAAATGTACAATTATAAAACTTAACCTAGCATTATATAAAACAATGAATCTAACATACGATAAGAAATAAATAGATTTTGACGTTAGTTATTCCCTCGGGAACTTTTAAATTTTCCGGGATGAAAAGTAGCCTATGTGTTAATCCAGGGTATAAGCTATCTCCATTCCAAATTTCATCTAAATCCGTCCAGCCGTTGCAGTGTGAAGAAGTAACAAACACACACACACACACAAACTTTCGTATTTATAATATTAGTAGGATAGTACGATTACAAGTATTTATACTGCATTTTTGAACCCTGTAAGATATCAAAATGAAAAACACGAAAATTCAAGTAAAACTCAATGTTTTGATTCGTAAGATTTTCATTAAAATCCATTGAACCGTTTCTAAGGCTATTCAAGACTGACTGACAGATAACAATTCTAAAAACGGTTTGTGACTAGTCATCGTAGCAGTTTTCACTTAAAATTTGACACTAACTTTAAAATCACATACAGACTCTTGAACTTTATTTATTTGTCTAGGAGTTATAAGTATATCTCGAATTTAGACTTCATTCCGAAATAACAAAACGACTCATTTCATATATTTCACAGTAGTTCGTGCAATAACGATTTGGAAAACTGTTTCAGCAATTCTATGGAGTAATAAGTTAAAAGCCAAACTCGAAATTTGGCTCTTCGAAACTTATAAGGAACTTTGGACCGTAGCCTGTAACACAATAGCTTATGAAGCCAGCTTTTAAGAAATAAAAATTATTGGAGTAGATATTGGACTTGTAGGTTTGTCGCTGAAATATAATCGATAATATCGATACTATTTCGATTACGTGAGTTGACTGTCACTATGACCGGCTTGGGAACGGTTTGAAACATTTCGGTTATTTCTGGTTCTTAAGCAAATGTACCCAGTAGTGATTCTCTCAACAACGACGGTCGGACGGACGAACTAGCGAAATCGCAGCGGCGAGTTTACGTAGTCCCGTCAGTGCGAACAAAACATATTTTAGCGCGTGCATTTTCAATTTGGCTGCATGACTTCTGTCGATAAGATCGACCGTATAAGCCTGCCAAATTGTGAATGCACGCGCTAAAATGTGTGTTGTTCACTCTGACGAGACTACTTAAACTCGCCGCTGCGATTTCGCTCGTTCGTCCGACCGTCCGTTGTTTTTGAGAGAATAACACCCCAAGTTCCTCGTAAACGCTCGCTCGCAGCTCGATTTGCGAGAGTATGCGCTCTTGGATGGCATAGCAAATATTGACTGACTGACTAACTGACTGCTGAGTTTCTTGCGGCGTTTCTTCTCAGCAGTGTCTTTTCTTGGGAAGCGCTGGTTGATTCTTTACGTGTAAAAGTGCCCGTACGGCCTACTTACTGATCTTTTTTTTATCTTTTATGGTCAGGTACAGTCGCGAACCGGGATTGTTGAGCCACTTACCCATGTTTCTAATTTGGCCGTGTAATGCAAATCGAATAGCTGTCAGCCAGTCGGTGACATCGGTTATTGAATACACGGCTAAATTACGAACAATGGCCAGTGGCTCAACAATCCCAGTTCGTGACTGTACCTGAAATTCGGAGGCAAGGGTTGACTGTTTTAACGCAACACTCCACAAGCGATATACTTATCTGGTGCGTAGAATGCGGGCCAGCTCCAACAGTATCTTCGCAATGATCGCGGACAGGTTTGTCTGTCCCTACATGATCCGTTGTTGTGGTCTGCGTGCTGCTTTCCATAAATAATTGTTAATGGGTACATATCATAATATATAAAGTTCAAAATACATAATAGGTCACAATACATAATGGTCATAATATATAATGGTTACATACATACACATACATAAGCTCACGCCTTTATTCCCAGAGTGGGGTAGGCAGAGGTACAGAATTACTAATAACTCTAAAAACTTGTTAATAATAACAAAACCAACCTAACCTAACCTAATGGGTTCTATACGACAAACTTTTAAAAAATCCTGAAATATTTACGGATTCAAAAATAAAACCATTTTAATATTATGACCATTATGTATTATAACCCATTATGTATTTTGAACTTTATATATTATGATACGTACCCTTGTTAATGCATTTTCTAATAACTAGATTATAAGAATGTATGTTACTAACTTTGAATCTAAGACAATCCAAATAAGTAAATTAGAATTAGAATCTCTCTAATCTGTCGTGTGACTAAGGAAATAAAGGCGTGTAGTACTGTTAGGCGATGGGCTTGCAACCTGTCACTAATACTCTGGTAAACATTTTAGCCTAATTGTGCAAAATGTGGTTGCAGAATTATCAACATTTTTTTTAGGGTTGCTGGTAATTCTATAGCTTAGTCTACCCCACACTGGGAGTGAACGCATGAGTTTATTTATTTATTTACTCAAGCTACAACCTTATCAATATTACCAAAGATTATGCGTCAAATAAATTACCAATCCTAGTTCAAATAACCACGTCGAGAGCGTGATTCCCGTAAAACAGTAACCTTGACCCCTACATAACAATCGACTGGATACTTTGGCACCGGATTTAGGCGCCATATCGTCTCCTCGTGTTGTAAGGTCGAAGTCTGTTTACTTCTGGCATTGAGATACCCTCAGTAATACTAAAGAGCGAAACTGACAAATTGAATAAGGAAAAAGTACCTTACTGACTTAATAGGTAAGGTGCATTTTGCTTCTGTAAAATTTTGTAGTTACGTCGTTTAGTATTGTCACCGAGAGTATGAATTATTATAGAGAAAACCGTTAATCATAGTTGTTCTTAAGTAGGGAGAAGTACTTAGGATGAACTTAGGATATTTGAGTGACTTTAATAGGATTAGGTTTTTTTTTACATGAGATAATGTAATGTTACACAAATGTAATTAGTCCGAAACTATACAATAAGCTTTTACAACAGTCGAGTACATAAATTTGGGCATACTTTAGTACCTTGTCACTTTAATCGCTGTGACAATTCATTATGGCAGTTTAAACATCAGATTAAAGGTTTGAAAGTGTACACATATTTATGAATTAGACTGTACTATGGGTACTAGACAATGTTAAACATACTTATATAGAGAAGCATTTACAGAAAACATCCAAGATATCTGAAAAAAAAAACAGATTAAATACTTGCGCTTATTACACAATTATTTTCTTTGAACAGGATTCGAACCCAGGACCGCTAGCTTCATAGGCACCTTTGTAGGTACCTTCGTAGTTACCTACGAACTAGGGTAACCAAGTCGAAAAAAAAATCAAAAACCTAAGTCATGTTAAGAATTAAAACTGAAGACCATGAGGTTTTTTTTTACGGCAAACGAGCACACAGTACATAAGTAATACGTAGTTTACGTGACGGTTGCGTAATGTAAATTACGCAGAGTCGCGTACAATACTTTATCTATACCCATATTGCAAATCCTCTATGACGCGTTCAGGGTAGTGATTCTGTAAACAACGCCGGACGTGCGGACTGTCGAGTGATATCCAAGCGGCGAGATTAAGTAGTCCCGTCAGTGCGAACAAAACATATTGTAGCGCGTGCATTTTCAATTAAGCAGCCTTATACGTTCGACCCATCGTGCTGCTAAATTGAAAATGCACGCGCTACAATGTGTTTTGTTCGCACTGACGGGACTACTTAATCTCGCCGCTTTGTATCACTCGACAGTCCGCACGACCGGCGTTGTTTACAGAATCACTACCCTGGAACTTAGTTAGTAGTTTATACTACGTTGGTGCTAAACCGTCTTGGGCAGTAGTTGCCGCGTTCTGAACTTCTGGTGGGATTTCTGTAATGTGGCTTTGTTACTCGTCGTCATTGTTTGTGGGTAAATTTTAAGTCATTTGTAGTGAGAGTACCCACCAAAGATCTGCCTTTTTAAATGAGGAATTCTGGCCGAGGGGTGTCATGTTTCGACGATTTTGTGGCCGCCGGCTAGCTGACACCGCAAAAGCGTATAAATTGTTTTAATTTTTTGTCATATATTGTTATGTATGTCTGTAAGGTATTTGTAAATATGGGCCTTGTTGTCTGAAATAAAGTTTATTCTATTCTATTCTACTGCTTGTGTCACTCAATTTTCTAAGTTTTAGCCGATGTTTTAGCAGTCGCGTCGCATATCTGTCACTCATATGGTTTAACTAATAGACTGTATCAACATATGTAAGATTTTTGTTCTCTAGAAGTAAGTTACATGTTAATGTTTTCTATTTTATTTTATTTACAACAATTTATTTAATTTTAGACAAACAAAAACCAACGTAATAACTTACCAACTTATTTAAAACTACACTAATCTAACAAACCGCTACCATAATTTTCTAATAAAACTTTTATTTTTATAATGCAACCAAAGTCACGGGCTATGTATAGTGTAGCTTGGTAGTTTCACTATGTCCAAATAAGAAGTCAAAAACGGAAAGCGACAAAACAGGAATCTGTCAAAACAAGAATACGACTAAAAAGGAAGCAATTCACACTAAAGTGTGTCAACAGTTTCCCTTTTGGCAGAAATGCCAGACCACTTCATTTCTGTGTCTGACCTTTAAGTATAAACTGCGAAACGTTGAATGTGAAATGAAATCTTTTGGACAGTAACCAGCACCCTTACCATGAGTTACAATTACCGTACTCGCTAGTGAGTCTTATACTCTGTCTCTCGTGGGTCCATATTGAGTCACATAAAATTCTTATTCCTATTTTTTGTTTTCTTACCGATTTGTATTCATAATAATCACTCTTCATAGTTTTTTTCCTCATACTTTTATCTTCATACTTTTTAAGTCATAATTATCGCAATTCATAATGCATTTTTTTTTTAGGAATCGTTACTTTTTAAGATTTTTTATAAATCTAACCTAACCTAACCTAACCTTATTACACGTAAGATATTTAAGAAATAGTGAAAAGTGTACGGCTTCATTATTGGCGTTATGAATTCAGATGATTATGAGTTCCGATCGTCAGTACTAAAAAAAAATATGAAGAGTATGAAGACTGATCATTATAATGTAAAATGGTATGACAAACATTTTCGGATTTCCGATAATAGGACTTAAAAAGGTATGTGAGTAGATACCCACCCGTCTCTCGTACTCCATAATAATACTGCGAGGTCTACAAGGGACAGAGCATTCGACTCGCTAGCGAGTACTATAAAATTGTTTCTCATGGTATGGGTACAGAATGCAGATTATAACGTTGTAAGGAGGAACCTCAGTATTTTAGTTTGAAAGAAACCGGTCATATTTGTGAAGCGGTCTTAGGACAATATACAGGGTGGAAGGGGACGAG
Organism: Acleris laterana; assembly: GCA_963966035.1. Classification (NCBI taxonomy): domain Eukaryota; kingdom Metazoa; phylum Arthropoda; class Insecta; order Lepidoptera; family Tortricidae; genus Acleris; species Acleris laterana. Next base: position 12,094,753 of record OZ014460.1, read on the forward strand.
GGACCTTCCCGGAACTATAGCGTTAATTAAGAGGTACACAGTCGATTTGTGATGGTTATAATCATGAAAAAACAAATTAAAAAAAACATATTGTCTCATTTGTTGACGACGCGCTGGCTTAGTTGGTAGTGACCCTGCCTACGAAGCTAGCGGTCCTGGGTTCAAATCCCGGTAAGGGCAGATATTAGTGTGATGAGCGCGAATATTTTGTTCCTGAGTCATGGATGTTTTCTATATATTTAAGTATATATTTCTCTATATAAGTATTTATATCGTTGTCTAGTACCCATAGTACAAGCCTTGAGCTTAGTTTGGGACTAGGTCAATTGGTGTGACATTGTCCCCTGATATTTATTTATTTTTTATTGTGGTGACAACCTTGTTTAAATAGTGTTTTTATCATCAGGTGTGTCCATCTGTATTCACTTTTTTTCGGGAAGAGTGAAACTTGAATGAAGAGTCTGCATGGTCACTTTAAAATTTAAAATACCAAGGGTTATTATGCCAGTTATGTCACATATTTAAAGACTCAAATCTCACTTTCTTGTTTCGATGTTGATGGATGTATAATAAGAACTTTTTCTCTTAAGTCAAGTTTGTCCTTGAATTAAAATTAGGTACTTACTCTTTAGTTAAAGTGATTTCCGAGTCGCAACACTACTGTCTAAAATTAATGTACAGAACCCTTGGTACACTAGTCTGACTCGCCCTTATACAAGAAATGAGTTTAGTGAACAAAACAAAGCATTTTTGCAGTGTCTACTTAAGAATTGAACAAAATGGAATTAACTTAAGCATTCTGCGAACATTCATTTGTTGCACAAAAGAATACGTTAAACTTCAGTGCGAGAGCAGTTTCTTTCCGTTTGATATTCTTCCAGCGTAAAGGGAGTTTCAGCACAAGTTTGTAAGAACTAAGGGGAGACTCACAAACATGGAATATTACAAACAGAGGTTTCATCTTAAAAAACCCAAAACAAATCACAACGTTGTAATGAAACTATACCCTGTCCACGATAAAGAGCTAGTACTAGAAAACTTGGACAGCACGTGATTGGTCAGCGATAAGGGCGATGCACGTGCACCGGGGGAGTTTACATGGCGAAGATTTCGAAGAAGATTTTTTGGGATTTCGAAGTCCAGTCAACATCTGTCTCCTGCACAGTGCGGACGCGTTATAGTGCTCTCCTTTCAATTTGTACCGGTAAAGTCCACCAATTCTTCTTTTCATTATTGTTTAATAGTTTGAATAAATGAATACAAAAGTAAATACTTATTGGATCCTTTATAATTAGAAAAATCATAAGGGATATTAAAATAAATATTCCGAGCGACGGAGCATGTAAGCCGATCATGACAGTGAGGTGCCATAGTTCACGCCCACTCTCCTCTTTTGTCCCTTTCATCTACATACAAAAGTGCAAAAGAGTGACCGCTATACTAGCTCTTTATCGTGGACAGGGTATAGAAGGAAACACTTGATTTTACGATGCAGTAGGGTAAATCGTCAATAATTGGCCACTTTAGGAAGTGTCATTTAGTTACTAGCCATCTAATTTCTTACTGACCCTGTTAGTAAGGATACCTGTTAGTAAAGTACTCCGGGTAATAACTCAGGATCTAGGTATTCTAGTTTAATCGCAGAAATGTGAACAAATGTCTTGCTTTACACGTTTTATTTCAAAGTGGCCAGTTACCGGAGGGTGGCCAGTAATAGGCGATTTACCCTACCTACTACCATACGAGGCAGTAAGAAGTTTTATAAATGACGGTTTATACAATTTCTTAATATTAATAATGTTGATAGCTGGAGTAAACAATTTCAATGTAATACATACACATACAAACATAAACTCACGCCTTTATTCCCAGAGGAATTTATTACTATAAAAACTTTTTGATAATTCTGTAACCACATTTTGCACACTTAGGCGAAGATGTTTACCAGTGTGTGTCCGTGTGGTAGCCGGATTAGAATAGTGCCACTCCGTATCTTTCCGTGGATGTCGTAAAAGCCGAGTAAAGTAATAAAGGCGTGTAGTACTGTTAGGCGATGGGCTTGCAACCTGTCACTAATTTCATAGTAATAAACTTTGTATATTTTGGTAAATCAATACATTTAATACCTATCTAATTATCAGGACAATGTTTGTAAGTGAGAAGGAATTAACCTGGGCGGTGCCGGGTGCGAACAGCTAATCTACAGGGTAAAGTCACCAGTCGTCAGCCAGAGACCGGTTAGTCAACCTTATTATGAGAGCGAAGAGTGGGAAATATATCTTTCGTACTCCTCCCACTCATACAAAATATAGGCAGAGGCCGACTACAGGTCTCTGTCTGACCACTGGTGACTTTACCCTACTTCTATACTAATATTATAAAGAGGCAAAGTTTGTGACGTTGTAAGGGAATATCTGGATCTATTGAACCGATTTTGAAAATTCTTTTACCAATAGAAAGCCACGTTATTTTTGAACGTCATAGGCAAAATAAATAATTAACCTTAAAAAAATTGCTCAACGAAGTGGGCACAGAAACAGCTAGTATAACATTAAATGTAAAGAGGTAAAGTTTGCAAGGTTGTAGGGGTAATATCTGGATCTACAGAATCGATTATAAAAAATATTTTACCAATAAAGAGCCACGTTATTTTTGAGTGTCATAGGTAATACCAACCCAAAAAAAAGAATTCTCCAACTAAGTGGACAAGGGAACAGCTAGTAAATTAATAAAACCGTGCCTCTGGCAATGAACACGCTGTAGCAAGAGACGAGGCATATGAAAAACTACGTTTTATGTAACTTTACGCAAGGTTTTTAATAACAGATATTGCTTCATGCATGCGAGACTTTTAGGTTTATAACCGTTATGATAAAAGATGTTTTCTTCAACTAAATAAACTTGCATGACTAATATTAGAAAAATAATGAAACGTGTAAAAGCTTACTAAAATCCGATGGACGAAAGAAGATTAGCGAAAGAGATATGCAGAGAGAAAGTGAGTGGAAGGGTCGGAAGGAGCCGCCTTAGGCGTAGATTTTCCAATCAAATCGGAGAAATACTGGAAAAGGGGCGAATCATAAGTACCCGAAACCGACGTGCGTGCATGACTCGAGGTATGAATGTGGAAGAAGCGAGATATTTGTGAAGATCGTAGCAGATGGACAGAAGTGATCTCTGCCTACCCCTCTGGGAAACAGGAGTGATTTAATGTATGTATGTATGTACAGTCGGCTAAAAATGTGGTCTACCACCATACGGTTGAAGTTCATTCGGACGTCATGAGACAACAAGTTCAATTTCCCTTGCAATAATAATATGACAGCGACAAGTCTCAACCTTAGCGATAATTAGATCTCTCAGAAACTTTTGTTATAATTGGTACTTAGACCACTTTTTTGGCCGACCGTACATTAGGCTATACGATTTTCCATTTGGCACCCTAAAAATATTCCATTATCATTTCAAACTGATCCAAATAATTCCTTCTCATCATACATCTCTTTGTTATTTTCCGCGACTGCCAAAATTTCCCGTTTCGGCCGGCCAGTTGGCAACGTACCATGAGTCAAGGCCGAGGCACAATGCGAGATATGGGTCAAGAGTGGAATGCTTAATGGTCTATGCCATTGTTAACAAGTAAGGCTTGCTCTTGAAAAGTGTCAGAAAGTCGTTTTGAGTTTTACTGCAGTGCTTTGAATGCTAGTTATATAAAAGAACACTTATAATCAGGGGTTGTAGTTTGAATGCGAATGACAGCAATTTGCTTATACTTAAGTAGACTAGTATTGAAAGGTCTGATTACATTTTCTGAGTTCATCGGTGACATAGAGATCGACAGTAGCAAAATACATCAATTAACAATATGTAATTTGTTACGCCAACCAAGTGGTAAAATAAAAACTTGATAAATATACATTTTAAGGGGACCTCCCCTACACGTGGGGATGTATTTTTTTTGGAATGTGGAATGTCGAAGGATAGGTTTTTAAAAATATTACGGGTTTATGCAAAAAAAAAAGCGATTAAGGGATTCGTATGTTAAATATTAAGATTTTAAATGGCAATTTTTGTTAAAGTCAAGTGTCGTCCCCCGAACCTCCCCGTCCCCCTAAAGAGGGTAATAACGGGTTCGTCCGTCTGTTCTGTCTGTCACCAGGCTGTATCTCATGAACCGTGGTAGCTAGACAGTTGATTTTTTACAGATGATGTATTTCTGTTGCCGCTATAACAACAATTATATTATTATGTGTTAAGTGTGTCACTATCCGTCACTTCACCAAGCGGTTCCAACGGAAGACCAGTGCTGGCTTTACGGCTAGCGAATGCTGAGTTGGGACCGTTTCGCAACTGTTTCTCTGTCTTGTTATTTTTGTATCTATGTACCTAATGTGGTTTTGTATTGTTGCGAATAAATGTCTCTTTATCTTTATCTTTATCTTTATCTTTAAATATTAAAAAAAAGTCTCCCATACAACAAACGTGATTTTTTTGCCGGTATTTGGAAATGTCCGACTCGCACTTGTTTTTTATTCTTCGGTATTATGGTTGCTTGAATCTGTTAGTACATTGCGTAACACTGCAGGAAACAACCTTCAAAGAGGTTCATAAAAATTGTATGTAATTGAACATTTCCAGGTCTCTCGGCTATACTTGGCCTACTCATCAGATATTCATTAGGAAACCAAGGGTAGGCTTCAGACTAAAAAATCAATACTTACCTGTCCTTCTATTTGTCTTCCTACTATCCTAGTAATAGTTACCTAACGTTCGTTTGCAAGGTCTCATTTTTGTTTCAAAAACTGTTTACATACATACATACATATCTTCACGCCTGTAATCCCAATTCAATTCGCATTGTTGTGTTCCGGTTTGGGGATAAGACAGCCGGTGAAATGACTAGCATAGAGGCATTCCATCTTAGTCCTCAGGGTTGGCAACGCATTTGCAGATAGGATTGCATTGCAGTCTTGTGCATGCGAATGTCTATGGGTCACAGTTTCCACTTACCATAAGGTGGCATGTGTGCTAGTTTGTCTCCTCTATGCAATAAAACCAGAGTGGAGTAGGCACGCTACAGAATCGCCCACAACTCTAAAACGTTGTTGATAATTCTGTAACCATATTTTCCAGTGCAATAGGAATCAGACAAGACTCCCGTTGCCCACATTGTGAAAAAGAAGCCAGCATGTCCTAGCCGAGTGTGTCATGTACTCGTCACTGAGATACCACACATTCGGGGAGGACAGGCTATCTAACGAGGCACTAAAACGCATAAACCTACGGGACGCACTTCTGTTCTGTAGGAAAACGAGAAGATGGGATCCATGCTGGATGGGAACGTCGCCGGGCCAGTAACCTACGGCTCAACCATGGGGAACTGGGCGGAATGACCGGGAGACTGATCGACCGCCCGCCTGATCCGGCCGGGCGTCCCCAGTCATCATCATCATCATCAACCACATTTTGCACAATTAGGGTAAGATGTTTACCAGCGTAACAGTGATAGATTGCAAGCCCATCGACTAACAGTGCTACAGTACCTTTATTCCCGCAAAAACTATTTAATTTGTCCAAATTTTCATCTCCACATAGTATAAGACGTACGTTTGCGAACTCCTGCTAAACCACTCAACAAATTTCGATGCAGCTTTGACCATAAGTAAGATATATTTTCACAGAAGCTTTTAAAAGCTTGTAAATAAAAATGAATCACTAAATGTGTTGCTGAGCGCAAAAGTCGAGAACGGCTAAACCGATTTGGCTGATTTCTTTTTTGTTGTGTTCGATAGTCAGGATAAGGTTTATATGCATAAAAAAATTATAAAAGTCCAAAGTGAAAGTCAAAATTTGCAGCGAGGCGTAGCCACAACTCTTAACCACTTTTACTATTATGTAAAGTTGCACGGTTTTTGAGATATTGTATTTTTTTTTATTCTTGAAAAACCTTATTTTTACAAGATAAATCAGTCAAGCGTTAGTAGGCGTCTAATTTAATTTATTTTAAAGAATTAAGGTAATGCGAAGGTAAAACACGAAAAATATATTCAATACTGGTTTAGGTATCATTATGCAGAATTTAATTTCATCAGAAGGCATTTCATTCCGCATGAGTTAATTTATTTCGAGAGCCACAAATCGAACCTATTTTAGGGATTCTGAAAACATCATGTCATCATGTTTCAGTAGGAAATAGCTTTCGATGAAATGAAACTCGATGAAGTGAAATTCTATAAAATGATGAGACATACAGGAGATTTGTATGTTATCATTAGACATCGGATTATATGCACTATTAAAATGCCAAAATATGCATGCAAATATGCATTAAAAAAGGGTGAAATATGCACAAAATATGCACTATAAAAAAACCATTTACAATTAGAATTTTCATTTATTTATATTATAATTTATAATATAACTGATAAATATATATATTATAAATTATAATTTATAATTTATTTATTTTATTTTTTGTGCAAGTAATTATAGTATTTTCCAGGTTTTCTACGGCAAACTTGTGACGTTTGCCACTTAATATCAATTTATAGGCTGAAAATGACCTTTCGACGTCAACTGACGTTACCGGACAGAACTTGAAATTTGGCGTCGACCGCATAATACAACACGCCTAACACGTATAACTACTGAAATAAGCACTGTTAATGAAAAAGTACCAAAATATGCAAAAACGCTATAAAATAGAATTATATCCATTTGCATATGCAAATATGCAAATGCATATAATCCGATGTCTAGTTATCATATTAAATGCTATACGACACATGTAATAAACTCCTTTGTCTAAAATATACGCAGTTTATATAACTCGCTGTCCCTGTTTGTCCCAGTACAGAACAGTAGCAGACTCAGCAAAATCCGTCCCGCTCTTCGGTGCACTCTGAAAAATCAATATGGCGGCCAACGACCCGATCCCCGGCACCAAAATAATGCCAAGGTTATCGTTTCCCCTTCCTTTGGGCAGGGGGCCAAATGATGGGGCCTTGAGTGGGAACCCAAGGCTTGGTAGTTAAGGTTAACGGTTCGAATCGAAAATATGTTAAATCGTTTTAGGGTACCGTAGTCAAAAACGAAAACTAAGGCTGTTGTTTGAGTAGTTAAACTAACTAATTGTTAAAGATCGTATCATGGTTAAATCTCAAGGAAATGTGTAACTTTCGATTCCTTTTTCGAATTTTAACAATAAGTTGAGTTTATCAAACAACAGGCCCTAATAGTCATGTCCGTCTGTCGGTCTCTTTTACTTACTAAGAGACACTTGGTACTAGAAAAAAAAAACCTCTATGTCTTTTATATTGTTACTTACAATACAATACAATACAAAACACTTTATTGTACACCAAACAATAACATTACAGAGATACAGCATATTAAAAACAACACAGGTAAACAACAGGCGGTCTTATCGCTGATTAGCGATCTCTTCCAGACAACCTTACTAGGGATAAGGTGTACTTAATTACCTATATGTATTTTATTGTACGACTGTTATGTGTTCTTAAATAAATAAATAAATAATGAGGTGTTATCATATTTTTTTAGATTTGGGGGGACCGTTATGAAACATTTAACTCGAAAAGTGTCATTCTCGCGTGAGTTGCGTGTTAATATTAGAAAGAATATCGAACAATGAAGGCGTATGCAAATTAATCTAGCCGTTATATCGTTTTCGAATATCGCTATCGTTACGAATGTTGTCTTTCCGCGCTCGTCTCTTGGATTACACGATTCGTATGTATTCGGTTTTTAGTGGGTTTACAATGATTCCGATTTTTAACGAAAAAGGTTCTTAGCTAGAATATTATTTAAGCTAAACTGTTATCCAGTTGTACTTTGTTTTAATCACAATAATTACGGTTTTCCACGTTTCCTTTAACAACGTAGATAATACTGTTTTTTTTAATGTAAATTATTCTTATTACTTACAGAAGAGATAATAGTTTTAATTTCAAAATTTGGCTTCGTTAAATGCGAACACATGTGCAAAATCAAGTCACTTACCACATCTTTAAAATAATTCTAATCCTACTAATATTGTATATGCGAAAGCTTGTGTGTAGATATTTTTTGTTAAGGTTAAATTTTTCAACCAACGTATTTCCCCGGCCTGTATTTAGCTCAAAGATTAAGTATTGCCAGTTAACGTGGCAATGCTGCCAGCGTTTTAAAAACAATCACTTCTGGTAGCGGTTTGTTAGATAAGTGGTAGCTTTAAGTAAGTTTCAGATTGTAAGTTTAAGAAAATTACTCCCCGTCCATGTTATACGCCGTGGGTGTTAATAACCCGAAATACTTAAACCAACGATTGTAGAGCCTAATTTGAGTATCATTATTGAAAAAACAATTTCATAATTTAATTACTATAGAGACTCTGTCACATTAACCTATAGCATTATTTACTAAGGGCCACTTGCACGAAAAGTTTAACCCTGGGTTAAGACACTAACTCGAGTTAAAATGTCAGTTTTCGTATGAATCTGACGTCTACTAACTCGAGTTAGTGTCTTAACCCAGGGTTAAATTCTGCGTGCAAGTGGCCCTAAGAAATTGATCAAAATTTTTTTTTGTACGTTGATGATATATTGCTACTTACAACATGAATCTTTCTTAGTAAATAATGCTTTACGTTAAGGTGACAGAGTTCAAATTTAAATTAAATTATGAAATTGTTTTTTCAATAATGAAAATCTCGGAAATTATGCGTTATTTAACTACACAGTATACCACATTATATACTCTAATTGGGCTCTAAAATCGTTAGTTTTCAATGTTTCGGGTTATTAACACCCACGGTGTATAAACATTTACCAATTTATTTATTTAAGTGGTTAGCAATGTAAGCATGCCTTTTAGTCCCCTTCCCGGCAGCCATTGTTACGAATTCGTTTAGATTCTAAGAACTACTAAAGTACTTTCTTTGTTCGTAATAAATAGGTATTTCTTTGTACAGTCGACTAATTTGGTTCCTAGATATACAGGGTGTTTGGTACATGGATGGACATACGTATATAGGAGATAGCTGTTACCATCTGCTACGCGGTTCGCCACAAAAAAATTGCCTAGGCCCTATCATTTTTTTTTTTAATTTTTTTTTTTTCGAAAATATTCCGTTTTCAAGATTTAAAACCTCAATAACTTTTTTAAAAATTATAAAAGAGGCAACAATTTTATTTTATTTCTATCTTGACTGATCGTAAAATCTTACAAATTTAATATTTGGTGCACACGATAGCTAAAAAAATAAATACGAGCCCTCAAACCTCAAAAATAGGTAAAAAAAATAAGTAAACGTCAACTTTGCATTGCATTTAAAAAAAAACTAAAAACGATCGACTAGTTCTAATTACTCAAAAACATTTTCAGTTAATACGCTTTCGATTGGTATACAATAATTGCAATTTGTTTAAAAGCAGCTGCAGTTATTCGTCAACTTTAACTAAGGGGACAGTTTTTTATGAAACTACTTTTGAGGAAAGTACAAAGGAATGTACTGTACCGGGGTTGATAAGTATTTTTCTCAAAAATGTCCGTAAAAGTTGACATTACTATCTTCTTTGGACGCGAAGTACATGGTTTACGGACAGTTCTCAAATTAAAAAAAAAAAAACATTGCGGGCATGTGTAGCGAGCCCACAATGTTGCATACAAATTTCATTATTGTTTAGTTTGTAACTTTTAAAAAGTGAAAAGTGCCATAATAAATTGAGGGCACAAGTCTTACATTTATCCGAAACATAACTTTTTTACCTGTGTCTGGAATAGCTTGTTTTTTTTTTTTTTTTTTTTAAGCTTGCGTTTCTCTTTGTCATAATTGGCAGTCTCTTTGTATGTCTGGCGGTTGGGTAATCGACGGTCCGGATAACGCTCCTCATAACGTCTTCGGGCTTCGCGTGCATTGGAGTTAGCTCTCCCATACGCCAACAACATGTCCGCGTATTCTTCATTGGTAAATGTGGTCATTTTACCAATAACACAATAATGCAACAATAACAAAAAACTTAACAAAATGAATGGATAAGTGAAAAAGCTTTTACTTTTTGCCGCCTTTTTGTTTATGACAAAGAGAAACGCAAGCTTTTAAAAAAAAAACAAGCTATTCCAGACACAGGTAAAAAAGCTGTATTTCGAATAAATGTAAGACTTGTGCCCTCAATTTATTATGGCCCTTTTCACTATTTAAAAAGTTACAAACTAAACAATAATTAAATTTGTATGCAACATTGTGGGCTCGCTACACATGCCCGCAATGGTTTTTTTTTTAATTTGAGAACTGTCCGTAAACCATGTACTTCGCGTCCAAAGAAGGTAGTAATGTCAACTTTTACGGACATTTTTGAGAAAAATACTTATCAACCCCGGTACAGTACATTCCTTTGTACTTTCCTCAAAAGTAGTTTCATAAAAAACTGTCCCCTTAGTTAAAGTTGACAAATAACTCCAGCTGATTTTAAAAAAATTGCAATTATTGTATACCAATCGAAAGCGTATTAACTGAAGATGTTTTTGAGTAATTAGAACTAGTCGATCGTTTTTAGTTTTTTTTTAAATGCAATGCAAAGTTGGCGTATAATTATTTTTTTTACCTATTTTTGAGGTTTGAGGGCTCGTATTTATTTTTTTAGCAATCGTGTGCACCAAATATTAAATTTGTAAGATTTTACGATCAGTCAAGATAGAAATGAAATAAAATTGTTGCCCCTTTAAAAATTTTAAAAAAGTTATTGAGGTTTTAAATCTTGAAAACGGAATATTTTCGAAAAAAAATTAAAAATTAAAAAAAAAAAAATGATAGGGCCCAGGCAATTTTTTTGTGGCGAACCGCGTAGCAGATGGTAACAGCTATCTCTTATATACGTATGTCCATCCATGTACCAAACACCCTGTAGAACCTTATCACAGCAGCACAGTATAAAAGTAATTTATGACGAATTGAACATTCACTTTGATGTTGTTAAAGGAGTGGATGTGTTCATACACATCCACTCCTTTAACAACAAGTATTGTTTTATTTAAAAAGTGTTTAGATATATATATATATTTTTTTATGTCATAGAGAAGACAAACGAGCACACAGGCCACCTGATGGTAAGTGGAAACTGTGACCCATAGACATTCGCATTCACAGGACTGCGATGCAATCCTAAGACTGCAAATGCGTTGCCAACCCTGAGGACTAAGATGGAATGCCTCTATGCTAGTCATTTCACCGGCTGTCTTATCCCCAAACCGGAACACAACAATGCGAACACTGCTGTTTGGCGGTAGGTTAATGGATAAGATGGTGGTAGCGATCCGAACGGGTCCTGCACAAGGTCCTACCACCCGCAAAAAATGAATATATCAGGGGACAATCTAAAACGTGAGCCGCTAGGCCTGTATAGTCACGGTAAGAAAAGGTTGCACATTTGGATCTTAATAGTGTTAAAATATAGTCGAAAAGTGACAAAATTACTAGATAAACTATCATACTCATATCGGAACTCATTTCATAGAACATTTCACTTCATCGAATTTTCATTTCATCGACAGGCATTTCCACGTGCAGGAGTTTTTTTTTGTGGTCACTATTTTAACCTAACCTAACCTACGTAACAATTGTTTAAGATAACCTGAAAACTATAAGGTTTCAGCTGAAATTAGATTTCGATGAAATGAAATTCGGTGAAGTGACACATTCGATGTAACGTTAGTGGATATTTCAAGGGGCACCCACAGAAAACACAGCAAAGTAAAATAAAACAAAAGCTTTACACATATGGCTTTGTAGAAAACAAAAACTGTCACAAGGAAAACTTATATTGTAATGTTGGTGACGCTAAGGCTCTGTTTATGAGAATTTTAAAGAAAAAATAATACTTATTCTATATGATGATGATTGGGTTTGTCCGAATTTTCATTTGCTAAACTGGTTTTCAGATGAGTCAGGCAACTATTTAAGTTTTACAATTATATCTACGGTTCGATTAGGTTAGGGTTGTATTATAACAACACTAAAGGGTTTTTTAATTTAAGCGGAACTGATTTTAGGAGAAATGAAAAGGATGATGGGCAGTTTTGTATGGACACTGGCCTAAAAACCAATAATGACAAGCCATATGCCATTTTAAAGGTTTTTTCATATTCCACAACTTTTGGTATGGCGGGAAATCTTAAATCACTATGTGAAATATTAAAAAATCTGGAACATCGAGACGCCTACATAGACGACTTTAGCATAATTACTTTGAAAAACCGCTGTCTTTGCATGGCGATAACTTTTTTCACACAAATATTTCGAACCACCTGCCATAGTAATAGTTTTACAACTTAGAATTACCTATTCGGGGACATATCGCTTGTCCTTATTGGTCAATAGGCCAATTAGCCCACCCTCCTTTGGACAAAAGACGCATTTCTGCTGCTGTTTTGATCTAACAGTGCGACATAGGCTACTTTACATCCCGGGAAATAATAATGCACGGATTAAGTCACGGGCCTAAACTAGTAATTCATACAAATACGACGATAAGTTCGGAATCCTCAGTGCTCGAATCGACATAAACCTATATATATTTTTTTTTTTTTTTTTTATGGCATCGAGTTGACAAACGAGCACACAGGCCACCTGATGGTAAGTGGAAACTGTGACCCATAGACATTCGCAATCACAAGACTGCAATGCAATCCTAAGACCGCAAATGCGTTGCCAACCCTGAGGCTAAGATGGAATGCCTCTATGCTAGTCATTTCACCGGCTGTCTTATCCCCAAACCGGAACACAATAATGCGAACACTGCTGTTTGGCGGTAGGTTAAAAAATATATATTTTGAAAAATATATTAACCAAAACAAATTTATATAGAATAATATAAATTTATATTATTTATTTATATGCCATTGTTCAGGGAGTATTGACGCCAACATTGATGTATGGTAGTGAATCTTGGGTATGGCAGAAGAAGAACGAAAGTAGGATTAATGCAGTTGAAATGAGAGCTCTAAGAAGTATGTGTGGAGTTAGAATGATAGATAGAGTAAGAAATAGCGAGATTCGAGAACGATGTGGATTGAAAGAAGATGTAGTGACTAAAATCGAAAAGGGTATGCTAAGGTGGTTTGGTCATTTAGAAAGGATGGATGAAAAAAGAGTTACGAAAGAGATATGGCGAGTGAGAATGAGCGGAGATGTCCGTAGGGGACGACCTAGACGGACCTACAGTGATCAGATTCGCGATGTACTGATTAAGGGCCAAATCAAAAGCACCCGAAACCGCCGTACGTGCATGAAGAGATTGATGAATGTAGAGGAAGCGAAAATTGTGTGTTTAGATCGGTGCACCTGGCGTTCCATAATCTCTGCCTACCCTATTGGGAGACAGGCGTGAAGGTATGTATGTGTATGTATGTAAAAATAAAAATAATGTATTCTAAACTATTTAATTGCAATTATATTTTGATGTACGAGCTTGAAGTAAATATTCCCATTTTGGACGAGAAAATCATAGTTCAAGTTACGCACGACGATGATACTGATAAAGGCCACAACTTTTGTAAGATTTCTTGTAGAGAGTTAAAATTTGCGTGACATATTGAACAAACTTGTAGCTTTGAATTCTGATATAAATGTATTCCAAGCAACTAAAGATCCGCTTGTACACCGGTCAATCTTGATGTCTTATTAAATCGACTTTACCATTACACATGATTTTGCAGAAATACAAAAACACACTAAATCTCTTGCTTCATATGTAATGTAATCGGAATTAATTCAATTCATTACTTCCACCTTATGTTTACCGCCGTACAGCCAAAGGACAAAAATAACTTTTCGGCCCAAGTACCAAAAAAGCTACAAGCCTTTCTAACTTTGAAATTGTCATGTTAAGACTTTGCCAGTGTTTTACCCTCGTGGGTTTGTTTTCCGCCCGTTCATTACAACTTTGCGACACGTGTAAATATTTATTAGGGAGAAAACAATGTTCTTTAAGTCGTTTGACTTAAAAAAGAACTTTTCCATTCATCTAGCTTTGATTAACTTTTAAAGTATTCCATTTATAAAAGTGAATGATTTGTGTAGGTACTCTTATTGTGAAATTGTTTTATTATTTGAGATTAGATAATGTAGGTACTTATTCCCTGTACGGGTCAAGTTTAAAGATTTCAGACTGCCTAATAATAATCATCGAAAATCAGAAACCCGCCCGTCATTTTGAAAACATAACCCTGTTCCGTACAGCAGTGACTTTCTTATGATCTTAATAAAAATATTATTAGATAGGTATTTTATAGATTAATCATGAAAAATGAACACACACACACACACTGTATATGAAACTTGTTTTTATGGAGGAGCGGAGCTTCCTGATACAGGTATTGCATACTTAATAGGAAGTCCCCATCTGAGTATACATTTACACTAAAATTTAACAAAATATTTTTTTTTTTTTCAGGATAAATCTATTAAAAAGCTAATAATATTTTTTATCAACATCATAAGGAAGTCTCTGCTGTACAGAACAGGGTTATGTTATCAAAATGACGGGCGTTTTTCCGATCCCTGATAATAATACATTACCTCAACCATGTTGGTAGGTACAGTAAAACACAACTGATATGGCTAATTTTTGAAGCGCTGGAACCAATCAGCATGATCCAAGCTTTGCGCGTCGGTATTCTGTGCTATTATTGGTTATTAGCGACGCCATGTTGACGCGCGCCCGCGTGTCATTCAATCAGCCGTGAAAAAATTGATGCAATTTAATTTGCACCTTACATTTATATTATTACGTATGAGTCTGATCATGGGTTTTAATCGTGTTTTCGGAAATCATCAAAATCGTTGTGTTGCGCGAACGAGGTTTCACGACAAGCTATATGAATTGTGTTCTACTGTATGCATTTGAATTGTGTAGGTATCTTTATAAAAAAAATGCATCTATTTGAATGTTACACCCACCAAGTCCAAAGAAAGGACACACTGAAATACATAAATTAGTTTTCCCAATAACGACTTTAGCGCTACATCGTAAAAACTCATACTGCATGGCTAGCAAAATATTTAATACTAGGGACCCGCCCTCGCTTTGCTTCGGTTTATGTGAGTATGATATATAGCATATAGCTGTCCTCGATTAATAAACTATCTAACACTGAAATAATTCTTCAAATCGGACCAGTAGTTCCTGAGATTAGCGCGTTCAAGCAAACAAACAAACTCTTCAGCTTTATAATATTAGTATAGATTCCCTCTGATACATTTAAAGAGTTGCATTTCAATTTAATTTATTTAAGGAAAAGTTGTTTAATTATTTAATCGAACATTGTTATAGATAAGTTATCGAAAGCGCGGAATTGCATTTGTAGTTGTTGTAACGTTCGCACGAAAAGGAAATTAATTGAACCACACTCAACGTCAATTAAATTAAATGCTTGATTAATGTTGCTGCTGTCACTTTTTTTGCTATAGCAATAGAATAAAGACAACACGTCACTGAACAAGCATTTTTAATTAACGTCTCTGTGTACGGTTTTGTTTTTCTTAATTTAATGATATGACTTACCTACCTACCCTAAACAAATGGGATAAGTCTGTTATTTTTTGCTTTATCTAAAGTATTATGATCTGAAATTCGATCCATTTTTTCTTCGTGACATCTACGAGTATATACCTTTTCTTCATTAAACATGGCGACAAATATTTCTCCAGTCCTCAGCAGTAAGTAATTGTACTAATTCGTTCGGTTGCTAAACTCATAATGCTTTGCATGTTTAATGAAACATGACTAAATAGTTTCAATCGGATTGAATGTTGGGTGATACGAAGGAAATAGTAGTATTGAATGACCGTGTCCTTTTAAAATCGCATCTATGTGGTATGTACTCACTATTCATACAAGCTTGTTTTGTACATCAACGGACTAATAAAAGATGTTATGTTCGGTCAACCATTGCATCATTTGTTGATTTTGCATATGACGTTCAAAATTATTTTGAAAATTGCGAGAGTACAATGCAATGTAAATAGTATTAACAATTAGACACCTGAACACTAACACACTGACCCACACTTTTTGTATTAACGTACTTCTCTAATAATATATTATAACAAACTAAACCTCTTTTTATGCTGATAGTACCAAATGAGAGAAAATTCAAATAAAGAATGCCTGTAAACACACATTACCACTATATATGCAATTCCGGCGTGTAATTTATCTTTTTAAAACCTTTTCCAAACTGCATGTGTAGTTTGGTGCGATTACAAGGTGGGACAGTTCATTTCCCATCTTGTAGCTAGCTACCAAATCTGGTTTCGAGATGGGAAAATCGTTCCCATTTGGTAGCTAGCTGCAAGATGGGAAAGTCCATTTCTCATTTTGTAGCTCGCTACCAAATCTTGCTACTGGTCGGGACTAAAGTGTGGTCACCCACTGACTAGTGGCCTAATGTGCGACAGCTCTAAGAATAACATTGCATTTTTGTTTATCAAATATAGGAGTCAAATTCTGATGTTTATATAATTGAGAATATTATTATATTACTAAAGAAAACTAACTGATGCCGATTGCTATTCTCGTCAATAAACATACAAGAAACCTGTTGAACTTTTTGACGTCCCAATCGCTCAAAATACAAATACAATACTTTTTATGGACATACGGACACACTAACTACTTGTTTATTGCTGTTTTCTGTTTTTACTTTTTCTATGTGTCTGTAGTGAATAAATGTATTTTTCTTTCCTTATCTTTTCTTTATTTTCACAGAGCCTCTGGAGCTCGAATCTGCATCTGTACTTAACTCCATCTTAGAGTCAACTGCGCGTACCGACGTGTAAAAGAGCCTATATACTGAAAAAATATTTTGAATTTTGAATGCACACACACAGACACACACATACAGAGACACACACACACATACAGAGACACACACACATACATACACAGACATTTATATTATATGCACATCTTACTTCGGTTTTACTAGATGTATCTGTTTGTAGTTCTATTAGTTTTAGGTTATCGTAGTTGTGTGTGTGCGCGTTTTTCGTGTTTTGTATCGGACACCGATAGCAACCAGTGAAATGAATAGCATAGAGGCATCTTATTAGACCCGTGGACATTGGTAGGTAGTTAATTTGGGAATCGGACGCCGTGGAAATTAGTCAATCTGACGCATTAGTCAATAAGACATACGGTCATATTGGGACACACACACACACATACACAAACTCACGCCTTCATTCCCAGAGTGGGGTAGGCAGAGCCAACAACTATAAAAACCTTTGATAATTCTGTAACCACATTTTGCTCACTTAGGCGAAGACGTTTACCAGTGTATTAGTGACAGGTTGCAAGCCCATCACCTAACAGTACTATACGCCTTTATTACCTTAGTTACCGTTTACGATATCCACGGAAAGATACGGAGTGGCACTAATTCTAATCCGGCTACCACACGGGGATATTGGGAATAAGTTCAAATGGGACTTAATCAATCAATTTGGGTTTTTTAAAATGGGAATTAGGCAATTTTGACAACAGTTTAAACTGAAACAGCTTGCATACTCCGTGAAACAAAAATAACAGTGTCGTATGAAATGACATTATTGCAGAATTAAGTGTGACAGACAACCAATTGTATTTAATTCATATTAGTATGCACAAATTTGGTAAACAACCGAATGTTAAATAAATAAACAAAATGTTTTACTTGGATAGTGTTGGGTGATCATTTTAAATTAGTGAGCCACTTCAGTCCCAAACAGATGGTTGTGAATCGTCTACATAAATGGATTTAAAAAGGTATTTATAGATGTAAAGTTAATATTCTTAGTATTTATAAGCTAACAATTGGCCGTTCTAAGAGGGCCGATTTGACAGCTGTTATCTGAGTACAAAATATGAGTTTGAGGTTATATTTTGTACTAAGATGACAGCTGTCAAATCGGCCCGAACGGTCAAACTGTAGTTTGCAACTAGCCGCCTTACTTATAAATGTGGAATAGCCGTGGGGAAGCCAAACCATGCTTTGTCCTTATCTGTCATTGTGACATTTGAATTTGACAGATAAGGACTAAGGATATTCCACGTTTATAAGTTAGGCAGTAGGGTAGGGTGGGTACGATTGAACCACTTTCACTTTAACAGCGTATAGCGAAGAATCTATTAAAGTCACGGATTCAATAGTTTGGTCATATAAAGTATGGTAATCTGGCTTTTAAATAAAGTATATTTTGTAGCTCTATCTCAAATAACTACGCCGCTATTGCCGAAAAAAGAGGACCGGGTAAATTGGTTCAATTGACCCCATGCTAGGGACAATTGAAACGGTATGTGGGTTAATTGAAACACTTCAAATAACTTTGTCATTATTTGACATATTTAATAGGTTTAAACGGTTTTCTATACTACATGAGTATTTGATGAGATCATGATAAAATGGTAACGTAACTATAACTATTTCTATGATTATTACTGAAAGAAAGTTTTAGAGGTAGAGGTAGTTAATAAATATTTTTGTATTCATCGATAGCAGGTAGAAGTTGAACTAATAATTAACATATCATATTATCAACATAGATATAATCTATTAATTAGCTATAATGGCATAATAATGCTTAAAAAAGGGAATATCATTTCTCATACAAACAAACATGTTTCAATCATAACCATGTTTCAATCATGACCAAAGTATGTATACCTACGTATACATTTATATACCTACTTATGTAGGTGAACACTTAAATGTGAAAAAGCAAACTAATATAACCCAAAGTATCAAAGAATAGAAATATTTTTTAATGTAAAAAAGCAAAAAAATCACAGTGTCAAAGAATACAAATAACTATCATCATTTTGGTATCAAATCCTACTTCTTCATGAGAAGAAAAAATTAAAGCGAAATCATCTACTTACCTAAATATTCACTGTTTATTTTTGGTTTCTGAACAACCTTGAAACGAATCAGAATATCTTAGTCTTGGAAAACCTAATAAAAACTCAAAAAATAAAAACTTAATAAGATAAATATTATAACAAAAATGTCATATACTTATGACAACAAACTAATAAAACTTATTATCAAAGACCCACACTATACTTCGTTAGTTTGTAAGCTTTTATTCAGGTTTATATAAATTAAAAATTCATTACCTACTAAAAGTAACATTAGTAGGTACATAAAAAAATCATATCTCATCCATTCTGCTTAAAGTCGGTTAAAAAGGGACGGTTGGAACACCTGGACGATTGAAACGTTTCAAACGTCCACAGGCACATTGTTCCAATCGTACCCAACTCCTATTCTTCATTTCAAGGTCGATATTTTAGTCTTAAATACTACTTTAGCGATTACCAATATCAATAAATACAATCTCAAATAGGTATACCATACAATGAAATAAGAAAAAATACCAAAATACAAGAGGTAATTAAGATAAACCGAAAATAAAAAGACCATAAATGCTTAATTTTGCGTGTGAAATCTTTCCGAAGCGTCCTGCACACGACCGCGTCCTTCGCTGCCCCGCGCGCCACTGTCCAAAGATTCGAAAATGGCCGATGTAGTAAAGAACTTCGTGTCGCGCTGGTAGGTGTAACGGTTTCCGAGAAATTTGAGTTGTTTCAATCATGACCCGTTTCAATCGTACCCACCCTACCCTAGATCTTTCGTCCCGTTACTTTTATACGAAAGTAGCCCTTATTAACCTTGAAACATGAGTGTTTTTTCCATCTAACTATTTGATCAGATGAGAGGTTGAGAAAGTAATAGGACGATTTTAAAAATAAAAAGTAACAAAAATTTGTGCGATGAGCAAGAATATTTTTCCAGTCTTAGATATAATCTATGTATTTAAGTATGTATATATGTATTTATTTATACATTTACATATAATTATCTGTTTATTTAAGCAAGCTATATTTACTTTGTATTTGTGTATATTTACTTATCGTAAAACTACTCAACTATGGTCCTAGCCTGCAAAAATAGTCCAATATTCCTCATTAAATTATTCTAAAATATGATACCTTACTGCTATTATTGTTAGGTATATGTACTGTTTGGCCTAAAATCGATTGCCCTAAGCTCTAGTTATAGCTTAATCTATCAAATTTTTAGAATAATATGAATAGGTAGTAAAATTGGACTATTGTTGTAGGCCAGGACCGGTTGTGTAGTTTTACGGTATTTATTTGTACATAAACTCACGCCTTCGTTCGGATTTGGTGCTTTGTCACTTTAACGTTATGTTTGAACAGCTACAATAATCTGTCAAAGGTTGGTTGAAGGCGTTAAAGCGTGACTCAGCGTGAGCCTAACACACCCTTGACCATTTATTATCATACTAAATTTGAAGCTTGTAAGCATTACCGTTTTTGCGATGCAACTAAAATAAAAATACGTTGAAACAACGTTATAGGGATATAAATGAATTAGCGAGAGCGTGGAATTGCATTTTTTTTTTTTTTTTTTTTATTATATTATTAGGCACGGTACAAAAGTAAATATATAACAATATTCCCGCAAAACTGTTTTTACAGTTTGTCTGCAGGCAGGAGTCTCTATTTAGCTAAATAAGTAATAACATAAATATGTATTGGTATTGTGTGTTTATAGGCAAGAGAAAGAGAGAGAAGTACTTTAAGTATTTTTCTCTCTCTTTGTCTTGCCTATACACACACAATACCACTACATGCAATTCCATACTCTCGCTAATTCATCTATACCTTTATTATGTCACTTTCTTTCAAAATGTCTGTATATATTCGCTAATAACACAGTATTACGCTTTAAAATATACAGCTGTTGAAATTTAGGACGGATGGATAGTATACGCGTATTAATACGGTCCCGTTGGTACCCTTCGGATACGAACCCCTAAAGAATGGCAGAGTACAAAAGTGTGCAGCTTAAAATAGTATGTATGTAAACACTTTTTTGTACAAAACAAAAACAAAAAACAATACAAAGAACATTACAAAAACAAAATACAAAGGCGAACTTATCCCTTTAAGGGATCTCTTCCAGCTAACCCTTGAGCGATTGGGAAAAGTGAAAGGTTGTGCATCGAGTAGGCAACTGTACAACTTTATTCAGAAAGAACATAATATTACGACTAAAAAAAACTATAAATATAAAAATATAGATATAGGGTAAAGTCACCAGTGGTCATCCAGAGACCAGTAAAAGTCGACCTTATATGAGTGCGAAGAGTGGGAAATATGTCTTTTGTACTCTTCCCGCTCATACAAAGTATGGACTGAGCCACTGGTGACTTTACCCTATGTATTTATGGTTTCAGACTATTCCTGAACTTCTTTTTGTTCCACAAAGCTTATGGCTTCTGGGAAATGGGTACCACCACCATGTCTGGGGAAGAGAACGAGGACGAGAGACCACGCCAGAGCGTGTTCAGATGGCAGATGACCCAGTTCCTGTTCTACGAGTTCTGGGTGCCACAGTGGGATTGGGTTGATCAGAAATATCGACGCCGTTTGTGCGTCGTTTGCGGATATTCTATATGTAAGTTTAATTTTAGGGAAGTTTATCTTATCTTATCTTACAGTTTTTTTTTTATGGCATAGAGAAGACAAACGAGCACACAGGCCACCTGATGGTAAGTGGAAACTGTGACCCATAGACATTCGCATTCACAAGACTGCAATGCAATCCTAAGACTGCAAATGCGTTGCCAACCCTGAGGACTAAAATGGAATGCCTCTATGCTAGTCATTTCACCGGCTGTCTTATCCCCAAACAGGAACACAACAATGCGAACACTGCTGTTTGGCGGTAGGTTAATGGATAAGATGGTGGTAGTGATCCGGACGGACCCTGCACAAGGTCCTACCACCCGCAAACACAGATGGGCACTTTTGGATACACTTTGACCCTTTAGGGTCTTTTGTGCAATTACCACTCAGTTCGAATGTGCAGGTTTCCTCAAGATGTTTTTTCTTCACCGTAAGAGCATTTGCTTATGCACTTACGTTAGAAAACTCATTGGTACAGTCAACCAATTTGATTCCTAGACCACTATGGACTTTGTGAACGTAATGTTGTAAGCCAAATCATATGAAGTCTCTTCCGTTTTGGTTGACAACGTCAGTTTAACATAGTCCAAAGTGGCCTAGAAATCAAATTGGTTGACTGTACATGGTGACCGTGGGGGTTCGAACTCGGTACCTTACGATCACGA
This sequence comes from Acleris laterana, assembly GCA_963966035.1. Lineage (NCBI taxonomy): Eukaryota > Metazoa > Arthropoda > Insecta > Lepidoptera > Tortricidae > Acleris > Acleris laterana. The sequence goes on from OZ014460.1 coordinate 12,116,954, forward strand.
GTCGACCTCTTAAGCCACTAGGCCACCGACGCTCTTTTTGGGGTAGCTTAAAAATAATGTCAATTCAATTTTAAGCAGCTGGTCTAGTTTTTAGGGTATTTGGCCAAAACAGTGCCGACGGGACCCTATTAGTATAGTATAGTGATAGCACCAATTATGGATACTTTTATCTGACAGGCACTAGTAATAGACACTTCACTCTTAATTTAAATTTCATATGGTCCTAAAATTATTTGTGCAAAATAAATGAATATGGCTTGTTCATTATTGGTTCCATCACCCTACGCTGTCTATCCACATAAAATTATATTCTGACACATTGCACAATCATTAAGTTTCTCGATATTGATAATGCTGACTGTACTTTTTCTCCTTTTTCTTCCTTTATCTCTCACGTAAGATTTTTGTCATGTTTTCCTGCTGATCTACGCATGTTATTTGATATTATATTGAATTTAATATTTATTGCTTTATATAATGCTAGATTAAGTAGTACCATTGTAATATGTTTAAAAATTACTGACTGCTGAGTTTCTTGCGGCGTTTCTTCTCAGCAGTGTCTCCTCTTAGGACGCGCTGGTAGATTCTTGACGTGTAAAAGTGACCGTACGGCCTACTTACTGAATAAATGTATTTTATCTTTTTTTATCTTTAGTAAAACAATGCTAAACTTGTTTATTTGTTGCAAGTAAAGGTTTAGTAATCAATAACAGTATTTTTTACTGCTGTTAACATTGTAAATTTTTAGAAAATTCATGGTTATGAAATCCTAACGTATGATGACACGGACAACAGCTGGTATAGTATTATAAATGGGTCCATATTGGCTCATATAAAATTGGTTTTTTATACAAATAACACTTTGTCATCATTACTCCGAAAATTTTTACTCATACTTTTTCGTTCATACTTTTTTAAGTCATAATTATCGCAACTCATAATCCTTTTTTTTTTAACTATTACTTTTATTAGATTTTTATAAATCTAACCTAACCTAACCTAATTTTATCTACACGTAAGAAATTTAAGAAATTCTGAAGGGTTAGTATCATTTCGTCTAAAACGCAACTGGTACTAGCGGTAACCGGTCTAAAACGCTGCTAGTCTAAAACGCATCTCGTCTAAATTGCATCTGGTCTAAGTAGCTACCGGTCTACGTTGCTACTGGTCTAAGCAGTAAGTGGTCTAAAACACAGCTGGCCTAAGAGTACGTGGTCTAAGCCTTAGCTAATGTAAGCCTTAGCTGGTCTAAGTAGTAAGTGGTCTAAGCCACAACTGGCCTAAATAGTGTCTCGTCTAAAATGCAGTTAGTTTAAGTAGTCATTTGACTAAACATTTGCTGTTTTCAAAAGCTCCCAGCTTTTGAAAACAGTCTAAAACTCGACTAACCTAAATAGTAGCTAAACCTAGCGATACGTAAATTCGGCAATATTTGGAGTGCACTATAGAGAAGTAGGAACACTAATCAAACTACTTCGTTTATATCTTATAGATACTGGTTGGATACTGGCCACTCTAAACGTGATATTTTAGGAAACTTATATGTAGGTAACAAATTTTCAAAAATTGGCTTTCCATTAGGACGAAATTCCCCCTTTCCTAGAATAAACTTGTATAAACTAGAATAATTTGAGAAATTAGTTTGTCACGTGATACTTTGGGAAAACGATTATTCTCAAATTATTCTAAGTAGTCGTATGGTCGGTCGGCGAACCACCTAAAGCCACAATTCGTGTTAGATTATTTGTTTCAAGTTTTAAGAATAAATTACAGGAAATAAAATGCTGAACTTACTTACCGACGATTGACATTATGGTATGGTATGGTGATGGACTCCTTTTTCCGCACTTAACCCGTGTATGTCGGGCCATTGTGCGTAGGGGTACCGGCTAGTAGTCTAGCCAGCCTAACTCCGACCAGAAGCGCAGGATCCTCCTGGTATCTCCACAGGCTTCTCGGAGTGACCTCGGTGTCTTGAGGATTTCAGTCCGTTGAGCGGCTACACCTACGCATTCCAGGATTACGTGGGGGGCTGTTTCGTCGGCCGACAGGCATCCCCTGCATAGGGGGCTGTCGGTCATACCTAGAACATACAAATGTTTGTTAAGCAAGCAGTGACCAGTAATGTTTCCTACAATTATTCGTAGGGCATGTCTATCTAGTGATAGGAGACGCTTAGTTAGACGCGCGTCCGGGTGTGGCACAGTTTCCCTTGATTGTCTACATGTACTGGTATTTGCCCATTGATTGGCATGTTGTTCGAGTGTTCTGTGACGTAACCATGACCTTAGCTGGTTAAATGCTAATGGAAGCATTGGAGCGGGACCGATCGCTGGGCGGTCCGATCCTCTCCTGGCCAGCTGGTCAGCTGCATCGTTTCCTAGAGATCCACTATGCCCCTTTATCCATTGTAGCGTGAGTTGGTTATTTGAACCTATCAACTCCAATGCTGAGTGGCACTCTAGTATGAGCCCGGAATGTATTATTTTGTTGTCTAGGGCTCGTAGTACCGCAGCGCTGTCAGAAACAATTCGTATCTTTTGGTCTTTGATACCTCGCCTGGCTACTGCCTTGGCAGCCTGTAGTATGGCAGTACATTCACATTGGTATATGGAGCTGTATTCGCCTAAGGCTGTTGATATGTTGATGTTAATTTCGGGTGAGTACACTCCTGCACCTGTTCCCTTTTTGGTCTTTGATCCATCCGTATAGATGCGTAGTTCATGTATACTGGACTGGTCAGTGGGTTCCTCAGCTAGCTGGATGGTGTAACTTTTGTTGAAGTTGTGTTGCTTGGGTACCTTGTCATTAGGAGCTGCTATCAGTGGTTGATATGCAATTGCCTCCTGAAGGACTACGGTATGGGTCCCGTTTGTAACACCCCAGAGGTTGAGGGATTTTAGTCTGATGGCTGCTACCGCCGCCTCCTGTTGGATGAAAAGGTTTAGGGGCGGTAGACCCAGCAGTATCTCCAGCGCCGCTGTGGGTGTAGTTTTCATGCAACCTGTGATAGCTACGCAAGCTACGTCTTTGAAATTGTTGCAGTTTATTCTTGGCTGTGGTCAGTTTGGTTCTGGGCCACCAGACCACAGCACCATAGGTGATAACAGGTCTGATCACTGCCGTGTATAGCCACATGGCAATTCTTGGGTGTATACCCCAGGTTCTGCCAAGTAACCTTTTACACTGCCAGAATATGACACAGGCCTTTTCTAGTTTGTTCTCTAAGTGTTTGTTCCATAGCAGTTTGTCATCCAGGATGACTCCTAAATACTTGACCTCTTTGGAGAGAGTCAAGGTCGTGCCTAGGAGTTTCGGTAAACTTAGGTTATTAATGACCCGTTTTTTTGTGAAAAGTACTAGTTCGGTCAACCGTAGGTATGTCCACATCGCCCGCCAGGTAGGCCGATGCTATTATAACCTCCGGGATGCTATGGCAGTTGTTTTGGAGTCTGACCGTAGTCAGGTCCCTGGAACAGAACTCATTCATTAAAACTGCATTGATAGATTTTGGTACATAGATGCATGTGCGTGGATTAGTCACAGTGGTATCGAGTAGAATCTTACCCCCGATGTTGTTTAGACCGCATATCCTGTCCTTCCTTATCCACGGCTCCTGGATAAGGGCGACGGTCTCGTTGTTTACCTCCAGCATTCTTCGCAGGGTAGCCGCCGCGGCTTGTTTATGCTGGAGGTTGGCTTGGACGATGTTAGAGAGGGGAGGAGGAGCGAATGGGACTGCTCACTTCCTCGTCCGTTCCCAGCGAGACGTCCTGGTCCATCAGCTGCGCGACATCCTCCTCCAGGTCGCCGAGGGCGGCGTCCACGGTGGAGGTAGTCTGCGAGCGAGCTGATTTCCCATCCTGCTTCTGCCTTTCGGCGGAAGAGTGTTGGGTGACCAGTGGTTCGCTAGCTTCTCTCTGCCTTGCGGCGGAGTTCGGCCTGCTAACCACAGACGAAGACGCGCCTGCTCCCTGGTCAGGGTCAGCGTGCTCACTCTGCTTTTCAGCGGAGGAGTTGCTGGTGACCTTGGGTGCAGTCGCAGTCTCAGCAGGGTCTGGCGGCATATCCTGCAGCCTTCCCGTGCTCCCGAAGAAACGGATGTAGGCGTTACCCAGCTTGTAGCAGAGTCTACGCCCCCTCGCTAAAATCCCGGGAATTTGGTCCTCTGGAATACCGAGATCCAGAAAGGTACCCGGAGGATTACCTTCATGGCGCTCGATATTGTAAAGCGACCACCTGCTGACCTGATACCACTTGTTCTGACCAGCCAAGATGCGTTGTATCATCTTAGGCTCGTCAGCACAAGCCGGTAACAGGACAGCGGACTTCACCCGTCTGGGGATGTCCGTTTGTCGCCTTACCACCAGCTTGGTCCCGGGAATTGGTGACACGAAATTGGCTACGGTGTCCTTCAGCCACTCCATGTCCTTAACATCCTCGCACTGTAGTTTTAGCACACCCTCGCTGTGGAAAGGTTTGCCACGGAAGGAGGGCCAGTACGGGATTTGGTTGGAGGCGCCTGGAGCATCGGCAATGTCCTCGATGCTGGTCTCCAGTGTCCTCTTGATGCCCTCCACTTGGACAGGTGTTAGGTCGGTGAAGGGTTCCGCCATCACTGCGACAAATAGGTCATTTAGGACCACAGTGTCAGCGTAGGTGACGGCTGGGTTCACCAGACTAGTGGAGGCCTTGGTGCGCTTTGCAGTGCTGCCTATCGGCGATTTTGTGTCGTCGGGGCGCGGGCGCTTAGGTACTATCTGGCCACCACCTTTGGGCTCAGATTTCCCTTTTCTGCCTCTGCCACCGCGCTTCCTTTTTGCCGCCTGAGGTGCGTCGGCCTTGTCCTTCGCGCCTTGGCTGGGACGGAATGCCTTTTCGGCGCTCAGCTTCGTCCCACCTTGGCTTTCGCCGAGGCGGTTCGCCTGCTTTGCGCGTACTGAGGCGGCGGGGGTCGTTGCCAACCCTTTGGCTTCTTCCTGCCTTGCGGCGGGAGGTTGCCTCCTTTCCGAGACTGCCTGGGCAAAGTTTGCTGCACGTTTGGCCGTGCGTCTGTCTTTTTTGCGCTTGTCCGAGGGATTGCGCTTTCGTGAGTTAGCCGCCCACTGCTGTTCACCGGTCTGCGAAAGACCGGGTTGGGGGCTCGGTTGGTTGTTGCAGGGCGCTTCGTTAGAAGCAGCGGCCTGCTGCTGATTGTTGTTGTTGGGTTTTTTACTCTTTTTGTCCATGGTTTGGAATTAAAAAGGTTTCGTTCTCCTCGGCGTCCCACCCTCCTGGGAGCCCGCAGATGGGGATGCTCATTCGAGCACCAGGACCTACCGCGGAGAATATAGGGTCCAGGATCCGCGATGCAGCGAGCCTGCACGGTGCGAGAAGGACTACGGTTGTCAGGCCGAGGTTTTGGCCCGTACTCGCCGTAGAATTCGCGCTCCGCCGGCTGCGCACCTCATGATCCCGAAACCCTCGCCGACCACCCTTAAGGGGCGCCTTTGCCGGTTACCCCAGGCTGGCTAGTTCCTGAGGCTGTCGTTTTAAAGGAATGCCGGACCAAAGAGGGCGTGTTGCCTCCACAAGATAACTACAACCCGATCTGTGGTAGGCTCAACCCCCCAGGACTCCATTATCCCCTCGTACGACGCTCAACTACGCACGGCAGTACGACGTAGGTGGGCTCTGCACTCTTCACGGGGAAGAGGCCGGTCTGACACGCCCACAGGTTATGACCTACCAGTCCTTTTTGTTGCGGTTGCTACAAGGTCGCTGGTGGAGCCTCTTCGGACAGAACTCCGGTGGTTGGGAAGGTTCTTCGCCAACAGCCAGTGAGACCCCTTGGGGAGAATTACTGGCTGTTGCCCAGGATATACCGGCGGTTAGGGATTCGCGTTCCTTTTGGACGGATCCTAAAGGACTGCCAATCCCGCCGCACTCGAGGAGGTGACCTAACAAATACCCCCCGACGATTGACATCTAGTTTAGACTAGGAGCGTTTTAGACCAAATCAGCTTTATACGAAGTGCGTCTTAGGCTAGGTGTCTTATTAGACCAGTTGCGTTTTAGATTAAATGCGTATTAGACCAGATGTGTTTTAGGCGAAATGCGTTATAGACCAGTTGCGAATTGTCTGCTAGGCTAGATGCTACTTAGACCAGTAGCGACGTAGACCGGTAGCTACTTAGACCAGATGCAGTTTAGACGAGATGCGTTTTAGACTAGCAGCGTTTTAGACCGGTTACCGCTAGTACCAGTTGCGTTTTAGACGAAATGATACTAACCCAAAAATAATTATGAAGAGTATGGAGAGTGATCATTAGGTTGTAAAATTATATGAGATACATTTTCGGAGTTCCAATAATCTAATTTGCAATTTTATATGAACTTTGGCGCACCCATTATAAATGTGAAATAACTTGGTCTATCTGTACCATGCGTTACAATTACCGTATTCGCTAGCGAGTCGGAAGCTCTGTCCCTCGCAGTATTCTTATAGAGTGGGAGAACAGATCATTCGACTCGCTAGCGAGTACAGTAACTGTAACTGATGGTAAGGTTACTGTTTATCACAAATTTACGGCTCGACCGCTCAACATAAATTAACGATAATTAATTAAATGTTTTTTTTTTATTAATTCTTTTTTTCCGGTTCAGACTTCACAAATCTTGGTGTCGGCGTCATTTTGAATCGGAGGACGACGCTGACGTCTGCGAACTTCCTGGAACCGTGGAAAAACGTGGAGTACGACATTCGCATTTGGGCTTTAGGAAGAGGGGGCACCTATAGAACTCCTTACAGGTATATATCCTTACTAGGGGGTGAGTATGGTAAATAACCTTCCTCAATAAATGGGCTATCTAAAACTGAAAGAATTTTTCTAATCGGAATAGTAGTTTCTGAGATTAGCGCGTTCAAACAAACAAACACACAAACTCTTCAGCTTTATAATATTAGTATAGAAGTATAGATATACAGGGTGGAAAAAAAAATGGCCATGGAACTACCTTAAATCCTTGAGTTAGATCATTTTACTTCAAGGAAACATTACTTTATTTTTAAAAAGACAGAGCAGCATCCAATGGTTTTCTGACATTCGTTTGTCTCACATGAAATCGAACCGGCAAAAAAAATCAATAGTGTAAAATAGCAAGTGTTTTTTTGAGGACTATTAATGGCCTTTGCATCAAAAAATCAACACTGGGTTAAGACTAACTCGAGTTAAAAAGCCAGTTTTCGTATAAATCGGACGTTTACTAACTCGATTTAGTATATTAACCCAGGGTTACATTTTTGGTGTAAGTTGCCCAAGTGGTGTGTTCCTAACATTCACAATCCAACTTTATTTACTGTATTACAAATGGTATTTTATTTTACTACCTTAGCGCATATGAATTGTTGTCAATTACAGATATCGTGTCTGGAGAGCCCGACGACTGATGCCACGCAGCAACAACCCGGAACATTGGCACGGACCTAGAGGATTCCACGTACCAAGGCACGACTTGTGTATCGTCCACAGCATGGATCAGATGTACTTATACCCATATCTATCCACCAGACACCACTACGCTTTCAGAGCTACCTTATACGACAAGCATTGGACTTTGCCAGATACTATGTTCTTCGCTGGCTCATGCTACGAAGACCTGCAGCACATTAGGGAAAACTACAAAATATACTATGCCGTCGTTGAAAGATCCGAAATCCAGGACTGCTCCAAATACCTCCCCAAATGGTGGGGTAAATTCATTTGTTTTCGCAGTCCTTCTAGTAAATTTATACGAGTGGCTTGCACTCCCAATGGTGGGCCATTGCTTGACTACAATTTGTATGTAATGGGAGTCGGTTGCTTCGAAATAAGATATAATGAGGACCGAATCTTAGCCTTCACTGATCTGAGGTATTACATGGACCACGTTCATATATTCTCGAATATATCTGTAGGAGAGTATTATGAATATGCTTACCAGATGTGGGGAAGCTCTATGGGATATATGTGGGAGGAGAATTCAGCCTTTATGCCAGCTATGTCTCTTATGAGCGATTTGTATCCTCTGGGGAAATGATTTTTAGGGTCCGTTTGTCCGTCCGTCTGTCCGTTTGTCTGTCAGTAAGCTGAATAAACTGTATTAGGCAGACAGTTGATTGTTTTATTTTAATACAAAGTTAACCTTAAAATTTCGATGTCTGGCAGTATTCAGAAGATACTTAATTTTACTATCTGTAAAGCTTATATTACTGATAATGTAATTAGAAATAGTAGTAGAACCATAATGCAAGCAGTTAGAATTAAGTTGCTCTGTACATGCTAGTAATAAATAAATAACAATTACAAGAAATAGTAGATTGTACAACTAGGGCATAAAACAAACAATTTTTTCCGAGACTTATGGTATCCAACCGAGCCGGCAGGCGAGGTTAGATAAATTAAGTCGAGGATAAAATGGGTTTTAAGCCCGAGTTATACACTCTGCTTTTCACTTCGATTACGAGGAAATAAAACAGTGATAACTGATAATGTAAAAAAACTTTAATTAAAATGTCTGTTCAATAAATTCTTTTGCATTTTTTTCCATGAGTGTGTTAGGTGTGAGCATTATTTCCTCTTCACTAGACGACATTTTAACTAAATTCCATAACACAACAAGTTTTGCAAAGAAAATAACTAATTAATAGTCCAAAACCTCTTTCCCGCCACTGTATTTCTGTCAATTTTTTTTATTATTTTCTGTTTGCGATTTTTGACTTAGGTCGAACGCAATACTGCCAAGTTTATACCTACGTTGATTTTTTAATGTTCTTGTTAATAATGCTTGTTTTTAATAGTTTTAAATTTCTTTTTTGTTAGATGCAACTACGATGCAAATATAAATAAAATTAAAGTAAATTTATTCAAATAACATGTTTATTTAATGTAGTCACCTCGTCTGTCTGGCTGTAGGGCTTAATTGTCTTAGTCTAGATGACGACAACCATTTATGCACTAGTGCATAAAATGCGATTTTATGCAGCCTATACCCAGCATAAAGAAGGACTTTACGAGCATGAGAAGTGAAAATATGTTTTTTTTACAATAATTTGATGTGTGTTGTACCGTTAAAATTCTTTTACCATCCCGAGTGACATGGAATAACTAAAATGTTAAAATTGAAATGACGACAATGGCAAAATGTCAATCATTAACATAGGTATGTCAACGACTGTATAAAAATGCAGTCGGGTTTTTAAAACTTGCATTTCATTAACAAACATCAATGTTTTTTGCGATTTTGAGTAGACATCGCTAACTCGTGGCATTTAGATAGCACTTGACAGATTAGTGATGAGACAAGTTTTTTAAGTGTCATTTCTGATAAGATAAAACAATAAATTAATACTACCTACATGGTTTTAACATAATGACGAACTAGGTTTGATCACTAGTTTAAAAACTATGTCAATGTCAATGATATTGTCATTCGTTTACTTACCCGTAATAATTATTACGAGACGTGTCGCGAAACAGTTTTCGCCCAAATAATGGAGGAAATCATTAGAGAACATCCAGAACTCCTACTACAAGGTGACAAGGTCAAATTTTCTTACATAAAGTGGATTTTTTCAAGTAGAAGACGTAGGCTGACTTGTAAAAATGTATAACAAATATGAATTGTTTATCACGGATGTCATAATTATATTAAATGATTGAAAAAACTTTTTTTCTAATTGGTTTCCTTTTCTCGACTCGTACAGGATGAACATTGTCACATCACTAGCCTGTTAGAAACTGTCAAGTGCTACCTAAATGCGAGTTAGCGATGTGTAATTATGAGAAAATGATGTGGTTGCTGGGTTAGAATAGTGCCACTCCATATCTTCCAGTGGATGTCGTAAGAGACGGCTAAGGAAGTAAAGGCGTACAGTACTGTTAGGCGATGGGCTTGCAACCTGTCACTAATACACTGGTAAACATCTTAGCCTAAATGTGCAAAATGTGGTTACAGAATTATTAACAAGTTTTTAGAGTTGTTGGTAATTCTGTAGCTCTGCCTACCCCACTCTGGGAATAAAGGCGTGAGTTTATGTATGTATGTATGATGTGCCTCGCTTCTCAGTCGCAGTCTCCGCGCTCTAACAGCATCCTGAGGGTGTTGGCACAGCGCTTGGTTGCACCGCTGCTACTGCAGCGCTGCATGCAGTTGCATGCGCCTGTTGAAGTTGCACTCCGCCGGCTTTAAAATTATTATTTTTTATTAAGGGCTGATTTTTCAATCTCCAGATAGCACTATCTACCCGTTAAATTGTAGCTTTGTCCTTTTCTTTGTCATAAGAAAGATAAGGACAGAGCTACAATTTACCTGACAGGCAGTCTTATCTGGAGATTGAAAAATCAGCCCTAAGTTGATGTAGGTACTAACACTACGAATTTGTTACAATTACACACATTATGGATTCAGTCTGAAATAAAAATATTTAATTTGAAATTAAATTAAGTTAATTAACGTTGATTTTGTGCATACTTTTACTTTGTACCAGCTGTCGCCCGTGACTCCGTTCGTGTCGAAGTCTTTTATTGCTATTTCCTCATAAGTCCAAACTCGGGTTTCAAGCTATTGTTTTTTTTTATGGCATAGTGTAGACAAACGAGCACACAGGCGACCTGATGGTAAGTGGAAACTGTGACCCATAGACATTCACATTCACAAGAATGCAATGCAATCTTAAGACTGCAAATGCGTTGCCAACCCTGAGAACTAAGATGGAATGCCTCTATGCTAGTCATTTCACCGGCTCTCTTATCCCCAAACCGGAACACAACAATGCGAACACTGCTATTATACCAATTGTTATACCAATTTTGTACCTAAATTGTTTGAACGGTTTCATTGTGAAAGTGTAACAGACTGGCAGAGTTACTTTCGCATTTATATTAGTATTGATAATAAACATCCGAGTGGTTTAACTCCTCCGAAATACATATTTGGTAGGTATGAGAATAGTTCGTAAAGTACGAAAAACAAATATCAACCAATTGGCGCCGGGCACAGACAACTAGTTAGATCATAATATTCATAATATATGGATTAGTATGGATGAATCGATATATTATGGATTAGTATGGATGAATCACGGCGTTATGATACCGAATGCGTAAATCGCAATGACCTCCGAACCGTCATAAAAAGGCGAGGCAGTAAAAGGTCACGAAAGAAATCAAATTTCAATATTTGGGGCGAACGAGAGCCGTGAGAGCGTGCCAATAGCAGTCACTATTTTTTATGGTCTAGAGCGCAAGATCTACGAAGAAATAGTGTCTGTGCGTGTTTGTCTATCTCTCATTCTGGAGCTTAGCAGTTTCCTCACGAAATTACCGAGTATATACGAGATATTTTCAGTTAAATTTTAACATACATGGATATTGGAATTTAGTGTTTCCAATTTTTCAACTTTACTTTTTGTTTTGATTCATTTGATTCTTATTTAATTTAATATTTTCATTTATAATTTTTTTTTTATGTGTGAAAAGCTTGTATTACTAATGTCAAATGATTAAAAGAGGATTTTAACATATTTTTTAAATTTTCTTTTCCTTTTCCGCATCGACTATTCCACAGGAACAGTTCGGAATAAACTCCAAATTGAATTTCATTCAAAATCAGCCGTTTCAGCGTGGGTTAACAAACATACAAACTCAGGGTGGGCAAACATACAAGCACCCAAACTTTTGCATTTATAGTATTAGGAAAACATGTCCCAGTACGGCACCTTGCGGCACACCCTATTGGGAAACCAAACGAAGTCCAATCGTGCAATCTGTCCTAAAAACTAAACACGTCAAGTTATTTCTGTTTCCAGTAAATCTGTCGTAATGACCTCAAAGGTCAGGCGGTGTCCTTGATTGGCATGCGTGCCACGCGTTGAGGTCACGAAGGGTTGGAGTACCTTATTATTTTTAACTTTGGGTCAATGGGTCCTTGAAGTTAGAAGTTTGGATGAGGTAAAGTATTTCTTTTTTTAGGGTACGGAGAAGGGAAACGAGTGTACATGCCATTTGATGCCGCTTGTGTTATTTGCTAAAGAGATAGTTCATATCCGGGAGACAGATACCTATACCAACCAACTTTTCAGAATAGTATTATTGATCAGTTACCTTTAATAGGGATGAATAATGTAACTTACTTCTTTTTTATATTATATTTTACTGTTTTACAAGTATAGAAATAGGTAGGACTACATATAAAAAGGAAGTTAGATTTGCGAGAAAATATACCTAGTCATCTGTAATTAAACATCAGGGGGCTATCTCACACTAATTGACCTAGTCCCAAACTAAGCTTTATGCTTATGCCATATGTTGACAACGATATAATGTACATACTTTTTATACAGAAATTCCAATTAAAATCCATAGAAAATATCCAAGACACCAAACAAATATATATACTCACACAGGGAATCATTAAGTTAAATCGAAAAACATCAAAAAAGTAACATTATATTCTTTGCTAATGCCACATCCATACATATCAATTTATGTAAAGGGACGCGTAAAAAAAAAAACGGCGCCTAAATCCCGCAGGTGTTGATCTGATCTAAGTGGTTTGACCCTCGCACATTTCCTGAAACAGTTTTTTGTTCCAAACACACTTTAACCGGATTTTATTAAGCGATTTCCAACCGTAGATAAGAGTTTTCTTAAGTTAAAGTCTGAGCCCTAATGTTTTGCGGCAAAACAAAAAACTGTCGCAATCTAGGTAGTGTGAGAAATATTTTTTTATCGATATACTTATCGATAATTGTGTAATAGATGAAAAAAAAAACCACGTCAGTACATACAGCAGCACTTGACATTTTATTTGGTTTGTGATAGTAATAGGAGTACTCATTTTCTGAAGGATATTATTTTCAATGAGGTAACTGCATTCAAAGTTTTACCTCTTAGTTACCCGACGGGTTATTTAATTACTTGATATGATAAAGTAGGAGATAAGATCTAGATGGAATAATACATGTAAAACAACTGTCGCGAATGATTATAAAATAATGTAACTACCTATATATCGGATTTTGTTTGTTTATACAATACTAATCCATATAGAAAGAAAACTTTCTAGCAATAGCTAGATTACGACAGTCTTTTGTTTTGCTGCGAAAATTCCGGGCTCAGGGTAGTGATTCTGTAAACAACGCCGGTCGTGCGGACTGTCGAGTGATATCCAAGCGGCGAGATTAAGTAGTCCCGTCAGTGCGAACAAAACACATTGTAGCGCGTGCATTTTCAATTAAACAGCCTTAAACGTTCGACCCATCGTGCTGCTAAATTGAAAATGCACGCGCTACAATGTGTTATGTTCGCACTGACGGGACTACTTAATCTCGCCGCTTGGTATCACTCGAAAGTCCGCACGACCGGCGTTGTTTACAGAATCACTACCCAGCTCGTCTTTCAGCTCGTCGCTGTAATATTAAGATGTGATTCTCCCAAAAACGCGGTCTGACGAACGAACGAGTGAATGTCGCAGCGGCGAGTTTAAGCAGTCCCGTCAAAGCGACCAAAACACATTTTAGCGCGTGCATTCTCAATTAGGCAGCCTTATACGTTCGATCTTATCGACAGATCGTAAGTTCAATAAAAAGTGTAAAGTAAATAAATGTTTAAAACCAAAAAATCGCCTTCAAAAACCTAAAAATAAAATCTTGTAAAATGGCAATCCAAGTGAAGTCGACGACTGACAATATTTTTAACCAAAGCCGATTTCATTTGGATTTTATAACATGCCATTTAAAAAAAAAAAAAACGGTTTGGGAAATTAACAATATTTTTACATCGTTAAATACATACATAAGCTCACGCCTTTATTCCCAGAGTGGGGTAGGCAGAGCTACAGAATTACTAACAACTCTAAAAACTTGTTAATAATTCTGTAACCACATTTTGCACAATTAGGCTAAGATGTTTACCAGTGTATTAGTGACAGGTTGCAAGCCCATCGCCTAACAGTACTACACAGCCTTTATTCCCTTAGTCGTCTCTTACGACATCCACGGGAGGACATGGAGTGGCACTATTCTTACCCGGCAACCACAACATCGTTTTGTATACAAATTAATAAATACATTAACATTTTCTTTGCTGATATCATAAAATTAACTAATACTCAGCGAGTCGAGAATTGTAATTTTTACAGGCGAGGCGCGAAGAGGGAAAGCAATTATATTTCGTTCATTTAATTAAGTGCTCCGCTGGGATTAGTGAAATATGGAGAAGGTAAATTATTCGGATTTTAGATAGGATCCATTTGTATATTTCAAAGCAGCCTGTATATTTTGTATCAATTTGGAATCATCCTATTTTTAGACCGAGCGAAGCGAGGGTTTAAATTAAAATAAGCTGTTATTTGTATATCTGTGTGTTGGTTTGAAGATTGCTTGAGTATTGTTGATCTTATACTTAAATAAAATGGAACAAAAGAGTTGAGTTTAAGGGTAAAAAAGTTTCTGTCAAAATAATAATTTTTTGGGTCAAGCTTTTATTGCCGAGTGTACTTTTTTTGCACAGTCGTCATCTACTTGTCAAGACGATTCTAACAAGCCCTAATACGACGGGTTTATCATGTGTAATTTAGGAGTTCTTATGGCCACCCTGTCTCCATCTTCAGACCAGCTCGATGGTACTATATTATTGTATTGCCATCAGAACTAAATTAAAGGTGTATTCACCGATCCCTTCATGCACGTAGGTACGTCGGTTTCGGGTGCTTTTGATTTGGCCCTTACTCAGTACATCGCGAATCTGATCACCGTACGGGGCGCCTGTCGTATCGCATAACGTTTTTTGTCCTAAAAATGTTTGGCCGAGAATGTTTGGCATACTGTTGAATGGCATACTACTCGTTTGTCCTAATAATTTTTGCGCATACTCATTTAACGTCCTAAAGCAAGTTTGTCCTAATATTGATAGCTCTAAAGTCTAATTACCTAAAGCATAATATTCCTAACATGAATTGTCCTAATAATTATTTTGCCTATTATTAAACTGGCTATAATTACAGCACCTAAACTAAACTATGGTAGGCGTGAAGTCAGAATCGTTACGTATTCTACCTTCAGGCAGGTCAGATTTCGGTTAGGTTAGGTACGACGACGAGCGAAGCGAGGAGGAGTGTTAGGTAGAACTTTTAGCACATTAAATATTAGGAATATTACAATTATGCACATCAATCATTCGACAGTTGAATCTTAGCCACATCAAACGATAGGACAAATAATATTTAGGACAAACGATAATAGGAGCAACAATTTTGGACAGTCAAAAATATGCGGAACAAAGTGTATGCCACACGTTATTAGGACAAAAGACGTTATGCGACACAACGATAGGACTAATAATTGTATGCCATTCGATATAGACCCCACCGTACGTCCGTCTAGGACGTCCCCTACCGACATCTCCGCTCATTCTCGCTCGCCATATCTGTTTCGTAAATTTTAAAATATTATCAAAAATTACTTTAACTTTAATTTCTTCGTACATCAGGCTATCTTAAAATGGGGTGTTAAAGCAAAGACGCTCCTAATTTTCGCCGACTGTATTAACGCGTCATAATGAGACTCGTAACGTTATAAGTAATCTCAGCTACAATTACAACGTTAAAGTTGTTTGTCGACAATACTTCAAGGGAAATACCATTTAATAATTTAATATATAGTCTCAGTATACATATAAATCTCAGATAATACCACGATGAAGTAAACTGCGTCGCTATTGCCTAACGCACTTGCAAACACACTTGGTTTGAAAATCGAACAATTGTTTTCATGTTTGAATGCAGACAAGCCTTCGATTTTCAAAATTAAAACAATTGCGATTGCGAGTGCGTTAAGCAATAGCCCCTCTGGACTTGATATCGACATAATCCTACTAATATTATAAAGGTGAAAGTTTGTGTGTATGTGTGTGTTTGTTACTCCTTCACTCTGCAACGGCTGGACGGATTTGGATGAAATTTGGAATGGAGATAGCATATACACTGGATTAACACATAGGCTCCTTTTTATGCCGGAAAATTTAAACGTTCTCGAAGGAATAACGATAATCGAAATCTACGAAGTCGCCAGCAGAAGCTAGTATAGAATATAACTCAGTATCTTGGTGTGGTCTTAATTATTATACATTATATTATATTTAATATCTGGGACGTTTGGATACATCGTTAAAGGCTTGTTTTATAATCGACGAGTAAATTTATCTGCCAATTAAAGTTGTCTATTTCTTTGTCTTTTTTTAAAAGAAGAGGCTAAAGGGCATTGGGTAAATTTGGTTGTGGAATATTGTCATTTTTATTTATCGCGGCCATGGATGATTTTTACATAGTTATTTAGAGGACCTCGAAATACAATAGCCGAGATATTTAAGATTTAACTGTTCAGTTTTTGGTATTAAAAGTACGCCCAGGTATGCATTTAAGAGTATTATTACATTACATAACAAAACATGTTTATTTTGAATTATTCTTTCATAATTTACCACTTTTACTAATGGACTTCTCACCTTGAAAAAGTATGACTTTTACAAATGACAACACTTTTACCCTTTATCCGTCAAATATTCTTTACTTGTCGATTGTGAAACGAGCGGTAAACATGATGTTTTTTTAGTATGACGACGATCATCTCCCTTTGTTAATCATTTTCTTGGATCGTATCGTATGGATTTTGTTTAAAAATAAACATGTTTGTATCGAAAAATGTTTTTCATTTATGGGTATGGTATTTCGTATTTTTGAGTTCTAATAAACATTGACATGCATTCCATGACTGTTTGAGGGTATCCATACAAAATCCCTCATTTACCCTCCAACATTATACTTTACTAGCGACCCGCCCTCGCTTCGCTTCGGTTTATGTGAGTATGATATATAGCCTATTAGCCTTCCTCGATAAATGGGCTATCTAACACTGAAATAACTTTTCAAATCGGACCAGTAGTTCCTGAGATTAGCGCGTTCAAGGAAACAAACAAACAAACTCTTCAGCTTTATAATATTAGTATTTTATAAACAACTACCATTTTAACACTCGAAAACATACATAAATTCAATTTAGTCCTCTATTTTCCATTATTTTCACTTAAACCTTTTAGAAGGTCGCTACTGATCCTCGCCACTGTAATTTATGGGGGTAAGGTACACTGTAATTCACACTAAAGGGTTCAAGGATTTCGCGTAATACTCTAGGTCCATTTTTTATGTTTTGAAACGAGAACGTGAAGTTATCTTCGTACAAAAAATACTTATATTGCGTACCTACAATTAGATGTTCACTTTTTCTCGGAAACTACAATTTTTTCATGGATTGAAATGAACTATCTTTTCCCGAGGTTTAACTGTCTCTATCACCTTTCTGGATGGTGAAAAATTGGAGAGGCGTATGCCCAACGGTGGGCGAATACACGCTGATGAAAAAAAAGAAGAAGTCTATGTCAAGTTTTGACGTTAAGACGTAATAAATAGACAAGCCAACTTGTTTTTGCATTAGGAAATATTAGTGGAGATCAAAACAAGATTTTTAGTGACAACAAATCATAATTAAGCATAATTAAATTGTATATTTTTTAATTATTTAAACTTACACTCTTAGCCATAAAACTTAACCTTACCACTATAACTTACAATAAAACTTTTGTAGCCATTCATTTATCTATTAAGAAAGTACTTCCATCAACCTAAAAGAAAATATCCCTTGTAATACATACAAAATAGAAGTGTCAAGAACATTTACTCGGTATTTTTATTCCTTAAAATCTGTCCAGAGGGATTTAATTATACATCAAATAAAAAGACAACGCTTAAGAGCGTTTACACACCGCAACTTATTGCAGCAATTCAGTCGCAATGCAGTAGCAATACAGATATAAATAATAGAAATAGAAATAGAAAATATTTATTCGACGATCACAGGAAAAAACAAATAAAACACAGATTAAATTCCACAGATGCTTCTCGTTTACCTTTACACACATGCAAAATTAAAGCAACGATACATTTGCAATGCAGCCGTAACACAGTCGCAGAGTTTAACAATATTGCTTTTAACGTTTTAATTATTGGTAAATACATACATACATACATTAAATCACGCCTGTTTCCCAGAGGGGTAGGCAGAGACCACTTCTTTCCACTTGCTACGATCTTGACAAATTTATTTCGCTTCTTCCACATTCATACATCGAGTCATGCACGCACGTCGGTTTCGGGTACTTAAGATTCGGCCCTTTTCCAGTATTTCTCCGATTCGACTCGAAAAAGTACGCCTAGGGCAGCCCCTTTCGACCCGTCCACTCACTTTCGATCTGTATGTCTCTTTCGTCAATCTTCTTTCATCCATCCTTTCCAAATGGCTGCTATTTGGTCAAAAGCGATACATTCAGTTGCATCGATATAAACGCCTATTAATCACTAGTGTCACGATGCAGTCGCGCGTTTGAACCGCTTGAAAAAGTCTTGAAAAGTCGACATGTGTGTAAACGGCCTAAAATATTAAATTTTCCCGAAAAATACACCGCTAAAACATAAAAGGAGTATTTCAAACCACAACGAAAATTCAAGTTTATTTTAAAATAATCTTTGGTACCCTTAGGGCGTGTTATATGGCAGCTTTGGACGGAGTAAAACCTAACAGCGTGTACTTGAAATATTTTATACAGTTTTAAAACAGTAATTTAACCATAGATAGTGATTGATAACAAGGTGATAGGTAAAGAGGGTGAAAAAAAGAACATGTCTATTGATGAAGACCATGTTCTTTTATTTCATAGAGTGATTCAAGAGGAAGGCTTATAAATTTATTTATTGGTAGAAAATTAGTTACAAATACAGGGTGCGCCAAAGTTCATATAAAATTGCAAATTAGATTATTGGAACTCCGAAAATGTATCTCATATAATTTCACAACGTAATGATCACTCTTCATACTCTTAATTTTTTTTCAATACTAATGATCGGAACTTATAATCATCTGAACTTAAGTTAGGTTAGGTTAGATTTATAAAAATCAAAAAAAAAGAAACAGTTGAAATTTTGTTGAGCACACTCACTGTGCTGTGTGTAGGTAGCATAGCATGAATTGCATACTTGGAAAGCATACTCAAGCTTTCTTCTACATCTTTATCTACATCTTTACATAGTGTAAAACAAAGTCGCTTCCGCCGTCTGTTCGTTTAGATCTTTTAAACTGCGCAAAGGATGTGGTTTTCATCAAGAGGTAAAGTAATTCAAGAGGAAGGGTTTTATGTATAATAAATTCTGGTTTATGTACGGGTGTTACAGAAACTCGCATAAACTGAAGCGAAGCGAGGGTTCAAATAATACTCAGGATAGGTTCCTGCTTCTACATTTGGTTTACTACGTAGAGCCCAAGAGGAAAAATGTATAATATCCAAGAACCCGGGGCGTTCAGAGAATCAAACAAAGGTGAAAGTCAAGCGAGAAATTATCAACGCGTATTTGAGAAGCAAAATATCTTTCACGCCACCCATTTTGTATTAAACGTTCCACCGTATATTGAATTTACAAGTAGGGTTACTTTTAACGATGATTCTTTCGACGTTTTTTGTAGAAGTGTATGTAAATTTACAATTTTTAATTCATACATACCGTCACGCCTTTATCCCAGAGTGGGGTAGGCAGAGCTACAGAATTACTTACCAACAACTTTGACAACTAGTTGTTAATTCCATAACCACATTTTGCACAAACAGGCTAAGATGTTTACCATGTGTATATTAGTGACAGGTTGCAAGCCCATCGCCTAACAATACTACAGGCCCTTAATCCCTTAGTGGTCTCTTACTATTAAAAGCTTTTATTTAACTTGCAATGTATGTATGTATGTATGTATGTAAGGGTCAGATTTTGCATGTTCAATTTGACCCACTTCCCGGACTCCGATGAAGCTAAAAATTTGCATACGCCTTTAGTTCTGATGACAATACAATAATATAATACCATCGAGCTGGTCTGATGATAGAGACTCAGAGTGGCCATAGGAACTCCAAAATTACACATGATAAACCCGTCGTGTTGGGGCTTGTTAAACTCGTCTTGACAAGTAGATGACAACTTTACTGTGCAAAAAAAAGTTCAGATAGCAATAAAAGCTTGCCCCAAAAAATATTTTTTTGACAGAACTTATTTTATTCTTTAGTAGTGTTCTAGTAAGACTACTTATTCGTTTTTTATTTTTTGCATTAATTGAAGGTAGGGTAGGCAGAGCTACAGAATTACCAACAAGTCAAGTTGTTAATTCACCAACCAAAGTTGCGCTAAGATGTTTTTACCAGTGTTTATTAGTGACAATTATTCTAAAAGACTAGGTAATCCACCTTAAACCATATTTTTCAAAATACTACGCCAATTTCATAACAAAATAAGCCCCAATTTGTATTGGAAACATTTAATTTAGATTCCAACTTTGGGAAACATCTGTTATAATTTTGCCTGAAGTTATACGTGAGGTTTAGAAGTTGGGTGTTTTAACCAACGTTTGTTGGTAGGTAGGTATACGTTTTTGTTCGTGACTTATTAGTTTTAGGTATTAGAATACGGTGTTATAATAAAAAATAAGGGTGTTGACTTTACAATCACTCTATATTTTTAATGTGAAATTTCGTGTGTCGTGTGAAACCTACGCTGAAATGGCGTGACAGATTTCGATGAAATTTGAAAAGGAGATAGCGATTACCTGGAATCACCACAAAAGTTAAGTACCTTTTATAATAAAAAAACCGGCCAAGTGCGAGTCGGATTCACGCACAAAGCGTTCCATACCAGCATCTATAAAAAATCACGTTTGTTGTATCGGAGAGCCCCGTTTTTTTTATCACTACAGTTGCGACCACCAAATAAAAAGATTTTGACCAATTTTTTTTAGTTAACCTTAACATAACTAATAAACTGAGTATATAGATTCGACGTTTGTAGCTGGCTGCAAATTGCAAATTGAACGATTATTAAATAAAACTAACGAAAGACTAAAGCTGGATATTAACGTCTGCTCCAACTCGCTGAATAGAGCAGCGTCGCGCCAAAATCGATTCGTAAATGTCAAAACAGAAGCGCATAAAAATACTTGCCACAACCGTTGGATTTTCAAATAGACGGAAAGCCAGCGCGACGCGCCTTCCGAATGGAATGATCGTGAATGTCAAAATTCAACGTTGGAACACGCCATGCAACCGCGCCAAGCCTAATGGATGGATGTGTCCGCAAAGAAAGCAGATACTAAATGGCGTGGCGCGCCCCTTAATGTGGTCAAAATATTACGCCCATCCAGCTGTATACACTCCGTCTGTCACCGAGAATGGCGAGACTGCATAGCTAACTAGGTTACAATGATACCGTACATAATAACTCCGGGTAACCCTATATCAATTTAAAATTTAACCTCGTTCTAAAATCACGGTAAGTAATGTAAAGTCTCATGGGAAATCATGAAAGACAAAAACTAGCTCCAACCGGAACGCGAACTTTTTAATTTCGCTTGAAACGTTACAAAAATATCGGCTAGGTTGGAATGTTTCGTTTCAGTTCATACAAAAAGTATTTTGCTGTTTGAAAATTTGTAACAATAAATCTTATTAATAAGTTATTTAGTTGGTCCTATGTCTTAATTCCCGTGAAGTGTTCATATAGATGAAATAATAATAAAATTTGCCCTCTTTTTGAGCTTTTGGTTTTTATAAGGGTAGAAGTGCCGTTTGTGGCCACACCGTACCTGTTTGACCATGTAAGTATGAAATGAGTATCAAAAATACTGTAATATTCAAAATAATATTCATAAATAGTTGATTGAAAATTAACACAAAGATAAAAAATAATAGTATCTACTTTTATTTTTTATACATATAATAATAATGTGACTGAATCAAGCAATAATGACACGAGATGTTTATTTAGCCACGCGAGCTCATTATGGTTGTTTAGTATCGCGTTTAACACTCTACTTTTCACTTTGGATGAGAGGAAATAAAACGATGACCGAAACAAAATTACAATACCTATTATAACTCAACTTATTGCAAAAAAAACGTGGCGTAAGTGACGCTTTAAATGCTTGTAAATTTTGCCAACAGATCCAAACTTGTAAACTATCTTAAAACTAATTGGACCATGCATAATAAAATGAATTCATCCCTAATTTAATTTAATTGATTCATATTTGTAATCATTAATCGTATTTCATGAAATTAAATTGCTTATTTTGTATTTTTACACAGTTGTAATTTTGAGTTTATTTCCACGCACTAAAAAAAATACACAATCACTAAAATTGGCGATTGGCTGTATATAGGGGTTTACAAAGTAAATAAAAAAACTTAAGTCCCTAGAGATTAATAAAGAGCTTTAGTCCCGATGTGCAGAGACTAAAGTAACATTTTAAGAGCATGGGAATTGGGAGGTGAAAAAATAATTATTAGGTCTAATTTAGAGTGGCCAAAAACGGTGTAAAGATTTCCAAAACCGGTACTTCTACTCCACTGAACTAGTACCAGACGAAGCAAAATGATTTCTATTCATGATAAAAAAAAAATTATGGCATAGAGAAGACAAACGACCACACAGGCCACCTGATGGTAAGTGGAAACTGTGACCCATAGACATTCGCATTCACAAGACTGCAATGCAATCCTAAGACTGCAAACGCGTTGCCAACCCTGAGGACTAAGATGGAATGCCTCTATGCTAGTCATTTCACCGGCTGTCTTATCCCCAAACTTAAAACTTAAAATGCTTAAACTATAACCATGCAGTTAGCTACCTTATTTTGGTATGATGGTAAACGTAGCAGTATGTTTTTCCTGATCTAGACGATTAATCAAAAAAGGAACCCCAGCATGCCTACGGATCTCTAAAAGCGATTTTATCTCCGAACTGTGTTCGACGGCTCATTAGCTACTAATTGACTTATCGCCGCTGACGGGCGACGAGGGAACAAAGAAAAAAAAAAGTAATGAACTGCTGTTTGTTTTACCCTGTTAAATGACAGGGATTTAAGTATTTAAAAAAAATACAAATGGGAATTTTTCAAGGTCAAAAGAAGTATGTAAAAGTCTAATATACAGTATGTAAACTTACTAAAACCATTTATTTGAACCCGAGCATGTCTAGGCGATAGATAAGGTTGGGGTATATAAATTATTGAAATGTTAACACTTTTTCTAATTTAAATAAAGAATGCACTGGACGCAAGTTCAATAATCTGTTACGATGAAAACATTACATATGGGTCTTATAATGGGCACTGAACAACGATGTAAACATTACACATGGGATGATACTTTTAGGGTTAACCGACTTTGAAAAAGGTGAGATGTTATAATTTTTATGCAATGATAAAATTAAAAATATTCGACACACACTAGCAAAAAATGTGGTAAAACACTTAACTCAACTAGCCTAGTAACTGGTTGAAAGAGATGGTTTTAGTAAGTTTATATACTGTATACAAGTCTTACAAAAAGCAAGTTTTATTAAACTTGACTGCATATTAAAATATTGTCGTTTATATCAACATTATTACCGTGAAATAAACAACTAATACAATACCTTGACTATGATTCACTATAATAAAGCTATGATTATAGACTTAAATGATGTTATTAATGTGAAGTTAAAAGGGACTACGACCATTTTAGACGAAAAACGAGCTACTTAAGACTGCACCGAGGAAACGCCGAGCGTCCAGTGGCGCCCTCATAACTACTAGTGTGTTTTCTAATTAACTAAAGAATTTCCTTAAAATCAAACGATACGTTTTTGTAGTGCAAGTAAAAACTCAATTTATGAAATACGTAATAAACACCCTACAATGCATACAGTGACAGATATGTCACAACCAGTTTAATCGTTAGTAGTTAAAAATAATGTAAAGGCAGCGACATCTTTTTTGTATAAAAGCAAACCTAGAGGGCACTATATAAGTGTAACACAGTAACAATCCACTAGATGGCATTGTACTTGAAATTACCAAGGGATTTATACAAATGTTGCTGTTCTCCGTGAACAATGGATTTATTTCATTTACATATTGCAATAAAAAAAAAATATATAATCAAAAATCGAAGAAAAAAATATTTTTATGTGTGAAAATCTTTGCGTAAGTATGCTGTAAATATTATATACTGTCAATGATAATCTATACGCCTATACACAGTTTTTTCCAAACGTTCCAGATCTGTCACACCATGCATCGACGGCGTGTCCAAACGTTCCATATATGTCACTGCATGCAGTAATTTTATGGATTTTTCATAGTACATGAAATATTTTACTGTCACATAATGTGAAAAATGTGAAAATACTAAGAGAAATTAGTTCATACAAATACAACAATTATTTCTAAAAGTTTAGAGTGTAATGAAGTATAAATTAAGAAATTGTTCCATAATAATACGATAATGTAACCCAAACCTTATATCATGGTGTGCCATAAAACGGTTTATTTACATATCCTGCGAGAAATACTAATAAAAATGGTTTAAATAATGGAAACTAATACTATTTCTCTAAGTTAAGAGTCTACAGAAGTTTAAATTAAAAATCGAATTCATAATTAAATATCAGTGTAACCGACACCTAATTGCATGGTGTACCACATAATTATGGAACGGATTAAAAAAAGTTAATTTCTCCTGAAATATTACTTATATATTTTTTTCATTATTTTTTCTCTTAACTAAGCCCTAAATAAAACCACATATATTTTTTTCACACAAATAAAAAAACTCATGCATTGTAGGGTTAAATAACGATTACCTTTTGAGTAGTCAGCTTAACGGAAAAAGGTGACCACTTTTTTCCGTTAAGTTGATAACTCGAAGGTGAATTGTTATTAAACTACGTGATATTATACCCGATAAGTTGTGTTTTCATTTATAGTACAAAAATTTACTGTCCAATTTCAAGAAAATACTTTAATTTAATAGAAAACACAATAAAAGTAATGAGGGCGCCACTGTACGGTCACGGTCAAAGTTGCATGGACACCTCTAAGGCGATAATCCTCTGCACACTTGCGCCCACGTTCTCAAACATTAAACTAGATGGCGGTGTTGACTAAACCAGTTCATTTGTCTTTATTGCAACTTCCTAAGATAGTAGTATTATAATCGATTTTTCGTCGACCCACTTAGACGAAGTAATGGCTTAGTGGGTTTACGTCTGACTATTACACGTTAGATCCACATAGACCGAAGTTCGAATCTCTTCGGGATGTCCTTTTTTCTTTTTGTATTTTTTCAGATCGATGTTTTTACGATAAATAATGTTGATGGCCCTATGAAATAAATAAATAAATAACATAGCAAAAAAAAGCAAACATGCTTTTAATGAAATAAAACTATTGTTTTATTTATTCAATTATTTATTCTTTAATTGAACTGAAATTAGATATACTCATTTGATAATAATATTACTCATACAAGTAACAATAAAACAACTCCTATTTACCATTTTATCGAGGCCAAAAGCTTAAGTTTCGTTTCCAGATTCGGAAAGAATATTGAAGCTCCACCACAATAAAACACAAATACCTACTAACTTCTAAAGACCGGGTTATTATAATTACAAAAGCGTGTCTCTAGCTTTGTAGTCGCCGGGGTAGGTAATTTATACGTAAATAGTGCAAGTTTGATTACCTACTTTAAACAAATTACAGTGGGTATAAGACAATTTGTGAGTAAACTTATGAAATAAAATTAAGTTTTTATTTGGTTTTGCACACTAGAAATAAAACGGTTATATTTATAACGTTATGCTTGCGTTCACTTTATAGTCACTTGTTAAACAGATTAACTAAATAACCCGGTCTCAACCAAATAATATTTTCCACCTGCCTACTTAATAGGTATACCTTAATAGCTAGTGTAGCCCCTATTCTGTTCGATAACAGCCAGCATGCGAGAACGCATTGAATTAATAAGGTTGCTGCACAAGCTCGAGCCACGAATGCTTTCCCAAACTTGCAAACAATGAGCCTCTAATGCTTCTGGGGTTCGCTCGTTCTGGTTATCCCACCGTTGAACCATCACACCCCATAAATTTTCGATGGGATTTAAGTCTGGCGACCTATCCGGCCAAGGAATTACCGCTATATCATTGTGATGACTGAACCACTCCCGCACATGACGCGAACGGTGTATAGGGCAGTTATCTTGCACGAATGATATAACCGGTAATTCATCTTCCGGATAAACATTGCGAACAGTGGGTAGCATGGTGTCCTCCAACACGTCCACATAATTAACACCGGTCGCTCGGCTGGGCATTCGCACTAGTTCCCCCGGGTCGGCTGCACTAATCCAGCCCCACATATTCACACTTATCCGACCAGACTCCATGTTGGGCACAACGTGATTACTATCATAGCGGGTATTATTTCGCCGCCATAAACTAAGTCGTCCGTGTTGGCTGGATTTAAAAGTTTTTTCATCAGTAAAGACGACATTACTCCAGTCGAAATCCAAATGCTCCAAGGCGAACGCTAACCTGGCTGCTTTGTGAGCTTCAGTAAGCAAGGGTTTGACGGCATGCCGGCGGTGATGCAGGCCCTCACTGTGAAGAGCACGTCGCACAGTGCGCATGCTGGTGTCGAATAAACTGGCGTAGTGACTAGTCGGGATAAGTCCATTTTCCTCATAATCCCTCACCATGATTTGACGCTGCTGTGTGGTTATGAGTGGAGCTCTGCCAGTTCTTTGCCGATGTAATAAAGAACCTTCCTCTTCAAATCGTCGGACCCACAAAACAACGGTTTTTCTCTATAACAAAACATCACATATTTAAACTACCTTTAAAATATGTATTTTTATATTAACCTTTTAAAAATAGTAATTTAAATTAAATTTGTATACAAAAACTACTTACGTTAACACCGGCTTCTCTAGCAATTTCAGATAAATTTTTGCCTTGATTATACAAAGCAATTATTTGTGATCTTTTCACATAGTCGATATTGCAACGAGAACTCATCATTAAAAATTATCAACAGTAAGTATTAATCGAGAACAAAGGCAATCTAACAGGGAGCAACGAACGAGCGGGCGTAAGTAAATCTTTAGTAAAACCGATCCGGTGTTTAGACATTTTCTGCTTACCCTCACAATAACTAACCGTATTAGTTAAAGGATAATCAAAACGTAAAATAAATTGATACACAATTTCGCCCTGCCAAATAAATGTCATTATGGTCGAACGGCACGGAAGAGTGCACTCCATCCGTAATGTTACGGGTTCGAATCCGTACAAAAGATTAGTGTTTTTGGAAGTTTCGATTTTAAATGTTTTGGGAGATTAACAAGTTTATAACGTTAAGACAATAAATAAAGGAACATGGTGTTACGGCAGAAAAGTAAAGATGTAGAAAAAAGTATTTTTTCACGGTAGTTGGTGATACAGCGCCATCTAGCATGATCTCATTGAAATAAGAAGCCTCATAGGTAAGTAAAAACACAAAACGAGCACAAAAACGGCGTCGATTTCACATTATAGGATTTTGTTTGACAGCTATCCATGCAAATAAGGCCTCGACTGTACATCCGGTGTACGCCCGGCGCAGTCTTAACAAAATATTATCACTGCTTTTCCTCTGTGGACATTTGTTCAAATGCCCGCCTTTTTTCTTCGCTCCTTCCTATTTTTACTTTTTAAACTCT
Organism: Acleris laterana; assembly: GCA_963966035.1. Taxonomy (NCBI): domain Eukaryota; kingdom Metazoa; phylum Arthropoda; class Insecta; order Lepidoptera; family Tortricidae; genus Acleris; species Acleris laterana. Next base: position 12,144,637 of record OZ014460.1, read on the forward strand.
ATACAGCCAGTACAAACTGCCAGTGCTAAAAGAGGCTGTGTACCTTTTCATGGTTTTTCTAACATTACTTAACTGCCAGCTACTCATTTTTATTAAGCTGTGTGATGAGAAAACAAAAATAATATAAGCTTTTACTTATAGAATAATCATACGACATCGTATTAGGTCGAGACAAGTTCGATTTATCTTGCTTTCTCAGTCAGATTCTGAAAGCTTATTGAGAAAGCAAGCAAGCATACGAATGAGTAATACAATGACGTAGGTATATTTATGCGCTGATAACGTTAAAAAAATATAAAATATATTTATTTAGTAAGTAGGCCGTACGGGCACTTTTACACGTCAAGAATCTACCAGCGCTTTCCAAGAGGAGACACTGCTGAGAAGAAACGCCGCAAGAAACTCAACAGTCAGTCATTTTTTAAACATATTACAATGGTACTAGTTCATCTAGCATTATATAAAGCAATAAATATTAAATTCAATATAATATCAAAAAACATGCGTAGATCAGCAGGAAAACGTGCCAAAAATCTTACGTGAGAGATAAAGGAAGAAAAAGGAGAAAAAAAAACTTAAGCCCACCTACTATAATTTTTAACATTTTATGTAACATGTAATATTTTTTACTACGAACCAATTTGAACGAAGTAACGCATTCTTGAAATAAAGTAAAAATAAACTTGAAATTTAACTAAGTAAACGGTATATATTTCGTATCAAATTGCGTTTTCCAAACAAAATGGTGAATTTTCCTTTATTGTCTGATTGAGTTGTGCCTGCAAGAGACATATCGATTTCTCTTCCCCCGGGAAATCAAAGAAGGGCATCTGCCTTTTTCTTGATGACTTGTGTCAGAATGAATATTATCACGTTCCTGAATTTCTACTAACAATAAGTATTATAAACCGTCTGTTTGTTAAAGTTATTATTAAATATATTAATAACCATTTGTAAAATTGATATTGTGCATCAAAAAATAATTCTAGACGCGGAAGTACCTAATGAGGAAGTTATAGATGAATTAGCGAGAGCATAGAATTGCATATGTAGTGGTATTGTGTGTTTATAGGCGAGAGAAAGAGAGAGAAATACTACTCTATCTTCCTCTTGCCTATACACACACACAATACCACTACATATGCAATTGCACGCTCTCGCTAATTCATCTATACAAGTACCTACTTAACCTAACCTACCATTTTTAATATTTAAGACGTCCTCATAACACAATGCAAGAGCAAATCCTTCTTTCAGTGAAATTATACATTCTTTATAACCTTTTTAACACAACGACACGAAAAGCGTTGTTATCAGTCTAACATGTCGCTCATTGAATACAAAACGGACACATTCCAAAATAATTTGCTATTCCATTAAAAATCGTATTCTAACCGCTTCTAATTTTAAAATGCAACACTGACTCATTTCGGATTGTGTGCGTTTTGTATTCAATGAACGATGTGTATCAATGTATCTGTGGTATCGTTATAGACCCCACAGGAATAACCCGATACGGACGTATTTTTTTTTAAATATAGCTATTTTAATCTGAATGATCTAGCTAGTTTTTATCAATTTCAGTTGAGCCATTCTAAAGTTATTAACTCTGAAAGTTAATATCGCCATTAAAACATAGGTTTTTATCTATAGGTATTTAATAATCATAATGATATATTTACGGCCTAGAACATTAATTTATCACCCATTTAAAAAAAAAAGTTGGAAATCGTCAATTTCATTAGAGTTGCCATTTGTAACTTAGGAAAATCAACCTTATTGCAATAGAATGTCAGATTAACTTTGGACCTAAGGTGGGTCACAAATTTAAAAAAATTTCTGTACTTACGATGCGATGTATTTGTAACTCTATTTTGTTTATGATATTACAAGGCACGGAGAAAGTCTTTGTACTTTCTTTTTTTACAAAAAAAGATAAGTAATCCCTGATATCAACACAAATATTAATTTTCAATAATAATTTGTTATTTTTATAGTAGAGGTCTATTTGAAGCACCTACGCCAATTTGTCTAACAGGCCGTATTATCAAAGCTTCGCATTTCAATTTATCCTAACATCACACGAAATATACCTACATCGTTTACATAGTTTGTGAATCTATTCAAATGTAAAGGAATTGGTTATTGTTAGAATTTGGCTTTAGTTAGGCCTCGATAAAATCACCCTGTATTTGTGTAAGTTGTGTCCATTTTCATTTTCGTCCATTCACTTTGTTGCGATGATCTTTGCTTTTTTTACTCGTGGCGATCAAAATATATTTGTTTATGGAAAAACATAATAAAATACGGTTTTGCAAGTTTTCATTCAAAATTTACGTGACTTAGTTCTCAGTAAGTAGGTATACCTATTATTTTTAAATGGCATAAAGACTGGACGGAGAAATTTCTTACTGGAACCGTTATAAGAAAATTCTGAAAATGAAATGACGTAAAGTAACCAGTGAACAGCCAGATACTTGTTTATATGTTCCTGTACTTTGTATGAGTGGGAAGAGTACGAAAAATGTATTTCCCACCCTGTACAGCTAAGAAAAAAAATAGACAAGTAGCAAGTAGAACCATAATATTCTCAAAAGACAATCACATTAACCATCAGATTGTGAGTATACAATGCATCAAATTGGCAACTTCATTTCGAACAAGACTTTCTTTCCAAACTTTTTATATCAACTTATTTAAGTAAATTCAATGACAGTGCAATATAAAGGTGCACCCACACCGGAGCTTAACGATGCGTATATTACGATGTCGTTGCGTAAACAAAAGACGGGGCCATAGTAACAACATGGCGCCGTTTTTGACGCACCGTAATATACCTACGCACCGTTAAGCAGCGGTGTGGGCGCAGCCTTATTGTGTTAAAGAGCTGATCTAATGATGCAGTTGGAAGATGGCACCAGGATCTCCGTAGTGTACAGTCAGCATCAAAAGTAGCTAAGTAGAATAACGTGCTCAAAATGATCGAGACACGACGTATTATCTTGACAATAGGGTCGAGTGCAGATCATTTTGACCTCTTCGGTTGCGTAGCTATTTCTGCTCCTGACTGTACGTAGATCCTGGTCTAGGTCAAGTCTGGTAAGTCTGGTGTAATCACACAAAGTTACTTTCTCCATACTAAGTGAACCCATGTTTGTTTTTCATTTAGTATGGAAAAACAAACTTTGCGTGATTACACAAAAAGTTGACATGTAAAAAAAACTGGCAAGTAGCTTTAACAACATTCTAAGTTCATAATGATTCTATCCATGTAAGAAACCACTGAAAAATATTGAAATAATACATCAACATGATGATTTTTTCGTCACATGGACATAAGGAAAAATTACAAAAAATCGCTGAACATACATAGGGGTTTTATTGGTAGCCCTGGGTGTGACCTAATAATTTTTTTCATTTGGACGTCTAGTGTGCCGACATTAAAATATGCAATAAAATTTACCGTGGCAAATAAAGTTATCAACAAAGGGCATTGGGTAAGTAACGGATACCCGTTCACCGGAAAAATGTAATAACTCTTACAATTGACAGAACTTTTAGAAAAACACCTTTTTAACTTTATTTTTTCTGAATTAATTAATTTAAGGTCGTGGATTATTTACGGCACTGCAAGGCTTTCACACAAATTGCAAAAAAGTAGAACTGAGTTCATAAATGTACGGAACTAGGCATGTTTCATACAAACCAATAAAGAATTTGAGTGAATTTGTGTACTTTTTTATGGCTTTAAGTTGACGCGTCAACTTAAAGTGGGTTTTAGTTTTTTTTTTCCCTTTTTCTTCCTTTATGTCTCACGTAACATTTTTGACATGTTTTCCTGCTGATCTACGCATATTATTTGATATTATATTGAATTTAATATTTATTGCCTTATATAATGCTAGATTAAGTAGTACCATTGTAATATGTTTAAAAAATGACTGACTACTGAGTTTCTTGCGGCGTTTCTTCTCAGCAGCGTCTCCTCTTGGGAAGCACTGGTAGATTCTTGACGTGTAAAAGTGGCCTACTTACTGAATAAATGTCTTTTATCTTTTTTTTGTGTAAACATTGCCGGTATAAGAAATTAGTTTGAATCAAACTCAACATCGCAAGTATTTTATGAAACTAGTCAGGCTTTAAACGTTTATAGGAGATGCCGTCTTAATTAAGAAAACTAGTATTAAATAGGTAAAGTTAAAGGTCGGTATAGCGAGTCAGAAGTTTTTTTGTACCCTTACCATGAGTTACAATTACCGTCCTCGCTAGCGAGTCGAATGCTCTGTCCCTCGCAGACCCCGCAAGTATTGTTATACAGTGCAAAGGACAGATCATTTGACTCGCTAGCAAGTACGGTCATTGTAACTCATAGTAAAGGTACGGGACCGATACCACGAGTTACAATTAACGTACTTACTTGCTAGCGAGTCGAATGCTCTGCCCCTCGTACTCTATAAGAATACTTGTGGGGTCTGCGAGGGACAGAGCATTCGACTCGCTAGCGAGGACGGTCATTGTAACTCGTGGTAAAGGTGCAGGATCGTTACCACGAGTTACGATTAACGTACTCGCTAGCGTGTCGAATGCTCTGCCTCTCGCACTCTATAAGAATACTTGCGGGGTCTGCTCATTCGACTCGCTAGCAAGTACGGTAATTGTTACTCGTGGTAAGGGCACAGGACCGTTACCATGAGTTACAATTAACGTACTCGCTAGCGTGTCGAATGCTCTGCCTCTCGCACTCTATAAGAATACTTGCGGGGTCTGTGAGGGACAGAGCATTCGACTCGCTAGCAAGTACGGTCATTGTAACTCGTGGTAAGGGTACAGGACCGTTACCATGAGTTACAATTAACGTACTCGCTAGCGAGTCGAATGCTCTGCCACTCGCACTCTATAAGAATAATTGCGGGGTCTGCTCATTCGACTCGCTAGCAAGTACGGTAATTGTAACTCGTGGTAAGGGTACAGGACCGTTACCATGAGTTACAATTAACGTACTTGTTAGCAAGTCGAATGCAGTGCTCTGCCCCTCGCATTCTAAATACTGTGACGTCTGCGAAGGACAGAACATTCGACTCGCTAGCGAGTACGGTAATTGTAACTCATGGTAAGGCTACAGAAGTTGCGAGTTAAGTCCGTGCTTCTGACATTCTAGGACAGTTCTTGTAGCTTGAGACTGTTTTAAGTGGAACAACTTCAAGTTGTTAAATGTCTAGTGCTCCTTGTTAATTATTGTATAACTGTTATTAAAAGAAACAAGTTTTTACTTGCTAACTTTCTTGTGTCAGGTTCTCTTTTCTAGTTGGTTATATTTATATCATATTGCTTTTGACGTGTTTCCCTATTTTTAACAATTTAACGGTTCCAAAAAAAAAATTCAGAATTGAGCCCTTACAGGATCACTCGTACGTCTGTCTGTATGTCCGTCCGTCTGTCACTGCCAATTTGCTCCGAATCTACTGAACCAAATCAGGTGTAACTTGGTAGGATGATGTATCCTATACCTACACCGTGTTTTTTTTGATTTACGATAACTTCGGCATATTACTAGGTATATCCATAGAAACTAATTGGTAGATTTGATTTTGAAATATTGCAAAAAAAATATTTTTTTCTGTTTAGGACAAAGTAATTGAATGTTATATCTTTGATCATTCTAAAAGGGCCTTTAGAGTTAACTAATAGTGAGTGTCAAATACGTCAATGTTGGCATGACCATGGAATTAGTAAGTAATAACGTTCATCTGGAAGGTGCATTCCACCGATAACGCGAGCCAAAAGAAATGTACCTGTATGTGGATCTGGAGATCTGTGTATTCTGTGTGGTCTCCTATTATTCGAAATTGACACTTGAATGACAACTTAATACTACATTTTCTTTGAAAGCTTTCAATGCTTGTATTTTGTTCTACTTGCTCTTATTAAGAAGTTCGAGACGGCAGCTACTTTTTCTCAGTCTGTCCTCGGATTCGTTGACGGAGATCACACAGATGATGCCCAGATATGGGTAAAAATCAAAATAAATGTACATAAAGACGCTATTTAAATGTCACTTAAATGATGTCTAACTTACAATTTCATTACAAAATGACGTATGTTTGACGTTAACCAACAGTTTCGTTACGGTGACAAAACTCTCTTTAACTGGACATTTATTTTGATTTTTACCCATATCGATTTTGGAGACAATCAGTTGAATAACTAAAAAGTTCAAGATGGCGGCTACTTTTCCTTAATTTGTCAACGGATTACTTGTCAGTGACCACACAGATCCACAGATCCACAGATTTCGATTTTGGAAACAATCAGTTGAATAAGTAAATATTGTTTCATTTACTACCGGCGGCTTGTAAAATTAATTTGTCCGTAAATTGCAATTCAAATATGGTCACCTTTAGAAACGGACGCAGTAAGCTTTAGTACATTTATTTCGGCTCGCGTTATCGGTGGTAGTGCACCTTCCAGATGTACGTTAGTATACTAATTCCATGGACGCACGACTCATAAGAATTAAAAGAAAATTGTTGTTATCAATTAAGAGCCCTTTATACTAGTTCAACGTGATTAACTGATTAAATTTAAAAATTAAATATCTTTAAAACCGTAAGAGTTATTATTTGTCTGTCTTCGGGAAATTAACTTTATTTGACCTAAATAACGTTCCCTTAAAGTTATCGTAAATCAAAAAAAACACGGTGTATAACCCAAACACAGATATACAAAGTATTTTTTTTAATAAGGGTCATTGCTGGGGGACAAATTAGGAAATAAAAAAAAAGATTTGCAAACTTTGCTGTGTCATAGAATCTGAAAATTAACTATTTCCCCCCTCGATCTCCGAAACTAACGAGCCTTAAATTAAAAAAAAATACAAAATATATGATTTTTTTTCAGGTTGCAAGAAAACTTAAAAGCATTCGATCAAAAAAAAAACGTATGTATTTACGGAACCCTCTCCAAGCGAGTTCAACTCTCATTTGACCGATGTTTTAGTACACCCAAACAAAAGCCTCAGAAACCTATCAAAACGATCAATCTCAACGTTTTATTTTTATCAAACGCCAGACAAAAATAAGTGAGACAAAGAGTTACAAAGTTGTATCGCCTCAGGCTGTTTTATCTGCCAAGTTTCGAGCTGCTCTAACAACGACAAACGACGCTATTTGTTACGGGTTTATTGATTTTGTTTACGACTTCGAAGATATAAGTCTGGTGATTCTCGAGAGGCATTATAATTTGTATATACATTAATCAATGGTAGGTTTATTTAAATACTAGCTTCTGCCGCGACTCCGTCCTCGTGGAATTCGTTTATATCGCACCTCCATACAAATTTTCACCCTCTATTTCACCTCCTTAGGGGATAAAAACTATTCTATGTCCTTCTCCGGGACTCAAACTACCTCTATACCAAATTTCATATAAATACGACGCGATAGCCTAGTGGGTAGTGACCCTGCCTACGAAGCTAGAGGTCCTGGGTTCAAATCCGGTAAGGGCTGATATTTGTGTGATGAGCGCAAATATTTGGTCCTGAGTCATGGATGTTTTCTATGTATTTAAGTATATATTTCTGTATATAAGTATTTATATCGTTGTCTAGTAGGAGCCCATACCACAGTCTTCCAGGCAGAATGCGTGGGCATCATTATGGCTACAATAGCGATTGAGCAAAGGAAGGTAAAGGATCTCCCCATCCGTATACTCTCCGACAGCCGATCAGTTCTCCAAGCCTTACAGTGCTATACAGTAACGTCAGGGCTAATATACGAATGTCACAACGCCCTCTCTAAGGTATGTAACCTAAACCCCATCACCCTACAGTGGATAAAGGGACATAGCAACTCACGCGGTAACGACGCGGCTGATGTACTCGCGAGAAAGGGCTCAGAAATGGAACTGATAGGTCCTGAACCGTTTCTGCCCCTGCCGACCAGCTGGCTGCGGAACAAACTGCGGCGAATCACCAAGGTAAAGCACCAGCACCACTGGAGCAACCTAGACACCTGCAGGCAGAGTAAGGAAGCTCTTCCGATAATCAATCCCGGATTGTCGCGTAAGCTACGATTACTCAAAAGGGCCCAACTCCGATTGTTAACTGGAGCCATAACTGGCCATGCCTTGTTTAACAAACACTTGTTCACATTAGGTGTTACAGACAGCCCCCTGTGCAGAGCTTGTATGACGGCGGAGGAAACCGCAGCCCACGTCATCATGGAATGTCCAGAGGTGGCAACATACCGGGCACGTCACCTCGGAACACCGAGGTCGCTACCAGAGGCCGTCGGCAACATCAAGGGTCTGCTAGGCTTTCTGGTTGAACTGGGCTGGCAAGAGTAGTGCCAGTGACCCAGCACGCAAAAAAGGCGCATTTGTTAAGTCGTCGAGTTGCGGAAATTAGCCCGCTACAACCTATACCTATACCTATCGTTGTCTAGTACCCATAGTACAAGTCTAGAGCTTAGTTTGGGACTAGGTCAATTGGTGTGACAAAGTCCCCTGATATTATTATTATTATTATTAAATCAGTTCAGCGGTTTAAGCGTATAGATGTAACGGACAGACATACTTTCTCATTTATAATATTAGTATGGATTATATTTTACGTGTAATAATAAAGCCAGTCAAGCGCACAGTAGGTAGGTATTCCAATTTTCTAAGGAAGGCAGAGTATGTACATTATGTCACTCGTGTGTCATACATAAAAAAACCAAGATTACCGATCGTCATTAAGATAATGGTAGCACTGTACATAAAAGTGTATGAAGTGTATGAAGCATGGCAGCTCTGCAACGTTTCAGCAATTAAACTATTTCTATGTACGATTTTTTTGGCATGGGCAACATAGTTTGGCAATGAATTTGTAATCGTAAGATTACAATCTTGAGATTACAAATCTCTATCAATGGGCTTCAGAGTTCACTTACCATCCGGTGACTTGTGTGCTCTCATCAGTCTGATGTTTTTTTTCCTTTATTGTAGTAAAACCAAGAGACCTAGTTTTATTCTGCAAATTACAATTTCAAATTGTCACCTATCATCTACACTTGTCAGTTTAATGGAATAGGCGACAAGCCTTAAAAGAATAGTGCAGCATTGACCCACATTTGCAAAAACTCTGGTGTAGCATCTGGCATCACGTTCGATCGTAGCAACATAAACCTAATGCAGCACCGTTTAAAGACCCAATTTCATTGTGCCGGTTCCGCTCGCCATTTTGAATTTGCTTCGTTGGATACTAGCTGAAAATAAACTTTGACAGATGAACATAGAGTTGAAAATCACAGGTTTTATTTTTTTATTATGGTAAGTGGGTACCATGTTCTTTATTTTGTCTGTTAACTTTTTGATGAGAGTTGAGCTTTTTAGGTTATTATTTTAACAGGAGTTTTTGGTTATTTCGAGTTCAAAGTATTATTTCCTTTTTACTCGAATGGCAAGATGCAGAATGTTTAACCTTACACCAAGCAGTAGTGATTTAATTTTTGTGTTCAGTGTGAAGATCTTCGTTAGGGTTGCCAACGCATTTGCAGATTTACTGCCGCACTCATAGACGTCAATTAAATTTAATGCTTGTATTTTGTGGTAAGAGTACAGTCAACAGCATAAATAAGTGATCATTTCTGTACCTGGTCGCTTTCAATCGTTACACAATTTTATATAACATTTCAAACACGACGTTAAAGTGACAAGGTACATAAATGATCACTTATTTATGCTGTTGACTGTACCCACCAAAGATCTGTCAACCTTTTTAAATGAGGAATTCTGGCCGAGGGTTGTCATATTTCGGTGATTTCGTGGCCGCCGGCTAGCTGACACCGCGAAAGTGTATAAGTAGTCGTTTTAATTTTATGTTATATTTTTATGTATGTTAGACTGTAAGGTATTTGTAAATATGGGCCTAGTCTGAAATAAAATTTATTCTATTCTATTCTCTTGTGTGTTTATAGGCAAGAGAAAGAGAGAGAGAAACACTTAAGTACGCGTTACATCTACAAGTACGACCCGGTATTGTTGAGAAGTTTCTTGAATTGAATTTTCTTCTTACAATTTGATAACAAAGAACAGAGACTAAACAGTAATACGACGTTCGAAATGTTGCTCTTTGTCTCGTGTTACAGTTAATTTTATTTAGTCTCTGGTTGAACTTTATATTAATATTATAAAGGCTCTATTTTACTTGGTAAAACGATATTGCTCTTGAGATGTTATCGTATTGCTTCGCCTTTTTGTCAAGTAAATGACTTGAGAATGCAAATGTCTATGGGTCACAAATCACACTTATCATCACGTGGCTTTCTGTGTGCTCGTTCGCCTTCAAATGCCATAAAAAAAAAAACCTTGTGTCAACATTACAATGCCAAAAGCAATATAGTTTTCCCAAGTATAAAAGAGGTATAGGTCATTGTATTTATTTATCTTTTATCTATTTATTGGTTCGGCTTCTATATGAAAAAAATCTTCTGCCATCGGGAAGAAGAAGGGAATACGGAAAGCAAATTCTACTCGTACAAAATCGTGGGTATCTTCTTGTATTCATTTCATAGCCAATTCCAACAATGTGAACGAATCGAACATCCAGTAATCCCCCATATTGTATTCCAATTCAAGATAATCCTTGATTCAGATAGAGATTAAAAACACATTGAAAACGAAATTGAGATTTAATCCCTACTATGACGTACGTTCAGGGGTGTTATTTTATTTTACAACTTGCTGTCAATTCGTCTACGACTGAATCTCACACAAAAAATAGGTTTTCATAATGGCATGTTGCTTTACGCCTGTCAATTCAAATTTTGCCGGTTGTTATGGTTTGTTATCGTTTGTTATCGTTTATTTTTACTCAAATATAGCGTTAATTATCAAGGTGCCCTAAAACTCCTTCGATCTCAAGTAAGTACATTACTATAGAGGCCGGGAAGTAGGGGGTTGCTGGCCGAGTGATATAGTTACGAGGCTGGCAACCCCTTTTCACAGCGAGGTACGTATACAGTGTGTAAATGGTATACGGGTGTTCCTTTTAACTGTGGTTAGTATAACCCCTACTGAGCACATTTAGGCAGCTTTTGTTAAAATTAAATTAAAAAAAAAAACCATACAAAATAATTTAACACGCAATGTATAACGTAAAATGCAATTAATTAAACATTACGTACTTACCTGACAGATGGACTTCGATGTACATTGCGGGTCGATAGTATGCTCAAAAATTAATAACGGTGTATACCTTAGCGTAATCAAAATAATTATTTCTGTTAATGATTAGTAGAGTCTTAATCTATGTCCAGTTGTAATAAACGCCCGTATACCATTTACACACTGTAGTGCTTTTCTCAAAGATATGCAATGAAATAAAAAAATACATGCATCACTCAAAACAATTGGGAAAGAAAAGTAATTGCATGTTAAAATAAAGTACCAGGAGTGCAGCGGTAATTAGGAGGCATATCAGGCATAGCGCCACTTACAATTAGATCGCAGATCGGCGGGCGGGCGGCGGTCGCAGACAGAGCGAATGTCTCCCAAACGTTTATGCACTCCTAGTATTTGATGTTATAACTTTTTCTAAAATATGTTAGAACTAAATATAATTTAGCTATTCAGCCTGTTTATAAACACAGCCGCCATGTTTACATTAAAATTTACGTTGTCTGTCTGTCTGTATGTCACAGTTTTCTCAGCAACTACAAATGCTCAACTTGAAATTTGGCAATTTTTTTTAAATAAATTTTATAAATTAGGTAATAGAAAAGGGGAAAAAGGGTTTGAAACATGAAAGTGGTTTAATTATAGCAAATGGGTTGTCATTATGAATGGGTGCAATCTGCAAATTTTTAAACAATTTTTGATTTATATCCAAAAATTACCAAAAAAAGACGTTTTTTTTTTAAATCTTGAAGTATAGATAAACTATAGTATATCTATACTAAAATTATAAAGCTGAAGAATTTGTTTATTTGTCCTGGTCCATTTTGAAAAAATCTTTTTGTCTTAGATAGCTCATTTATCGAGGAAGGCTACAGGCTATAAACTCACATAAACTGAATCGAAGCGAGGGCGGGTCGCTAGCTACTTATATTTTATAGGGGTTCTAGCAATTTTATCACAGTACAAGCCTAGAGTTTATTTTAGCACTATGACAACTTGTGTAATATTTTCCTCTATCTCATAATAATATGTTACAGTCGTAACCGTTACAATATTGTCAGATATTTCAACGATATTCGGTTCGAGTTACCAATCTGCAAACTCCGTGGAAGCAGATGCTAAATACTTAAATTTATTCAGCTAATCTCCATATAATGGTAACTCGTGTTCATTATAGAATTGAAGCCGGCGTAAAGTTACTGGTGAATAATTATAAAGTTCTTGCAGTTCTCGCGTTTGTGTTATTATTAACCGACTGTCGAATAAGGAGGGTAATATTTGTCTAACAGGGCCTCTATTATAGGCGGTAAAAACCATATACCATGAAAAGGGGTTAGTAGGGATTAAGGGTGAGTAGGGGTTAAGGGGTGAGTAGGGATTGAGGGGTGAATAGGGATTAAGGCGTGAGTAGGGGTTAAGGGGTGAGTAGGGGTTAAGGGGTGAGTAGGGATTGAGGGGTGAATAAGGATTAAGGGGTGAGTAGAGAGACAACGTAAAATAAAGCATACATGTTACTAATTATACGACTGAAATTATTTCCAATAGACGTAAAGTGATTGTCCGCTTGATACTGTCTTGTTCTTATTTGAAATAAGTTATTCTGCCTTTTTCTAGCGGATATACGCTAACTCCTCCTAAACCACCCAACGGATTTTGATGCGGATTTCACAGTCAGTTAAATACTTAATTCTTTACGATTTTTTTTCGTAAAAGCAATCAATTCTGGTTTATGTTAGAATTCGCTAGTTAAAAACAAAAACGAGAATCGACATATTGCGGTTAAAGAACTCCCTCAGCGAAGGAAATCAAAGTGATTGATGAGCCCGATATTGGGGGATTTCACAAATGCCAGGGGAAATGGAACAAATGCTTACATTACCGGTTTCCTATTGAGCGAAATGGATTGGGAAACTTAGTTAATAGCTAAAAATACTAAATATTTACGCTATTTCAAAGTTGCAAGTCTTACGTCATCCACGGGAAGACATGGAGTAGCACTATTTTAACCCGGCAACCACACGGGGGGTTTGTTAGTGTTAATAATGAATTATTTTCATTCGTGATCTTTATTTTAAAATACTCATAATTATAAAAAAAATACCGTAAAACGGGGCTATTTGGGAATCACGAGGCTATTTGGAACTAAGTAAGTAAAAAAAAAACATAATTTCAAAAGACGGCAACACAGTTACAACATGCTTTTTAAACACCTGTCATATTATTTAGAACTTAGCAATATAACCTCTTTAATGTCACTCTCAAGTTTAACAACTGGAGTCACATCTCAAGAGGCATCTAAATCCTGAGATCCTGTTACACAAGCTAGTAAAGCGGTGCTAAGAGTAAGCTATACGTATAAACCTATAGCGATTACGTCAATGCGCCAAACGTACAGATTTCACATCCCAGTTAACGCTGCAGACTCAAGTGGGCTCCAGTTTCTATAGCTACCCAGGTATATGGCACTGAAACTCTCGGCTCGTGTACAATACTGGTCGTAGAATAAAACAGCGTGCTCGGTTATATCTCATACTACCGACCCGCCCTCGCTTCGCTTCGGTTTATGTCAGTATGATACATAGCTTATAGCTTTCCTTGATAAATGGGCTATCTAACACTGAAATAATTTTACAAATCGGACCAGTAGTTCCTGAGATTAGCGCGTTCAAGGAAACAAACAACCAAACTCTACAGCTTTACACATACACACACACACACATAAACTCACGCCTTTATTCCCAGAGAGGGGTAGGCAGAGCTACAGAATTTCCAACAACTTTAAAAACTTTTTGATAAATTCTGTAACCACATTTTGCACACACAATCACATCTACAGCTTTATAATATTAAGTATAGACTATAGGACGACGTGGAGTCTTTAACATCAGCACCATCTTTGGAAATTGTTTTTTTTTAACCCTTTCGGACACGAACAAAAACTAGCAGGTTTTTCAAGTTTCTGATACTTGTTTATTATTATGTTTGTATTTTTCTAGAAAACTAGTGTCCCTTTTTTTTAGGAAGGGGGAAGTTTAGTTTTCCCCACTCACGATTGTGGGGGTGGTGAGGTTTTGGGGTAACACCTGAGCCCCACAGTTGTGATGCTCACAATTAACTGAGCAACTGAGTAAATTGTGTTGAATATAACCCTTTTATTTGCCGCCATAGTTCATCTCCCAAAAGACGCCTGCAAATTTGTACGCGCTAAATTAGTTTCTTGCTTCTTCCCGTTGGGGGACTTTGGGGGGGGATTTTGGGAATAGGGTACGCACGGAACCCTTCAAATTTCAAGTTCCCAAGTAAAGTGGCTGTGGATTGTCTGTCAGTCAGTCAATCAGCCGCAGATGAGTTTTGTAATGTATAGTTAAATAGACTAGCTTCTGACCGCGACTTTGTCCACGTAGAATTAGATTATCGTTATTCCCTCTTTTATTTTTTTTGGCATCATCAATAGCCAAAGTATTAATTCAGTGTAAAAGCTATGTTGCTATACTCTAAGCACTGGTTATTAAGAAAAACTCAATCAATTTAGCAGGTCACTATTTATTTCAGTTTTACACAGAATTTAATTGCAACTAGAGCAGAGCGACACCGGCTGGGCCACCATGTTGAAGGGAAGAGAGCGAGATAGCTGTTTTTTAGAAAGAGACAAAAATAATTGACTGCGTTCCAATTTACATAATATTTAGCAATACTAAAAAAGCTTAGAGTATGAACAATTAAAATTTCATCCAAATCCAAATACAAACTTTCGCTTTTATAATTTTAAATAGATAACCTTACAGGTGCTCTATTCCACTCGGTACAACCATATTGCTCTTGAATTTTTATCATATAGTTATCATTATGATAGCTCTTATTTACTTGACAGTAATGGCGGCCGAGTATAAAGGATACGATAGAAATACGAGGTCGATTTAATAAGTAGTATAAGGCCGTGACCCTTATCAAAGACGATCTCAACAGAATTCGATAATCTTTTTTTTTATGGCATGGAGATTTAAACGGGATCTATGAGCCATAGACATGCATTTTCAAGACTACTGTCTTAAGACTGCAATCTGACGCGTCACCAAGGACTAATATGGGAAGCATAATAGGTGCAGTCGGTTTAAAAAAAATGCTTCTTGTTCGGATTGTGGTCCGAATTATTGTGTCGGCATATTTATTTTATTTATTTAATCTATATTGCACAAAAATACAAATAGAGCACAAAAGGTGAACTTAATGCCTAATTTGGTTCTCTACCAGTTGGCATAATATACACTACATACAACGACCGTATCGTCTAATTAATTGACTTATATTTGCCGCATTCTATAAATAAAGCCAGGCAGAGATGTTTGTATTCCGTTAATTTGAGCCAGATCTAGTGATTGTGTTTGGACCCATAAGTTGCCTCGTCTTACCCCATCCCTGTTTAGGTACAAATAGGAGACGTTTGGTGCCCTCCTAAACCAATGCAGTATCTTAAATTCAATCACCAAAGCATATCCAATTCTATGACGTTAATAATAAGGTTGATATTACTATAGCAGGTTTATCTAGTTACTGCGTGTTTGCTTAGGACGGCAGTTTGTATAGCTGTACCTAAATTACGGATGCGCTGAGGTTTGGTACCAACTGAGTTTTGGTTAAAAGCTTGAACATAGCTTAAATCTAGCAGCTAAGTCTCTCCTTGTACGATCTGTGGCCTTAGGCCTTTAGCAAACGTTATAGTTATCGAAATTGTATAGCTACCGAACCTTTTCTTACCGTGACTATACCTACATACATACATACATTAAATCACGCCTGTTTTCCAGAGGCAGAGACCACTTCTTTCCACTTGCTACGATCCTGAGAAATCTCTTTCGCTTCTATCTATTCTCAATATATTTAATATTTAAAGATTTTGACACCTTTTTTTATCATACGAACTATGAAGTATAAGGATTATATTTTCAAGATTTTACTTGATAAAAATTACATGGCTAGATGCATTACTGCGACTCTTGGAAAACACGCCATCTGTACAATTCTTGGAAAACAACGATACATGAAGCCTGGCTTGAAATAATTTCCACCCTTCAAGCAAAAGCGTTGAAGGCAAGAAACTCACCAAGCGCTCTGTTAATTCTGATGCCAGCTCAAAGATGGCGTTAGAATCAAGAAAGCAAATTACAAAAACTTTAGATTGAGAAGTGTGTTTTGAGAACCGCTAGGCGATTCTTTAAACGTTGTTGGTTGTAATGCGTCCAGCCGTTGCAGCGTGAAGGAGTAACAAACTAAGACACACACACAAACTTCCGCATTTAAAACAGTGAGATAGCACACTAAAAATGGATCCCTAAAAATTTCACGTAAACATTTTATTTTCACCTATAATTATTATTATTCACATATAAAATAATTTACTATTTTAAGGTTGTAATCACATGACTTGAAATGCATTGCCAATAAATGATGTTTATTTATTTATTTTATTTAATCCTAAGGACCAAGAAGTGATGCCTCCAAGCTACTTAACCCATTATAGGATAAATTATTTGACTATTTCAATTTATGTTGAATTCAGTATAAAACAATAAAGCTCACATTCAAACACGATATAGGGTCTCAAACGGAACCACTACCGTATAAAGGTGAAGCAGGCAGATTAAGGCTGCGTTTCCACTAGAGCTGTGCGAGGCAGCGAAGCGATGTTGCGAGGAAAAATCCACCAATAGGATTCATTTGTTTTACTAGCCCTACTATCCTATTGGTGGATTTTTCCTCGCAACACTGCTTCGCTGTCTCGCACAGCTCTGGTGGAAACGCAGCCTAATATGGTGATCCGAACGGACCATCGACGAGATGACGATCAATAAAATAATCCTCATTATGATACCGTTGCATTCACTGCAAAATCCCCCCAAAGCTTAACTAATAAAATAGAGAAGTTTTGAATGTAACCGCACCGCAAAGTTCTAATGCATTGAATTGGTAAAAGCTTAGTTGGAGCTTTGCAAGCGATCCATATCCAACTTGGTATGATATCACACACGAACTAATAACTTGCTAACTATCGGGGAAAGTTTGCGATGTTATTCCGCTATGTAATAATGTTTGTGTACGTGTATAATAAGGGTGAGTGTCCACCAGAACCGTGCTAGATAGCGAAGGGGTGCGCGAGGAAAAAATCCTTTCTGCTGGAGTTTCTGGCAGCGCTTCTTCTCCGCAATGATGGTCTCGTCCGAAGCGCTGGTAGACTCACTCTATATTACCGAGGTGTAAAAGAGCCCTCATGTGGCCAATTTACTGAATAAATATTTAATTTTTTTAATTTTTAATTAACAGGAGAGCTATACAGTCTGTGAGCGCTTCGAAGATGCTTTGGTTTTGTACATCTCTCTCACTCGCTCTGATCGTATGAGAGTGAGTGAAAGATAAGTACAAACCCGAAGCATCTTCTAAAAAGCTATCGTACTGTACGAACTAAGCGAGGCTAGAAAATTTAAGTAAAATAAAGGAATATAATAGAATCATTTATTTGGTTACTTACAGTGTAATTAAGAATAAGAATAAGAATAAGAATAAGAAAATATTTATTGTAAACTGTGTATAAATGGATGGTTTACAAAAATAGTATGGTTCCAACAGTTGCCCATTCCAGGCATACAATATCATTTTGGCTTAGAGTTAAAACATAAAACGTTATGAATTTATGAGTACATAACCTAAAGTGGAGTGACTATTTATAACAGTTAGCGTACATAAAAAAATCATTTAAAGTAAAAAAAACATTGTCATTAAGAAAACTTATTGCTTAATAATGTAATCACAACATACATACAAACCTTCACGCCTTCATTCCCAGAGTGGAGTAGGCAGAGCTACAGAATTTCCAACAACTCTAAAGACTTGTTAATTTCGTAACCCCTTTTTCCACAATTTGGCTAAGATGTTTGCCAGCGTATTAGTGACAGGTTGCAAGCCCATCACCTAACAATACTACAAGCCTTTATTCCCTTAACCAAAAACCACCAACAACACAAAACAAAAACGAAGGTAAAGATAACACAAAGAAACATAAATATGCCTAAGTATGTCTAGGTCTTGCCTTGGGGTGTGATTGTCTCAAAATCGCGGTCGAACGAACGACCGAGTGAATGACGCAGCGGCGAGTTTAAGTAGTCCCGTCAGAGCGAACTAAAATGTATTTGCATCTCGACTATAGCCCCTTATCTAATCTTTCTGAATGCGGTAAAACATCTCATCGTTAAAAAAAGGAAGATAGATTAATTTATTTTGCAAACTGAATTACCCAGTAACTCCGTAGATTGGGTCTAAATCTTACGTAAGCTCGATTTTTTATTTGAGCCTTTACTTAATGTACTGGAATAAGATAGAACTGGGGAGACATAAAGAGACACAGACAAATGATGTTAAAGAAAGTCCACTTACTAATAAAAACGCTGCTTTCGTAAAACAAAACAACAACAGAAACAATAAAAAGGCGGTTAACTCCATAGTAGTAGTATCACCAATAAAGGGTAGAAATGCTTTATTTAGTAAAGTCAACCAAGAAAGTCCTTTACCACTTTTAGACTTTTGGAATAACGGCAGAATGGTGATACTGCTTTTTTAAATGTTAAATGATAGTTAAATAAAATGAGTTGCGGAATGAACTGAAATTTGGGTATTTTTGTTTTAAGACTAGCTTTTGTTATATTTATTGTTTCTTACCACTACTTTATATCTTTTAAAAAAATATCTAAGATACTTTTTCTACTGAATCTTTTTAACTTATTAAACTTGGAATACCCTAGCGCGGGCGTTGAATGTGAAGTGCTCTTGCTGCTTTTACATTGCTGTACTAAAACCATAGCTTAACTCATAACGAGTCCCGCTGGACTGCGTCATATCTATAATAACTAGGTTCGTAATGTGGCAACCTAGCTTAGAGAACAGACCATTCCTTAATATTACATGCCGTTGGAACCAAAAAGGTATTAACCATGTTCTAAAAATCTACAACTATTTGTTATCACTGTAGATAACTACGAGAACTTTAATCAAAATTATTTATTAGGTACTCTAGGTCAAAATGAATTTCATAAAGCAGGGAATTTTGAAAAATGCAAACACAGTACTATTAAGTCCTTACATAATATATGAAAACATACATACATACATTAAATCACGCCTGTTTCCCAGAGGAGTAGGCAGAGACCACTTTTTTCCATTTGCCACGATTTTGACAAATTTCGATCGCTTCTTCCACATTCATACATCGAGTCATGCACGCACGTCAGTTTCGGGTACTTGATTCGGCCCTTTTCCAGTATTTCTCCGATTTGACTCGAAAAAGTACGCCATGAGAATAACGTACGTACGTTATTCCAAGTACGTATGAAAAACAAACACCAGATATTGTGAACCAAAGTAGCCAATTCAACGAAACGCACATTTCATATTATTATGTAAGGACCCAATATATAAAAATAAAATAAAAAATTCTGCAATCATATATAAATATAGTAATATTAATTACTTCCAAGAAACATACAACAAATATTGATTAAAAATACAATTATTTAATTATGGCTGACTATTTAATAGCAGTTATATTTTTGAGTGATACTTCTGTGCCTAGATAGTCTGCGGCTTAATCGAGAAATAATGTCGTAGATAAGCTAAATGAAATTTTTGGTTTCGTAAAACTGATTCCTAGCGAATTATGTTAACGTTAATAAGATAACAGTTGCAATTTTGTGTGTACTTAGATACTAGTTACGTTTTAAACTGCTTAACTAAGTTAAGGGATTGTAGCAATAATTAATTATGTTACATTTCCCTTGACAATATCTGTTTTTTTTGACCGCATTGAAGATTAACGAGCACACATACCCCTGATGTTAAAGTGGTATCTGAACTATCTGAGGTCCATAGACTACTACACTATGACTAGAATATGTTGTAGATATCATAAAATCTATGTCTGTACGTGTTCTTTTCCAAGAAAATATTTTTGATTATGAAACTAATTTAAAAATCAAAAAACAGAAACTTAGACCCAGTTCCTTATAATAACTATGTACACAACATATTCAAAAAACGTGCATGAAAAAAGAGTTACGAAAGAGATATGGCGAGCGAAGATGAGCGGAGATGTCGATGACGTCCTAGACGGACCTACGGTGATCAGATTCGCGATGTACTGAGTAAGGGCCAAATCAAAAGCACCCGAAACCGACGTACGTGCATGAAGAGATTGATGAATGTAGAGAAACGAAAATTGTGTGTTTAGATCGGTGCACCTGGCGTTCCATAATCTCTGCCTACCCCATTGGGAGACAGGCGTGCAGGTATGTATGTATGTATGTTCTGACAGCTACGCGATTTCTGCGGCGCTTCACAATCCTTTTAAACGGTTTAGCTGTTACAAACAAACAAACTGAGTTACTGGCGTATTTAGTATAGATAAGTTTTGAGTTTTGAGTCCGTTCTTTCTACTTTCTACATTCTACTCGGTAAAACCACATTACCTTATTCTTATGTTATCGTATTGAACACGTTACGATACTTCTTAATAACATGATAGTTATGACGGCTGACGTAAAACTAATGCGATAACACGTCAAAGGCAATATGGATTTACCTATTAGAATAAAAGTAGGTATGATAGGCGTTACGCGTTGTCATGTAAAAAGGGTTCCTTTTTTATTCTGACAGTTCTTTTGTTCTACAAAGCTAATGGGAAATGTAAACACTAGTGATGGGGGTTAACATCCAAGATACATTTGATACAAAGACATCCGATAATACAATTACTCTACGTATATACTTCTTAATCGAAATATTATTGGGATTCGAAACCAATTTGCATTCTCAAGAGTACAATCTGTAGACTGCAAGGGATTTTTAAAAACACAGAATGAAATGGTTACACTTTTCCACCGGAGAAAAACATCACTTACCTATACGAATTATTTTGTGACAAAATAGAAAGAAAAGAAGAAAATCATTTACAGTGGCATACAAATAAAAAACTGCAAGTAACTTTCGCTTGACAAAGTTTCGACTAAATCATGTTGTTTTGTACAAATGCATAAGATTTTTTCAGCAATGTCGTTTCCCGCCATCTCGCCCTCTGTGTGTACGCTTACATATTTCAAAGTGCACCACTCATTTTAACGCAGTTTTCATCACTAGGTAGCTCCTAAAATATCTTTGTAATTCCTCCATATATCTATTATAAGCTCATTGATGAAACAAATCCAAACCAAATAGATCCACCAAGGATGTATCCATCACTCAACATCCACCGGCCTCCTCCCTACAGCGCGACGCACTCTGATTCTATTTAGCGAGGCCTAACTAAGCGAGCGAGTTCTTTTGTTGCTCCCTGCATACAAACACAAAGCAATGCTCGCACTAACGACGAGAAAACCGTAGATTGTCGCAGATGAAACAGTTATCAAAAAAAAGGTAGGTATATTGTGTTAACGTTCCACAAAAAACCACTTTATAAAAAGTCCTAACGTTATTTTTCAGTTAAAAATCTTTGGCCAAGTACCAAGTGTGAACTGGTGTAGCTTGACAAAATTCAACTAAATAAAAACAAAGTAGCTCTTAATGTTTTCATATTTAAACCATAAGAACAATATAAAATTATGGTAAAAAAAACCAAACCCTATAGATCCACCATGGATGTATCCATCACTCAACATCCACCGGCCTCCTCCCTACAGCGCGACGCACTCTGATTCTATTTAGCGAGGCCTAACTAAGCGAGCGAGTTCTTTTGTTGCTCCCTGCATACAAACACAAAGCAATGCTGGCACTAACGACGAGAAAGCCATAGATTGTCGCAAATGAAACAGCTAAGTATCAAAAAAAAGGTATAATGTGTTAACGTTCCACAAAAACACTTAATAAAAAGTCTTAACGTTATTTTCCAGTTTAAAAGTAACAAGTGTGAGCCAGCGCAGATTAACAAAATTTCAAATCATTAACATTTTTTTCTTAACAATCGCATTCCTATACTAGAATGTAGCTCTTAATGTTATTATTTTCGAAACAAATGAACAATAAAAAATGTTGGTCAAAAAAATCCAAGCCCAATAGATCCAACATGGATGTATCCATTACTCAACATACACCGGCCTCCCCCCTACAGCGCGAGCGCGACGCACTCTGATTCTATTTAGCGAGGCCTAACTAAGCGAGCGAGTTCTTTTGTTGCTCCCTGCATACAAACACAAAACAATGCTCGCACTAACGACGAGAAAGCCGTAGATTGTCGCAGCTGAATCAATTGTAAGAAACTTACTATAGCGTTTTATTTAACTGAACGTGTTTGTATGTACGAGTATGATAAGTTTAAGCGCATTGATGTTTCATCTGTAGGTGACCCTAATAACGTTTGTCCAAGCACATCATTGGTCCTAATTTTCATTTGCCCTAAACTGGATTTTCCAATTATAGATATCTGTGGTTCAGTTAGATTAGGGTTGTCAAAAAAAAAGCGGTAATAGCTATATAGGTTAGACGGTACTTTTCAAACCGAAATATTTAAAAGTTGCCGAGGGAATAACGTTAATCGAAATGTATGCGGACGAAGTCGTGGGCTGAAGCTAGTGTCATATAAATACGAGAGTGAAATAGTATATACAGGGTGTCCCAAAACTCAACGATAATCCGCCAAGGGCTGATAGAGCAGCTAAAAAGCTATCGATTTAACACCTATGTATGTTCAGCGATTTTCGCTAGTTTCGGAGATATTGATCATTTTAATCTGAAATTTTATAATTTTCCCTTATGCCCATGTCACGAAAAATCATTAATTTCGTTATGTATTTCATAAGTTTTTCAGTGGTATCTTACATAATTATAATCATTACGAATTGGCGAAGTTTTTAAACCTATTTGCCCGTTTATTTTATCAGTATTTTTTTTAACAAATCACATAAAGTTGTTTTTTTCATACAAAGTGAAAAGCAACCACTGGGACACCTAGTATGGAGAAACAAACTTTATGTGATTTGTTAAAAAAAATACTGATAAAATAAACGGGCAAATAGGTTTAAAAACTTCGCCAATTCGTAATGATTATAATTATGTAAGATACCACTGAAAAACTTATGAAATACATAACGAAATTAATGATTTTTCGTGACATGGGCATAAGGGAAAATTACAAAATTTCAGATTAAAATGATCAATATCTCCGAAACTAGCGAAAATCGCTGAACATACATAGGTGTTAAATCGATAGCTTTTTAGCTGCTCTATCAGCCCTTGGCGGATTATCGTTGAGTTTTGGGACACCCTGTATAAATAAGAAAGAAATCTACAAAACAAAAAGTTGGTATTTATAAAGTGTGTAAGCGACTATGTGTATACAGGGTGTCCCAGTATTTGTTTTTAAAAAGAAACTTTTTTTTTAAACGGGAAAATAGATTTTAAAACTTCGCCGATTCGTAATGTTTTTAATTATGTAACTAACTGAAAAACTTATGAACTAAAACATGATATTTTCGTGTCATAAAGGAATAAAAAAAATACAGATTAATGATCAATATCTTAGAAACTAGTAAAAGTCAGTAAACATACATAAGGGTTAAATCGATAGCTTTTTAGTTGCTCTATCAGCTTCAGGCGGGTTGACGTCGTTTTATGTGACACTAAAAGTATAAGTGTGTATGTGAGCGCATGATTATGTATGTGAATGGAGAGTAGAGGTATTAATTATTTACAATTGAAGTTATTATAAAGGGTGTAAAAATAATAACTAATCGCGTACCAGAAACTGAAGCAGCTGCGTGTTTCACCAACGAATTCGTTACACACCTCACACGAGTTTGTGCCGCAAAGGTCTTTGATACTAACTCAATATAGTTTATTCTGCCACCTCGGTCAACACGTGGGATGAATACAAATTTCACCAACTTATCAATGCCGGTGGACAAACGGAGAAACTTTGTTGTCACGTAGAAAATACATGAGTTGTTACCCTAACAGTGACATCTTCAAGTGTATGTTTAAGTTTGTATTTTTTTCTTATGAACTTATGGCGTGTTGCGAAAAGGTTTGATGAAAGTTGGGCTTAGCTTGTCTATGGTTGAAGGAAAGTAAGTAATGAAGGATATACGGGTAGATTTAAATACAATACAAATATAGAAATAAAAATAAATGAAAATAAGCGTGTAGCCGGATTAGAATAGTGCCACTCCGTATCTTTCCGTGGATGTCGTAAAAGCCGACTAAGGTAATAAAGGCGTGTAGTACTGTTAGGCGATGGGCTTGCAACCTGTCACTAATACACTGGTAAACATCTTCGCCTAAGTGAGCAAAATGTGGTTACAGAATTACCAATCAAAAAGTTTTTACAGTCGTTGGAAATTCTGTAGCTCTGCTTACCCCACTCTGGGAATAAAGGCGTGAGTTTATGTATGTACTCGTATGTATCTATGTATAGAAATAAAAAACATTTAAAGTGAAATGACTCGAAAACCAGTTATATTAGACCCCCAGTTAACTGAGACAAGATTATTGCAAATTAGCTCTAGTAGCCCTTTCAAGGAACAGGTCGAGTTTCCTGTCACCCTGTATAATTAAATACTCCATTAACCGATTTTGTATGAAAATAACCGGTGAAACCCGATTATAACCGGTTATTTACATTCCCTAGGTCGAGCTCAGTATCCATATTTTAGTCCTTTAATAGCAGTAAAGCTTCACGTAGAAAATTATTAACATGCATCCCTTAACTATAACCAAGCGCTTAAAATATATTCTTAACAAGTTCTTTGAAATGCGTTCATTAAAAAAACAAAACAAGTTAATGAAGTTTCCTGCCATTAATTAAATAACCCCGTGGGAGAGGTAAGGGGTGGGGGTGGAAATTTTTACCCAACTCATTAAGTTAGATATAATTAACTGGTGCTGTCTTTGGGCCTTTAAGGGCTGATGTGGATTTGCAGGTATTAATCTTGCTTGAAATTATATTTTAAGACATTAACTTTGTATGAAAGCTTTTTGATGCAGCCATCTTTGTCCATTGTGTAAAAAGTTTAATTATTATTGCTTCATCCTTGCATATTGATTAAGAAAGCGTATTTCATGCCAATTAAAAGTACCCAAAAGTAAGAAAAAAAATTTTTTTTTTAAGTTTTTAAGTGCTGTTTTAGATGATTTTTAGTAACTAAAAAAAATGCCACTCTGTATCTTAAGCACCAATCAAGCCTTATTAGTCGCCATAGTTTTCCTTGTTCGTTATATTATGTGCTTTTATTTAATATGTTCAAATGTTTGTTTTATTAATTTAATTTCTTGTTGAAAAATATACCAACTTACCCACATCGCACCTTTACTTCATTAGGCTCTTGATAATTTTGCTTATTACAGGCATCCCCTTTTTCAACAAACTTCATACCTTTACAGGAGAAATTATTACTGAAAGTCTTCTTAAAACAAGTGAAATGAGAAACAAGTTTTCAAAAGACGACTGCTTTTGAAGAATACGATTGAATTTTGTAGATTCAAAACTAATACTAATTCATAAACGCACTATAGTTAAAGTGTGCTTAAAGTATGCTTCGTCCTTATCCTTCATTGTGACATTTTAATTTGACGGAAAGGGACAAAGAATACAATTAGAATAAAATAGGTTTATAGTGCGGTACATTTTTATAAGGTAATATCTAGTTCAGTCATAAAAGTTTGTGCTGGGTCCGTCGTTCAAATTGCTACCACCATCTGGGGCTGCCTGCGTAAACTATTCTATCTACATTCATATCCTAACTTTAATATAATTATGTGAAGCGATCAGCAACCAGAATCTGATGGCATTTTTAAAAGTAAAAAAACATTGATTTTCATATGGCAACTGTCAACTGGCAGCCGTGTCAAATTGTTTGTTTACCGTTGCATACATTTTGAAATTCACCTTCAACGATTGTTATCTGGTGAAAATGTCGAGAAAACCGCTTAGGTCTCAAGCTAGGAATATTGTATACAATGTGTGTAATACAGTAAGCGAAGAAGGAGGTGTAAATCAAACACAATCTTCGATTTTAAAGCGTATCGTGGAGTTGACTGGTAAGTTGAAACGAACTGTTTTGATACTTTTAGGTTTAGGTATGTTTTGTCTTACATAAATGCTACTTATTACAGGGGTTCCCAGCACTACCATCGAATTATAACCGAGGGCACTATGATGATCGTTGGCGTAAATGTCAACTACTTGAAGCCGTGTAACAAAACCAGTCTACCTTTATATGAAATTAATGAATTATTTAAATCACATGGCCACGAAATTTTAAGGCTCCCACCTTATCATTGTACATTAAATTCCATAGAAATGATTTGGGATATAATGAAACAAAAAGTTGCAGAGAAGAATGTAAACAGACCTGCCAGCCATATTAAATTATTGACAGAAGAAGCTTTCTCATCATGTAGAGAAAATGTTAAAAGAGCGGTTTATTATAAATACGCCTCTCTCTTTATCGCCCTCAGCAGATGAAGAACAAGAAATGACACTAGAATTTTTGGAATCATTTTCTAGTTCTAGATGAGATTTCAAGTTATTTCTTATACTCATTATAAGTATATCAATTTGGCGAGTAAGAATGGTGTGTTTATTATTTTATTTGTGAGCAATAATTATTATCCTATACTGGAAGTTTAATGTAATAGACCTCTAGTGTCATATATTTTATGTTAAAAATCCTAAAAACATAAAAAAATACAAATTCGTCGAAACTTAAACTTCCTCGTTTTTTTTAAGCCGATTAAAAATTACACAGTATCAATACCGTTTAGTTCAATATCCCCAGTATTGCCCTCTACATTTTTTAATTTTCCTATTTGCCATGAGATTCTGGTACACCTATAATGCCCTATATTAAGTTAGCTGTTACTTTAAAGTATTACATCTCATTAAAGTATCATCGCTGTAGATGGATCATACTATTCATTTTAAAGTATCGGTGACCTATAAGTACTCTAATGTGAATATTAAGATACACGGTAACGACAGATACAGATTTCTCACATTGATCAAGTTATGTATGTATACAAATAAATATTTATTAAAAAACTGTCAAAATGTATGGATTATGCCATAAGCGCTTGACGCGACCATCCAGCAACTAACGTAAATCCATATGTTCTCACAATGCATTGTCTCTAGGGCTACAGAGCTTTTAATAAAAACAACTTTAAATGGTTGCGTGACCAGGAAGCAAAGGTTAAAATTTCACAGAATTCATCTATAAACTATATAGAATCGACTAACGCAATGCTTCGTCCATGAACAAAGGAGATTAGACAGGAAACCTAGGAAAGCACGTAATACCTAAAGGCGTACATTAGCAGATTAATTCCACACTCAAACTCTGCCCTGATATGGCTTTCTGACTGTTTAAGCGTCTACCACACAATCTGCGAAGCGTAAGAACAGATTGAATTATTTTGACAATACACAAATTACTCCAAGCTAAAGTTGTAAGTTATTATTATGAGCAGTCATGCTAACTCGGGGCACGTTCTAGGGTTGTGACATAGATCAACAAGATATCGATATTTATATCTTTATACATGTATACATGAAAAATACTCTACTTGAGTCTTGATATCATATCTGATATCGAGCCCCTTAAGATGCATCAAACATTAACCGTCAGAGAGTAAAAAACACATTTTAAGGCCTACATTCTCAGCTTACCGGCTTAACCCGTTGAGTGAGCAAGCTCGTAAAGACTTCGTTCATTCGAGCAACCATTCGACAGAGTATAAAAAAACATATCTGATTAATTTAACTTCAGTGGCTGATTTTATTGGAAATAAACAATTAGGTACTTAAACACCTTGAAGCGGTGCGCCGACACGGCGACATGCTCGACAACTGCCAAAACTATTATGTGGCGGAGTAAAACACAGTTAGCCGTTTGGGTGTGAACTGATTTATTGAACTACAGCAGTTGATTTTATACGGGTGAGCCCGGGAACAGTAAACTTATTAGTAATAACGTTTGATTTCATGATGTTTGGAAATACACTATTACTTAATGACTATGAGAAAAGAAAATATCGATATCAAGTAAACAACTAATTAGCAATGTGATGTGATAAGTTAGTAAGCAATAATATCCTAATGTAATCAGCAAGGATCGGAAAAACGCCCGTCATTTTTAAAACATAATCCTGTTCCGTACACAGCAGAGACTTCCTTATGATGATAATTAAACATATTTTTAGTTACCTATTTTATAGATTTATTACTCCAAAATTTATATGTATTCAGCGATTATTTCATCAATGAATGACACCGGAATGGTTATGGGAAAATACAAACAAACACAAATTGTATACCTACCAATGTCAACGATTGAATATGCCCGAACTGACTGTGAACAAACTTTTTCTACTCATAAATGGGTCCTAAAATTCACGTCGTTATGGACTCACACGTGAAAATTTTAAAAACAAATCGTCATTCTTTTTGTGGGCAAAAGTGTTTTTTCCCATAATCCTAATACATATAAATTATGGTATAATAAATCTTTAAAATACCTAATAATATTTTTTAATAACATCATAAAGAAGTCTCTGCTGTACGGAACAGGGTTATGTTATCAAAATGACGGGCGTTTATCCGATCCTTGGTAATCAGCAAACAATGTGGTAAGAGTAGACTAGACTAGATCATAGTCGTAAGTGCCTTCTTATCATCCATTCAAGACACAAAGTTACCGTGTTCGTTACAAAAAAAACGTGGCATATGGCAAGATAATCGGCCAATACACTGCTACTTGGCATGTTTTATACATCTCTATGCATTTCTTATAGCCGCTAACGGCCCTCCGCTATCGCTATCGCCCAAAGTCATGATCAGCGTCGCTATTGCCTAACGCACTCGCAATCTCAATTGGCTTCAAAGCGGAACAATTGTTTTCATTTTGTATGCAGACAAGCCTTCGATTTTCAAAATGAAAACAATTGCAATTGCGAGTGCGTTAAGCAATAGCCCCTCTGGCCGCAAGAGAACATCATTGTTTTGCGGTAACTCTAGCGATCCGTATTTCTTATCTGATTTTAATTTTAGTTTATCTTTTGATGATCTCTTTTGCGGTATTTTATTACCGGATTTCAAAAATCCATGCATATTCCCTTTTAATAAAACCGCAAGCGTCACGCGCGCTGTGTGGCAAGGGCTTAAGAGAATTCCTCTCGCTCAGGAATGTCAGTCGATGCAAAATTCACGGAAATGCATTTACGGCCATACTGCCGACCGATGAGATTCCGGCAGGCAGATATTTGACTCCGTGACTGCTGTGATTATTGTGATCATGTTGGACGTTATATTGCCAATGACACGAGAAAGGGTCACTTTTGTATATAAGATTGGGAAGTTGGTACCGAATAAGTTTGATGCTTAGTGTGAATTGCCGAATTATTGGAAGTGACTGGGATTTTCATTGAGTTTGGTCGTATTGCGTATGCATATTGCATACGTGTGTAAAGTCGCTCTTTGACTTGTCGGTGTCGGTATGAGATTTACACTGTTCCGATTCGAAACAAGGGTGTTATTTTCTCAAAAACAACGGACCTTATACGTTCCTTATACCTTATACAATCGATCTTATCGACAGAAGCCTTGCTGCCAAATTGAAAATGCACGCGTTAAAATGTGTTTTGGTCGCTCTGACGGGACTACTTAAACTTGCCGCTGCGATTTCACTCGTTCGTCCGACCGTCTGTTGTTTTTGAGAGAATAACACCCCTGCCTGGCTGCCTCTATATCGCGTGTCAAATGTGGATAAAGCATCCGTCACTTTTTGACACGTGTACTTATTTACGTGTCAGAAGGTGACGGATGCCTTATCCAAACTTTGTCACGCGATAAACGCAGCCATATTAAGCCCCCTGGGCCTGTATTCTAGATTAAAACTTTTTTTTTTATAGTGACTCTCACTCTTCGCTAATTTAGGCAAGGTGTATTATGCCAATGTCGAGTTGTAGGCATAACGTGACGAGAATGTTGGGTGCACATTGCCTTTGTCCCGTTAACGTTTTGTCATCGTTTTGATAACTCTTATTTACTTTACATTAATAGTGGCTAAAATAAAACAAAACAATAACACGTGAAAGACAATATGGTTGTTAACACCTAGAATAGAGAGCAAGATTCTTTACCCAGCGCCGATATTCAATTATCAATGATTAAATTTTTTGTACGACATTACATACATATTTATTCCGTCATAAAGTGGCACAATGTTTGAAACAACGTTAAATGTGACAGTTCGTCCATGGCCGTAGAAAATGTTGTATGGAATTTATTTGTGCCGTATCACGCAATTTCGAGGTTGGTGCTGTGTCCGTGAACGTGTTAAGCAACTCACTTTACACTTCGTAGACGAAATATTCACTGACGAGTAGTTCTGTGTGCCCGTAGACACGAAATTTTGAATTAGGTACTTACAGTTTTTATGGCTGAACGACTGGCCTAAATTGCGTAACGCATAACGCAATCGCAACCAACTTCAAAATGGAACAATTGTTTTCATTTTGTATGCAGACAAGCCTTCGATTTTCAAAATGAAAGCGATTGTGATTGCGAGTGCGTTAGACATTAGCCATTAGCGATGAAATTTAAAATTCACACAGTGAAATAATACTCTGAAACTCAAGGCGCATATCGCAGGCAGTTATCTATTTATTAGTTATACTCAAACGTGGTTGCCGGGTAAGAATAGTGCCACTCCATGTCCTCCCGTGGATGTCGTAGGAGACGACTAGGGGAATAAAGGCTGTGTAGTACTGTTAGGCGATGGGCTTGCAACCTGTCACTAATACACTGGTAAACATCTTAGCCTTATTGTGCAAAATGTGGTTACAGAATTATTAACAAGTTTTGAGAGTTGTTAGTAATTCTGTAGCTCTGCCTACCCCACTCTGGGAATAAAGGCGTGAGCTTATGTATGTGTATGTATGTAGTTACACTTACAATGTATTCACTTCATAACGACTTACATTAATTTAAAAAACTAAAACAAATAAACGTGTAAAGATCTTGTAACAACAATAACTTCTCTCTGTAGGAGAAGATTTCAGTTAATGCAACCAATAGTTACTTCTGGAGGGTTATTATGACATTGGCAATGCAGTTTATTTTACTAGGAGCGTAAAGAACAAATATGTCAGTTATAATTGCTCTGTCCCTTTCTCTCAGCGTAAACAAAACTGCATAGCTATGTCATAATAACTCCCCTGAACTAGGTTATGTATTAATTAAGTAACAAACCGAGTCTACATAGCCTAGAACGATACATCTCCAATATAACCCCCATAGTAAATGGAGCATAATAAATCATAAAAGAGAGTTGATTTTGCTTTGAATTTACATTTGCAGTGCATCCTTTTTGGTTTGTTGGGAACTCTAGTAGTTTGAACAACAATCCAACTTTACATTAACTAATTGAGAATCTTGGTTAAAATGAAAATAAACTCGTCGTGGACCAGGAGCTGAGGCGCATTTTATGCATAAGAATAGTTTTCAGTATTTTTGCAAATGGTTTATATCAAAGAACATTACTTTTTATTTATTTATTTAAATACGGTCTTTTAGCAAAGCATTTCAACTGCAAAGTAAACTTTAGAATAATGAAATAAATTGTTTACATAAATATGCTACTAGTCACTAAGAGCTCGTACCTACTACTAGCTAGACGAAACTTAAGAAAATACCTATAGCGCAAAGTATCAAAATGGACATAAAATATATTTAGCTACTCTAGGACCTTCCCGTTTCAACGGCCATCGGCTCTACGAGCAACGTGCCCCGCCCATTGCCACTTAAGGTTTGTAATTCGGTGAGATAATTATATCAGTTAAATACTTTAGTTCTCCTACGGATCTCCTCATTTTTGATTCAGTCTCGCAAGGAGACACCGAGCGCTCTTTTTAGGTTAATTGTTCGATAAGCTTCGATGTTGCCATGTGATCCAATTAACAACACGTTTATCCTAGTTGGTAGTGACTCTGCCTACAAAGCTAGCGGGCCTGGGTTTGATTCCCGAAACGTGCAAATATTTTTGTGATGGTCACGAGTATTTCTTCCCGTCTAGGATGTCGTCTATGTATTAAATAACGTACATATATCATGCATAATGTATGTATGGTTTTTAGTACCCATTGAATAAGCCTCAAGTTATTTGGGACTAAGTTATTTTTTTTAGATTTCCCGCAAAGTACCTGAAGTGTTTTTTTTTTAATCCAATTGCAAAGTCGCGAGATAAAATTACTTTGCTGTAAGATCAAGTGCCTTTTCGAGGTTGTAGCTTCCAGTCTACAAAGACTAATCTTTCACAGAAGTGTTGGTTTGCAGCGAGTCGATGGAAACTCCGATTTCAGTACCCTTACCATGAGTTACAATACGGAACTCGCTTGCGAGTCGAATGCTCTGTCCTTTGTACTCTAAAAGAATACTGCGAGGTCTGCGAGGGACAGAACTAGTGAGTATATTAATTGTAACTCATGGTAAGGGTACAGGAAAGCTTTTCAACGAGGAGCAAACTGCAAATTGTTTTTTTTACAAACTTCACAGCAATAAGGAATGCGAGTTGTTTTTGTTGTTATAAAAGCAATCACTTAGACACCTCAAATAGATCTACTTACTAACAACAGTTATTCTTATTGTGTCGATAGGCGTTATTAATTCAAAAGTAATAAAAATAATATTTGAAATTTAGGTGTTGAGACTTTAGTAAAACCCTTGACGGTGTTTTTTTTCAAGCTTAAATTATTTTCATTAATTTTGGTTTTTATTGTCCCTTTTCTAAACCCAATTGGTTTATTTAATAGTTACGGGGTTTATCTTTTTTTTATATTATTTTCTATTTCGTGGTTTGCCTTACCAGTTTGTTTTCTGCAAAACGAAAATAAGTACATTAGTTTTTACACTCCCGATAATTATAAATGATACAGCAATAAAAAAGAAACCTACAAACTATTTAAACAACATAAAATCATCTGAAATCTGGTATCTTTTTCTTTTTATCACATAAAATGTATGCGATTGCATAAATCACGTAGTCAACTGTCACCCCCATACAAATTAAGTGATACAATAGGAAAACGTTAGGAGCCACATTGGCTACGGCCCATCCTTTAATAGTACATTACTACAAAGGCCGTAAAGTAAGAGATTGCTGGACGATTTTGGGATAAAACGAGCTCTGCAACCCCTGTCCCGGCCGAGGATTGTATATAATGCTTTTCTCAAGCAATGTAAAGAAATATTCAAATTAAAATAACTACCAGGTAAACAAGTAAAACTGTTTAATTTGCCGCTTTTTAATTTTTTTAACATACTATTTGAACAAGCTGTTCGAGCACCTTAGTTAACCGCAAATAAATATAGTACCATAGGTTTTTTTTTAATGTGGTAAGAATGGTTACATAATCTAGTGATGGTTGGCAGTATGTAATTTTGCCTTTGTCAGTTTAATGTTAGTAAGCAAATTTAAAAACTTTAAGCAGTGGACAATAATGTTTTTTCTTAGCTTTTTCATACATTAGGTACTTCTTGGCCAATAAGTAATGTAGGTAGTCATAAATAAGAAACTTCATGTCTTCTTTTCGTGATATTAACACATACATTTCCGAAGTTTGAGAAAAGACTATTTAGAATGATAAAATATCAACCCTTTAAATATTCCACGTGTTCAATAAGCAAATACAACCCAAATATACTTTCACTTTAACCCTCATCACGATTCACCGCATGTTCTACAAGAACCCCTTTCTTAAGAATAAAAGATATTTAAATACCAAATGAAAAGAAAACATAGGTTATTTTCTTGTTTTCCAACAAAGGCATTGCGTGTCTGGTACGAATCCTAATATTAAAAAACTGGACAAAAGCATGTCGGACCATGCTCAGTATAGGGTTCCGAATCCGTTACCACAAACACAAAAAACTAACTCGAAAAAGAACAAGCACGAACGAACTTTCTATATAAAGTTATTTAATAAACATCTTTTATCTTTTTTTTAAATTAAATAAATAAATATCAGGGGACAATAACACACCTAATTTGATCTAGTCCCAAACTAAGCTCTAGACTAATAATATAAATACTTACATACAGAAACGCATACTTAAATACATAGATAACATCCATGACTCAGGAACAAATCGCGTTCATCACAAAAATATCTGCCCTTACCGGGATTTGAACCCAGGACCACCAGCTTCGTAGGCAGGGTCACTACCAACTAGGCCAGCGCGTCGTCAACTGTACTCTTATATATGTATCTTAACTAATACTCGTAGTCTTCAAACAAACATTCTCTCCGAATTTGTCAAAGGTTTTTAAAATTCTTATAATTATGTATTTGTATCATTTCCTCGTATTGTTGAGAAAAGCATTACATTTGCCTCGATGACAACGAGGATTTCCTGACTCGTATTTTAACCACCTCGTCAGGTAACCCTTTACTTTCCGCGTCTAGACAATAATGTACTGTTATGTCATTAGGGTTCAAAAACATTGCCAATTCGTAATGATTCTAATAATATAAGATACCACTGAAAAATTTATGAAATTAAGGATTAAAATAATCCATTTCTCTGAAACTATTAAAAATCCCTGAATATACTTACATACGGGTTAAATTGATAGCTTATTAGCTGCTCGATCAGCCCTCTTAGTTTTGGCGTTGGTTTTTAGGACATCCTGTATTCGAGTAAGAAAGTGACGATTGTTTTATCCACATTTTATCACAGTTTTATCAAAGTGGCATACAGTTATATAAATCGCTTATAAGAACACCCTCATTTTAACTTGTCAACCCAATAGCTCTTAATAGGGTCTTCTTAAGTTCGAACTTAAGAAAGCCCTTAAGTAGATCTTAAGCGGCGAGACAGTATCGCCAACTTAAAGGTTGTTTCGACGCCGCTTTCTCGTACAATTTTTTTACTGGTTTTATTTTTGTATATTGGTTTGATGAGCCACTGTACACATCCGGCGTACACTCGGCGCAGTCTTAAACACACAATTATATGAACACAAAACATAAATAATAAAATGAGAAAAAAACAATTCGAAGAATATTTTTATTTATTTATTTATTGTAAGAAATTATTAAATCGGTAAATTTATAAGGTTAATAATATGAATTAGTTTTTATTTTATAATAATTAAGGGCCGATCTGACATTAAGCTTAGCTTTAGCCTAAAG
This sequence comes from Acleris laterana, assembly GCA_963966035.1. Classification (NCBI taxonomy): domain Eukaryota; kingdom Metazoa; phylum Arthropoda; class Insecta; order Lepidoptera; family Tortricidae; genus Acleris; species Acleris laterana. The sequence goes on from OZ014460.1 coordinate 12,180,013, forward strand.
CTTACATTATATGTAAGCTTTAGGCTTGTATAAGCACGGTAAGAAAAGTTTCGTTACTTTGGATATACAGATTTGAAGATTTTTTGAAGTATCTAAACAATACGCCAATACGTACAAGCGCGTCGTCCTTATAGGTGACCCTGCCTACGAAGCTAGTGGTTCGGGGTTCGAATCCCGGTAAGGGCAGATATTTGTGTGATGAGCGCGAATATATTTTGTTCCTGAGTCATGGATGTTTTCTATGTATTTAAGTATATATTTCTCTATATAAAGTATTTATAATCGTTGTCTAGTACCCATAGTACAAGCCTAGAGCTTAGTTTGGGACTAGGTCAATTGGTGTGACATTGTCCCCTTAAAAAAAAAAAGTAGGTATTACAGTTGTATGGCTGCCGGAGTAACTCGCGGGTCTCTTCAAAAGAGCGCAGAGCAATTCTTTCTCCTTAATTAAACTTTGTTTCGTTAACTAGTAATTAGCTGCTAGACGCTTCTTTTCCCATTAACTGAATCTATTTAGTTTCCCTTTAACTAGTGTTCGTCATTTAACTTAGACAAGTAGCTATTCATTACATTAAAGTATTTAACAACTACGCGGGTCTTAATTGTTTGAATTATAAAAATGTGTTATGGCCCGGATGACAGGAGAAATTGTGTCAACTGACGTCTCAATAGTGCGAGGACACACATTTTTAAAGTCGATGTCGATAAAAAAGCACGATGTACTGGACGGTGAGTGAATGTCAGAATGATTATAGTTGTAAACAAAATTAAAATGAACTGTTTGTATTTTATTAATAGTTTAAGCGCCCGAAACCGACGTACGTGCATGAAGAGATTGATGAATGTAGAGGAAGCGAAAATTGAGTGTTTAGATCGGTGCACCTGGCGTTCGATAGTCTCTGGCCACCCCGTTGGGAGACAAGCGTGAAGGTATTTATGTAGGTATGTATGTATACTAAGGTAAGAACACAAGTTTATACATAATTATAAATTGCAAATGTAGATAGACTATTCGTTTAACAAATAAAGTTATACGGTGCTTGCTAACTTCAAAACTCACCGAATGTATAATTTTTAAGTTTATGTCCACACCATTTTTGATTCACGAATGATACCATGTGTTACTATATGTGTTACGTAACATTCGTGATATGTTGTTAAGCTGAGTGTGCAATGTAGGGATTTGATACTAATTGGTATTGACTAAAAATATTTGATGTTTCTGTGGCAAATAATATATGTATAAGTTTTATTATATATAAGTCTAGCCTGACAACGAATATAATTATGACACTTTCAAGGACGCCACTTTTGTTTGTAACATACTTCCGACAAAAAAGGAGGTGCTCTGTTTAGTTTGATTTCAAGTTTTTTTTTCAGAAATATAAGTAAACAATATACTTTTTTATAATACATACCTTAGAGAAATGTTAAACTTCCAAACTTAATGTGTACCTAAATGCTAGGGCTCGGAACCGGTTTCAAGATAGCGGTTAAAATATCTTTTTTGAAACCGGTATAATTTCGTTCATCTTTTAACCGGTTAATGAAAGTAACGTTTTAAAAACCGACATTATTTAGGTTACCAGTAAATAGGAAGAACGAAATTAAAGAACTGCGATAAACCTGTAATAACCGGTTAAACTCAGACTCACGTTGTCACGCCTCACCGAACCGTCCTTGACGTCGCCACCAGAGCTCGAAAACCAGTTAAAATTTAAACGGGTCATTAACACCAAATCTGAATTGATTTCGGTATAGACCGGGGTTACCGATTTTTAACCGGTTGACTAAAATACCGGTTTTTCACAAATTTAGTTCTGTTGAGCGCAATTAACACTTAAATTGACACTGCAGTATACAACGTGTTACAAAATACCCCGTAAAAAATCTAATAAATTAGCAAAGCCTAAAATATTTTCAACCCTAGTAAGCTGTCATGTCAGGGAACCGGAGTTAGCATAGATTATTTTAACAGAGAGGCCTACCTACCAATTTAAGAATTTTTCAACTTAAATGGGTTTAAAACCATATCCCGACGAGCGAGGTTGTGCATTGAACAAGGCAGAGCTCACTTTGAGCCGTTCCTGTAATTTTGACGTTCTTTACGAAAAAGTAAGTGCTAGTTTAGGTTTCTTCGTAAGTAGTTTAGGTCTTTTAAAATCTTCCAAAACTCGACTTGTAATATCTATCTAATCGAATTCTGTACATTTTGTTAAGTAGTAGGTATGTCTCTTAATCGTTTCACCAATTAGGTAAAAATGTACATAAACAATCTGCGTAGTTTACTCTTTATTTTTACTGAAATAGGGTTTTCACATCAATGAAAGCAATAATGGTTTTATTTTTTTTGCCGGTAAGTCATGCGGTGATAGTACGGCTCTCAAATATTGTAAATGGACTTATTATAAGGTACCATTTAACCCCCTTTCGGCTTTACGGGTATTTTTGTAACACCTTGTATATAGACTGAGCGACGTATGCTTTCTTTTTTATTTACCCACTAGCTCCGATTTTACGTTTTACGTTGCGTCACTCGAATTTGACCGCGTAGCTGGGTGGTGGTGGATGCGGCGACGTCAAGGTCAGCGAGGCGTTATGGCCTGAGTCTGAGTTTTACAGGTTCATTGCAGTTCTTCAATTTCATTTTTAAATAAATAAAACGGTTGTTAAGCCCTAATTTTGACTATCCCAAATAATACAAATAAAAATTGTAGAAAAATCTCTATCGTGTACTCTAAGCTTTACAAATTTCACGTGTGTTACCTTAATTCACGTATGTTACCGTGTGTTACCAGTTCACGATCGTTATGTACAATTTTTCTCGGCCATACCCATGTAATAGTTTATATGTATAATTTTCGTAAGATACAATTAGCATTTTTTCTAAATGTTCCGATTTTAAACTCCTTCGGCTTGGTGATAAAATCCATTTCAGCCAACTAAAGGACCTTTCTAAATCTACTATAGTAATCGGGGCAAATAAAAATAATTCATAGTATTGATAATAATTGAGTATGTAATTAGTTAACTGAAATAATTATATGATGTAAGCTTACCTAGGTACCCGATGTAATATTGTGTAACAACCTGACATGTAAGATGATGACTTTGATCAATAAATTTCTGATTTAAATTTGTTGAGTATGGATGTCGATAGAATAGTCAATATTTAATTAAGCGCTGAGAAAAATAGCATTTTTGCTCCCTTCATCCGGCCTTTGGTTATAATGTGTTTGTTTTTTTTCTGTAGGTAGTTGTTTGTCTATCTCTCTTCATAAATCTTCTTTACCTTTACATATTATAAAATGAAGTCGCTTCCGTAGTCTGTTCGCTTAGATCATAGGATTGTGGAAAAAATCACCCTGAGCCTTAGGTAAATTTCTATCTTAGGCATTAGACCTGCCATTTGTACTTATTTCTGTGCAATAAAGATAAACAAAATAAATACTTAAATAAATATTATGAAGGCAATAACATGTCTAGCCGCCTTGGTAACTTTTTGAGACATCTCGAGTTGAAAGTGACAAAATTATAGTTATAGTTATGGCGCTTGCAGTAGAGACTATGGGACCTTGGTCAGCCGATATGAAAAGTTTTATAAAGGCCCTATCATCCCGGCTCATAGACGCCTCCGGAGATCCTAGAGCTGGTTCTTACCTCTCCCAAAGGATTGGGCTAGCTATCCAGAGAGGTAATGCAGCCAGTGTTATAGGGACTATGCCGCGCGCGGACCTGCTAGAGGGGGTATTCTTTTTGTAGTGGTGATTTTTATTTTAATCTTTAATTTTTCAGTAGCTTAGTTTTATTTTAATTAAAATAAGTTTAGTTTTTAACTTTGAATTGTAGATACGATTGTATTGTAGTATTACAATAAAATTTATGTTTGGATGTGATATACACTAATCACAATCCTTAAACCGTTATAATTATGATTTAAATCTATAACTGCATAGCCATGTTCTTTATTATATTATTGGTAAATAAATAAACATTCTTCATAGCTCACTTCTTCCAGCAAACTGCATTTTGTAAGTAAAATAAATAGTGCTTCCCAATGCGCTCAGTTTTCAATACGGGAAGGTAAGGCTGTGTCCCTGAGGATGTGAAGCGTACATTTTAACATATTAGGTCCTTACCTAAGATTTGGGTAAGAGTGTTGTCATTTGTAAAAGTCATACATTTTCAAGGTTAGCGGCCATTAGTAAAAGTGGTAAATTAACTATATGTATGATAGAATAATTCAAAATAAACGTTTTGTTATTTAATGTAACAATCTTAAGTGCATCGGAGCCTAGATATTTAATATACTTACCTAGGCGTACTTTTACTGCCAAAAACTGAACACTTAAATCTTAAATATCTAGGCTCCAATATTATTAAACGTCATAAACTATATATATCTATGTGTATTTCGAGGTCCTCTAAATAACTACGTTAAAAACATATGGGGGGTTATTGTGACATAGTTATGCAATTCTGTTAACGCTGAGAGAAAAGGACAGAGCTATATAACTGCCATAGCTCTGTCCCTTACACTCACCGTAAAATGAGCTGCATAATTATGTCATAACAACCCCCTTGAGCAGCAATTTTTTTTTTAACGTTATTCTTCAAACAAATTTACCCAATGTCCTTTCAAGTTGATAGCTTCACTGAGATAATTCACTAATAGGGATTCATCCGCTAAGCTTCTGTTGGACTTTATCCTTACAACGACCGAACACGTTTAAAGGCGTGTCTACATTGAAAAAGCTTTTCAGTTCCGTATTGAATGGTCGGTAAGAACGGCAAGTCGGAAGCTCGCTAAGTACTTTTAGAACGTACCTAATTACGGTTTTATACGTGGGTCAGTGAAGGATGGTACTTTGCTCGCTTAAAATTAAACAAACACGTCTTTATTAGTACATTGTGTATTAAGGGTGGTAAAGAAAGAATTACAAACGAGAGTCTGTTAGAAGCCCGAAGCCGAAGGCTGAGGGCTTTAATGACTCGAGTGTAACATTCAATATTTTTCATCACAATTGCGAGGAAACGAAATAAAATCAGACAAAAGATCATATTTTTAACTTATTAGTGGCAGACTACATCATTGTCTGTGACTTACCACAGATAATGTCAAACGTGTTCGGAGTCCGATTCTAGTGACAGTCGAGATCAATAGTTTATAATTATTATGCGAGATTTTTAGGAAATTGTATGCAACTGACATTTAATTTTAATCTCGAACGAAACTTCGTATCGAATGGCACAAGAATTGGGATCCTGACGTATTGTGATAGTTTGAGTCCACGTATAATATTAAAAAAAAAAAGCTATTACGCACGATAAGGCGTAATGGTAAAAAAAAGCCCGTGGGCATTATTTTGGTTTTACGGTCGATTTTTCTAGCATGTTAGAACACTATTTACGAGCAAGTGTGATGAAATAGTACATTGTGTATTAAGGGTGGTAAAGAAAGAATTACAAACGAGAGTCTGTTAGAAGCCCGAAGCCGTAGGCTGAAGGCTTTAATGACTCGAGCTTTGTATTTCCTTTACCACCCGTGTAACATACAATGTTTTTCATCACAATTGCGAGGAAATGAAATAAAATCAGACAAAAGATCATATTTTTAACTTATTAGCGGCAGACTACATCATTGTCTGTGACTTACCACAGATAATGTCAAACGTGTTCGGAGTCCGATTCTAGTGACATATGAGATCAATAGTTTATTATGCGAGATTGTTAGGAAATAGTATTCAACTGACATTATTTCATCTCGAATGAAACTTCATATCGAATGGCACAAGAATTGGGGTCCTGACGTATTGTGATAGTTTGAGTCCACGTATAACATTTAAAAAAAAAGCTATTACGCACTTAAGTAACGTAATGGTAAAAAAAAGGCCCGCGGGTATTATTTTGGATTTACGGTCAATTTTTCTAGCATGTTAGGACACTATTTACGAGCAAGTGTGATGAAAACTTATTTATAACTTTGTTTTTTTCTTAATTTCACAGTAAAATCTAGTTAAATGGAAATAAATGTGGTTGGGGAAGAAAAAGTAACTGCCTGTTTAAATAAAGTACCAGGAGCGCAGCGGTAATTAGGAGGAGCGTAGCGGAACTTAGATCGCAGGCGGTGCGGCACACCGGCGGGCGGGCGCACACGACACAGCGCCGATGTCTCCCACACGTCACAGCAACGTACTTTTACCCCCTTACTTATAAACGTGGTATAAGCTTGGAATAGTTTATGCCATGCTTTGTCTTTATCTGTAATTGTGACATTTGCATCTGACATGGCATAAACTATTCCAAGCCTATTCCACGTTTATAAGTAAAGGGTTAATGTCTATGCACTCCTAGTATTTGACGTTATATTTTTGCTCAAAAATGTAATAAACAACCTTTTTTTTTACCTTTCCTCATAATCGAATTAAGAAGTAAGAGTACTCGCTATCGCTCGTGCCGCCTAAATATCTCGGGCTGCAATTGATCACTTTCATCCCTTGGTTAAAAATGTAACATTTCCAACAAAAAAAAAGGTCCTAAATTTGCATTTTTCACGCAAAAAAAAATCAGTTGCACGTTTTCCGATCTGGATTTCTCATGAATCATGCAGAGTTTTAGGTTATTTTAATTTAAAACGAGCACGAATGAAACTAGAAATACGAACCTCGTAAAAGTGGAGTTCTGTCAACAATATCAAATAAAATTTATTCCAGAAATACGGTAACATACATCAGAAGAAACTCTATTCTGGAAACGTAAATGAAAATTCTGTTAGAAATAAATATCGGAATATTTATATGGGTGACCCCATATAAATATAGATAGAAATGACAAAAAATGTAAACAAATCAGTATTTTTTGACACATAAACTCAATATTTCTGCAAACCAGGTTTGATTTAAAAAACATATAGTTAATGGTTATTTAATCTTAAACCGTGTTATAAAGTTACAATCAAGCGTGTACATCATTACGAGTACATATACCTCTCGCGATGTCCAAAAGTACATGATTATGTTGTAATAATTGTAAACAGGTCTGTAATTATTGGTTTTGTTTAAATCTTTTATCAATTCTATTGACCCAGACATTACTAACAGTCGAGTTAAATTTGTGACCCACCTTTGGTTTTTTTTTGGCATAGGGAAGACAAACGAGCACACAGGCCACCTGATAGCAAGTGGAAACTGTGACCCATAGACATTCGCATTCACACGACTCCAATGCAATCCTAAGACTGCAAATGCGTTGCTAACCCTGAGGTCCAAAGTCAATCTAACATTCTACAACAATAAGGTAAGTTACAAATGACTCGGCATCTCTAATTACGTTGACGACTTCAAGCATATTTTTTTTAGGCTGCAACTAAACTGTTACTTTTATTTGATTTTCTTTCCAAATCTCTTGGAGGATTTAATGTGCTCACTCGACAAAAATTCAAAACATCTGACAACTTAACAAAAACAAAGATTCAATTGACTGTACAATCAACGCGTTCAGTAAATACAGTAAAAACATCTCAGCACTCTAACCACGAGTTACAATTACCGTACTCGCTAGCGAGTCGAATGCTCTGTCCCTCGTAGTCCTCGCAGTATTATTACAGAGTACGGTAATAGTAACGGATCGTAAGGGTTCTGGTATTCTGTTACATTTCAAGAACCATTGATAGAATTTTCAAACAATAGACCCGAATCCAAAGGTATTGTAGATTTTAGCGATTTTGGTCGAGAAAGCGAAACGGGACAATTATCAAGCGAAACAAAGCGTGAAGGAACAATAGACTAAGTCAAAGTTCAAGTGATCAATTTGACGAAACACTAGCGATTAAGCTGGATATTCATGTCAGGGTAGTGGTTCTCTCAACAACGACGGTTGGACGGACGAACGAGTGAATATCCAAGCGGCGAGTTTAAGTAGCGTCAGGGCGGGCAAAACATATTTTAGCGCGTGCATTTTCAATTTAGCAGTATGCTTTCTGTCGATGGATCGAACGTATAAGGCTGCTTAATTGGAAACGCACGCGTTAAAATGTGTTCTGTTCGCTCTGATGGGACTACTTAAACTCGCCGCTGCGGTTTCGCTCGTCCGTCCGACCGTCCGTTGTTTTTGAGAGAATAACACCCCAGGATTTTCGTAAACCCTTGGAATCGATTCGCAAGCGTTATTATCGCTGAGTTTAACCTGGTATTTTTGGTTTTTGATTATTCCTAAACTAATACACTGGAAAAATCTTAGCCTATTTGTGCAAAATGTGTTACAGAATTTTATTATCAACAAGTTTTTTAGTTGTAAGTAGGTAATTCTGTAGCTCTGCCTACCCCAATATGGGATTACATGCTTGAAGGTATGTATGATTATTCCTACAGTTAGATCGCGAGGCGACTATGGTGTTTTAAAATCATAAAGCTGGTTTAACTTGTTTTTTTTTTTTTTTTTTTTTTTTTTTTTATGGCTTAGAGTAGACAAACGAGCACACAGGCCACCTGATGGTAAGTGGAAACTGTGACCCATAGACATTCGCATTCACATGAATGCAATGCAATCTTAAGACTGCAAATGAGTTGCCAACCCTGAGGACTATAATATGGAATGCCTCTATGCTAGTCATTTCACCGGCTCTAAAACTAAAATAAACTGAGGAAATGAAAATGCAACTTAAGAGCTAAAAGGTTAGAAAAGACGAGAAAACGATGGCTGAGGTGGGCGGTGCGAACCAATTTTGCGAGCAAAATTACCAGGTATTTAGAGCTGGAACAGTTTTATTTTGCTCTTTGATCAAAACCGAAATAATATCAATTCTGTTCGAGTGGAATCGAAATTATTGAGTATTTGAGATGTTTGGTGTTTCTGACGACCTGGTTAACTTCCCTTTATTCTACACATGTCTGATTCGATCAAGCCTTCCTATTAATTATTTTACGCGGATTTTATAAATGACATATTGGGTACTAAATAGATTATTATGTACATTGTGTGCCTCGTTTTAATGTACATAAAATAAAGACGACGCGTTCGCTTAGTTGGTTGTGACCCTGCCTGCGAAGCTACCTAGCTGTCCTGGGTTCAAATCCCGGTAAGAGCAGATATTTGTTTGATGAGCGCGAATATTTGTTACTGAGTCATGATTGTTTTATAAGTATTTAAGTTTACATATGTAGTGTATTTTGAGTACAGATATTTTATAAAAACAAATACTCAATAAACTACTAATAAAAATAAATTTAAACATATCGAACTCACGTGAGGCCTTTCTGCACCGCTAGGTTCAGCTTTTGGGCAAAAAAGGAACCCTTAATACAAGCCTAGAGCTTAGTTCGGGACTAGGTCAATTGGTGTGAAATTGTCCCCTGATATTTAAGTATAATAAATAAATTGTTACTACACAATTTTACTCCAAGCTGAGTAATTAAAGAACAATTAAAAAAGTAACCTTTACAATTTACAAAATGGCAAATGAAACAATTGACAATTGAGCCTCGTGATTCTGTATTGTGTAATTTGTTTCGATTTCGCCTTCAACCATTTTGCAGTTGAATGCTCTGTTAGGTTATTCTCTCAAATAACTCGGCTCGCAATTCATTGATGAATCACAACTATTTTTTTAGTAATGAGAGGATCTTGTAGGTTTGTCTGGATCGCTACTTCTATTCTGCCCTCCTATGGAAAAAAGGCACAAGTGCGATTAATTCATAGAAGCATATTAAACTCTCAAAGGTTACATAACAAGGTTAGAAGTGCAATACAATTCATGTAGTAGATGTGCCTTTTTTCCGTGGGAGGGCAGTATTTCATCCTCCTACCACCAAGTAACCGCGATTGTATACTTGAGTTTGTCCAAGAAAACCAGTGAAATAACTAACTTAAAGGCATTCTATTAAGGTCCTTATGGCTGCCAAAGCATTTGCACTAATTAGGTATAATAATAAACTATAAATACAAAAGGCAATAAATATTCTGTCGCCTTAAACCTGGTTCGATTTTTACGATTTTTTAATATGCTGTAGATATGCGTCAAAAATAACAATTTTCCATTGCTTGACGTTTACTTTGACGTATCTTGTGACGGGCATCTCAGCCAAGATGAGTTTATTAATACGGCCCAGGGGTATCATGCACACTTATCCTCTTTTTACCGATTAATTATAAGTTTGACGCCATTATCTGTGGTTTTGTTTCGAGACAGAATAAAATGCGTTTAAAAGATACCGCTTGTAGGACTGTCTTGAGATCGTAATCATGAGATTGCACATATGAGCCTTAAAAAGTCGTCATATGATTTGAAGTCCTCAAATCCTGACATATATGACAAACCTTAGGTATGTCAGTTCCAGAGATTTTGACAGATTTCGTAAACCATTTACAGCAGCGTTACGTATTTTGTCTACGCCCACCGTTGTTAATTTTTGTTGTAATTTTCATCATCATCATCATCAGCCGCAAGACGTCCACTGCTGGTCAAAGGTCTTCCCCATGATTTTCCACAACGATCGGTCCTCTGCTGCTGCCATCTAGCGGTTTCCCGCGACCTTTATCAGATCGTCGGTCCACCTTGTGGCCCTGCCTGTATTCCGCGGGACTGCTATGGTGGTGTTTATTGATGTGGATAAACATGGAGAAGCATCTGCCACTTTCTGAGCAATATGTGAGTGCGAGGGTGACGAATACTATATCCACCGCGATAAAGGCGACCATATAATACGGGCCCTAAGGTCACGCCGCGGCGTCGCGCTACCGTCTCGCGCCGCGCAAGGGCGTCTCTGGCGAACGCGGGAAAAAAAATCCGTCCGTTTAGGAATTACAATACAATGCCACATACAGAGTCTGTGTGTGTCTGGTGTCTGTATTACAGACACCAGACACACATCGATGTACACGTTAAAGCTATATTATAACATTCATCTGTTTCCCTCGAGGGATAGAAATAGCTGACCTCGCGTGGGATTAAGGAATAGCAAAAGCTTGAGAATTTACACATACCAATTACCTACGACAAGAAAAAAATAGTAACCTTGCCTACAATCACGCAGGGTCAAAACTTGCTGGTTAATATTTCAGCGACGGTTTAAAACGTGAGTAATTGACGAGAATAACACTGTTGGTAATAATTAACTCATTGTACTAGTTGGTTCGTTGGTTCGTTATTGAATCGAATGCTCATTTCCGATTGTGTTTGTATAATTTTCGATTATAATCACCGGCTTTTGCTTGAAGTTAATTAATTGTACAAATTATTGGAACAAGCCTGTTATATTTAAGTATTGGTTGCCGTGGCGAGTACCATGATAAAGCGCTCGGTTGTTTTATTCGATTATTGCGGGTGGTAGGACCTTGTGCAGGGTCCGTCCGGATCGCTACCACCATCTTATCCATTAACCTTCTTCCAAACAGCAGTGTTCGCATTGTTGTGTTCCGGTTTGGGGATAAGACAGCCGGTGAAATGACTAGCATAGAGGCATTCCATCTTAGTCCTCAAGGTTGGCAACGCATTTGCAGTCTTAGGATTGCATTGCAGTCTTGTGATTGCGAATGTCTATGGGTCACAGTTTCCACTTACCATCAGGTGGCCTGTGTACTCGTTTGTCTTCTATATGCCATTAAAAAAAAAAACGTTACGTTAAACGCGATGTGTTTGACGCTCATCATTTTTAACAGACTTAAAAAAAGGAGGTTCTATGTTCCAGGGTGTCGCAATAGAAGATTTATAATGTTCGTTATTATGAATACTCTAGTTTCTACCCGCGACTTCGTCCGTGTAGTAGCGTATGTGTCAATCCAGGGTATAAGCTATCTCCATTCCAAATGTCATCCAATTCCGTCCAGCCGTCCAGCGTGAAGGACTAACAAACTAACACAAACAAAAACTTTTGAATTTATACATACATATTATACATATAGTATAAGCTCACGCCTTTATTCCCAGAGTGGGGTAGACAGCTACAGAATTACTAACAACTCTAAAAACTCATTAATAATTTTCAAGGATCGGAAAAACACCCGTCATTTTGAAAACATAACCCTGCTCCATACAGCGGAGACTTCCTTGTATTAATAAAAAATATTATTAGGTATTCTAAAGATTTATCCTACCATAATTTATATAGATTAAACGACGATTTTATTAATGAATAACACCGGCATGGTTATGGGAAAAAACACTTTCACCAATCAAAAAGAATGACGATTTATGAGACGAAAAAGTTCTTTCACAGTCTACGGACGTCGTTGGCGTTGGTATAGGTACTGTTTGTGTTGTCTCATAACCATTCCGGTGTCATTAATTAATACAATTGTCGCTGACTAACTATAAATTATGGTAAATACCTAATGATATATTTTATTAACATCATAAGGAAGTCTCAGCAGAGTTCAAAATGACGGGCATTTTTCCGATCCTTGATAATTCTGTAACCACATTTTGCACAATTAGGCTAAGGTGTAAGTAAGTTTACCAGTGTATTAGTGACAGGTTGCAAGCCCATCGCCTAACAGTAGGTACTACACAGCCTTTACTGCCTTAGTCGTCTCTTGAATTTAAATTTATAATTTCACTAACAACATTACAAATGCGAAAGATTGTGTGTTAGTTAGGGATTCTGAGTTTTTGTATAATGGCTCAAGAATTAAAGTCCTTTAGAAAAAACCGGATTAGAATAGTGCCACTCCGTATCTTTCCGTGGATGTCGTAAAAGCCGACTAAGGTAATAAAGGCGTGTAGTACTGTTAGGCGATGGGCTTGCAACCTGTCACTAATACACTGGTAAACATCTTCGCCTAAGTGTGCTAAATGTGGTTACAGAATTATCAAAAAGTTTTTGTAGTTATTGGAAATTCTGTAGCTCTGCCTACCCCACTCTGGGAATAAAGGCGTGAGTTTATGTAATGTAGAAAAAACCATTTGAGTTTTTTTTTAATATACCTACAGTAGCTACGGTAGGTACAAATACCGAAATTAAGCATGGTTATCTCACCTAAGCTATATTTTAACCAAGTTACAAGCTTTGAACAACTTGTGAATAAATCTGAATAACAAGAAATAACATGTTTTCACCAGTAAAACGTTTCCGCGCTCCCTCATTTCGCACATTTGCGCAAATAAAGAAAAATATCTCGTCCTCTCAAACGAGATTATGTTCCTTTTGGTACTTCCTGCGTTATTTTGCTACAGTAAAATGTTAACTAAGTTATGGTTTGAATGACACGTGAAGCCAAGCTCCTAAAAAATCAAAATCAAAATAAAATATTCTTTATTTGCTTAAAATGTGGTATACAAAAGTCGTTTACAGTTCAAGTGGTTTCATACATTTTACCAGCTACCTACTGGCATGCAAAATTTGTCTCTAATTAGGTAATAAGTTATTAACAGTTCCATAACCATAAATTAGCAATGTGCTGACTCAAAAATAATTTTCGAAATAATTTCGTTTACTTATCGTATTCTAGTAATTTAATGCCATTATTTATTAATATACCTAGGTACTACAATTATAATTTTTATATGATATAATAGTCTTAGTTTTGTGTTAACCAGCTTTTGAGTCTCCGTTTGAAAATGTTTTTGGTCATTATTTTTATTTACACGTAATATTAGTTTATTTATGTACGTTTATATTAGTATATTTTTAATATTTATTTATTTATAATAAGTATCATCATCTCTTTTTGCTACTTTTGGTGCAAACTTGTATTTGTCCAACCGCATGCATTGCCCTTACTCATTTAATTCAGGGTTAGCTGGAAGAGATGCCATTTACGATTAAGTTCGCCTTTGTACATTACTTTAATAACAATGTTGTAATATTTTTTTTTGTGCAATAAAGAGTTTACATACATACATAGGGATCAATATTATATGATGTCAACTTCTTGTGTAATCACACAAAGTTTGTTTTTCCATACTAGATGAAAAACAAACATGGGGTTCACTTAGTATGGAGAAAGTAACTTTGTGTGATTACCCAAAAAGTTGACATGAAAAAAAAAGTGGCATGTAGCTTTAAAAACATTCTAAGTTCATAATGATTCATACATCAACATGATGAGTTTTTCGTAACATGGACATAATGAAAAATTACCAAAATTCCGACTAAAATGATCAATATCTCTGAAAGTACTAAAAATCGGTGAACATACATGGGGTGTTTTTGGTAGCCCTGGGTGTGACCTAGTCAACCGGGGTAAAGGCGTCACTGTTTTTTTACATTTTTTTAAGACCTAAATTACGACATGTATTTACTATATTGAAATACTCATTCGTTCTGTTATTTTTACAACTCTTTGGGAATTTAATTCGTGTGTTAAATTTTTCGCTGCACTACAACTAAAAGATATATAGGCATTTTTAAAAAAAACGAGATTTTAGACGCTTTTGCCCCAGGTTGGGAAAATGCATCTTTTTAAAATAATTGTTAAAAGATTGCAATTAGGCCTTTAAAACTTCATGACACGTTTCTGCAATACAGTTTTCTAGAAGGTTTTATAATTAGAAGGGCCCAAAAACAGCTATTAACAAGCTGAGACAGAAAATAATATAATTGGGGAAAATGCGTCTTCAATTTGTAGACGCATTTATCCAAACCTAAATACCAGATGTCGTAAACATTTTTCTTCGATTGAAAAGAATGAGATAGAAAATTTATGAAAGAGATGTTATTTTCACCTTGTGACCGATTGCGGGTAAAATCAAATAGAGTTTTTCGATTTTATGTATGCAAGTACTTATTCTGATATTAAAAGAGAGCGGACACGACTCAGAATTTGATTATAGGTACAAACAAAACACCAAAATCATTTTTTACTATTTATTCATCATAATTTTCAAACAATAATTCAATAAAGTTAAAATTAAAATTACGTATCAAGGAAAAGGTTGTTCACCACTGACATTGGGGCAAAAGCGTTACACTGACGCAATTACCCCAAAGGTTTAGCCAAATTTGAAAAATATCCTCCAAACACTTTATATGGAAATAACTTTAAACATTAAGCATTTTAAATACAAATTGGAGTTCGTACTTGTGAGTTAACTAAAACTGGTCATGTTTTAATAAAAAATAATACCGAAACCTTAAGAAAAAACAGGATGTAAATGGATTTTGAACACTTACCTCACGCTCCGCGTTGGTCTGGATTGACACTAAATTTCAAAATGGTCAACGACTCGAATACGATCGGTTAAAACGCCCTCTATGGTACGCGTTTTCCTCCAAGTAGTTCAAGTGTCTATCACTACATGGCGGGAGCAGTTGTAACTCACGTTGTTTTAAAAATAATTCGAATAAACGCAATAACCCCATAGTGGCTTTTACCCCGGTTGACCTTATTTATTTTTTTCATTTGGACCACTCTAGTGAGCCGACACCTGTACCTATATTAGATTATTAACAAGGAACAAAGCCCCGGGCACCAAGGAGATCAAACCAGAGGAAAGCTGTGCACACACGCCTCTCAGCAAATAGAGAGCATGAGGCTAAATTACGAATTCAGCCAAAGTATTTAGAGATTTGAATCAGGAGCTTACATAGGTAAAGCTAAAAGGAAACTTGTGCCTTCTAAGGAAATACGTATAATAAGTTTTGTTTTTTTATATTTTTTTTCCTTTATCTGGTTGCCGGTTTAAAATAGTGCCACTCCATGTCTTCTCGTGGCGTGGATGTGGTAAGAGGCGACTAAGGTAATATGCATATAGGCTTGTAGTACCTACTGTTAGGCGATGGGCTTTCAAGCTGTCGCTAATACCACAGAATAAGTAATAGTACAAGGTAAGTAAGTATTAAATTTAAGTACACTTAGGAGCGAAAAAACTGGTTAGAGTGCGTTTTTCATACTAAAGAGGCTATTTCAAAGCCTTGGTTCCTCGCCAGGGGGTGCTTGTAAATCTGATGATGGATGCCCCGAGCATCGATACAGGACTTCCAAAGTGCCTAGGATACCCAACTGATTGAACCTGCGGCTAACACCGGAATTGTACATGTTCAAAAAAGCATCTAAAATGGCAATAAGATGTACGGAAATCCAAATGCTGACTCAAACTCTCTCGCTGTGGTGTCAAAGTGATTGTGCGATCAGTTAGGTAAGTATCTTGAGAACTTTTGACCTCTTCTATTAAATTTGAACCTTGGAGTATCCACCATTAAACCTCACTCGAAACAACCCCTGGCTAGGAACCAAGGCTTCGAATTAGCCTCGTTTGTAGGAAAAACGCACTCCGACCCGTTATATTTTTTGCTCCTGAGTGTATAAGTAATGAAATGAAATTAAATTAAACGAATATTTATTTGCTAGAATGCGATACATACCTAGGTGTCTCAGGTTAGTAGATAGAACAGGCATTCAGGCGATAAAACGACATGCAAATTGAGGTTAGGTACATAAAGTCAACTTAAAATTATAATTAAGTACCTATTATTAATGTGATGCCCTGATAACCATTTACAAATTACAATATCAGCCTACAGTTATAATTTAATATCAAAACATAACAAATAATGAAATACATATTGGAGGTTATAAAATAGTTAATTAAGTACGATGTATGTATTCAAGTCCAAGATTAAAAGAGACTTTGTGTCGTATAAATTAAGTTGTAATTTGCATAGCATAGCAAACATGTTTGGCGTGAGTGACGCATTTAGTAAGCGACGTAAGGCGTTCAAAAGGGAAGCGGATATGCGAATGGCGAAAGGCCATATATCAGACAAAACACCCGTAGAAATTGCAACCTAGTAATAAACAGTACATAGTTGAATCTGCCTTGGCTATTGAGTTTTTGGTTAGGAGGGCAGTGTAAGGGTGCGGCTCCACTGAGGCGGAGATGAGCGGAGCGGAGCGGAGCTGTGCCAATATTAACCAATAGAAGGCGTATGCGGTCACGTCAAGCGCGCCTTGCGCACGTTAGTTTAGATTCTATTGGTTAATATTCGCGGGACCGATTAAAACCTGTATTTTTCAAAGAAATTTCTATGTAAACGCACTTGTTTTACGGTTTAAAATTAAAGATCGGTTCATAACTGACCAGGACACAACTGCTGACTTTTAAACAGTCTTATTTAGTATTTTTATCTAACTCCGAATGTGGCGTGGAGGTGGGACACGTCAAAATAGGACCTATTTTTTTCTTATTTTGGCTTTATTTTAAATTTAACAAAGATTGATTTGCATAATTCTACTGTATTTCTGCAGTTAATAAGTTATTTAAAGTAAAAAAAAAAAAATTTGATATGTCTTCTATAAATTCGAATAATCAGCCATGAAAGTCATGGGACACGACTTTTTTCAACCAACATCTTTTTCTGAAAACGCCCAATTGGTGAACACGCATCGGGATGAAAGATGAAATGAAAATGCAATCAAAACATACGGT
Organism: Acleris laterana; assembly: GCA_963966035.1. Lineage (NCBI taxonomy): Eukaryota > Metazoa > Arthropoda > Insecta > Lepidoptera > Tortricidae > Acleris > Acleris laterana. Next base: position 12,197,375 of record OZ014460.1, read on the forward strand.
AGGGTCGGTAGGGCAGATCCTAGATTACCTACTAAACAAGTTCATGCTTGTCGCCGCTTTGTAGCCGAACGCCGCGCGCGGCCGCGTCCCGTGGATTAAACCGGTTTTTGATAACGTTCTCGTTTCGTTTCCGTTCCGAACAAAATGCTGAACGAAGAACGGTTCGAAACGTTTTTAAAACGTTATTTTGAATAACGTTTCCAAGCCCTGCCCGGTGGTCCTTATTATATATCATTTCCAAAAGGATCTATGTGAAGTGTGTCCTATTCCAATTTGAACCTTATTTGCAAGACGGTAAAGTTGTAATTCATATTCATTTTTTTGTTATTGATGCATTTCATGTTGTACAGGTAGTTAGCGGTTGCGTTTAACAAAAGATAACAATGTCATTCATCGCGGATAAGTTCTCAAGTGGGAATCGTGATTTTAAATAGTTCCTACTATAGAACATCATCCTTTTACTGAGAAAAAAAATATTGAATATTATTATATGTGTTCGCTACGCCGAAGCTTCTTTGGTCGGAATGACATCAGTTTGTTTGTAGCCGGGTTTTATTTTTGCACTTAGCACTAACTGTGACGTAGAAAAGACCATGTGGCCACTAGCAGTTTTTTTACTTGTTATCTCAATAAAGTAATATAATAAACAAATAAAACTTCGTAGTTATTGGCAATTATGTAACTGCTTACCACACTCTGGGAATGAAGGAGTGAAAGTATGATGATGGAATAAAAATTCGGTACGGGTGAACTGCGCCAAAATATTTAGATAATGTTAACGCTGGCAGGTAATTAGATACTGAATAAATAAAAAAAAATGACAACTACCTTGTCATAAACTAACATAACCTTTGAAAATTATTATAATTAAATGGCACATGTTAGTTGTTTTTCAAATACGAGGGTGAATTGAAAAGTTTTGAGCCTGAGGTTGATAATGAAATTAAAAAGAAAAAATAATACTGGCACGTAACACTTACATATTTATTTATCATAATGCACTATCTTTTGTTTTTCTTATGTCACAATTGCAAATTTTGTAATCGATTTACTAAACGAGGTTCGCGGTTTCCATTAGAATGGATAAAATTGAGCACCGTTCTGTCATAAAGTACTTACAAAAAAAAGGTTTAACGCCGAAGCAAATTTTTGAAGATATGTGCCATACTTTAGGAGAATCCGCTCCATCATATGCCACCGTAAAACGATGGGTAACAGACTTTAAACGGGGCAGAGAAGCAGTTGAAGATGAACCCAGGTGTGGTAGACCAATAACGGCTTCCACAGACGAAAATGTCAATAAAATACTAGATATGGTTATGAACGACAGGCGGTTGAAAGTTGCAGAGATAGCAGAGAAAATTGCCATTTCCTATGAGCGAGTACAGAACATAATCACCAAGGATCTTGGATTTTCTAAGGTCTCTGCAAGGTGGGTACCTAGACTACTTTCAGCTGAAAATAAACGCACCCGCCATACAGTGTCACAGGATTGTTTGGATCTGTTTCAATGCGACCCACAAGATTTTCTCGGTCGTTTCATAACTATGGACGAGACTTGGGTCCACCACAATACACCGGAGTCAAAAGTGCAGTCCAAACAATGGAAAAGGTCAGGGTCTCCACCTCCTAAAAAAGCTAAGGCAATTTTATCAGCGAAGAAGGTAATGGCTTCAGTTTTTTGGGATTGCAAAGGGGTCATCATGGTGGATTATCTCGAAAAGGGTAAAACCATACATGCTGATTACTATTGCACCCTCTTACAACGTCTGCGTGAAGAAATTAAAACGAAAAGACCTGGTATGATATCTAAAAAAGTGTTGTTACACCAAGATAATGCACCTGTCCATACTGCAGCGAAATCTATAGCACAAATACATAACTGTGGGTTTGAATTGTTGCCGCATCCACCCTATTCGCCGGACTTGGCCCCCTCTGATTATCATCTTTTCCCGAACCTAAAAAAACACTTGGCAGGACGGAAATTTTCGACGGATATTGAGGTACAAGAAGCTGTGACTGAATATTTCGATCACCTTGAAGATTCTTTTTTTTTACAAGGAATAATGAAGTTAGAAGCCAGATGGCAAAAGTGTATAGATCGTTTTGGAGACTATGTAGAGAAATAAAATTGTTATAAAAACTCAAGTATTTATTTTACAGGTTAGGCTCAAAACTTTTCAATTCACCCTCGTATGTGACAAGCTAAGGTTAGTGTCCATCTTAAGACTGCGCCGAGCAAACGCCGAGCGTCCAGTGGCGTCCTCATTACTTTTATTGGGTTTTCTAATTAACTAAAGAATTTCCTTGGAACCAAACAAAATGTGTTTGTAGCGCAAGTACCTATTTATAAACACGATTTATGGGATACGTAACAAACTTTAATAACAATTACCCTTTGAGTAGTCAGCTTAACGGGAAAAGGTGGCCACTTTTTTTCGTTAAGTTAATAACTCGAAGGTGAATTGTTATTTAAGTTTGTTACGTACCCCATAAATTGTGTTTATACTTGCGCTACAAACACATTTTGTTTAGGTCCAAGGAAATCCTTTAGTTAATTAGAAAACCCAATAAAAGTAATGAGGGCGCCACTGTACATCCGGCGTACGCTCGGCGTAGTCTTAATCTGTCCCAAATTTAATAGTTTCTATTTTTATACTTGTATGACGCAACCGAAAAATCGGATATTTTTTTCATTTACTTAGGATACTAATTACCTACCTACCAACGAAAACATCCAAGCATTTTGACGCAAATCATCCCATACCGAATCATTTTCATGATAGTTCTTAGAACACCTTGTAAAAAGTTCTCGCTGTCAAAATCCAAATAAAAAATTTGTACTCAAAATAATTCATTTTATTCCCATAGTTCCTAATGCACAGTATTCATTATAAATCATCAAAATTAGTAACCTCAATATCCGAAGGAGATTCCTGTTCAAACGTATCAACATGTATGAAGGAATCCAACGTCAATCTTCCAATATTGCCATAAAAAATAGCATCAGAAATTAACTTTTGGGCTATAGTCTGCTGTTTCCCTTCCAAAGCGCTTAACTGAAGGCCTATGGCCTTGCCTATCACTTCCCAATCTTTTTCTTTCTTGTTTAGTATTTTGCTAGCGACATCTATGAATTTTTCTTGCTTTTCTAGTAACATGTGGATCCTGTGCTTCGATTGAGATGGGTTAGAGGTTTGCGAAGTATCCTGAAATAAGAAGATTTTTTAATGATACAACAACATAAAAAAAAAATACAAAAAAAATGCTAATGAAATAAAAAATAAAACATTTCCAAGACAATTATTGTGTCTGTAGGCTGGGGTCCTATGCCTATGTTAAGTATGGCCAGGGGAGATCCTGATATCACCTTGTGATAGTATGATCATATCAGCTTTTAGGCTCATATTAATAAACTAATCTAATGCTCATCTCGAGATGCGTCAAAAATGAGTGTTCTATGGTTTGACGTTTACTTTGACGTATCTTGTGAGGGTTTCAGCCAAGATGAGTTTATTAATACGGGTCTTATATACCACGTAACATTATCATTTGGTTTACATTACATGCCCAAATTTCAGCTCATACCAATGACAAACGAAAAAAAGGTCGTAATTGACTTCTAGATTTCAAGCATGTAAAAAAACATTTTACTAACCTCTTCAGAATACTCTATTGGACTTATTTCAACATATCCTTGTCCACTTTCTTCTCTAGAACTACATGAACTGCTCTCTCTTTTCCGCTTGCTAACACGTTTTTCTAAATATATTTTGCTTTTAGACTTATTGAAGTTAAAGCTATATGACTCCTGGGTATCGTTTGTATCTGATATTGAAGTGGTATTTGGCTCTTCTAGGAATGACAGTAGATCGTAATACCATAACGTAGGTACGTATGGTGGTCCTCCATTTGCATTTGACCGTCTGGCCTGTAAAAAAAAGTAGCATCAGCATTTAACACAAACTTATCTGCTTAAAAGAGATAAAATCCAGGGACCCTAGCCAAGATTAAGCTAGTTTACTTGTCTATTGAATGTCGCACCTTGATAATGAGACCGTCACTAAACAAAATATATAAGAGTTCGAATAATGACAATATTGCCATCAAAATGAAGTTGGATTTCAAATACAGCATTTTTTTGTTTAGTGACGGTCTCATTATCAAGGTGCGATGTGTCACTGACATTATGACATGTTACGCAGTTAGGTACACACAAGTAGGTGTGAACCTAACTAACCATTAAAGACAGAGCAGAGAGAAAAAGAAAGAGATGTATATAATGTGTATTATGTCAACAACATACGATTCTAGTGCGGCTCTCTTTCATGCAATATTTCAGATTTCTGAAGTGTATAGCTAGATGTGTTGCTGTCTGTACAATGAAGCAATTGGTATAAAACAAAACAAATTGAAATGCTAGTTAGCATAAGGCATCTTGGCTAGGGCCTCAGGATAGCTGGCTTCATAAGCCATTGTACAATATTACCAACACAAAACCAAATTAATCACCAATCTCAAATAATTTCATTAGAATCTGCCCAATTTTATTGTTTGCGCTTTGATGTTACAGACAGACCAACAGGTTTAACTTTAATATCACTAGTTTTAGATCAGGAGTTCCAAATGATTTGTTAATTTTGCTACTACGAACATAGTAGGAAACCATCCTCACATACCTACAGGTAATTGCAAACTTGACATGACTTATATTGTATGTAAAAATTACAACTTTGATTGCTGCAGACCCAAGTTTTACCAGTTTTATATACTGCCTTAATAAGGTATTTACATAGAGACAATTATGAGTGGCTTATCTTCTAAACTGACTAAATAATTTACTTGGGTTTCAACCAACATGTTACCTATATGAGTACTTATTAACGTATAACGAACTACCTATTTAGGTTAGTCAAAAATAATACCGCGAAACTTTTTTAAGAACATAAATTAGGTACCTTCTTTCTTTCTCTATTAAACGCAGTTCTCATGTTCTCCAAACGTTTCTTGAAAACTAAAAGAGTGCCTTTTGGATCTATTTTGAGGTACATTTGCATCATCATTTCGTAGGCCTCAAGACGCATTTTCTTGTTTTGATAATTTCTGTCTTTCGGATCCCACAGAAATGACATTTCTCTATAAGCTTCAAGCACATCTCTCCACAACTCTTTTTCACTATCCAACATGTTCACAACTAAAACAAAATTGTACCACTTCCACTGCCTGCAAGATAAAACATGCCAACTTTGACGGGCGACTTACTAACAAAATGGAGACCGCGTGTGGTGTAGGTAGGGCCCTGCCGACTGTCAGTTTTACCAATTTGAGCGACAACGCGGACAAATTTAGTACTAATAACTGTGACAAGCTAAACGACACGGTTTGCGCGGCGGTGGCGCCATCATTGACCGCAAAAGTTAAGTTGGTAAATATCAGAGCTCCGCGTGAAACCGAGATAGACATCGTGATTTATACGATTCGCAGTATGAGTAAGACAGAAATAGCAATATCTTTGTCAGTAGCGTAATAAGAGACAAGGTCAGTAGATAATTTTAAGCGGTACATTAGTGTGTTAGAAGGTGACATACAAACAGGGCACATCGTGACGTGAAACAATCACTAGCTGATAATATTTCCAGCTATTCCTTCCTTCGCATTATGATCAAAATGATTAATCATTTTATTAACACCACAAAAACAGGAAAAAAATATGATGATTTATAAAATAGATCGCGGCCAACTCGTGATTGGATCATTTTTGCAACGAACTTGCAGGGAGGCAGGGTCCCGGAAAATCGTTCTTTAACCCTTTATAGGGCAAAACTAAAAATAAACTTGAATTCTAGCCTCATTAGATTCCTCCTATTCACACAAAATCCTTTCAATAAAAAATACTAAAAGTATTAGTTGTAAGTGGTCATTTTTAGTACCAGGTTTTAAAATTGCCCTATAAAGGGTTAAGTAACCTGCGAAATTTTGATCTACTTGACAACTGAAAATCGGTTTTAATGAATAATGAATAATAATAATAATAAATCGTCTTGTTCTAGAACAATTAAGCTACTTTAAGCAAAAGTAACCGTTATATTGGGCAACTTTTTGATCGAATGACTTAAAACTGTGTTCATTCTTACCTTGTCTTTTACCTCAACCTGTGCCTTTTTGGCTAAAACAACTTTTATCGAAAATAAACTAAGCTGAGTAAACATTTTGGACTTTACTTGGCCAATGTATTGCCTGTAATTGCTTTGTTTTATTTAAAATAGCTGTTTTATCTATCATAGTTCTATTTTGAGGTTAGAAAGTTGTTTAATATACCTATATATAACACAAGTAAGAATGAACACAGTTTACATCGAACGGGATCCAAAAACAACAGTTAGGTACTAAACGCAAATGGACCCGAATACCAAGAGGAGAGCTAGGGGCAGCTATACCTACTGAACACTCTTCCTGTCCCGCCTGCACCACTAAATTTCTATGGCAGACGACGTAGCAGGTACGTCCATCCGAAGGTTGAATGCAGTCTGACGGCTACCCTACGTGCACTTTAGTTCGTTTGTAGTGCGCGTGCCGCGGCTTATGATAGGGACCGTTGAGTGTCCTGAATTCTGGCCGAAAGGTGTCGTGTTGGTTGTAACACAAAAAAGTAGAAATTAAAAAAAAACATACTAAATTATTGCCATACGTCAAAAATGTGACAGTTACGTAGAAAGTGGCGCCCTCATTTAATTTCTACTCTTTTGAGTCGCACTGTACGTGTGAACCTACAGCAGCACCGACCATGACGCCAATTTTGGCAAAACAGGACCACGCTATTGTTTCACCTCAATGTTAGGTAGTTTTAAGTTTTAAATTGTTATGTAAGTAGTCTATGTACCTATAAGGTGTTTAATATTGTAAGTAATTATGAGCCTGATTGCTCGAAATAAAAACATCTTATTCACATTATTTTTAAAATAAAATAAATAAAGAAAAAAGCCTACATCATTTTTCAAGCCCCTCGAATTAATGTAATGGCATGCTCGCAAAACTTTTTCCAACTTAAATAAAAACATGCCAACACTTGAGAACGCCATTTTCTTCAGAACAGCTGTTTTCCAACTCGCAGTAAGTATGAAAATAAAGTAGGTAAGTAGGGAAGTAATGCGCTTTGGAAGTTAAATTGGTAGGAGTTTTTCTTTTATTTTTATCAGACTGCGCGAACTTAGTCGCTTACTTGGATGATAATTTTTCTTATCTGATTCTATTGCGGTGTAGCTCAAGTAGAGTGTTAATAATTATGTTTTTACTTCTAATGCTCTGAAAATGTTACTTTAGTCTTTGCACATCGGGACTAAAGCTTCTTATTAGTCTAGGTTTTTTTTTTAAAATTTAGTTTGGTAGCCCTAAACAACCATTCACGGTATTTGTAAATGGAGAATTATCGCCGTTTTCAGTGATTGTGTACGAGGTGGCTAAATATCTCGTGTCATCATGGCTAAAGTAAACTCTGTGGTACTCTTAGCTCCTACCTTCTTTAGTGTTCGCGGCTGGTTATTGCTCCACACACAGAACAAAATAAAACTGTTTGTTTTTTCTATTCCGTGGCTACACAGTTGCTCTAGCAACTGACAGTAGTCTAATCGGAGTCACACTCGGGCACCGAGGGTTTTTGTGACGTGTAGAAAGAGTAAAGACATGCCATGACAATACATAAATAAATAAATATGCCATCCTATGGTAAGTGGAAACACTAAAGACTATACAATCTTAAGACTGCAATCCTAAGACCGTGTTGCCAACCCTGAGGACTAAGATGGAATGCCACTATGCTAGTAATTACACTGGTTGTCTTACCCACACACCGGAACACAACAACGCAAAAAATTGGTGCTTTACGTTAGTTTAAGAATAAGATGGCACACTGGAACACAATGCGAACATTGCTGCTTAGCGAAGCAGCCTTATACGTTCGATCTCATCGACAGAAGTCATGCTGCCAAATCGAGAATGCACGCGCTAAAAAGTGTTTTTGTTCGCTTTAACGGGACTACTTAAACTGGCCGTTGCGACATTCACTCGTTCGTTCGTCCGACCGTATTTTTGAGAGAATCGCGCCCCTGGTTAAATGATAAGATGGTGATAGCAGGCGGTAGATCCAGACGGAGGAGTTCTTTTGAGCTATAACCGGAGTAATGTCCAGTGGCTTTGTTCTTCTTCACATTTTTATATTTCTAACACGGTCCCGATGATCTCCGAAATTCTGTCCTACTTTCTGTTAAGTTTGTAAGATTTTTAGTTTTTTTAGGGCTGATTTTTCAATCTCTAGATTACACTATATGTCAGGTAAATTGTAGCTCTGTCCTTATTTTTCTTATGACAAAGAAAAGGACAGAGCTACAATCTACCTGACAGATAGCATTATCTGGAGATTGAAAAACCAGCCCTTAATCACGTAAAAAACGGCTATACGGATTTGGATGAACTTTGCCACAAAGGTAAATCGTATCGACGAATCGATTTGTTCGAGGAACGAGGTTATTATCAGCGAGTTAGTCTCAAAATGACTACTCCAAATGAACAAAGCAATAAATTCAAAATAATTGAAGCCTTTTCACTCGTCAATCGAAACTTAATCGGGAGAAAGAGTAACGTAATTTGAACTTCGATTATTGAAAGTGCCGAGACGAAAAGTAATGTAAGAAAGTGCCTACACCGCATAAACTTAATTTGAAAAGAGAATTAACTAAATAGGCGGTTCCTACACTTACAATAAACTTAACAGCAGAAAAGTAATCAGAATTTATGCCAGACGCCGCTCAGCCCGACACTAAAACACAGGCCCGGTTTATGCCCTACGTGCGAACAGGAACACTTCAACCCATAGATGTAGGAAAACATTGATCCCGTGTAGCCAAATGTCAAGCGTACCACCTTTTTCTTGCGTAAGCGTAACAGATTCCAATCACTATCACTACATAGTATTAAAACAAAGTCGCTTCCCGCTGTCTGTCTCTCCCTGGGTGAATATTTGGCGTTTCAACCGCCATCATTATTATTTTCGCATATTATTCAATATAAACTTAATAACTTCCTTGTTATTTTAAATGGCATGGATACTACCCCCGGGTCCGCTGATTTAGACATCAAAAGTTGCTGGTAGCTATCATTATTTTCGTCAATACGTTGAAGAGAATAATGACGGCGGTTGGAACGCCGCAATATTCACCCCCCTATGCTTAGATCTTTAAAACTACGTAACGGATTTTGATGCAATTTTTAGTAGCAAATAGACCGATTCAAGAGGAAAGTTCTTATGTATAAAACATTCTGTTTTATGTACGGGTGTTACAAAAAACTCACATAAACCGAAGCGAAGTGAGGGCGAGTCGCTAGTTATTGATAAACAGCACATCACTGACTGCAAACTTAGTTGACACACACTAAGGCCCCCCACAGACCTACAAAATGGTACACTTTTGAAATTCAATCGAAAGCGGTCATTTATATACACGACTCTTTTCAACGAAAGGCATTTGTAACACGTGAGAAGGGTACTATTCTATTGGCTGGAAACACATACCGTTTTCACTCATTCCGGTTTTAAGGCTTTTCAGTCAATAGCAAAGAGAAACACTTTGTTTGGGTGAGAACTTCATACATTGATGAGTTGGGAAAAATTGTTTAGAACAAAATTAAGCTTTTGTTCAAAATGAATACGGGTATGTTAAGTATAAGATAGTAGATTATGCACCGAGGGGATAAAGCGCTGTTTTATGTCACGGGCGCGATACTGAATCCTGAGCAAATGAGAGACTCCAAATTTAACTCCCGAGCGTAGCGAAGGTGTTACGAGTAAATTCCTCAGCGAAACGAGGAAATTAATACGGAGTCCTGAGTGAAGCGAGTGATTCAAGCTCGCCCAAGACGAAAACAGTTTTATTCCAAACGAGAATTACTCTACCTCTCTCACCTTTTGCGACACACCTTATTTAAAAAAAAACTACAAATTGGAATTTTTCATAGGAATTCCTATCTCATTATTAACCATCGTGTTAAACCCGCCGGGGCACAATATTGTACTGAATCTCATAACCCGCTGTTTAACCGAAGGCTATAATGACTTACTTTAGGTGAGGTTTGCACTATATACGTATAATTGGGTAATTTCAAGCATGTGGTGTGAAAAAACATTTTATACGATAAGCTTGTCCATAATAATATTTTATTATTTGATTGAAAGAGCAGCGATTAGATATTATTTAAAAGATGGTGATTATTATACCTTAAACTGTACGTACCGACAACTTGATATGTATGGTTTAGTGAGAAAAATGTCTATGCTTAGAAAATGTAACAAGACTTATCTGTTTACTTAGTTATTCTGCTATCCAAAAAAAAAAGGTTATAACAATAAAGCCCATACGTGCTCGTGCATACTGCAATTTCATTTTCATCGACGGTATTTAAATGTTGCTGACTGTCGATTTTTTGCTTTTTAATTGACTTGACTCTAGGTTATATTTATTAGCAATGAGTACAGCAAGGCCCAATTAAGTGCTAGGAAGTGGATAGCTCTCCATACTGCAGTCCTACCAAAAAAGGCGGTTAACTCCATAGTAGTAGATTAGGCGTTTTAAGTTTAATGTGGTTACCAATAGAGTATAGATTGCTTTGACTACTTTCCTTCTTTGTTAAGCGCCCCATACACGGTACGATTTGTCTGTACGATCCGTCGCTTCAGACCGATCGAAACGACGAATCAATAGTGTATATCAAGATTGTTAACGATTTACTCCATCAAAGACAACAATGTCGGAAATCGAAACTAAAACCCACTTATCAATCTCGTAGCGATGAATCGACACTGTATAGCTCTTTACGATCAACGATTCGATTTTGTCTCACTCTGATGTCTCTGATACGAACATTTTGAACACGTCTTTATCCTTTCAGTTTCACAAGTAAATTATCGATCGTTATGACACTTATGACCAATCGTTTCGTGTAACGGCGTCATTTTGATGACATGGATCGTCACGATTTCGACGACGAATCGTACCGTATATGGGGCCCTTTAGGATGGCAGCATATAGATGTCAAGCACAGAATATGTCACGTCAAGCGCTCCTTAGATATCGGCACAACGTCGGGCTTATTACCTGTGCCTATTACGCCCACAGAATTTAACGTATGTACGGCTATTGCTATGTTACTATGCTAGCTATGAATATTAAGTACATGATTCAATTCTCTTATGTATGGATGGTGCAACCAAATTGAATTGTTGCTTCACAACAATATAATTAGGGTTTCAAAAGGTTTGACTTTAGCATAAGAACGTATTATATTTATTACAAGCTTTTATTTAACTTGCACTGTATGTATGTCTATATTATGTATGTGTATGTATGTAAGGGTCAAATCTTGCAAGTTAAATTTGACCCACTTCCCTGTTTTCGATAAAGCTGAAAAATTGTATATTCCTTTAGTTCTGATGACAATATACAATAATATAGTATCATCGAGTTGGTCTGATGATGGAGACTCAGGGTGGCCATAGAAACTCCAAAATTACACATGATAAAGCTGTTTTATTAGAATCGTCTTGAGAAGTAGATGAAGTGTGTGCAAAAAAAAAAATACAGCCGGTAACAAAAGCTTGTCATAAAATGTTTTTTTTTGCCATGAAAATTTTAGGTATTTCTTGAAACTTATCTATACTAAAATTATAAGGAGTTTCTCTCTGGATCTACTCCACCAATTTTGATTTTTTTTTTACCGTTAGAAAGCCACGTTATTTAAAGCTGTAGCTAAAACTTGCTTTGAAATGAGTGTCGGAGAATCAGGAGTAAACCGTTATAAATCTTGTCTAAACAAAATATGCGACATTGAGAAAACATTATATCGTCAGATACTAGGAGTGCATGAACATTAAAAGTACGTTGCTGTGACGTGTGGGAGACATCCGCGCTGTGTCGTGTGCGCCCGCCCCAGCACGCCAGTGCGCCGCACCGCCTGCGATCTAACTTTCGCTACTCACCTCGTAATTACCGCTGCGCTCCTGGTACTTTATTTAAACATGCAATTACTTTTCTTCCCTAGGGCGGACATGTATCATTTTCAACTTCAACCCGCTTCTGAGATAAAGAATGGCCTACTTTCAGAGTATGAGCCATGAAAAAAATATTCACCGTGTAATGTTACACCCCACGGTCTGTTTTATCAAAGATCATAAAGTTGTCCAATAGAGCCCGAGGTTTGGGCTAAGTGAAAATACGGGCTCAAGGGACCAAGGGACAGGGCGCGCGAATCTTGGAGGTCCCTTTTAATATTTTTCACTTCTCATGGTCTTAAAATGTTACTTTAGTCTCTGCACATCTCTAGGGACTAAACAGCCAATCACTGTGTTTGTGAATGGATGATTATCGCCATTTTCAGTGATTGTGTATGGACCATTTTTTGAGCGTCGAAATAACCTCAAAATGACAACTGTGCAAAAATACCTATAAAAATAACGATTTAATTTCGTGTAACACGATTAATGATTACGAACCTGAATCTATTTAATTATAATTAAGGATAATTCATTTTATTATGCATGGTCCAATTAGTTATGAATAAAATAGTTTTAATGTGTTGGCTAAATAAGCAAGCATTTAAAACGTCACTTTACAACAAAAAAAAAACCGCGGAACAATTTTGTAAGAAACTTTGTTATAATCAATATTGTAATTTTGTATATCTAGGACGTTGTTTTTTTTCTTCGCATTTCTAAGTGAAAAGTAGAGTGTTAAACGCGAGACTAAACAATCATAATGACACTCGAACTATAGCCACCCGCACTCCGCTTGGGTGGCTAAACATCTAGTGTCATTATGGCTTGTTTTAGTCCCTTGTTGAACAATCTACTATAACCGACTACTACGAGTAGCATAGAGGGATTACACCTTTGAACCTCAGGGTTGGCAACGCAATTGAAGCCTGAGGATTACAGTCTTGAGATTGCAGAAGTGAGAATTGAAATGTCAATCGAATTCAGAATTATTTATTTCAGTTTTCCCATAGAATACTTAGTTAAGTTCTTCAAGCTCTAGTTTCCTAGGATAGCGGTGCCGTCATATGGCCGTCATATTACTGCTATCCTAGGAAACCCGAGCTTTAGTGTACATTTTTTTTTATATTTTGATGTCATAGTAATTGTAAAAAAAAACATCATTTAATCCTAACCTTAAATCTACTTTATCGTACCAACACCAATATTAACCCAAGGCTATATTCAACATGGTAAAAACCATAATTATCGTGTTTGATCTGTTATCGTATTGTCAACGTGTTGATAGCGGCCGAGTGAAAAATATGGTTTTTACAACGTAAAATAGAGGCGCAGTGATGTGTCATTATAAGGACAGTGAACATCACTGGTCAATAACTTTACTGGCACGCACCCGTTGCAGTTAAGGCATAAATTCCGAGATCTCGGAACCTCGAAATCTTTGAATCTCGGACCAATTACAATTCCGAGATTAGGCGGAGCAATACCGGAACACTTTCAATATCGAAATTGAATTCCGATATTGGGCCTAACAATATCGTAAATCCGATATTCATTCCGATTTTAATTCCGATATTGTAATATCGAAACAATCGTAGTAATTCGGAGTTATCTGTGGAGTTACCTGGTATAGTTTCAAGTTTGAACATATAGATGACATCACCTTCTATGCCTTACATTTAGGGCATGCAGTATCGGACGATTTCCAGTATCGGGATCGAAAGTCGGAATTAAATATTGAATAGAAAGTGTTTTTTTCTACTAGATCTCCAATTCCGATACTAGGTATCGGAATTCCGATATTGAGCCACAATATCGAATTTCAATTCCGATATTGGAAATAGGCTGGTATTGTACGCCCTGCATTTCCAAGATTTCTATATTGGGGTTCAATACTGATTTTCAATTCCAATACTGGAACCGGTCATGCCCTAGTTGCAGTGTAGCGATGCCACTCTCTTACGTCTGACCGCATTACACTCATCGGTATGCGCTTCGGCAAACATATCTGACGCTCTACAATATTGCGGCAGCTTCAAAAGCATCCTGGGGTGTTATTCTCCTAAAAACAACGGACGGTCGGACGGACGAGCGAAATCACCTTGTGCAGGGTCCGTCCGGATCGCTACCACCATCTTATCCATTAACCTACCGCCAAACAGCAGTGTTCGCATTGTTGTGTTCCGGTTTGGAGGTAAGAGCCGGTGAAATGACTAGCATAGAAGCATTCCATCTTAGTCCTCAGGGTTGGCAACGCATTTGCGTCTTAGGATTGTATTGCAGTCTTGTGAGTGCGAATGTCTATGGGTCACAGTTTCCACTTACCATCAGGTGGCCTGTGTGCTCGTTTGCCTTCTCTATGCCATAAAAAAAAGAGCGAACAAAACAAATTGAAGCGTGTGCATTTTCAATTAAGCAGCCTTATACATTCGATCCATCGGCAGAATTCATGCTGTTAAATTGAAAATGCACGCGCTAAAATATGTTTTCGTCCGTCCGACCGTTGTTGTTGTGAGGATCACTACCCTGAAAGTGATTTCCTCGCCCGTTAACATCACAGCCATCTTTTAATTCTAATTTTAATTAATGGCTTTCACTCCTGTGGTGTATTTCACCAATGTCGAGTTATTTATAGAAATAAGTGCATGGATATCACACGTGAAGACAATATTGATCGATGAAAGAGTATTTTCTCTCATAGACTAAACAGAAGCACATGGGGTTAGCTGCACGCGCTTCTGTCAAGACCACAGCCATCTTACAGACCTTATTAGGAAGTTGCCGCATTAATTGACAATGTATGTTGGACTTGATATTCTAATTTAATGTCCACTCGCACAAAGTCTCTTGTCAGTGCGGGAAGGTTCTAAAAGTTGAGCTGCCAAAGTGGAGAGATTGTTAAACATTGCCTTCTCCAATTTTGACGTATTCCCACATCCAGTGCGTCACGTATACTTGTGTCGTCCACGAAATACTGAGGGTACTATGCTCCAGACAAGTAATATTTCCGCGCTATCCTATCTCAGATCTTAACGCTGTATATACATGTACAAAATTCCTACAGGAGGTTGTAGAAAATGTTTGGTTTTTCTGCAATTTTAAGTTGGTATTCGACTATTTTTATGTACGGCCGGCCATGATTTTATTACTGTAGATTCTTCATCAAGTGAAATATACTTACTTATGTTTATGATAGCATGACATTGTTAACTTACGACAAAACTTTCAAGCGCTATTGCGCTTGCTTGCTTGCTTGCGTTCAAGTGACAATCTTTCCCTTGCTTTCCCATCAAATAAATCCAAAGCTTATTCTAAATCCTTTTCGGTACACGCTGTGCGGTTGTGGAATCTATTGCCTCCTGAAATTAGGCAGACTCAGTCTGTAGATTCTTTTAAATCTCGACTAAAGAAGTTCTGGCTTGACACTTCTATTTAAACTTTTTTGTTTTTCCTCTTTATTTTGTATATTTATTTATTATATTGAATACATGTATATATGTATGTATACATATATACAGGGTGGTCCAAAGACTGACGTCTAAAAAAAAAAATTAGATGGCTCATATCCGGGGCTATCCGAATATACCCCATGTATGTTGGCCGATTTTTTGTAGTTTTCGAGTAATTAATTTTTAAAGATTTTTTCAAGAATTTTTGGGCCGAGCCGTTTATCATCATGTAACTTTTTTTGGTTACGTTTTTTCTGAATGTTTTTTTTTGCGAAATTATCCTCACAAACTGTACTTTCACACATAAAATAATCAGCTTCCCAACCTTGACGCAAGTTACAATAAAATTGACCAAAAGTGAAGTTTTTACCTTTGAGCAAATCGAAATTTGATATTGTAATAAAAAAAAAACCTAAAAATCTCAGAATTCAAAGACCAAAAGTAATTTTAAAAACTTCGTCAGTCCTTAAACTTGCAGAATAATACAAAAAAAGTGACACTTAATAGGTCATAATTTGCTTGATTCGACTTTCAAACGTACTAAGGTAGAATGTTCGTGGATCAAATAAAACAATACAATTTAATTTAAACACGTTATTCATAAAAGATTTTCAAATGTTCTGCCGTCAACTTTGATACATAGACTACGTCTCCTTAAAAAATTCGCTCCTAGTCTCCGGAATGCATCTCTTTTTTATTTTATAGTGCTTTTGCTCTCTTCTAATTTTTGTCTGAGTTCCGCTTCGGTATGTGATTCCCTTGCGTAAACCAGTTCTTTGTAATATCCCCAGACAAAGAAGTCTATGGGATTCAAATCCCATAGACTTCTTTGTCCATCAGTGTTAAATGTGTGTTTATGAATACTCTGTAGTCCGGGTAATGCTGCCGTGGGGCTTCCCGGTGCTCCAATTGTTGCTGGTACAGCCTTGCCGCTAAATGTCCGTTGCCTTGAGCTACACCATAATAATAATGCATCTCTGAATATTCACTAAAAGTGTAGTTCATGTTGCTACACGAAAGTAAATTCAATCGCTAGGCAAAGTTCAAAAGTCCAAAACACAAGTACTTACAGGTCGGTCGAAAGGCAAATCAATCAGAGTCCAGTTAACAAAGCGAGAAGAATTCACAAATTAAACGCAACGAGAGCAGAAGTAACTATTAGTTATTTCACAATAAAAGACTTGATTCCTTTCTTAAGACAAAAGAAAAACAAATTGTTTTTTTCATAAAAAATATTACATGGCTTTATTGATGGCCAGTACCAAATTAGGTTCGGCCAAATAAAAAACAGTTTTTATGTTATTAACAACAGACTCTTTATTACACATTCTACCCTAGTACGTTTGAAAGTCGAATCCAGCAAATTATGACCTATTAAGTGTCACTTTTTTGGTATGATTCTGCAAGTTTAGAGACTGGCAAAGTTTTTAAAATTACTTCTGGTCTTTGAATTCTGAGATTTTTAGGTTTTTTTTTATTACAAAATAAAATTTCAATTTACTCAAAGGTAAAAACTTCACTTTTGGTCAATTTTATTGTAACTTGCGTCAAGGTTGGGAAGCTGATTATTTTATGTGTGAAAGTACAGTTTGTGAGGATAATTTCGCAAAAAAAAACATTCAGAAAAAACGTAACCAAAAAAAGTTACATGATGATAAACGGCTCGGCCCAAAAATTCTTGAAAAAATCTTTAAAAATTAATTACTCGAAAACTACAAAAAATCGGCCAACATACATGGGGTATATTCGGATAGCCCCGGATATGAGGCATCTAATTATTTTTTTTAGACGTCAGTCTTTGGACCACCCTGTATATTATATTGGATTATGTTTAGGTATTTTACTATTTTATATATTGATATTTATAGAAATTACTTTTAGTGTTGTACTTATTTGGCTATTCGTTGTAAATTAATTATTTCTCAATCGCTCAAAGGTTAACTGGGAGAGATCCCTTAAAGGGATAAGTTCGCCTTTGTACATCCCTATTGTATTTTTGTCTATTTTATAATTTTTATCTCTTGTTTATACAATAAAGTGTTTACATTCATACCGACATACTTTCACGAATTCTACCGTTACTCGTCTAATGTTATTTTGAAGAAAGTATATATGTATTCTTATGTATAAGTCGTACTCTTTCGTTACTATGCCCGACTGGATTCATAATGCAGATACATTTACTGTATTCCAACCTGTACACGTATGAATTACAAAATTAAAACATTTTTACTCGGATCTTAATTGCTAATCGTCATTACTTTGAAAAAACCTCGTATCTCATATTTCGTAAAAAGAATTGAGTTCAATCTCATACATCTCGAAATATCTGATACGAGTTTTTTTCTAAAATAGCAACGAAATGTCAGGTTTCACATTCTATCCGCCCTCCACTAATAGTTGTATGTATATGCGCCCTTACAGGCCCTTGTCAGAAAAATGTAGAATAGGCAGACGAGGCATGATAACTTTATTAAATAAATCCTCGGTAATTTTACCAGCCAATTTAAATCTGAACAGGTTTCACATTTTATTCCAACTTAATTTATTTCAAACTCTTCATTGAACTTTAAAAATGTTTTTTTGATTACACTTGGGGCTCATTAAAATACTTTTTAAGTTAATTACTTTTTTTAAGTCTAATTAATTGAAGCCGGAGCAAAGATTATTTGCAAGTCGGTCATTTGAGTTGAAAAATCCTATTCATTTTGTTGAATTTCACTTTTAATTGCCTTTTTCAAACCAGATTATTTGTCAAGTTTTATCGAGTTTTGCGAACGTAATTAAAATGATATAGATACCGTCTCGAAATTGTTCGTTTAATGCTTTTTGTCTCAGAATTTCAGAAATTATAATGCCAAATAAGATTAATTATGACGAGGAATTTACGAGGAAAATAATATTGGTAAATACTTCTTTCTCATTTGATTAGATTACGCTTTTAATGTATTTTCACAAACAATGTCTCATCAAATGATAAGGAAAAGAAATAAATTCGAATTTTATGTTGCAGTTTCATGTTTCATAATAAGAATCTTGAAGTAACTAAATAACTAGTAGAAAAGCAAAGAGCATTTTAATTTTGAATAAGTAAATTGATTTTTTATTTACTTACTCTTACTTTATAAAAAACACAAATGGCGGACCTAATGCCTTATGGCATTCTCTACTAATCGACCGACTAATCAAACAGACGAACACAGCTGGTGCACAGAAAAAGAAGGACAGATAACAAAGCTCTTTGCTTATCTTTACATCTAAATACAGGGTGTTTGGCAGTCGGGTGTAGGGGTTTTAAGGGATGATAGTTAGGGTCTTTCTGAACATTTTTAACCACATTTACTATTATGCTAAGTTTCACGGTTTCCGAGATATTGATAATTTTAATAGGATTTTTTGTCATTTTTCCTTATGTCCGTGATACGGAAAACCCTTTAATTCAAGTAATAATTTAAAAAAAAACAGTGTTTTCTTGCATGATTTGAATCACTATGAAATAAGGAAGTTTTAAAGCTACATGCCATTTTTTTTTCCTTACAACTTTTTGAGTATACTCACAAAATTGGTTTTTCCATAGTTGGTGAAAAACAAACGCGGGGTTCTCTTAGTATGGAGAAAGTAATTCTGCGCGTTTACTCAAAAAGTTGTAAGGAAAAAAAAATGGCATGTAGCTTTAAAACTTCCTTATTTCATTGTAATTCAAATCATGCAAGAAAACACTGATTTTTTTAAAATTATTACTTTAGTTAAAGGGTTTTCCGTATGATCGTAAATGATCAATATCTCGGAAACCGTGAAACTTAGCATAATAATAAATGTGGCCAAAAATGTTCAGAATGACCCTTACTACCATCCTTTAAAACCCCTACACCCGACTGCCAAACACCCTGTCTATAAAAGGAGAAACTGACTGACTGACTGACTGACATATCAACGCACAGCCTAAACAGCTAAACGTAGGCACTTGAAATTTGGAAGGGACGTAGCTTAGGTACCATAGAGGTGCACTAAGAAAGGAATTCCCGAAATTCCCACGGGAACGGGAATTAGCAGGAAAATCCTTTTGTATGAACAATTTAAACCGAAGCGAAGCGAGGGCGGGTCGCTAGTATATTTATATATAAAACCAAGTCGCTTTTCGCCTTCACTGTCCCTCTGTAATGAACGCTCAAATTTTTCAAATTACGACACGGATTTCAATGCGGCTTCCATAATTAGATAGAGTGATTCAAGATGAAAGTTTAAATATGATATTTTTTTTATTACGCACGGGTGTTACAGAAAAGTCACATAAACCAAAGCGACGCGAGGGTGGGACGCTAGTTTTCAAATACAGGTTGGAAAAAACGAACGCCACATGGACGGCAACTACATTGAATATTGGAAATAGCAAATTCTGCGCAAAGAAGACTTTTTTTTTTTTATCATTAAATACTGTATTTATGGATTTGGGAATTTGTCTGCCTTTACCGGGAATCATATTAATCAATTATTATGACAAAATAATAAAGAAAGGTTTTTACAATCTATATTTAATTTAAAGGTGTATCTGTTATAAAATATAAATGATGACTATCAATTACCCTTTCGATCTCTATCATAAAACACGACTTTATTGTTTTGGTCATATTCAACCAGTTCTATTCCCGGTTAAGGAACAGTTTTTTTAATAAATCCAATAATGCAGAATGTTTTTTTTATAAACAATTAACAAACAGTCTCCTTTATGTAGAATTTGTCATACCTAATAATTAAGATAGTGGCCGTCTATGTCGCGTTAACTTTTTTCACCCTGTATCAATACTAGCGACCCATCCTCGCTTCGCTTAGGTTTATGTGAGTATAATATATAGCTTATAGCCTTCTTCGATAAATGGGCTATCTAACACTGAAATATTTTTTCAAATCGGACCAGTAGTTCCTGAGATTAGCGCGTTCAAGCAAACAACAAACAAACTCTTCAGCTTTATAATATAAGTATAGATAGTAAAAGTCTATGCAAAAATTACTTATTAATAAAACTATAATTGAACCTACCTACATGAAAAAGTTACATACACTAATATTATAAACAAACAAACGTAAAAAAATACTTATGTTTTTTCCATAACTATATTTTGCCACTATGTGTAATCCTATAATAAAATTATGGTCTTTACATGACATCCAAAGCATAATACTCTTATAAGACCCCTATGAGGCAAAATGCTTGTATAATAGACAATGTTAGGCTTATTTCATCTTTGATTAATATAAGAAAAAGGTAAAAGAGATAGCAGTATTAAGTACAGGCTTACAATTGACAACATTATTATGAGTAAAGTGAAAGGGAACCTTTTTCCAAACGTGCTCGGAAATTATGGGGTTTCTTTTGAAAAACGTGGACACAAGAGTCTCATTTTCTTTCGAGAAATAAAATAAACGTATGAAATTCGATTCATGCCCGCATTTTTTTTTAAATGCTGTCGTTTGCTTTAAAATACCGTGATAGTACATTGTGTGTTAAGGGTGGTAAAGAAAGAATTACAAACGAGAGTCTGTTAGAAGCCCGAAGCCGAAGGCTGAGGGCTTTAATGACGCGAGCTTTGTATTTTCCTTTACCACCCGTGTAACATAGGTACAATGTTTTTAATCACAATTGCGAGGAAATGAAATAAAGTCAGTCAAAAGGTCATATTTTTAACTTATTAGCGGCAGACTACATCATTGTATAACGTGTTCGGAGTCCGATTCTAGTGACAGTCGAGATCAATACTTTATATGCGAGATTTTAAGGAAATTGTATGCAACTGACATTTCATCTCGAATGAAACTTCATATCGCATGGCACAAGTATTGGGGTCCTGAAGTATTGTGATAGTTTGAGTCCACGATAGGGCGTAATTGTAAAAAAAGGCCCGCGGGTATTATTTTGCATTTACGGTCGATTTTTCTAGCATGTTAGGACACTATTTACGAGCATGTGTCATGAAAAAAAACAATTATAGTTATTCTTATAAAAGGCGGTCGCAGCGTCGGGCGGCGGCGGGCGGCGCATTTTGTCGACCATAAAATTAACAGTTGCTTTAACTGACGTAATAAAAAGACGTGTGTTTTCAACGGGTGGCTCACCGGAATACAGCAATACGAACACTGCTGCTTGGCTGTGGGTTAAAGGATAAGATAGTGGTAGCGACCCTGCCGGACCCTGACACCACCACTAAGCCTTACTCTATAATTAATGTATGTATGTAAACACTTTATTGCACAAAAATATAAATATTACAATATTAATATTAAACTAATGAACAAAGGCAAACTTATCCCGAAATGGGATCTCTTCCAGCTAACCCTGAGGTAGATGTTAGGGTAATAATTGCCTTTGATATATTTGAAAAACAAACTATATTTATGATGAATTGTATTGTCTATATTAATACAATATTATTACAAAGAAACAATTACTTATTAAAACTAAGTTAAAACTACAATAAATTTGTCTTTATTGTAAGTGCATTATATTGTTTTGAACTCAGCTTTCATTACCGTAAAGTAAATAAGAGCTATCGTAACGTCGACAATACGATAACATGTCAAAAGCAATATGGTTATACAAAGTAGAATAAACCTCATGTATAAGTGCTCGATAAATTCGCTAAGCAAAGATGGCTGTGATAACAACGGAAATGCTCCTAATAACTGTAACAAAGTTAGTGGTAACTAGGAATTGAATAATCTAGCTTTCTCTTCCGCGTTTCCGTCGAGAGATCCAATAAGGACCCTACTACGGGTATTGGTAGTGTTTAAAAAAATATATATATATATGAATGAGATATTTTAGATGTATGGATGTTTGTTACTCAATCACGCTTCAACCACTGAACGGATCGATATAAAAATTGGTACACATAATAAGTTAAGTCCTGGAATCGGAGATTGACAGTTCCTTAGGGAACAGTGATAAACGACTTCTATGCGGATGGAACTACTGCTCTGATTTGAAAAATTCTTTCAGTGTTAGATAGCCCGTTTATTGAGGAAGGCTGTATGTAGGCTTTATATCATAGTCACATAAATCGAAGCGAAGCGAGGGCGGGTCGCTAGTAGTTTATTTATTTATTTATTTTTTATTGCACAGAAATGAGTACAAATGGCGGACCTAATGCCTAATGACATTCTCTACCAGTGGACCTAATAACTAATCAGAAATTTACATTGTGGGTGCACAGAAAAAGAAGACATAAAAACTAAAAACTTAAAATATAAATTATCCTAATTATTGCTTATACATTCTTCAGTAAATATATAAGTCACATATAATACTAATACATAATATTAATATATCGTAGTCTATATTCATACACACATAAACCGAAGTGAAGCGAGGGCGGGTCGCTAGTTAGTGATAACATTATTTTATAGTAACACCAAGTGAATTTATTACTATTTTTCACGGGTCGGTTTATTTTGGTAGAAACGAGGCTAGGTGTTAGTGGGGGTATTATATTCCAAAAAATTAACTATTCCCACTTGTCCGCACTCTTTTGTTCGCACTGTGAACTAGTAGAAAAGTTTTCACAGTTGTCCGCATCGCGAACAGATGGAAAGATAAATTCTCACTAGTCCGCACCGTCCATGTTAAGGGTGAGAACTAATGGTTTTTTTATCAGTCCGCATTGCGCAGTCTATAAGACATTTGTAACTAGTTTCTGCCCGCGACTCCGTCCGCGTGTAACTTGTTTATATCGTAGCTCCATACACATTTTCACCCTCTATTTTACCCTCTTAGGGGCTGCATTTCGGGAAAAAAACTATCATATATGTCCTTTCCCAGGATTCAAACTATCTATGCACCAAATTTCACTTAAGCGTGAAGAAGTAACAGACAGACAGACACACTTTGTCATTTATAATATTAGTAGGTATGGATAATGGTCATCGTTGGGTGATGGAACCAGGAATGGACAAGGCACCAATAATGGATACTTGATTCCTATTGTACAGAAGATAAGGGTTATTCATTTGTTTTGCAACAATCAATTTAGGACCGTATGAAATTTGAAATAAAAGTGAAGTGTCCATTGCTGGCGCCTGTCAGCTAAAAGTATCCATCACTAGTACCGTCACCCTGGCTCGAAATAAACATTTCTTATTCTTCTTATTCTTTAATGGGAAAAGCACACACTATACCCTTAACACGAACGTTACGGACTAGTGAGAATAATTAATCTTTGTTTGGTTTGCAATGCGGACAACTGGGAAAAAATATTCCACTAGTTCACAGTGCGAACAAAAGAGTGCGGACAAGCAGAAACAGTCAGTTTTTCGTTTTTTTCCATTACAGGAGTTTGTTTTTCTAAAATAAAATTAACAAGTCCCGTGTGGTTGCCGCGGTAGATTACCTGTGGTTGCTGGGTTAGAATGTCGTAAGAGGCGTCTAAGGGAATAAAGGCTAGTAGTACTGTTAGGCGATGGGCTTGCAACCTGTCACTAATACACTGGTAAACATCTTAGCCTAATTGTGCAAAATGTGGTTACAGAGTTATCAACAAGTTTTTAGACTTGTTGGTATTTCTGTAGCTCTGCCTACCCCACTCTGGGAATGAAGGCATGAGTTTATGTATGTATGCGTAATTAACAGGTCACAATCGTGGTACACATGGTAGGGTTTCCATATTTGTTCAGCGAGCGGGTGGTAGGACCTTATGCAGGGTCCGTCCGGATCGCTACCACCATCTTATCCATTAACCTACCGCCTAACAGCAGTGTTCGCATTGTTGTGTTCCGGTTTGGGGATAAGACAGCCGGTGAAATGACTAGCATAGAGGCATTCCTTCTTAGTCCTCAGGGTTGGCAACGCATTTGCAGTCTTAGGATTGCATGGCAGTCTTGTGAATGCAAATGTCTATGGGTCACAGTTTCCACTTACCATCAGGTGGCCTGTGTGCCCGTTTGTCTTCTCTATGCCATAAAAAAAAAAAAAAAAAAGAGTCCGATGGTAAACGGACTTCAACCACTTCATATTCCAGGCAATTCTCGTTCAGTTGAAAATTCACTAGTATGAATAGTTAATTTGTTCATTCTGTAAATTGCCTTCATAATGGCCTTTCGACTAATTATTGTTTAGTAGATTTTAATAGAGAAATACATTTCTATTTATTGCGTAGGCTGCTTAAACGTTTGGCTTTGAAATACCAAACTGTAAATAACTTAATTTATGTGATTATATCAAAACATTTATGTAGGTATGCATGTTAACGTTTTATTACAAAAGAGATACCTATCAATTTAAAAAAAAGTCAAAAGTGAAGTTAAGGAATGAATAATTTTTGATTTTTTACAGGGTCAAAGTTAATTTTGGTTTGATTAAATTTTTGTTTGCGTAAAAGTGTCGATTGTCGATTGCTCGAGAGGAAGCGAACGTTTTACGTTTAGAACGGTGCACCTAGCGTTCCTAGTGATTTCCCAATTTCCTAAATTCCCACCATTGAATACTACCACCGTATTGCCGGCAATATAGGCAAGTTTCCGGCAATATTGCCAAGGCCTTTTCCCACTACGACCAATATTGCCGGCAACATTAACGGCAATATTCCCATGCTGGGCGATATTCCTGGGCATGGCACATAACTGAGCGTACCATAGCCTTTGTCTACACTATTGGGAAACAAGCGTGAAGTTTTGTATCTATGTAAATATTTTGTACGCTTGCTTGTATACCTGAATACAAGTTTTATAATCTAGATGTAAGACCATGTCGACACTGGATAGTTGTCTAACGGGAGATTTAACTGCAAATTGACTAATAGATTATTATTATCATTAAAATGCATCTCTTTATGACGTACGTGACTAATATGACTTTATGACGTAAGTACGTGACTAATATGAAGCTTTTTGTAAAACAAAGGTTCTTACAGTCAAATATTCAAAATGTTTTCATAAAATATCCATTAATCAATCGTTAACGTGAGTTTTTTACATTTGTACATTGTATTTAACTGTATTCTAAAAACTAAACAAATGAGTTACGAATGTAGCATTGAAACGTGCTAACCGATTTCAAAGCGTTCTTTTTTTTCAGTGTATAAACGGTCATTTACGGTTTTTTACATACATACATACTCGTACATACATTAAATCACACCTGTTTCCCAGAGGGGTAGGCAGAGACCACTTATTTCCACTTGCTACGATCTTGAGAAATTTATTTTCTTATTCCACATTCATACATCGAGTCATACACGCACGTCAGTTTTGGGTACTTAAGATTCGGCCCTTTTCCAGTATATCTCCGATTTGACTCAAAAAAGCACGCCTAGGGCGGCCCCTTCCGACCCGTCCACTCACTTTCGATCTGTATATCTCTTTCGTCAATCTCCTTTCATCCATCCTTTCCAAATGACCGAACCATCGAAGCATGCCCTTTTTAAACCTATCAACTTATATTTTATTAATGAAGTTGTATAAACTTTCACAAGGTGACTCTAATAACTCTCTGGTCGTACATCTTTAGTTGATAGCCTCGTAATCTCGGAAAATCTTACCAAAGAACGTTAAATTTCTCATTTTAATGGCTAACTTCAACTTTGATAACTTAAACCAAAGGTTAGAGATGCTAAATTTTAAAGATATATCATTTAAAATTTTAAAGACTGCGTTAGGTATTTAGATAATTGTGGTAATGGCAGCGGTGTCAAGTTCGTTCTCAATGAGGGCAATTATTTCTGTTATTATATTATGACACCGCGATTCCTTTGTTTCTGAGTCTGTTATATTTTAAAAGCTTTTATTTAACTTGCAACGTATGCATGTATGTATGTAAGAGTCAAATCTTGCAAGTTAAGTTTGACCCACTTCTCGGTTTCCGATGAAGCTGAAAATTTGCATACGCCTTTAGTTCTGATGACAATACAATAATATAGTACCATCAAGCTGTTCTGATGATGGAGACAGGGTGGCCATAAGAACTCCTGAATTACAGATGATAAGCCCGTCGTGTTAGGGCTTGTTAGAATCGTCTTGTCGAGTAGATGACGACTGTGTATGAAGTATAGTCGGCAGTAAAATCTTGTCCCAAAAATGAAATTTTTGACAGAAACTTATTTATGTTTAATTGAGTGTGTCTTTAGTTTTAAGTATGCAAAGCACCGGTACATTGCCTAGAGCTTAATTTAGGAGTAGATCAATTTGAACGAGATTGCTCCTCATATTTTTGTTTAAATTGTAAAAAAAAAATGGCGTTTATTAATGCAGTACAACTTAATCCTTTATTCATAAACGTACCTACAATAAAACTATTTTGGTTTTAATATTCTATGTTCCTTCCTTTCAACTTCGACTGTCACTATAACAGATAAGGCCAGAGAATACCAATTAACAGCACACTTGAGCTAAAGCGTGTTTACGAATGACAGGATAAAAATGTAATTATATTGTTAGATTCCACACGACCGTGGTGTCACTGCGTTGTTCTACATATAAATTTGAACGACGGGTCACACCTTGCGTCGCTCTATGTTGAAATCACAGCGTAGAAATGATGCAATGCACGGATAACGCTCATTTGGCATCCCTCTTAGTCTCATTAAGTTTACCTTTTATTCTGAAATCAGTTTTTTTTTGCAACTTCTCACCCTTGCGATAGCAAAAATGTCATAGTGATTTCCATAAATACACATATAATATACTATCATGCCTGTAATCCCAAAGCTGGGTAGGCAGAGCTACAGAATTATCTACAACGTTAAAAAACTTGCACAAATAGGCTAAGTTGTTTACCAGCGTATAAGTGACAGGTTGCAAGTCCATCGCCTAACAGTACTACAAGCCTTTATTCCCTTAGTCGCCTCTTACGACATCCACGGGAAGACATGGAGTGGCACTGTTCTAACCCGGCAACCACGCAGGAAAAACGGGACCACGCGATGAGTGTTTCAGTTGCAGAGAATACAGTAAGGAAATAAGTAATATTATTTATATACCAACGAAGCTTACATTGCAATGAGTTAAAAGCCCTTTTGGGTTCAAATAGGCAAGGATAATCGGTATCCGTAAGTTATTTAATAAAATTTAAAAGAGTCATCAAATTTTTATGATAATTCCGCAGTATTTTAAGACTTTGGTTTTTATGACGGTCATGACTAAACTTTTAAAGGCTAGGAGAATTTATTTTAAAACTACTAGCATATTTTATTATATTTTTATGCGTCAAAGCACGTTTTCAATTTCCATCATTATTATGACATGCACTTAAATTTAAGACGAATGTAAGAGAAAGAATTATAGTAGTTACATATCACTGTCTCTTTCTCGCACTTTAAAATTATCTTCTTAGCTATGGGTTACCATTGTTTATCTAATTATTCATTTATGATTTGTTTTTCGAAACTGTCACAACATGTTTTTCAGACTTAACAAGTAGCCTCTCATTTTATTCTTCAGTTATTGTTATTATGGTCAAAAACATCTGTATTTTTTTTCAATTCTATGTTGTTGACAATAAGGTTGATATGGCGAATAGGTAGGCTGAAAAATTTCAGTCCAGTAAAATACCGTTTTGACCATAATAACAATAACCTGAAGAATAAAATGAGAGGCTACTTGTTAAGTCTGAAAAACATGGTGTGACAGTTTCGAAAAACAAATCATAAATGAATAATTATATAAACAGTGGTGACCTATTACATAGCTATGAAGATAATTTTAAGGTGCGAGAAAGAGACAGACAGCATAAATAAGTTATAATTTCCGTACCTTGTCGCTTTCAATCGTTTCACAATTTTGTATAACATTTCAAACACGACGTCTAAGTGACCAGTTCATAAAATGATCACTTATGCTGTTGACTGTACTATATCTAACCATTTATTTGCATGCTCCTAAGGTTTAATTCGAAATCATCAAAACATAGACCTTAACGTCTTAAGGATACAGTCCAAAAGGGACATTCTGGAAATACATCGCGGAATTATTATAGGACGTGGAAACGATGCCAGCCGTTAAAGCTACGTTTGAACGTTCCAATGATCGAGCTTGTAGTATTGTTAGGCGATGGGCTGGCAACGTGTTTTAATACATACATACATACATTAAATCACGCTTGTTTCCCAGAGGGGTAGGCAGAGACCACTTCTTTCCAAGTCCGTTGCGTCGTTCAAACACAACCTTAAGAAACTTGTTTTATCAATAGTATCTGGTACATTAGCAGTCGTACTGACACATATGTACACACACACACACACACACACACACACACACACACACACACACACACACACACACTCGCTTATAATGTACGTTCACTCACATGCGGGTGGTAGGACCTTGTGCAGGGTCCGTCCGGATCGTTACCACCGTCTTATCCATTAACCTACCGCCAAACAGCAGTATTCGCATTGTTGTGTTCCGGTTTGGAGATAAGACAGCCGGTGAAATTACTAGCATAGAGGCATTCTATCTTAGTCCTCAGGGTTGGCAACGCATTTGCAGTCTTAGAATTGCTCTGCAGTCTTGTGAATGCGAATGTCTATGGGTCACAGTTTCCACTTACCATCAGGTGGCCTGTGTGCTCGTTTGTCATCTCTATGCCATAAAAAAAAAACATGCATGGTTAGTTGTACGTAATTGTATGTAAGTTTTTGGTTATGGTAAATTTAATTAGTATAGCATAGTTATCACGGTGCCCATTTACCTCTCCAGGCCTCACTGAAATCCAGAATCACGGAATATTAAAAATATATACCGTGGCATAAAAAGCTGAGTGGAGACCCTTTTGGGCTTAATGCAATTAAAATATAATTATATAGTATAAGTTGATTTAATTAAGAAAATTGTATTATTTTAAGTGCTTTAAGTGCCAAATAAATATTTCATTTCATTTTTATTTTCATTCACTCATCTTTCATTCATTCATATTGACAAATTTCTTTCGCTTCTTCCACATTCATACATCGAGTCATGCACGCACGTCGGTTTCGGGTACTTAAGATTCGGCCCTTTTCCAGTATTTCTCCGATTTGACTCGAAAAAGTACGCCTAGGGCGGCCCCTTCACTAATATATATATACACTGGTAAACATTGTTGCCTGTTTGTGCAAAATATGGTTACAGAATTAACATGATTTTAGAGTTACTTGGGGATCACACACACTTAAGACTGCGCCGAGCGTACGCCGGATGTACAGTGGCGCCCTCACTACTATTATTGTTTTTTATTAAGGTAAAGAATTTTCTTAAAATCAGTCGGAAGGTTTTTATACTACAAATAAAAACACAACTTATAAGTACATCAAATAGTTTAATAACAATTCACCTTCGAGTTATCAACTTAACGGAAAAAATGTGGCCACCTTTTCCCGTTAAACTGACTACTCAAAGGGTAATTGTTATTAAAGTTTGTTACGTATCCCATAAATTGTGTTTTACTACGCTACAAAAACTTAACGTCTGATTGCAAGGGATTTTTTTAGTTACTTAAAAAACACAATAATAGTAATGATGGCGCCACTGGACGCTCGACGTTTGCTCGGTGCAGTCTTAACAAGGGCCAAATTGCAGCAACATAGACACTTGAAGAATTCATGTATTTAGTAAAATAATAATAATATCACTCGAGTAGTGTAAACGCAGCACTAAGATCCAGTTAACGCAGTGTGCCCACGGTAATTGTAGTTCCGTTAAGGGATCTGCTAACAAACATAATGTAACAGTTAACGACCTGGTTATTTCACAGGTTTGAACCAAACTAGGCGTTATCTAGTAAGTAATAAGATTGAAAATACACGAGGGGTTGTGTGTGGTGAGCTATAAAGTCTCAGATTTTATTAAAGTCTCAAATGACGTTAGGCTTAGACTTTAATGTGTACATACACACATACATACATAAGCTCACGCCTTTATTCCCAGAGTGGGGTAGGCAGAGCTACAGAATTACTAACAACTCTAAAAACTTGTTAATAATTCTGTAACCACATTTTGCACAAGGCTAAGATGTTAATGTGTTTCATGTAATAATAGTTAATTTTGTGTACCTGTACGTCAGTTCGTGGCACCGTAGTTACCAAAACAAACCGATTCGCACCTGCATGGAAAAAGTCTTTTATGTTAACAACACGTATTTTTATAATAATCAGGATGCATATTAACTGTTGCTAAAATATATGTTCGTATGGATGACATAGAGTGACGGATACTTTATCCACATTTTGTCACGTCATAAATTCAACCATACTAGGCCCATAGCATTGACCGTGTAAGCGTACCATAGCAAATTCACCGACAGCCTACGCCTAGCCTACTTTGCTACGAGTGCTACGCTGTAGCCTGTAGCAGCTTTATCCGCTACGTAGCAAGCATCTGCTACGAACAGTGGACCCAATAATTATAATCTAATAATAGCTTCTACCCGCGACTACGTCCGCGTATTTTTCGACTATAGTTATTCCCTCGGGAATATTTAAAATTTTAAAGATGAAAAGTAGCCTATGTGTTAAATTCAGGGTATAAGCTATCTGCATTCCAAATTTCATCCAAATCCGTCCAGCCGTTGCAGCGAGAAGAAGTAACAAAATACACACACACACACACACTTTCGCATTTATAATATAAGTAGGAAGTATGATACTCGTACATCCCAAGCACTCTCATTTTTATTTAATCCAATATCTGCCAAAAGTATTTTCCATAATAAAGCTGTGAGCTGTATTTGTTCACATCGTAAAGGTAAATGAACTATTTCTTTTTATTAGACGTTCCTGTAAATGGCGCGTTTACATTAAGATACCGCAGTCGAGGAATCTGATCATTATCATAATGATACGTGGCTTTAGATGTATTTTAACTATAGATTCGATATAAATATAAATAGGGTAGTAGTTTCTCTCGAACTCCTTAGGAATTGCTGTTATCAATGCACGTCACCTGATACTTCGTGGCGTGGCCCTGACTAAACCGGCTTGGTCCGTCCTATTGAGTTTGCTTGTGGTATCTCGCGGCGCGTACGGTCGAAGCACACACACATACAAGCCGCGATATACCTTTGTTTGAAGACGAACTACTGTTTATACTGTACCATGATTTTAGCTTGCCGATCCACATTAAATTGTCAGGGAAATTTAAGATTCCTAAAAGAGATAGGTTGTGTAGCCCATTCCACAATCAGTCAGCGTCAAAAGTCAAGAACATCAAAACGACCAAACACTTGATAAAACCGTGTCTACCCAAAGCTTTTATCTACAGCTTTTTACCGGCAACAGGCACTTGAGTTAAAAGCCCTATACATCCCAGGTGCTTTAAGCCCAAATAAGCCCAACTGTGGCCTCAAACGGTTTAAGAAGTTAAGGGGACCCGAGAGCTCTTAACGAAATTGGACTGACCCTTAATCAATTTTTAAGAAGGAAATTGAAGGGTTTTACGTATGACGTGTTCAAAGGGATTGACGTACACCGTTTGAAGAAATTGAAGATCTTGGTGACAGCTGATTAAATCACGGTTTTCTTTGATGATGAGAGAAATATATTTTTTTTGCTTTAGCATTTCGTTTTTCTTTACAGCCATCAATAGTAAAACCGGATCGCGTCGTTACTTTCCAGTGAATTAGTTACGCGCCGAGAGTAAAAGAGATAGCAATAGACGAAAGTACTGCCGTTCTTAGCAAAAACGCAGTACTAATAGGAACCTCCTGTACTATACTATATGTTACTTAACATGTTCTCTTTAACCGGTATAGCCACAGATTAATGAGTATTTTTTCATTTCTTTATTTTTTTTTTTAATGTTTATGGCCTGGACTCTGGTCCTTTAAGCCACATATTATATTTTATAATGTTTTTTATTTAAGTTGTTAAAAATTGTTTGTGTCACCTTATTTGTAAATTGTTTGTGTCACCTTCCGTGCTGCCACCGAGCGGTCTCAATGGAAGACCAGCGCTGGCTTAACAGCTGGCACATGCTGAGTTGGGACCGTTTCACAACAACTTTTTTTTTATTATTATATGTCTTTTCTTTTTTTCTTTTTAAGTGTGTTGTTGTGAATAAATATTTTTATTATTATTATTATTATTATATTAAATTTGATATAAATCACTTTTTATCCAATAAACAGCCAGGTGAAGGTCATCTCTTGGTTCTTAGTTTGATTTAACGAAAATCGATTAAATCGTCTAAGAGATATCTCTCAAAGAAGCGACCGCCATTATTTCGGAGGATTTATCTTTAAAATAATTATTCCATCCGTCCGTATCATAATTTTTTTGTCAAAGTCCTTGCTTTTGTTTGTATTTAACTTGAAATACTTTAAGAAAAAGGGCAGAGGTGAAAATCCCTTCCGTAGACCTGAGAAGGGAGGGCCCAGGTACTGCCGGGCTCGCACCGGCTAAAAATCTACCGACCAATTTCAAGAAAATACTTTAGTTTATTAGAAAAAACAATAATACTAATGAGGGCGCGACTGTACATCCGGCGTTTAAAAATGCCGAGCGTCCAGTGGCGCCCTCATTACTATTATTGTGTTCTCTAATTAAGTAAAGAATTTCCTTGCAATCAGACGAAATGTTTTTGTAGTGCAAGTAAAAGCACAATTTATGGGATACGTAACAAACTTTAATAATAATTACCCTTTGAGTAGTCAGCTTAACGGGGAAAGGTGGCCACTTTTTTTCGTTAAGTTGATAACTCGAAGGTGAATTGTTATTAAACTATGTGATATACTTTTTAAGTTGTGTTTTCATTTGTAGTACAAAAAACTACCGACCAATTTAAAAAAAATACTTTTGTTTAATCAGGGCGCCACTGTACATCCGGCGTACGCTCGGCGCAGTCTTAAGTATCGACGCTACCCCAACCCAAACGGCAATAGATAACAGAAACTCCTATTATGCTGGAAATGACCTACTTTTCTAACTATACTATACCAAAACGTTATAGCAAGTGCACCTTCTGTAGTTGTACTATTATAATCTGTGGCACAGTGCTATAATATTCCGCGATAGATGGTTGACCGCCCCTTAGAGCATTGTGGTTTGACCTACTAAGCGACCCTGATACGGAGCTCTGATTATTGGAGAGATATAAGAGCACTAGTGATTATTTGAGTCGATTTCGATATTGGTTCGGTATGATTTAAAATAGGTATTCACTGTGCTGTTTTGTGCGTTTGTATGAGTGAGTGTGTGCGTGGGTGTAGTGTGTGTGTGTACGTGTAAGTGCGAGGGTAGATTTTTGACATCAAAAAGTACCCGTGTGGCCAACTTGCTGAATAAACGTCATTTATCTTTATATCTCTTATGCGTATGTGTGTATGTGTGTCTCACGGACGATTTTGCGGGCAAAAGCTAGTGTAATATAAGTTTTCAAGAAAATACTGAGATCTAATTGATCTGACCTTGGCTGCGATGCCCGTCTTAAGACGCGTCACAAAATTACAGTTTTTTATGAGTTTTCGTTTACTTTAAACGGTACTTGAGACTGTCATCTCAACCAAGATTAAGTTTATTAATAAAGTCCTTGGTTTTTCTTTTTATTATTCTAAACTTTATATAGGGTAAAGTCACCAATGGTCAGCTAGAAACCTTTAATATAGTACCCTATGCCTATACTTTGTATGAGTGGGGAGAGTACGAAAGATATTTTTCCCACTCTTCGCACTCAAATAAGGTCGACTACTGGTCTCTGGCAAACCACTACTGGTGACTTTACCCTATTTTCGAGAATGTTGCTGCAGTTGAACGAATAGTCTAGCTACGAGTACATTACCTTTTGTCCGTCGGTTAGTATCGACTCAGGAAATTGGAAAATTGATCGATAGTTTAAAACTGCTACAATATCATAAATCGAGTGCCAAGAAAGCCGAGAAAATCCGTTTCATGGTTTAGGAGGAGTTAGTTAGACGCGGAAAACTACTTTTTTATACTATGTAGAGATAATAAAGCTAAAGATTAGAATTACAATATGGGTATTGCAATAATTTCAAATCCCGGTAGGGGCAGATATTTGTATGTATGTATGTATGTATGTAAACTCTTTATTGTACAAACAGAAAATAACAAATCAAAAATAAACAGAAACAAAAAAGGTAAGTATGTACAAAGGCGAACTTATCCCTATAAGGGATCTCTTCCAGTTAACCTTTGAGCGATTGAGAGAAGAATAAAAACAATGGATGGCTAAACGTACAACGTATTAAAGATACAGAAGATTAAAATAATAATAGCAAATAAATATGTAGGTATAATAAATATATAAATTAAATGGATAAATAAATAAATAAATACATTGTAAGTATATATATATATATATATATACATATATATATATAAATAATATATATAAGTATGAAAGGAAGAAAGGACACACAGTCTTAGATCAGGAACAAGAGTCAAGCCAGTACCTCTTCAGCCTAGATCTAAGTGAAGCAACAGATTGTGATTGCCTGATATCAGTTGGAAGGCTATTCCATAACCGAACAGAATGTACCGAGAAGGATTTAGAGTAAGATTTGGATTTGCTAGCAGGAAAAGCCAGGAGTAGGTAGGTGGAGGTGGTGGTGGTGGTGTAGGATTTGTGTGATGAGCGTGAATATTTGTCATAGATGTTTTCTTTGTATTGAAGTATATATTTCTCTATGTAAGTATTTATATTATCGTCTAGTACCCATAGAGAGATCAGCAGATCTACACTCGACTCTATTGTCAAGAGAATACGTCGTGTGTTGATCATTTTGAGCATGTTAATTCTTAGCTACTTTTGATGCTGACTACAAAGCGCTAGAGCTTAGTTTGGGACCAAGGCAATAAGTGTGATATTGTCCGCTATTATTTATTTATTTCATATACACCGTGTTTTTTTTGATTTACGATAACTTTAAGGGAACTTTCTTTAGGTCAATTAAAGTTAATTTCCCAAAGACAGACAAATGATAACTCTTACGGTTTTAAAGATATTTAATTTTTAAATTTAATCAGTTAATCACGTTGAACTAGTATAAAAGGCTCTTAATTGATAACAACAATTTTCTTTTAATTCTTATGAGTAAAGAGTTTCCAATTGTTAGGTTTGTATACGCGTCCATGGAATTAGTAAGTACTAACGTACATCTGGAAGGTGCACTACACCGATATCGCGAGCCGAAAGAAATGTACTAAAGCTTACTGCGTCCCTTTCTAAAGGTGACCATATTTGAATTGCAATTTACGGACAAATTAATTTTACAAGCCGGTGGGGCAGTAAACGAAACCATATTTACTTATTCAACTGTTACTCTTATTCTTACTTATTCAACTTACTCCCAAATCGATATCTGTTGATCTTTGGATCTGTGTGGTCTCCGACAACTAATCCGTTGACAAATTGAGGAACAGTAGCCGCCATCTTAATCTTTTTAGTTATTCAACTGATTGTCTCCAAAATCGATATCTGGGCATCTGTGTGGTCAGATATCGATTTTGGAGACGTCAACCGTCAATGAATCCGTGGACAGACTGAGAAAAAGTAGCTGCCGTTTTGAACTTCTTAATAAGAGCAGGTAGAACAAAATACAAGCATTGAAAGCTTTCAAACAAAATCTAGTATTAAGTTGTCATTCAAGTGTCAATTTCGAATTATAGGAGACCACACAGAATACACAGATCCCCAGATCCACATACAGGTACATTTCTTTCGGCTCGCGTTATCGGTGGAATGCACCTTCCAGATGTACGTTATTACACTTATTACTTACTAATCCCATGGTTACGCCAACATTGACGTATTATTTGACACTCACTATTAGTTAACTCTAAAGGCCCTTTTAGAATGATCAAAGATATAACATTCAATTACTTTTGTTC
Source organism: Acleris laterana (assembly GCA_963966035.1). Taxonomy (NCBI): domain Eukaryota; kingdom Metazoa; phylum Arthropoda; class Insecta; order Lepidoptera; family Tortricidae; genus Acleris; species Acleris laterana. Next base: position 12,233,665 of record OZ014460.1, read on the forward strand.
TAAACAGAAAAAAAAAAAATTTTTGCAATATTTAAAAATCTAATCTACCAATTAGTTTCTATGGATATACCTAGTAATATGCCGAAGTTATCGTAAATCAAAAAAAACACGGTGTATATATATTTTAGTTTAAAAAAAAGTATATATATAGTATGTACAGGTATTTATGTCATTTAATGTCAAGTATATTCAATAAAATGTTACTATTACCTAAACATTCTAAACTATAAAATAGAGTCCCTGCGGTCCTTACACATTACGAAATAACTTTACCGCCGTCGTTTTCGTTACCCTCTATCTCGTTACTTTCTTGTTGTGTTACCATAAATACGGCACATTTATCTACGCGTCCCATGCCTGTCGTTATCCGTCCATGCAACATCATAAACCATAAACAAAGAAAAACAAAATAAAGTTATACAATTTCAGAACCTATAATTCTTGACTTAAGATTGAAAACGCATTGTGGGTTCACGCGATTCTGAATAAACTGTATACCTAATAATATGTATAAATAAGTTTCTGTCAAAAATTACAAAGACATATTTTTAAAACATGATTGTGATTGCTCATTATCCGAAATAAAAACGGCTTCGCACGGTCACGTAAAATAGCTTGAATTTAATAATATGATAATTTCCAACCCCCGATGTAAAAAAAGTTTGATATAAGTTTAACCGCTATGTGTGTGTCTGTCTGTGGCACCGTAACTCTTAAACGGATTAACTGTTTTGGATGGGAACAAATTTTCTAGATATATAAAAATCGGTTGGAACATTTTAAGAGATATCAGTTAAGAAAGAATCGGTTACATTATAATGAGCGGTATTTATTCATCTTTTTTTGCGGGTGGTAGGACCTTGTGCAGGGTCCGTCCGGATCGCTACCACCATCTTATCTATTAACCTACCGCCAAACAGCAGTGTTCGCATTGTTGTGTTCCGGTTTGGGGTTAAGACAGCCGGTGAAATGACTAGCATAGAGGCATTCCATCTTAGTCCTCAGGGTTGGAAACGCATTTGCAGTCTTAGGATTGCATTGCAGTCTTGTGAATGCGAATGTCTATGGGTCACAGTTTCCACTTACCATTTTTTTTTTTTATGGCATCGAGTAGACAAACGAGCACACAGGCCACCTGATGGTACCATCAGGTGGCCTGTGTGCTCGTTTGTCTTCTCTATGCCATAAAAAAAATATTGTTTAAAAACTTACTACATACATACATACATTAAATCACGCCTGCTTCCCAGAGGGGTAGGCAGAGACCACTTCTTTCCACTTGCTACGATCTTGGCAAATTTCTTTCGCTTCTTCCACATTCATACATCGAGTCATGTACGCACGTCGGTTTCGGGTGCTTAAGATTCGGCCTATTTCTCCGATTTGACTCGAAATAGTACGCCTAGAAACTTATTAATCTACAAAATTATACCGTCACAACTTACTCACCTCGCAGAGAGTACATTAGGCTCAATTCCCGCCGAGCATTAGTCGAGCATCACGCGATACGAAGATTTCCAACCGACAAGGGAAAATAACAAATGGGAACAGAAAAAACTCGGTGTTTGGCATGCTAGAAGCGACATGTTAGAGCGTGGTTGTATTTAAAAAAGTTGCACAGAAAATCAACGTATTGTTTTTCTTTAATCGTTTCTGACATTCTAAAATAATTTGTCATTTTGAAAACAACTGAACTGGTTTTTTTTACCTTGCCCACCTTTGGGTGTGTTTGTGCCCCACTGTTGGGCGAAGACCTATAACCGTGATCTCCATGTGTTGCCTAATAAAATAATAGTCTTTTCAATTGATGTACCTACTTAAGTGTAAAAATGAAATCTAGGTTTATCTGTTAACTGGTCGTGATTTAAGGTATTATGTTTTTAATTTCTAGAATTAAATTAGCAGTATCGGCTGGCGTAATATTTGCGTGAGGGCAGACTTTTCAATCTCCAGAAAACACTATCTGTCAGGTACATTGTAGCTCTGTCCTTTTCTTAGTCCTAAGAAAGATAAGGAAAGAGCTACAATTTACCTGTCAGATAATGTTATCTGGAGATTGACAAATCAGCTCTTAGGCATGTAATTTTGATAACAAAATTATTTGGCACCATCGTCCACTGAATCCCACTTGTCAATTACATACATACATAAACTCACGCCTTTATTCCCAGAGTGGGGTAGGCAGAGCTACAGAATTACCAACAACTCTAAAAGCTTGTTGATAATTCTGTAACCACATTTTGCACACTTAGGGCTGATTTTTCAAACTCCAGACAACACTATCTGCCAGGTAAATAGTAACTCTGTCTTTTTCTTTGTCATATGAAAGATAAGGACAGATCTACAATTTACCTAACAGACAATGTTATCTGGAGATTGAAAATTCAGCCCTTAGGCTAAGATGTTTACCCACTTGTCAATTGAATACCAACCTGACATTTCAATCTATAACATTTTTATTTTATTCAAATCAAATATATGTTATTTATTTATGAAAAAAGACATAAAATAATATAGCAACCATAACACAGTAACTGAAAAATAAAACTAAAATTAAATAAAATTAACTCCAAATATATAAATTAATTACATTAAATCTAAGAATGGCCCCTGCGGCGTTGTACCAAAAATGCTGGCAGCATTTCCTCGCTGGATGGTTAAACTTATACGTTGAGCGAGGAAACTGCCAGCTCTTCGGTCTCCCGTGACGTCAATGAGCCTCTTCGAAACTTCTTTGAAGAGGCTTCGAGCGCTAGGACCCCACGGACCCCCATTATTAAAATTAATTTGAATATAAAAAATATATTCAAAGCCACTTCTAGTAACATTCCGTCCGACGTATACTTTTTGCAAGCTCCAGCAAGAAAGAATTTTAGTCTAACATATACCGAGATATTATAACGTACAACAAAGAATTAGTGAGATTTCGTTTAAGGAAAATAATAAAAAAACCCAAAAAATAGGCAAACACTTTACTTTGGTGTAATACTTACGTCGAGGGAAATTGTTTCTTAGGGCGCGGTCACATTGAAGACAAGATCATTGGGAGATGTTTAATTGTGAACGAACATTGTAGGTGTTTTTCCACCGGAGCGAAATGAAGCGAGACGATCATTTAAGTCTCGCTGGCTCACTATTAGTTAAAGAGAGATAAACTAGCTTGTATGAAAATGCGCGAGATCTGTCAAGCCATCATGAGAATTTATGGTGGTTGTGTTGCTAACATAATAAACACCATGCCCCAGTCATAAGGAACCATCATCTTATTATCGTCTCGCACATCCTCGCTGATTAAGACCATTTTTACTGTAGAATCGATAGAACAATTTTGTTCCGTACAATTTTCGTAAACAGTGAGCTATAATGCAGAAGAGCTTACTCATATTTTATTTTTATACTACACAATATCTCCGCTTCTGTAAACTTGATCATAATGCAATGTTTTGTCTAAGAACTGTTTTGACGCTGGAGTCGGGAAGAAGTAGCAAAAACTTGGCTGTACGCGAATAGAAGTATCACTCGGCAACAAATGCTATCTCAATTGCTGTTTTTGAACCAGTCCCGTTGATTGATCAGGGTGGTTATTATGTATGTATGTATGTATGTAAACACTTTATTGTACACAAAAAAAAAAAACAGAAAATCTAATACAATACAGAGTTAGAATGTACAAAGGCGAACTTATCCCTTTAAAGGATCTCTTCCAGCTAACCTACATACATGACATGGCTACGCAGTTCATTTTACGGTGAGCGTAAAGGACGGAGCTATAGCAGTGACATAAGTCTGTCCTTTTCTCTCAGTGTAAAAGGTATTGCACGAGTACGTCATAATAACCCCACAGTAGTTAAATATACTAATGGTTAATAAACGTAACCATTTGTTAAATTTGAACCAAACCTCTCACATTTTCCATTCGATTTTTGAATTTTCAGTTCAGTTAACTACTGGGGCCTGTGTCATAAAAGCTTGGAACTTGTAATACAAGTGGAAGTCTCTTTTTAATACAATTTGTTAAAAAGAGAGTTCCGGGAACACCTTAAAATTTCGAAATACTTTTTTCCGGATTTTCTTTTTTCCAAAAACTATGTTACGTTTGAGCTATTTATGATTTAATACTTAATTTAGTTGTCATACGTAGGTTAGGATAGGTTTGATTTATAAGCGATAGCAATTAATTGTCTTCTATCAAAAAATTGCGTTCGGAATTATGAACATACGGAATTATGATCAATTCGGAAATATTACTCTTAAGAATTATGTAGTGTACCCCATTGGTAAGCCAGCAATGTTATCTTTTAATAGCAAATTTTATATATGGTAGAAGAGCAGTCAACAGCAACCATAAATTAATCTATCTTTTTACCAGAGTCTCTACGATCGGTTGATTTGCCGTGTAACGCTTTTAACTGTAATCATATCGTGAACGCGACTTTAGGGCAAAGTTGTAAATGTACCAAGTGTTTTCACTGGCGCAGTCGGTAGGCGTAATCAGCTCTCTCGTAAAACCTGGATTGTGTCTGAGGTTTGAGTAATATTTGCGAGACTAGAGAGTAAAGTTGAAAGAAAACTTCATGAATAACATTTCTAAAAGGGGAAAAATTATTGGATTGATCAACTTTTTGTTGTTGTTTTTTATGGCATAGAGAAGACAAACGAGCACACAGGCCACCTGATGGTAAGTGGAAACTGTGACCCATCATAGACATTTGCATTCACAAGACTGCAATGCAATCCTGACTGCAAACGCGTTGCCAACCCTGAGGACTAAGATGGAATGCCTCTATGCTAGTCATTTCACCGGCTTAGCCTTATCCCCAAACCGGAACACAACAATGCGAACACTGCTGTTTGGCGGTAGGTTAATGGATAAGATGGTGGTAGCGATCCGGACGGACCCTGCACAAGGTCCTACCACCCGCAAAGCTAAGAGAAACCAGTGATAGAGTTTAAAAAAAAAAATGTTATTATATACTTTTAGCACACCAGGAGAATAGGCGTAAAAGAATGGGTTTGTAATTGCCTCATCCTTTGCAATCAAAGTTTTAAAGAGTGACCAAGGAGACGTCACTATGGCAACGAGTTATAACAAAAAGTTGATTGACCCAATTTCATTATTAAAAAAGAATTAGTAATGGTCCTACCTTGTTCAGGTACCGTTCAGAGCGCTACCATCATCTTACCTGAGGCCCTAGACATAGATGCATATAACGTTATAGTAAACGATTTTTGAAAACTGACAACATTTATGGAATTGACATAAGCGTTTGACGCGACCGTCCGGCAGTTAACGTCAATCCTATACATTTTTGCTAACGATAAAGTTCTCGCAATGCATCTTGCCTAGGGCTACTGATGTTTTAAGTGTTTGAATTATTATTTTCGGGTGAAGGAGTAAAACAACAGGTACCTAAGTATATACGTAGTACGGAAACTTACAGTTGTATGAAGAGATTGAATAAGGATTCTATTTTATCAGTCCACCCAGTCCCAAACTAAACTATAGTCCTGACGGCTGTCATCGTAGTTCAAATTTATAACCTATTCTTAATATTTAAGGTTATAGTTTGTAATGGAATGACAGGTGTCAGAATTGACTCCTTAAATGCCGGGCACTATAGGCTTGTACTACACTCACGTCTTAGGATCAAAGTGTCTATCACTTTGATATTTTGCAATGTAATGCATTGCGCGGCATTGGTTAATTTATCTTTTTTTAATGTAAGATCATAATGGAAACAGAAGCATAAACAAATGGTTAATTTAAATTTACCAAAGTTAACTCTGTTTTGTGTTAGCTAATTACGCAAATTCCCCATATTTCGGCTGTCTTAGCAAGTTGTTTCTAACAGCCTACGGACGAGTTGTAAGTTAAATGATGTGCTCTGTAAGTTCTGAATATGTGTGACAAGAATTTGGACTGTGATGTTAGAAGACAATAAAATCGACATTGTTATATTTGAGTTTTCTATTCAAACCTTATCTATTTTCTATTCATCTATTTACCTAGTAATTTCTGTCCCACTGCTAGCCAAAAACCTTCCTCATCCATAGACTACAGAGTTCAGCCTTTACAAAACTGGTGATGTTCGTCTTCCCATCTCCATCTTGGTCTTCCTGCATCCACTTTTTTTTTTTTAATTACTAAAATTCTTAGATTATAATAAGAGACCTAAATGTTTATGTTTTCTTTGTTATTATGTGTATTTCAGTATTTTAAGTACGTGTACCTCGGTGCGCAATTCCGACGCGCACTTGACTGTTGTTTTATAAGGCTAAAGCTAAACAGTTTTCAATGAATTTAGAGTTAGAGGTTAAACGATGTTTATTCAGTGAGAAACAAACACTTTAAACATGTATTGTTTTCCAAAAAACAACTACTGAGAAGCAACGCCGTAAACTCATCAGTCGGTCTGCCGAAACCTCTTCCGGAAGAGGAGTGTTTTAGTTTAATGTGTGTGTTGTGTCTGTTTGTCTATCTGTTCGTCTGTGGCGTCGTAGCTCCCAAACGGATGGACCGATTTAGATGCGATTTAGAAAAAAAGCTACTCTAATTGCGATGGCTCTTAGCTACGTTTCATGAAAATCGATTGAGCCATTTAAGAAATATGAATGTACCTATACATTAAAGTGGTAAAATAAAGTGTAGTAAAATATATTGACGACGCGTTGGCCTAGTGGGTAGCGACCCTGCCTACGAAGCTAGTGGTCCTGGGTTCGAATCCCGGTAAGGGCAGATATTTGTGTGATGAACGCGAATATTAAATTTGTTCCTGAGTCATGGATGTTTTCTATGTATTTAAGTAAATATTTCTCTGTATAAGTATTTATATCGTTATCTAGTAGGTACCCATAGTACAAGCCTAGAGCTTAGTTTGGGACTAGGTCAATTGGTGTGAGATTGTCCCCTTATATTATTATTATTATTAATATTTTTTTTAGTGTAACTCCACTCCGTTACGTGGGGACGTATTTTATTTAAAAAATATTGCGGCTTCGGGAAAAAACCAAAACGATTAACGGATCCGTTCCTGAAATATTTAGCTTTAACTCGCTAATTTTTGTTTGAGTCAAGTCTCTACAGCCAAAACTACAAATACTAAAAATCAGAAAAATATCTTCAATGAAAGCGCGTATAACGAATGTAAAATGAAAACTAATACGACTAAGGCCCATATTAATAAACTAATCTCAACTCTAATGCTCGTCTCGAGATGTGTCTAAAATGACAGTGTTCTATGGTTTGACGTTTACTTTGACGTATCTTGTGATGGGCATCTCAGCTGAGACGAGTTTATTAACACGGGCCTAAGTAGACTTAATTAGTTTGTGAGAAACAGGTGACTAAAGTGTTTATACCTATTAAAAGTCATCTAAGACAATTACAAACAACTTGAAATAGAAAATTAGTTCATACATGTTGTTTTTTGAGATAGGTTTTGTGTTTGTCGTTACGGCTTCGGAACCCTATGGTTCGGCATGCTTTTGCCCGGTTTTTTTTATTACAATGATATTAAATAAATCTACTTATCCATTATTTCGTAGCGCCACGTATTCTTATCTATCTTACGCATGAAATTTGTAACGTCTGAAGTTCTGCTTCATCATTATGTGAAATTTCTCTTATAGTTAATACGCCGAGGGCTCCGATGCTTAATCTTAAACTAAGTCCCATTTATGAACTTGAGAAATTCTCAAGCTCGAAATCATTAAAGTGATTTGACTAAAAGATAGTTAATTAAGGCAACGATGGAACTGATAAACTTAAACATTTTAGCCTAATTGTGCAAAATGTGGTTACAGAATTCGCTCATTGAATGCGAAACGGACACATTCCAAAATAATTTGCTCTTGCATTAAAAATCTTACACGAATGGATTCAAATTTTAAAATGCAACACTGACTCATTTTGGAATGTGTCCGTTTTGTATTCAATGAACGAATTATCAACAAGTTTTTAGAGTTGTATGTAATTCTGTAGCTCTGCCTACTCCACTCTAGGAATGAAGGCGTGAGTTTATTTATGTTTATGTATAATGTTTAAGTTGATGATGGTAGAAAAATAAGAAGAAGAAGAAGAAGAAATACATTTATTCACTACACAGAAGACACACAAATAGACAAAATGAAAGATAAAAAAACGGGTAGGCAAATAAAGTACACCTAAAATTTTGCTCTCATATTTATATTTCTAAATTAATTATACACAACCGAAAAACAACAGCTTTTACTGACTTAATGACTTAATTTAGCTCTAATTGCCGCCTTCAGCTAATTTCCTTTTCTCATAACTATCAACTAAGTGATTAATAACCACCTGCACTTCACTTCACTTCACCTTTGTTTGCCTGAACTTCCTTGGCACTATGGACACCCTGAGTCAACTCAAGAAGAGCATGGAAGAAATGAAGGAGTTCTTCACCGCCAGGATGACCTCATTCGAGAGCACTGCCTCGCACACCAACACTGACCAAGGCCCACTTGATGATTTTAAAATATTTAAATCACTCATCTGGAAGGCAGTATCGAGCCTGCAGGCACAAATGGAAATGGTGGCTCATTCTTTGGAGGATTTAGAGATGAGGTCTCGGGTCAAGGTACTGCTACTGCATGGCATTCCAGAAGTAGCAAATGAAAATGCAAAAGAGACTGCAGTCACTACATGCAACCAAAGTCTGCAGGTTCACAGTGTCTCAGCGCAGTCATTTCAGGTGTGTCATCGCCTCGGAAGGCTCAAGGATCATGCAAAGCCACGACCCCTCCTTCTGCGATTTGCTTCCCTTGAGCAGCGGAACCTTGTATGGTCCGCAAAGACCAAGCTTAAGGGCTCCGGTATAACAATGTCGGAGTTCCTGACCAGTACTAGGCACTCAGTGTTTATGGAGGCGCGGCGGATACACGGGGTGAAGAACAGCTGGACGAGCGATGGGCGGATTGTCGTACTATGCGGCGACGGCTCTCGTCGGCGAGTCACGACCCTGGCTGAGCTTAGAGTGCTGCCGGCTCCGGTGTCTTCGACGGGAGGCGGAGCTCCGCCATCATCGTCAACTCCAGTGCAGGAGCCCGCCAAGCCGCCCGCGCAGCGTGTCAAGCAGCCCAAACGGACAGTGACCGTAGCCAAGCCTAAGTGATACTTTGTTGTTAACCTCTTTCACCTTCTCATTTTTATCTTTGCCTTTCTTGTTATATGTTATATCTATTCTTGTTACATGTCGGTAGTTATTTGTGCTGTGTTTACGTAACTTCCCATTCGCCATTCTGTATTTCTACCTTCACTTTGATTTACTTTTTTACTTAACTTCTATTATTTTTATTACTTTTATTCGCACATCATGACGTTTGACGTTGACAGTTGGTTGACACTTGTTTTGCGGTTTTGCGTTTTGTTTATGCTGATGACGACATCGATGTTTGTGGATCATCACAGGAAGTTACATTTTATTGAATGATAGTTTCATTTTCATATACTTATACCATTTTCCTTTTTTTTTTTTTTCTTTTTTTCTTCAGATCTTATCGTGTAATTTAAATATTGATGTGTACTTATATCTTGATCTGACTTACCGACTAACAGCCAAACTTGTTTTGTATCTATAACAGCTGACGGCGAGTGATTGAGTTGAAAGTTTGATTGTCTGTTGCTGTTTTTTTTTGTTTTGTTTTTAGTCTTAAAATTTTAAAACTTTACTAGTAGTATTATACATATTATAATATATTTATATTATTTATTTAAACTGTTATATATTTATTTATGCTTACATGTCTGACGTTTTCGGCGCTAGTCATGATAGCGAATTTTTTTCCTTGTCTTCGTCAAGCCTCTACGACTCGCTAAGTGATTTATCTGATATGCCAGATCTCGGTGACCGATTGCACGCCACTTTTCCCACTTCTTTAAAACACTTTAACGTTGTCCACATCAATGCACAGAGTGTACCAGCTCACTTTCCTGACCTACTTTCAACCTTTTCTGATAGGAACATTCACGCCATACTCATTTCCGAGACATGGCTAAAGCCATCCCTCTCATCTACCCTCTATCCTTTACCCGGTTACCAATTAATTCGCAACGACAGGACTGGGTTCAAAGATGGCGGTTTGAGTACTGTTCGCGGGGGTGGTGTTGCCATTTATTTAAAAAATGACATCGTTTGCGAAATTGTGGCTGAGTCTCCATCCGTGTACTCAAAGTCACCGGAATACTTATTTCTCAGCATTTCCTTAAACCACACTAAATTACTTCTCGGGGTTTATTACAGTCCATCGTCCAACATTAGTTATTTTGATGCATTTGAGAATACGTTATCTGACCTCTGTCCACAATTCGAACATAGCGTAATCATGGGCGATTTTAATACATGCCTCATTAAAAACGACCTTCGCTCTTCTAAACTTCAATCTCTAGTAAATTCACTAAATCTCAGTATTCTCCCTCTCGGTCCCACTCATTTCCCTCATAATGGCCCCCCTTCTCTTTTAGATATTATTATTACCTCATCCCCTGATTTTGTCTCATTTCACGGCCAGTTTAATGCTGCTGCCTTTTCCAACCACGACCTTATTTACGCCTCTTTCAAAATTCGCCCCCCGAAACGTAGACACAAATTCGTCCTTCGTCGTAATCTTGGCGACATCAATCTGCAGGCCCTGCTCTCCGATCTTCACAACGCCGATTGGCAGTCTATCGAAACTTGCACTGACATCGACCTTAAACTTGAGATTTTCAACAGCACATTGCTTGCGATTTACGACCGACACGCCCCTCTGAAGCCGATGCGCGTCAAGCATTACCCTGCGCCGTGGCTGACCGAGGATATCAAAGCCCTCATGGCAAAGAGGAACCGCGCCCGCGTTAGGTTGCGCCATGATCCGTCTGAGAGAAGTCATCATAACTATGTCATCCTGCGTAATCGCTGCAACAAGAAGTGCCGGGAAGCAAGACGCCGTTATATCCATGACTCTATTCAGAATTGTCCCCCCCATAAATTATGGAAATTTTTAAAGTCACTAGGGGTAGGCAAATCTCAAACTCACTCTTCTAGTCATAAAATGAATCTCAACGACCTGAATAAACATTTTAGCTCTTCTCCGGTCACTTTAGACCCTTCGGTAAAGAATAATACACTGTCTCTTCTTGCTAATGCCCCGAACCCCGACTTTCCCCCTTTTGATTTAGGATTTATTACTCCGAAGGAGACCATAGACCTTCTGAAGTCTATAAAAACCAAGGCCGTCGGTGAAGATGGCCTAAGCTTAGACATGCTCATGCTGGTGGCGGATTCCATTGCTCCTATCCTTTCCGACATTATCAACTTCTCCTTCTCTTCGGGCTGTTTTCCTACATTGTGGAAACTTGCTCATGTCCTTCCTCTTCCAAAAGTGTCAAAACCTGCGTCCTTGTCCGATTATCGTCCTATTTCTATTCTCCCTGTACTTTCCAAAATAATAGAGCACTTTGTTAATCAAAGACTGTCTCGTTTCCTAAATATGCACAATCTTTTTAATCCCTTTCAATCTGGTTTCCGCCCCGGGCATAGCACTGTCACTGCTTTGGTCAAGGTCACCGACGACATTCGTTTAAATATAGAAAATAAACATCTGACTGTCCTGGTTTTGTTAGATTTCAGTAGTGCTTTCAATACAGTTGATTTCAATATTCTTCTCGGCATCCTCAAGACCCTAAATTTCTCTTTTTCGGCCCTTACATGGTTTGAGTCATACCTCCTTGGAAGGCGCCAGCGTGTTAAGATGGATGAAAATCATTCCGATTGGAATACTCTCTCTGCTGGTGTCCCTCAAGGGGCTGTGCTCTCTCCTCTTCTTTTTTCAATTTTCATTAATGGTATAACGACGTCCCTTCTTTCTTCTTATCACTTGTACGCTGACGATTTGCAGATTTATGCGGGGGCTGGTTTTGATGACTTCTTTTCCCTGATTGACCTTATCAATGACGATCTTGCCACGATCCAGAAATGGGCGACTAATTTTGGACTAAAGGTCAATGCAAAGAAATCGCAGGCCATTGTTGTTGGAAGTCCCCACTACATCTCGAAACTGTCTGACGTTGCGATACCCAATTTGATGTTTGACGGTACCATAATTCCCTTTTCCTCTACAGTTAAAAACTTGGGTGTCACAATAGATCAGACACTTTCCTGGTCAACTCAGGTTACCGATGTCAGTCGCAAGCTCTTCGCTTCACTCCATTCTCTCAGGCGTCTGCAGAATTTTCTTCCTCAACAAACCAAGATAACTTTAGCCCAATCACTTCTTCTTCCTCTTTTAGATTACGCTGACGTTGCTTATATGGACCTCTCAGAACAGCTACTTGATAAACTTGAGCGACTCCAAAACGTGTGCATTCGATACATTTTTGGCCTACGTAAATACGACCATGTCTCTCACTTCCGTGCACAGCTAAACTGGTTACCTATTCGTTTTCGCCGAAACGTTCACATCCTGTCGCTGCTTTTTAATACAATTTTTAATCCTCGTGCTCCCTTTTACCTTTCTGAGCGATTTAAGTTCATGGCCACCGGCTCCCAAAACCGGTTGCGCTCAAAGGCCAATGTAACCCTCGCATTCCCATCCCACAAATCCAAATCTTATTCTAAATCCTTCTCGGTACATTCGGTCAGATTATGGAATCGGCTACCGACTGGCATTAGGCAATCACAAACGGTAGACTCCCTAAAAGGCAAATTAAAGAAGTTCTGGCTTGACTCTATCTCCTAAATATCAATTATCCTCTAGATACGTAAAATGTAGTTTATGTATGTATATTTAACTATTAATATGTATATTTCTATATCTATTTATGTAGGTATTTGAATGTAGTTTTATTTTAAATTTAATTATATAAGTTTTATTGGTCTTCTTCTTGTACACTTGTTTACTCGTTGCACAACCGTTCACTCATCTCAATCTCTCAAGGGTTAGCTGGAAGAGATCCCTTAAAGGGATAAGTTCGCCTTTGTACATATTTCTATATTAATTGTATTGTTATGGTTTTTCTTTTGTACAATAAAGTGTTTACATACATACATACATACATACATAACAAACAATGTGACAGAAACATCACGGGGTGTGTCCTCGCGGTAGCGAATCGGACACTGGCTCAGCATTATGCTGAGGGGTCAGACACCTACAGCGCTGATTTTTAGCTAGTTCCGTTTTGGTGACTCACGGAACGATGTACAAAAACATATTTGGGTGAATTTCAACAAGCGTCGAATTATCCTAATTTTGGTGGTATTTTTTATTTTGTTAGTAGGGTTCACAATTATACATTTAAGGGACGTCATTAGTCATAATTAAAACAGTGTTAAAATGGCGCTTCATTATACCAAGTGGTTTTTAAGACGCAACGATTTTACTAATTAGTACCACCTAAATTGCTACTATCCACCAAAATTACTTTCCTAAGAAAAACTCACGATCAATAATAACATATCGGGCTAATTCAAATACAATCGTTAGGGAAACTTTCTTGTTATTTGTTAAAACCAAAAACGTGTATTTCTTAATTATAAAATAATTATTATTTGTTGTTTAAATAATTTTGGTGGAATCCAGCAATTTTTGCAATTTTGGTGTCTTCAGAAAAGCCACCAAAATTGTACCACCAAAATTATAATTTGTACTATTTTTTTTTATTAATAGCTAATCTTTCAGTTTAACATCAATTTAACAAAATACAGGTAAAAAGACACCATAAACATACTTGAAAGAAGTATCACACAATAAAACTTTTAGCGAAATAATAACTTATCTAAGTTATCACAATTAAAAAAATGTATTCCATACCACCAAAATTAGATACTTATGTGCTTAGCGGGAAGACGCATCAAAATGGTACAATTTTTCCACCATCGATTGCTGGAGTGGAACTGAACGAACAACTGACGCCATATTTGTTTGTTTTCACGTTTTGTTCGAGCATAAAATCAATTTCAATATTCACCACCAAAATTGACTATTTCGCTAGGACAGTTTTATTTACACTGCGCCCAGTTTCCTTTTATTAACAAATGCAATAATTGTAATATTTTAAAATACCTTACCTAATAGGGAATACAGATAACTAACATTTAAATCCAGATGAGGCTTAATAACTGTGTTCCACGGTTTATCAGTATATGCGACAAGTACAGGACACGACACCAAAATTGATTTTGTGTTGAAAATATTTTTTTACGATAAATATGATAAGTTAATAATAATTTTAACTTTGGCTCAACATGGTACTATGTGCAATATAATCTAGAAAATAAATAGTTTTCCAATACATGTACTTTACACCCCAATTATCACGTCCGCCGCTCAAAAATGGGGTTGGGATAATTACCCATTTATGAACTCAAATGTACTTGTAAGAGTGATTAAATTTTATTTTTATTTTTCATGCTTATTCGTCGTGTTTCTTTCCCTCTGCACAAACTTTTTTTAATTACTTTTAGATCAACCAAATAATTCAACCAATTAGCTGAATGGAATTTCGGACATTTTAATCAACGTTCCAATTTACACGAGTTATTATATTTGGTCTAACTTAGTAAATTAGGACGTTTGTTGTGTCTCAGGCAATCGGCTTAATTTGCCGAGTTTGTCTGACAGGTAGGGGTGGAGCAACAGGGCAGGATAACCTGTTGGAGATGACCAATACTGCCCTGTAACGGAAAAAAGGCATTATGGACAGCGACAGCACAGTAGACATATTTTTTAACTCTGAGTCTAGATTCCTTGCTTTAGCCAGCCGTCACCTGGAGTCTATAGTCTCATCAAGCTCTGTTTGCATGTAGTGTTTTGTAGTTACTTATAATTTATAACTTAGTTTCAGTAAATATTGTTCCTCCGTGATTTGATTAACGTGTGTGGCTTGACTGTTAGCGTTAATTATATAATCAATAAATATCTACTATATAAATTGTATTGCACTTCCAACTTTAATACAACCCTTGGGAGTATAATATGCTTCTATGAAATAATTGCACTTGTCTGAATGTGTGTGTGAATTTTATGAGCAAAAAGTCGAGTGCGAGCCGGACTTGCATACCGAGGGTTCCGTACCGCCGCACAGAAGGTATTATTACATGCCAATTTTAATACGCTTTTAGATTATACCATATTTAAGGGGAACAAAAAAAGCAAGGTGAACAATTTTTTTTTTTTATTTAATCTGTCGTTTGAAAAAGAAAACAACAGTTAATTGTACAACTGGATCGATTTTAAAGTGACATTCCCAAGTAGCAAAGCAGTCGTAAAAGCAAAGCTTTTTACAGCTTAAGATCGAGAAATAGTCGTTAAAAGGAGTTAAAGATGCCAACCCGTTGCATAAAAGAACTATACTCAACTCTTTAGCATTTTCGCATTTTGGGCATAAAACTATGTCGACTAAACGTTTACTCCACATGTTTACAACGCGTTTACTCAATTATTGTATAAAGGTGTCAAATTTCACTTTTTTAACACTGTAAGTTCTAAAATAGTCGTATAAAAGCTTCTTATTTTCTAATTAGATGCTGAAGAAGTCTTTAAAGCACTGTCATTCGACATTGTTCCCGTGTAAGTATTATAATGGTAAAAAAGCTGCTTATATGACCAAATAGCATCTCAGTAACTCTTAAAGCACTAAGAGTTATATAAAAGGATTCAATTCACTATTACAGCACCTGCCGAGAGAAAGTTCTCAAAGTGATTTGTTATAGCACCTACAGCAATTCAAATGCACTTTTAAAGCCATCATGCAGCAAAAAGTAGTATAAATGATCTTTAAAATCTTCTACAGCACCAAACCGCCATTTCATGAGTTTAGGTTAGTCGAGGCTCACATAATATATTCTACAAAATAAAGTGGTTTGGTATATTTTCGTCATGAACGTAAAAGCCACAAGCATAACAAAAATATTAAACTGTATATTTGTAGTCAGTGTTTTGTTTAAGAGACAGGATTTATCATGTGCAGTAAGGAACCCTAAATATTGTCTATAATGGCGTCTGCATAGTGATGTAAATGTAATATATTTTCTATTTTTCGACTAAAAGTCGAGTAAAGGTCCTAAGATGGCAAAAGTACTTCTATAATGGCGGAACAATTCCTTTAGATATTTTAATTTTATAAATAATGTCTTAATACCTCAAAAATAAGAAGGCCCATCAAAATAATAACTAGAAACATAAAGAAGTTAATCGAGAAATAAAATTTCGCATTAAAATTTAGTATGTTACACGAATACTAGCTAACACCGAAAACATATTATTTGAAAGAACATGGCTACCATTCTATAGAGTTGTTGAGTAGAAAAATTGAGTATGTTGTACCTACTTACTTCAATTGTTTTTTTTTTCTCACACCAGTTACGCGCACTTCATTTAAGCTGCACATCAAACACTTAGTACTATAAAGCTTGCCTCGTTGCGATCAATCCACTAAACAGCTGAGTGAATGCAACAAAGTAGCTATCACAGCACTATTAAGTCGAATAAAAGCAATTTCGTTGTTTTCAACCGACATATTAGTCGACTAATGGTGAAATGATTGCTATTATAGCATTAATAGTGCTGTATGTCACTTTGTCCCGACTATTATAGCGTCATTTGGCTCTTTAATCGACTATTTTACGGCAGTTATAGCACTTTAAGCTGAGTAATTTGTGCCCAAATCGCGTCGAGTAAACGTTTACAGATCTATTACTCGACAATTCTAAGACCCTTTTCTCAGCTTTAGGTGAAAATAGGAACGTGCTCTCGACTTTCATACTTGGGATAACTCCTTCATGTTGTAACGAGGTGTATCTACCTTTTCTTTTATAATTTCACCTCGTTCAGTTAAAATGATTCTGGCTTTCACCTAAATGGCTATTTTTAATCAAAATTCTAAATTTGAGTTCATTCAAAATCTACGTTCGCCTGGACACAACGACTGATCAGTTGCTCACGAGTTTCCAAGCTATGAACAAGTTCCAATCGTAATTAAAATGTTATGAATCAAGTCAAAAGTTCCTTCATCTAAATAACCCTGTTAACCCTGTTTATGGCACTTATTGTAAGTTTATACCTTTTATATCTAAGACCATTTTAAATTCATCTTACCACAGTTTTATTTTATTCTAAGTTTTCCTTTGTTGTTGTCCTCAGGTGCCTTATTTTTAAATTATTATTACTAGAGGCCTTTTTTAATAAATAACCCTGCCCTGGACTCCTGGTGTTCGTTATTACCATCCCCGTTCCTGTACCTGATCCAGGATCCCGCGACATTACCTGATCCGGCATCCTGTGACATTGGCGCTCAACGTTCCCGAACCCCACCCAGATCCACCACCAGCGACGCCGAAAATATATATATTTTTTTTAAATAATTTTATACTTACTCCTATTGTAATAGTTAGATATAATTATCTTATTTTATTTTCAAAATTCAAATTGGTTATAGTCAACCGATCCAAATTTCGATCATCCCAGTTCGGTGTTGCAACAGCTGGACGGATTTGAACGAAATTTTGAATGGAGCTAGTTTACGCCTTACAGGTCTTTTTTTATCAGGGAAAATTCAAAAGTTCTCGAGGGAAAACGATGAATGAAATTTCTCGCTACATAGGATAGCCGTATAATTAATTATATGTGGAAGAAGTCGCAGACAGAAGCTAATACTTGCCATTACTTTCGGAAGAAAAACGACTCAATCCGTAATCGGTCACTTTTTGGCATTAAAATGACGTGCTGCCTGTCCAGTAGCCATCGCAACAATAAAAGAAACGTTACCGCTCCGACACTGGATTGGTAGTTTGAAAGTGTGAAAGAGACCCACAATAGCGTCGATATTGTTCTGGCGCAGATAAGTCTCTTTTTGATTAACCACTACTTAGATCGTTCCTTAATGGGTCGTTTCACATCAATACCTCATTTTGTCAAAATTTCGTTTTGGGTCACTTTCGTTCTAAAGGTGCGATTTGATCTTTGCAAAGTATAAAACGCTTAGATCTTTTAAATTATGCAATGGAATAGATAGTAATTCAAGAGGAAGGTTTTTATCTATATTAAATTTATGAGTATGTACGGATATTTCAGAAAACTCACATACATCGAAGCGAAGCGAAGTAACTATGAATGTCAACTCCTCAAACGTTATTACTCCGTGCCCCTATTACAGATAATTCTCGGAAACGTCAAAAGTTTTCGTTTGCGACGATATTTTGCAGGTGTCTGCTCGCTCCGGATTTACAGCGAAAACAGTTCGGCCATTCATTGTATAATGAGTTTTAAGGGGTTGGTAAATTAGGTTTCATTTCATTCGAGCATTAAGATTAAATTTTAAATTAATTTAGTGGTAGAATGACCTTGTGCAGTGTTCGTCTGAATCACTGCTTTCATCCTTTAACCTGCCTTCACACAGTAGTGTCTGCATTGTTGTGTTGTGGTCCTGGGGTTGGAAAACCTGTGGAAATTACTAACATGAAGGCATTTCTAGTCTTCAACTGTCGTATGTTTTTTTAAGAACATGTGTCATAGACTAAAATATATAAAAATGATAAGGTTGCGTGAGGGTATACTTCGTTTTTTTAAGCATTTGGCTTATAACAGTCAAATTTGCTTGTATCTGACTTAGTTCCTTACGCTTTTTGAACCCTACACGTTGTTTGGTTTGACACGTTAAATTGTAACCACGGTTAAATTGTAGTTTACAGCTAGAGTTCATTTGTTTGGAACTCTGTTTGAATTTAAATTCGATCAATCAGATGCAGGGTTCGAAACGCTCCCAATTTAGTGTTAACAAGTTGAACTAAGTTTCTGCGAACGGCGTATAGTTCGACGTTGAACGAGATAAACGTCGTATGTTCAAAATTAAACCGTTTAAATTTGAGTCCTACCGGTGTCCGAATAATGTCGGATACTGTAGTATATTGTATTTCATTTTACACTTTTCGTAACTACGTCTAGTTAGCGGTACTATAAGACTACCGGATCCTGTTTCTGACGCGTCAGGGAAAACACAAATACAGCAGTTTTCAAGTATTACTTGGAAGTACAATATTTTTTCTACATACATACATACATACATTAAATCACGCCTGTTTCCCAGAAACTCTTCTGGAAAGGGGCCGCCCTAGGCGCACTTTTTCGAATCAAATCGGAGAAATACTAGAAAAGGGCCGAATCTTAAGTACCTGAAACCGACGTGCGTGCATGACTCGATGTATGAATGTTGAAGAAGCGAAAGAAATTTGTCAAGATCGTAGCAAGTGGAAAGAATGGTCTCTGCCTACCCCTCTGGGATACCGGCCGGATGTAATGTATGTATATATGTATTTATTTTTATTTTTTTGCCCATCTCTAATACGCTGGTAAACATCTGAGTCTATTTGTGCAAAATGTGGTTACTGAATTATCAACAAGTTTTAAAAGTT
Source organism: Acleris laterana (assembly GCA_963966035.1). Lineage (NCBI taxonomy): Eukaryota > Metazoa > Arthropoda > Insecta > Lepidoptera > Tortricidae > Acleris > Acleris laterana. Next base: position 12,253,071 of record OZ014460.1, read on the forward strand.
GAAGGTAAGTCTGTTGCTCTGCCTACCACACTCTGGGATAACAGGTGTGAAGGTATGTATCTGTATGAATGTAGTATTACTATAGAGGCCGGGAAGTAGCGGGTTGCCGGTCGAGTGATATAGACGGATAGTTACGAGGCTGGTATAGTGTATCCCTAGTGTATAACCCCATGTATAGTGCTTTACTCAAACATATGCAACGAAATAAAAAAGAAATCACACAAAAATGTAAATTATAAATATTTTCATGTCTCATATTCTGAAAGTACGCCATTGTTTATTGTAGAAGCGGCTTGAAAATGATACCTATCCGCTTTAGGGAAGAAAAGTAATTGCATGTTAAAAAAAAGTACCAGGAGCGCAGCGGTAATTAGGAGGCATATCAGGCATAGCGCAACATAGATCGCAGGTTTAAAGGCATAACAGACTAACCAGTCTTTAGACGAGTTTGCGAGTAGAAACACGTAAATAATATAAAACATTTCAACTAACACGCCCATTCGTTAAGTAAATTATGAATCGTATTGTACATGGAATAGAGTCGATACGCGACTACTTGATCTCCAAAAGTAGTTAAAGTTATTAGTTACCTCATGACAATTAAGAGTTGTATCAAGTTGGTGTCAAAACTGCCAAGTTAGTTTGCTAACGAGGTGGGAGTTTTCCACATAGTTGTGTGATTCTTTTTAAGGGTTCCGTACTCAAAAAACTTGTCATCAGTAATTTGTGAAATTGAAAAGTAGTTTGTATAGGGGACACCGTTGATGTAGGAAAACATATTAAAACTTTTATTTGGTTATCTTGTGTTTTTTTTTCTTCTTCCTATTTATTTATAGACTAAGTAGTATTATTGTAGTATTAAATATGGTTAAAAACGACTGACCGCTGAGTTTCTTGCGACATTTCTTTTCAGCAGTGGTCTCCTCTTGGGAACCGCTTGTAGATTCTTGACGTGTAAAAGTGCCCGTGCGGCCTACTTACTGAATAAATATATTATATCTTTTATCTTAAAAACGAAAAATAAAATTATAAGATCAGTTTGTGGTCAGTCTGGATGGCTGTCTGTCTATTGCCGAACATCGTAATTTTTGGTTATATCACGAAAATATTGTATTAACAAAGAAAACTGTAGTCGATGTGTGTATAGTTGACCAAGTCCATTACCACTTTTTAACCTTAATATCATACAAATAGAGTCAAAAAGTGGTAAGGAGTGTTTTGGTCGACTACACATGTAAGATTTATTTTTTTTCAATGTTGAACTTTTTTCTTAAATGTACCTATGTCTTTTTATTTGTGTAGAGCAATATCCGGTACCTTAATAATTCATCAATTTCAGTGAAGTCTATAATTTTGATCAAAATAGCTGTACAATACCTTACTATTTACTGTTGTAGTAAAACAAAATGTGTTGTACCGATGACGGAACCCTTTACAAGATACGCCCGACATGCTCGTGACCGGTTTTTTGTGAAGTGAGATTAGCTCGGTCGGTAAGGCTTTAGGAAAGTAAAGTAAAGTGTTTTATTGTTTTCTTGTTGGATTTGCTTTTTGCACGCCGTCTAATTATTATAAACTACTTTACAAATTGTCATCATCATCGCACTTATCAATATTTTTCTTCCAAACATCTCTATTAGCCGTTATCTCAGTATTCACTCTCTTATTTTTCATATCGCTCTACCCACATTCCATCCATCTCTTCTTAGGTCCCTTTCCGCTATTATACTTTCCCCATTCATTTTTAAAAGTCTCCTCGTCACATGACTAATTCCTCTTTATGACATATCCACACCATGATAATGTATTCCCTTCCTTTATTTCTCTCGCTGGCCCTACTTTTAAACTTCCTCTTACATAGGTATTCGCTCCTTATACTACCCATTTTTATTACATTGTTATAAATATAAATATAATAGGACAAGTAAGTTAGTTTGTCTTATTTTTAGTCTACAACAGTTACATATTTTGATTGTTTTTTTAATTGAAATTTTATCTATCTTTCAAACGATGTTTGACCTAATTGGTAGTGACCCTGCCAATCTGTGATGCTAAGTTCGTTAAAGGTTAACACATATAACACACATTCACAAACAGACACACATCACGCACACTTACACATACACACATTTATATGACGAGCGTGAGAATTTGTTCTCAAGTCTTGTTTTTCACTATATAAACTTATATTACAGTATTAACTTAGTCTCGAAATCATTCAGAGTTTGGAAACATTTTCCAGTTCAGCATGAATTTTTTTTTCAATAATGCTAGGCTAAGTGTTATCATTGTCTGTACCAATAAGTTAAGAATAAGTGCCCATCTTTTATATCGCATAATTATCATTGTCAAGTACCCATCGTATAAGCCTAGAGCTAAGTACTACTACTACTAGTAATACTAGTAGTAGGTCAATTTATGAAAGTTGCTCCTCTGATCTTTATCTTTCTATTCTTGGACGAGTTGCAATAAGTCTTAAACTCCACAAGACCGATTTGTTTCCTACTCGCGCCATGTCCGCGGCTCGTAAACGTAACGAATGGCACGATCGCTCACGTCAGTTACACGTCGTAAGCCGATAAAAGTGCTCTATCGGCCGCCATTTTGTTATCTATCAATACTATTGTAAACTTACGACCATGACGTAACGTTTTTGTTACAAGATGCAAAAAGTGGTAGAAAATACGTATACAAAAGAACGTAAAAAAAAAGATTGCAAAAGATTGTTGTTTTTTATTATTTGTACTTAATGTTTTGACTTATTTTGAGACGATCCTTAACGGTGATACGAGTAACTTCTTAGTTCTGTATTGTTATTGTTATCCTGACTTCTTATTTCTATTTTGATTACCTATATTAAAATATTGTTGACGATTCCAATGTAATTTCTTGTACTTTTGACATAACATGCAATGTATACTGTGACTGACTTTGGAAAATAAATATCATTCATTCATTCATTCATTCAACGCCCACTGAACCCAAAAAAAAAAATAGGGTTTATTTGTACCAAAATATGCCAAGATATTATGTTTTCGTCGGTAAGTATAGGTAATAAGCGTCCAAAATAAATGAAAATTATATGTTTTTTATGTTGCGTCTTAAAAAATAAAAAAAGTTTAGTTGATTTGGGACGGGGTTAAGATGGACACTAACCTTAGACCATCACATAAAAAAAAAGTGTACCCCAATTAAGGACTGAAATTAAAGTACTTTAACTTTGTCAGTTTTGTGACGATTATATTTATATTTTATTTTCTTTATTATTTCATTTTCTGTAAATTAGGTTTTTTTGAACATATGTTTTGAATATAAAAGTAAAATAAAAAACTTATACAAAAAATTAACAGGCTGTTTTTTTTTTATTAATCTCAGTTGCCATTTGTTACCGTCAAGTAAATATAAAACCAATCGTAACGTTGACAATAGAATAAATGTCAAAGCAACGGTTTTACTGAGAAGAATACCAGTTCTTGAAGAAAATAAAAACAATAACCCCCTTACTTATATACCTGGAATAAGTTTGGAATAGTTTATGCCATGCGTTGTCACTTTTTGTCAGATACAAATGTCACAATTACAGATAAGGACAAAGCATGGCATAAACTATTTGAAGCTTATTCCTCTTTTATAAGTAAGGGGGTAAGCGTTAAATTCGGTGGAGAAATTGAGTCACATAAAAAAAAAAATCCTCAAATAATGTGAGAATATGAGACAAATATATTTAAATTTTCATTTCGACGAATAAGAAACCATTATTTTTTTTTATAGTCAGTTAAAAAGCAATTAGGATAGTATAAAGCAACATACAAACATACGATTGCCATAACTTCGTTTGATCTAAGATATAACATAACATAACATCTAAGATATGTCTAAGTATATCTATATATATGTATATATCTAAGATATGGCTTAATACAATCTTGTTCCAATACTGAGTAAAAACACTTAAGAGTTTCCTAACAAGTAAAAAACTAACAAGCCAAAGAGTATCGGAGAACGAACTTCGCAATATAATTAGACGAAAAATAAAAATGTAAAAGTGCACTGATTTCTCGACCAACTTCCTAGTTTTTATGAAGCATACTTAATTTCTATCAAACTTAGCTCCTTTCATAAGCCATAGAGTTAAGAAAACCATGGAGAGGCTGTTTAATAAAGTAAAATTAAACATTTGACCACGTCTGACTCTTTCTACATCTCTAATTCAGCATCTTATTCTAGGCTAGGATATTACTATTTCAGGAACTTGGATTCATTTTAGTTATATATAATGATTTTAAGCTATTTTTAGTTTGTACGGGGAATGGATAGATTTTTCTTAGTGACGTGATTGTAAATCTTATGAAAGTTATAATCTTAAATCCTCTTAGAGAAACTAAAGTCACGGAAATCTTTAGGTTGACCAGGGTAGTGATTCTCTGAACAACGACGGTCGGACGGACGGGCGAGTGAATGTCCAAGCGGCGCGTTTAAGTAGTCCCGTCAGTGCGAATAAAACATATTTTAGCGCGTGCATTTTCAATTAAGCAGCCTTATACGTTCGATCCATCGGCAGAAACCATGCCAGGAACTATGCTCTGACGGGACAACCTAAACTCGCCGCTGCGATTTCGCTCGTTCGTCCGCCCGTCCGTTGTTTTTAGAGAATCACTACGCAGAAGCTTTTAAAGCGACCATTTATCACTACTATGTTCATATTTTATATTAATATAGTGATACATAACATCTTCATCAGTAAGGACACAAAATATTACAACAGCTTCGTTTTATAGTTACAAAAAGTAAATGGTTTTTATCTGAGGTATCATATGTAAGCTTAAGCACAACTACTTTATTAATTTAACACCTTTTTTTTCGCAACATAAAACTGTCAAATTTAATACTTTTCACGTTTTCAAAACTCAAGTTATCCTGGTCATCTCCACCACTTCTCAACACGTGCAAAGCCCAGTTTTCTAGCCAGACTTAACAAGCTTACGGCCCAGGAAAATCGAGTTGCCGTCGCCGAAGCTTCTGGAACGAGGGCATTGTGGTCCGGAATGGGTTCCAAACAGGGTTAGACGGGGGCCATGTTCTTTTAAAACTTACGAGGGCGTGTGAGTGTATTAGGGTGTGGCATTACTTTAGCGCAAGTGTGACGAGAGAAGCGAAGTAGCGTATGCAACTTTTCTTGGTAGTTTACATACTGTTCATTCGGGAATAAGGTTTTTAAGAAATAGGTTAAATGTAAGCGTAAATAATTGTTATTGTACTCTATAAAAAGTTTATGAAAATAACGAAGAATTTATGTACCCTTTTAAGGAGCATAAAGAAGGTCAACTAAGCACAGGCAAGATGATAAGTTTGATCTAACACCCAATGAAGTTGCGTTATCAAGACTTAAAATGCGTTATCGACCTTGAGGACCAAATGTAATGTCTCTGAAAAACACTGTCATAAATCTAACAACATCTCGTTTGTCTCTATTGTTGTTTGTCGGACCATCTGACCCCTCTGGCCTCTATAGGGAATAAACATAATATAACCAAACATACATGCCTCACAAACATATAAAAAAACAGCTTTTATTTCCTTACGACTTGATTTTTTTTTTTTTTTTTTATATTCTTACTATTTAAATTAAGGGTTTCCCATTTTTGGATGAAGGTCGTCTCCATCTGTTGCTATCTTTCATTGTCTTGCGCAGCACAAGTTCGGGTTTTGCCTGCTTTGGCTTCTAAGTCATTTTTGTTATGTAATGGCCTTCCCCTTTTTCTCTTTCTCACTCCACTTTTCGTCTTTTGCGTTGCTATGTGGATGCCCATTTCCACTTTAGCTTAGCAACCATTTGAAGTATCAATCAATTTCGTTTTAGACCGTATTACTATGTCAATACTTTTAACCGGTTAAAAGTATTAAAACACGGTTCCACGAGCATAAAAACATAAAAATAAACAAAGTAAAAAACATCATCCTCTTTTTTAATCGAGTAAAGTCACAGTTTTTACTGTCAGCCAAAAATGTTAATATTAAATTGCAGACGAGAGAACTAAAAGTTTCAAGCCAATCTAAGTTTTCTTGAGTCAGTCTTCAACTTATCCAGTGCCAACCTTTCTTATTCTTATAGTAAATGGGCTCCATAGGTACTACTTGGCATTGAATGTAGCTGTAAACTCAAAGCTTGGTACAAGTTTGCTATGAACTACAGGTATACAGAAAGTCATCTTAAACTAACTAACAAAGTCAAAATCGATGGGAGCGAATCCTGTTAGAGGGAGTTTCGACGTGTAGTGATGAAAGGTATAAAGGGATATCTGGCAGTTTAACAATTTTTTTTATTAAGAGAACAATAGACCTAGTCCTAAACTCAGTTCTAGGCATGTACTATGGGTACTAGACACTTGTATAAATACTGATATCGAGAAATACATGTAGCAGGGAGCGAATTAGACTTAATGATTGAGATGATTGAAGAAAGAGAATGGCTGAGAACGATGTGGGCGTGAGAAAGATAGATGATGACTATAACAAGAGTGATAAGACGTGTGCGCTACAAGAGCTTTTAAATATTTTATCTACATCCATATCATAACTGGCTATGCAGTTCGTTTTACGGTGAGCGTAAAGGACATAGCTATAGCAGTTGTATGGCTCTGTGCTATTCTCTCGGCGTAAACTAAACTACATATCTATGTCATAATAACCCCTCAAAAATTATGAGCAAATGGCCTATATTAAAAAACCCGTATCTGAGGTTGTACTTTAATGTCAACATTATAGTATTGCATGTCATTAAAGTATCGCTGTTCCATGTGGTTGCATATTAATGTTCACTTTAAAAAATTATAAGGATGTAGATAAAGTTATGTATGCGAATGTACACATAATTAGGCATTAAAACACTCGTGTGATCTTATTATGAAACTCGCCTTTCGGATCGTTTCATAAAACCATACTCGTGTATAATTATTAATACCTCTCATTATGCGCCAGTCATATAATTAGTTTTTTCCACTGTTAAACCCAGAAACCCTCAAAATTAATTCAGTTAACTGTATGATTTTATTCCTGAAACCCAACAGCTACATACATAATTAAATACATAAAAATAGGAAGCGAGACCAGTCAGTGGCTCACTCTGAGGTCTGACATCGATACTAAAACTATCATCAGGTTGACCTCTGGAGTTAATGGAGAAATATAGGTATTTAGTTTTCTGGGTGTTTAATGTAAGAAGATTATTATAAAGCCATTCCACTACTAATCTCAAGTTTGACTCTGAGTTTTGAACCTCTTCCGCGCACTAGGATTGCTGTGTCATCGGCATTCTATTTTCTTCTAGAACACGTTTAAACTCGAATCAAAATGAAACGTAAAAGCGCCTTAGACTCCCACGCTCTCAGCAATTAAGTCCGCTGCTTCAGATAAAGTCCACATAAATCAGGCTGAAACGGAACAGTGAAGTTTCTATAGCGTACGTACAGATATACAGTTTTCACCAAAACGATTGCTTGTAATAAGGACGTATGAATAATTTTATGGGTAAAGAAAAATCAGTTCTAAGTTGTTGGTGATAATGTTGTAGATACTTTTGGTGTTTAGAACTTTTGTGCCTTTTTGGATCAGGATGATATTAGGTAGGGTATTCTTTAATATAAAAACGGTAAGTACGAATTCGACGCTTATTTCGATTATTCGAAAGCATAAAATCGGAATTTGGTACGGTCACGAATGTAAATTTGGGGCCCATTTAAAAAAAACGATCAAGTGCGAGCCGAACTGGTGCACCCAGGGTTCCGTATTTAAGATACGAGTAATACGCTTAGTAACCGCAAAAGAAAATACTCATTTTGTTATGACTCCCCATTTATAAGTACTATAATGAAACCCAGAGCACAGAATATAACCACGAAACACTGATTGGTTCTCGCGCTTCGAAAAAATGTCATCTGCATAGGTACAGTCACCACCCGCGAATGTTACGCCACTTGCCACTCTTCTTAATTTAACCGTGTAATGCATTTTGGGTTGACAGCCGACTTGACATATTACCCGAGTGTAGTACACGGCTAAATTAAGAAGAGTGGCAAGTGGCGTAACATTCGCGGGTGGTGACTGTACATCGGTAAGCCATAGCGGTTGTGTTTTACTGTACCTACACACACACCACGCAATTCTGTCGTCCAACAGCAGAATCACACAAGTCACAGCGTTTTGTGTTAACTAGCATCAGATTCCTCATGAGTGCTTCTATCATACCTATAAAAGACCTTTATAAAATATGTTCTAGTTTCGGCGGTAGAAAACTTTCAAAACACGGTAACTCTGCATAAGGCAGCCAAAACATCATGACTGCAGTTGTGATGTTTTACACCAAAACCGTTAATGGGTAAGGACCAAAAAGTTGGACCACAGTTAACAAACAACGAATTCAAAAAAAGTCCGTTGTGCGACGAAAACTATCCCTACATTGTATTGCTAATTTTCGTGTCACAACGGAAAAGTTTCATAGAAAATTTAATTGAGTGAGTTAGGGTGCCCGACTTTTTGGTCCTTACCCTAATGCCGTCTGACAGAACGCTGTAAGTACTAAATGCCCATTACTTCGGAACGAGGAACTAACTACTTGCAGCGTTTTGCTTTATCTGTATCACCCTCAAATCAACACGCGGCAACTGAGTGGACATGTGATTTTAAGCGTGAAACTTAAAAATCTTTAAATGCGTTTTTCTAAAAAATATGATTTTTGACTTACAGCGTTTTGCCGTTGGACGGCAAAATAGCAAGGGTGATCCAGTTTAAACTGGTTATCGATAAACTCTCCCACGACCTATTTTATGGCAGTATAGAATAACCACCGGCCTTTATGAGGTAAAAAAATATATTTCACTGAAAAAGCACTTCGCGATCTTTGTCGCTGAACTGTGTAATCAACTGGCTGAATATACAGGGGCTCTATTCTGTTCGGTAAAACCATTTTGTTTTTAAAATGTTATCGTATTGTTAACATTACGATAGTTCTTATTTACATGATAGTAATGGCGGCTACGTTAAAAATAATGCAATGAAAAAGTATACATTTAAAAGAAAAGTTTCACGTTCTTTCTTCTTGTCATATGTATAAACATTAAGATTATTGAAAAATTAAAGAAAAAACGTGGATTCAAACCTTTTGGAATTTTAATCCAGATTTTTTTTACAAACATTAGATAAGTAAAGAGATATTATGGTAGCGGATCCCTTTGACTGTCATACAATATATCGTTACTCATAATGTATTGTGTATTTTTTTTTGTCATAACTTCTTTCAGGCTGAAGTTACAGTGTTTAATAAACCTTTATCGTGTAGATTAGTTAGGGTAGGTTAGGTTTGTTTTATAAAAATCCTGAAAAAATTACCGTGTCCTGAGAACAATGCATTTTGACTTGCGTAAATTATGGCTTAAAACACATTATGACTAAAAATTATTATATCAGTCAAAATAAAGCGTTAAAATATTTTGTAAAAAACAAAACTCAATTACAAATACGTTAATGCATGTTATTTCAACAAAACCAAGAAGGAGAGACGAAAACAAACAAAAAACATTATTCAGATTCAAAACCATGCAATCTGATTATGTATTATGTTTTATTCATGGTTTAACATACTGCTTTTACTTTATACTGTACGAACAGATGCCTTGAAATATATTTTGCAGGTGATTCGTCGAATTTGTCTCAGATTAAAGGCTGTAAAGAATGGGGGTAAGAAAAGGCGGAGATATTTTTCGAGAAATAATTAAACGACATAATTTATAACGTATTTTATTTACGGATTTTATGCTCAAGAAATGAATAATAATTTAAATAATAAAGTGGGTTGGTTTTTTGGTCTTCTCAATGTATCTATGTAAAATTAGCTCGGCACGGATATGCAGTACAATTTATTAAAACAATTTCCTAGGAAATAGCGGAGAGGTAAGGTTTCATATATTTATTATACCTAATCTAGGTTCAGTTTCCCAAAAAAAAAAAAGTGATTTTTACACTAAAGGACTTTTAGTTTGTTCATCTTAATACCGCAAGGTATAAATGTAACAATTTTCATATTACACGAATTATTTCCACTGGTTCCCCATATTTGGCTTAATTTTAACGTTTTAATAATTTTAAAAGAAAATATAACTACCTAAGCAATTTTATCATCTCCGCGCTCTCTCTACCATGTGTTTAAATGGAATCGCTTATTCAGTGGATAGGCCAGAAATGACCTGTTTTACAAGTCAAATCGGGGCGTCCACAGTATTAATCTAGCAATAAGAGCGAGTTTTGCATACACCATGTTGTCTTATTAGCTTTAAATTTAACATGTCATTGAATTAATTTCTTAACTTAATGACGCCTGAAACTAATGTAAGTATAGAAAGAATAGGAACATGTTTGATCTGGAAATATTTTTTATACGCAGGGTATATTTTTGAAAAGTGGTTTTTGACTATAGCGTATTTTCTTTTTGAAATAGTATCTATTTTTTATCGTTCTGTTTTATATAATATTATTTGCTATTTCCATTATTTAGTGGTCTCTGCCTACCCCTCTGGAAAAGAGGCGTGATTTAATGTATGTATATAAGTTGCCAGTGTCCGATTTACTGCCGCGAAGACACACTCACTACTCTTTTTATTGCTAAGTTCTGTTTTTACTTTTTTTCTGTGTGTCCTATCTTATATAAATGTATATTTTTCTAACCTATACTATTTCCACCCTGTACTCGTATACGCTCTAAGCCAAAGCAAACGTCATTTCTCTCGGTGTTTCACAAATAACTCACTTTACTAAGTTTCCAGAATTTACCTTTTATTTTGACGTGCACTTATTTTTAATATCGCATGTGAAACAGAAAGAAATACACAAGGAAGTAATATAAAACTGTCTTTTTAGGGTTCCGTGCAAAAAATTAAATCCTTATAGAATCACTCGTGCGTCTCTCTGTCCGTCTGTTTGTCACAGCCTCTGTTTGTCTGTTTGTCTCCGAAACTACTAAACCGATTGAGTTGAAATTTGGTAAACATATGTAAAAAAAGTTTTTAAAAACAGTAAGTTTCGGGGGATGAATTAGCGCATTAGAAAAAAGTTTTGCAAACCTTACTGTGTCATATTTTAAATGAAAGAGCTCATTATGAGGATCTCAAATATATTTTTTTTATTATTATAAAATAAATACCTAGGTTTGATTTAATTCATGAAAGACGACGAAAATTGACCTGATCTCCAAAACTACAGAGTCAAAAATAAAAAATAAAATGCTTATATATGTACGGAACCGGCTCCACGCGGGTTCAAGTCGCACTTAGCCGGTTTCTTATCCTCGGCAGAATTGGTTGACATATTTCTCGCCATAAACAAAATCAATAATGCTAGAATATTTATTGAGACCAATATGCGTTGAGGATGATATAGGGTGTAATATTTTATCATTGCGAGAGTCCCCGAAAGCGATATTTGTTTAGGAGAAAGGTGTATCTATTTATATGCGAAATACACGACACAAACTCGTATTGCTTTTGCACAAATTTGATTCGTAACTCGATAGTATTAATGTTTTAAAAAGAATAACAGTAAGTCAAGTATGTGACTGTTTTAAATAAAATGAAAAAACGGTTATTAATAGCTCGATTGATATTTGAGGCAGTTGCAAGTTACATACACATACACATACCTTCACTTCATTCCCAGAGTGGGAAAGGCAGAGCTACAGAACCAGCAACTCACTTGTGGATAATTCTGTAACCACATTTTCCACAAACAGGCTTAGAGGCTTTTTTTTGTGGAATGAAAGAAGATGTAGTGACTAAGATTGAAAAGGGCATGCTTCGATGGTTCAGTCATTTGGAAAGGATGGATGAAAGAAGATTGACGAAGGAGATAATACAGATCGAAAGTGAGTGGACGGGTTGGAAGGGGCCGCCCTAAACGTACTTTTTCGAGTCAAATCGGAGAAATACTGGAAAGGGCCGAATCTTAAGTACCCGAAACCGACGTGCGTGCATGACTCGATGTATGAATGTGGAAGAAGCGAAATAAATTTGTCAAGATCGTAGCAAATGGAAAGAAGTGCTCTCTGCCTTGTGATTTAATGTATGTATGTAGGCTTAGATGTTTACCAGTATATTAGTGACAGGTTGCAAGCCCATCGCCTAACAATACTACAAGCCTTTATTCCCTTAGTTGCCTCTTACGACTTCCACGTGAAGACGTGGAGTGGTATTGTAGGGCATTTATCTCAATAATCAAAATAAATGTACTTTCAAGTAATTTTCTTGGCTTTTAAATAATTCTTCATAGAACAATCTCGCCCGCCTCTCTGAGGCTCGGCGTAAAGATTCTAATACAAAGGAACCCTTCAATCGTTCCTAGTTTTACGATTCGAGTCTCAAACGGTCCGCAGATAAAATCTAACAGCAGTTGTTTAGAGGCTTTTATTTTTACCATATTTTTTACTTGGCTCGTAAAACATTTTACTAAGGTACATACGGTACTCTTGTTAGTTAGTATTTTTTTTATATACATACTTTTTGATTTTATTAGTGCTCGGATCTCTCTGTATAAACGCTGTCTAATTTGCAGTTTAAAATGCTTGTATCATACGTATTTCTCGGCCGATTTTAATTTTGATTTCATCTTTGGTAATCTCTTTTACGGTATTTTCATATTTGGTCAGTTAACGAAAATCGTTAACGTTAACGTTAAGCTACTTGTCGTCACTGAACCTTCGAGCAACGTTTAAAATGCTTGTATCATCCGTATTTCTGGGCCGATTTTACCTTTGGTGATCTCTTTTACGGTATTTTCATATTTTGTCAGTTTACGAAAATCGTTAACGTTATCGTTAAGTAACTTGTCGTCACTGAACCTTCGAGCAACGTTTAAAATGCTTGTATCATTCGTATTTCTCGGCCGATTTTAATTTTGATTTCACCTTTGGTAATCTCTTTTACGGTATTTTCATATTTTGTCAGTTTACGAAAATCGTTAACGTTAACGTTAAGCAACTTGTCACTGAATCTTCGAGCAACATTTAAAATGCTTGTATCATTCGTATTTCTCGGCCGATTTTAATTTTGATTTCACCTTTGGTAATCTCTTTTACGGTATTTTCATATTTTGTCAGTTTACGAAAATCGTTAACGTTAACGTTAAGCAACTTCGTCACTGAACCTTCGAGCAACGTTTAAAATGCTTGTATCATCCGTATTTCTCGGGCGATTTTAATTTTGATTTCACCTTTGGTGATCTCTTTTACGGTATTTTCATATTTTGTCAGTTTACGAAAATCGTTAACGTTATCGTTAAGTAACTTGTCGTCACTGAACCTTCGAGCAACGTTTAAAATGCTTGTATCATTCGTATTTCTCGGCCGATTTTAATTTTGATTTCACCTTTGGTAATCTCTTTTACGGTATTTTCAAATCGTTAATCTCTTTTACGGTATTTATTCTCTTCCGTGTGGTTGCCGGGTTAGAATAGTGCCACTCCATGTCTTCCCGTGGATGTCGTAAGAGACGGCTAAGGGAATAAAGGCGTATAGTATTGTTAGGCGATGGTCTTGCAACCTGTCACTAATACACTGGTAAACATCTTAGCCTAAGTGTGCAAAATGTGGTTACAGACTTATCAACAAGTTTTTAGAGTTGTTGGTAATTCTGTAGCTCTGCCTACCCCACTCTGGGAATAAAGGCGTGAGTTTATGTATGTATGTATTCTCTTCCGTGTTGCTCGAAGCCCTGGACCAACAGTTGTGCGCTAGGAGCAGCCCCGCGCAACTCCAATTTGTCAGATCGTAAAACATCCCAGAATCCGAATAATCAAAATTTACTCCAATAGTAATTTGCGCTGAAGTCCCGTAATTTGACGCAAGCGGGTTTCAAGTGAGAAAGTTTAAATTTGCAGTTTTATATTGGCTCAGGAAATTTTAGCGTTGAGTTAGCTCGCTAATTTAGTTTTGGTTAAAGTTTTAGTTGATATGATACTTTTGATTGAATCTATCCACTATCTAACGATTTATCTCCAATTTGCTTTACTAGTTTAAGCTATGGAGCAAATTGAACTGTTTTTTCTCAAATTTGCTCTACTAGTTTTAGTGATAAGACAAAAACATCCAATTTGTCCTTTTAGTAGATAAATTAGTAGAGCATAGTGGATAGATTCTTACACCCTGAATATTTTTGTTGGTTTTATGGCTTGTGTTTTTTCGGTTTTCCCTTCAAGCTCATTCTTTTTTTTTGTAATTTCAGTAAACTTTTAAAATGGACAGTAACATTATTTTTTTGTTCTCCTCAATCGCCCAAATGTTAGCTGGAGGAGATCCCTTAAAGGGATAAGTTCGCCTTTGTACATTCTGATTCTGTAAATATTGTATTAGAATTTTGTATTTTGTACAGTAAAATGTTTACATACATACATACATTAATATTAGCTAGTGGCCCTAGATTCGATTACCGGTATGGCTAACTATTTGTGTATTGGTTTCTGGTTCTTGGATGTTTTCTATGTATTAAAGTATTTATTCCTCGATATAGGTAAGTATTTATATCGCGGTGTTGTACCCATAGGTACAAGCTCAGAGCTTAGTTTAGGACTAGGTCAATTAGTGTGATTTTATCCCGTGATATTTAATTAAATTATTATTTTATTTATAAGTCACTAGCTTCTGCCCGCGACTTCGTCCGCGTAAATATCGATCATCATTATTCCTTCGGGATCTTTTAAATTTTCAAAGCAATGACGAAATATGATTGTTATGCGTCATGTGGCATGCGTCATTACTGAAAGTGACGCAAATTCAAGTTTTTTTAATACAACGCTACACACAGTAACTTGGCCTAAATTTTAATAAAGATTTTTAAAGTTTTTTGGATATTTTTTTCAGAACTGAATAATTTTACAAATTCATTTTTTTATTCGTGTAAAATTTAAATAATGAATTATCTTTAAATGAAGATGAAGGGGAGGAGAAACGGTTTTTTTTTTAAATCACATACATATACTCATGCTTTCATTCCCAGAGTGGGGTAGGCCAAGCTACAGAATTACCAACTATTCCTAAAATTTGTTGATTATTTTTTGGCTATAAGACAGTCACCGAAGTGTCACCATAAGGGTTCCGTCTTTTATCATTTTGGTACGGAACCCTAATGATCTGTGTACGTCCTGTAATTAGTTTTCTCCTTGTTACAGACTTATATGTAACTTCAGAGTTCCTATCTTGTTAGCTAAACTGTAGGAGTAATTACGTATAAGAAGGAAACCGTCTCGGAACGGCTTTAACTGTTCCGGAATTGCTTCTCTGGCTGGAATACTGATGTGGTCGGAATAATAAAGTTTCAAGGCTTGGGCTGAAGCGAGTGTAAGGAGCGTTGTAATATAAGATGTAGGTATCAGGTAAAGAGAGACATTTTCAGAGATTTCTAACTAAAGGGGATCCTCAGTGTATGTCCGCTTTTTTCTTCAGAATATTTGGTTTAGAGGTGTTTAAAAAAAAAGAAGGCCCCTATAAAGGGTTATTAAAGGGCAATTTTAAAACCTGGTACTAAAAATTACCAGTTACAACTAATACTTTTTGTATTTTTTATTGAAAGGATTTTGTGCGAATAGGAGGAATCTAATGAGGCTAGAATTCAGGTCTATTTTTAGTTTAGCCCTATAAAGGGTTAAAGGTTTTTTATTCAACGTATTTTCATATTGTTGTATCGTAAAAACGGTAAAACAGTTGTTATATTACAAACGTCAAATTTGTTATAATTATAATACGAACCCTAAAGAAAAACCTGAAATCTATTAAATTAAATAAAAATAAAACCCTATTTCTCCTGGTCACGCCATAACTTAAAAACGGCTGAACCGATTTGGCTGTTTTCTTTTTTGGTTATGTTCGACATTGTCAATTGTCAGAACAAGGTTTGTATGACATAATATAATAGGCTAAGTAAAGTTTTTGGAAGATATGTATATTATATTTTTTATCGATAGTCGTCATCCTAAAGATCAAGAAATTGCGGCTCTTTTATTTTTATTTCCTCTAATATTTTAGAAATATTTTTTTTAGTTATGAAGTTGACATTTGTACACTTCAATGACTGACTAGCTTGTTGCCTTCGTACTTAATGAAAAAGAAAAAAAACACTTCTATATCTGTCATTGTCAAACCAAATCAAAGTAAACAAACGATTCAATACAACGGCTATTTTCTGTTTGCTTGTGTTTCATGTGATCAGTGTTTTTAGAAATATTTTTAACGATCTCAGAACGAACTCTGGACTTTCATTTTGCCGCTTTGCTTTAAGACCTTTGCACGATATTTGGTCTAAGATTTATTTTCGAACCCTTTGGCACTTCTTCTTGGACACCGATTTCTTCCTTTTTCGACGACTCTTGCTCTGCTTTTTGATAGCCACGAGAGCACTTTTGAATTGTACAATCCACGCAATGAATTCAGGCAATCCCACACGGACTGTGGAAATGGAGTATTACAAAGATTTACTTGAATTTACTTATTTGAATTAAACCGTTTGTTTACTTTGATTTGATTTGACGTTGACAGATATAGAAGTGACAGTTTTTTTTTTCTATTTCATTAAATACGAAGGCAACAAGCTTGTCGGTCATTGAAGTGTACAAATGACAACTTCATAACTAAATAAAAGATTTCTAAAATATTAGAGGAAATAAAAGTAAAAGAGCCGCAGTTCTATGATCTTAAGGATGACGACTATCGAAAAAAAATATAATTTACATCTCTTCCAAAAACTTTACTTACCCAATTGAAAAGTCCACCGGGAAAGTCAGCCATTTTATTAACAGCGATCGGCAATCTTTGTGTCTTTATGACACACGAGTGAGAAAGACCGTGTCAGTTGCGAGTGCAAGCGTGATAGAGATAGCCATCCGAACGCTGTTAAAAATACTAAATACTGTATAAATAATGACATCACTACACTAACTTACTCCACACAAATCCACGTCACTGAAAAGCAGCAAAAATCAACAGTGCGTTTTAAGTAGAATTCCTTTAGCCTCAGCTAAAGGAAGTCTGCCTCTGGAGATTTACACAATTTAAAAATTTAAATTGTTTTTAGTGTAAGAAAACGTTGTGAGGATAACCGCGTACCGCTTTGGTTTATGGGGAGTGTAAAGTTAGAGTTAGTATTATTTTCGGTTCCACTATGGAATCCCTAACCGTCATTAAATTTGTTCTAATGCATCGCTTGTCTTAACTTTCGTTTATCCTAAAGCCATTTGCACTTAAATTTCAAAAGCTTTTAATGTTGTTATAATACAACCCTAACTTAACCGAACCGCATATATAATTGAAAAACTTAAAAAGTGGCCTGAATAATCTGAAAACGATTTTAGGGCAGATGAAAATTCGGACAACGATGTGTTAGGACAAATGTTAGGGATTCCGAGGGACATCCATTATTTTCATACCATTCGAGAAATACCGTCGATTATAAAAAAAATGCTAGATTCGAGTCTTTCAACGATAAACGACACAGTAACGATAGACAGTCGAGATATGATACTAGGAACGATAGTCGTCTCACGGTAAGGAAAAATTACGACATTTCAATGGGAACGCGGCCTAAGTCGGTGACTGAAAAAAGGCTGCAGTCGCATGAGGTTATCATCAACGTACAAGTATAAGCATTTTCCATAAAAATGCCATATATTCTTACGTACGTGGGAGTGGGGGTAGGTAATTGATAAAAATGCACAACTACCTATAAATTTTGTAGAACTTTGACTTGATTTTATTAAGAGGACCTGCAAACACCTGAAAATGGGTTTTCTGGGTATGGCGTAATCTGATACTAAGTCGACGGGTCAGACTGTAAACATGCTTCAGATGCCTGACACCTGAAACAAACTGAAACGATATTGAAAAACACTTCCAAAATATGCCTAGATCGCCACACGCCTAGATCAACCGGCGTAACAATATTCAATTCAGACGTCCTTGCAAAGATGCACTACGCTAACTAGCGTTTCTATTTGTATCGTTTTTAAACCAATCGCGTCACTGGTAAATCACATGACTTTTTGTATCGCGTCATTTACCAGATAAAATTGCTTGGCCTAAACTAAATACCCATATAACTTAATAATACCTTAGTCATAAGAAATATGTATACATTGTAATATTGTCTAGGGGACAAGGTTTCTGTAGGCGGATTACACTATCATTATTAAGTATAATTTTTGTAATTATTTTTCTATTACTACTCAGAGTTTTGACACATTTTCCTGCTCAACTACGCGTGAATACATTTATTTCTTATCGTATGTTTGATTCATTATTTTATATAATGCTAGGTAAAAAAAAAAAAAAAAAAAAAAAAAAAAAATTATGTTGACGTGAAGATGTCAACACTTTTCTTTGCATTATTTAACATTTTGTTATAAATTTGGAGTTGTTGATCGCTTAGAACGCTATTTTTCTTTTTACTTTTACTACCGCACTTCTGTTTCCTGTGGGCGACCCTGAGGTCTCCATACTTACTGTCTTTTTCTGTTTTGTGGATTCAAGAAAAATCATTTTGACGCCTCTTCTCTTAGCAACCGCCGAACCTACTTCATACTGTCATAACATAAAAATAACAACATTATTTTGGATTACTTACCGTTTTACCTTTCTATTTGATCGTGTTCCAGTTTCAGTGCCAGTTGTTTCGTGTTTTTTTTTTAATGTGCTTTTGATAATGTGGTTCTTGTTTTTTTTTATTCAAGTGCTTTTTTTATTTATTTATATAAGTGTCTAGTTTTTAATAGTGTGCATGCAACCCGCGACACAACCCGGTAATGGCACGTCGGCAAACTTACACACATGCCACCAAAATCATTCAAGAGTATCAGAGGTTTGAATATTCATGTCACTAAAACCCACAGATCATGCCTTAGCCAACATTGCACACCCATAAACGTTAATCCTCTTATTCCATCTTTAACTCCTGCTGCCATTGACCCACCTACCGGTTCTTTCCATTTTCATCTTAGTACACTTAAAAATAACTGTTTAGTTTTAAAAAGAATTCCTCGCGGGGCCAGAATCTCCGTCGCGACTCATCTTTCGCACATTATTGATAAATGCACTCAAAGCAATAGCACCGAAGACTGGCAGAACCTTTTACTTTTCTCATACCGCACCCTCCATGTCCATGAAGATGACTCGAAAGTTTCCCTCACACAAAAAATTAAAAACAACTGTGTAAATCCTTCATCTCCCTCTCTTAGTTTTAAAAAGAAATCAACTACATTTTTTAACCTTCGCAAAAACGTTGAATCGAAAATTAGCGACGGAGATTTGAAAGGCGCCGCTCGTCTCCTCTTCTCAAGCGACGTGCTGTCACCGGATACTCCTGACACCCTTTTGGCCTTACAGACTAAACATCCCCCAGCTCCTCTAACTCCATATTTTTTCGACCCTCCAACGGCAATCCAGGCTTGCTTAAAAATTCAAAATAATCATATTGTTACAGCGATTAATTCTTTTAAAACTGGTTCTGCTGCTGGTCTGGACGGAATCTCACCCCAACACCTGAAAGACCTCATTTCTCGCTCGGCGGGCGATGCGGGGACGCATCTCATTAATTCAATCACCAATTTAATTAACTTTATGTACTCCGGCAATATCAATCCAGAAATTGTTCCCATTTTATACGGTGCTAACCTCATCGCCCTCACTAAAAAAGACGGGGGGGTGAGACCGATTGCCGTTGGATCAACACTTCGTCGCTTAGCATCCAAAATTGCAGTTCGGCACATCTCATCAAAATTACAGGCTCAGTTCGAACCTATTCAGCTAGGATTTGGCATAAAAGGAGGGTGCGAGGCAGCTGTCCATGCCTTACGCACGTACCTCTCCATCGGAAATTGTGAAGTGTTGATCAAAATTGACGTCAAAAATGCATTTAACTCTGTGAACAGGGACACCCTACTGGCAGAAATAAAACAGAACGTCCCGGAAATTTATAATTATCTTTTACATTGTTACGCGGACCCAACTAAATTGTTGTACCGCGGAAACGCATTGTCTTCGGAAGTTGGCTGCCAGCAGGGTGACCCCCTTGGGCCGGCAATTTTTAGTTTAGCTATAAATCCAATCATTCAAAATTTAAAGTCAAAATTTAACGTTTGGTATTTAGATGATGGGAGTTTAGGAGGTGATGTCGATACAGTTTTATCTGACCTTTCGTCCATTCAATCTAAATTCCAAGCAATAGGTTTAGAACTAAATTTCAGTAAATGCGAACTTTTTATTCAAAATTCTTCCTTGAGTTGTTCTGTTATCAAACAAAAATTTGACAATCTAACACCAAAAATAAAAATAGTTGACAAAAAATCACTCAACCTCCTAGGGTCCCCTGTTTTTGAAGACGCAATTCCAGACTTTATTCAAAACACTGTTTTAAAATTTCAAAATTACGAGGACCGTCTTCTCGAAATAAGTCCACATTATGCTTTTTCGGTTCTTAAATTCTGTCTTTTTGTTCCTAAATTTATGTACCTGCTTCGCTGCTGCCCTTTTTGGAAATTTCAAAATCTCTTAACGCAAATCGATGATATTATTAAATTAAATTTGGATTCTATTTTGAACATTCAGCTAAGCGAGCAATCCTGGACTCAGGCATCCCTCCCCATCCGCTTTGGTGGACTAGGGATCCGCAAAATTTCTTGTGTTTCTTTTCCAGCTTTTTTGTCTTCCGTTCATAGCTCGGCCAGTTTAGTAGGTAAAATCCTTTGCGCTTTGCCCTCAAACTACACGTCTGCCGACTTGGAGGAAGCCAAAAATGCCTGGAGACTTGCCTACCCAAGCAGTAATTTTCCAGACAATTTAAATTCTCAGAGGTGTTGGGATGACATAACCTCTAATATAACTTATAACACCCTTATAAGGAGCAGTTCAGGGTCTGAGCGTGCCAGGCTCTTGGCGGTGGGAACCAAAGAAGCTGGCTACTGGCTACATGCACACCCATCGCCAAATACTGGTACTTTTTTAGAGCCTGAAACACTCCGAATTTCAACTTGTTTGCGTCTTGGTGTCCGGGTCTGCTCTCCACACATATGCCCCTGTGGCAATGAAGTCGATTGTCTGGGTCACCACGGACTTTCATGCCAAAAAAGTGCGGGCCGCTTCTCTAGACACGCCGCGCTCAATGACATTATCCGCCGGTCTCTTGCCTCCGTCAACGTTCCCGCTTTACTAGAGCCAACCGGTATCGCTAGGGACGACGGCAAGAGACCTGACGGTATGTCTTTAATTCCGTGGAGTATGGGGCGAGTGCTGGTGTGGGATGCTACTTGTGTAGACACCCTAGCCTCGTCACACCTCCGCGGAACGGTAATTAAACCAGGCGCGGCGGCTGAGGCGGCCGAAAGCATGAAGAAAAATAAGTACAAGGGTCTCGGTGCGGAATATCACTTCGTTCCTTTTGGCGTCGAGACCCTTGGTCCGTGGGGACCCGGTGCTATTAGCCTTTTTAAGGAGTTATCAAAAAGGCTAATAGAAACCAACGGAGACCATAGAGCTGGCAGCTTCCTCGGCCAACGCTTAAGCATTGCTGTACAACGAGGAAATGCTGCCAGCATCTGTGGTACTTTGCCACGGGGGCCCTTTCTTAGTTTTTAGTTTTTATTTAGTTTTAATTTTATAGTATTTAGTTTAGTGATAAGTAGGTTTTATTTTAGTTTTAATTTATTGTAAATTTATTTGTCCTGTAATTGTTTATGTGCAATAAAGGTCATTTTTTTTTATGCTAGGTTAAGTTTTATAATTGTATATTTAAAAAACGACTAACTGTTGAGTTTCTTGCGGCGTTTCTTCTCAGCAGTGGTCTCTTGCGAAGCGCTGGTAGATTTTTGACGTGTAAAAGTGCCTGTGCGGCCTACTTACTGAATAAACATCTTTTATCTTTTTTTATCTTTTACCAGTGACGCGATTGGTTTAAAAACTAAACGAATAGAAACGCTAGGACGTACCGTAGTGCATAATGGTTAGGCCTCTCATTTTGTTTACAATCGCAATATCCTTAATTCACAGGTTTGGATTGTTCTATGTATTGATGTCTCTTTTCTAATCATGCTATCTCTCTCGATTATGGATCGTTCTTATATCGCTGCCTTTTAATCATGCTATCTCTTTCATTCTTACTGAAAACAAAGGGTTTTCATTACCCAAGTGTACCAAAGTTCTATCGTTAATTACTGAGTTTCTAAAGTTGGTCGTACTTGTTTTAAACTACTTGATTTATACGGATTTAATTAGACCTAACTAGTGTGGGCACAGGTGATTGTCTTAACCAATTTGCTTTACAATCCGACGGTTGACTAACCTAACCAACGAGTTTAAGTTGTCTCGTCAGAGCGTACAAACAAAGTTTTAGGGCATGCATTCTCAATTAGGTTGCTTAAACTCGATTGTATGAGTTCGTAATGAGAATAAACACTTGAGGTCAATATGGTCATAGCAATTTAAATTGAGTATTGGCGATATCCGATGACTGAATATTAATGATGAATTTTGAACGAATTCAAATGAATTAAAAACAAAACTAACAACGATTTTGAGTTGTTACTGTTTTGATCTAGCAGTGTAAAATGTAGGTACTAGATTTTAATCTATTTTTTTAATTATCGCGTTCTTTTTTTTTACTAATCAAGCTGATAATAATGAAGACCGAACGTGGCTTTAAGAACTCCTAGAGAGGAGCAGGAGT
The DNA here is from genome assembly GCA_963966035.1 of Acleris laterana. Classification (NCBI taxonomy): domain Eukaryota; kingdom Metazoa; phylum Arthropoda; class Insecta; order Lepidoptera; family Tortricidae; genus Acleris; species Acleris laterana. Next base: position 12,275,810 of record OZ014460.1, read on the forward strand.
TTCCTAGGTAATAATGCTATAATAGTACTTTATGAAATTGTTGCATAATACCTAGTTATGTGCAGTTTCATACACTACTTTATCTACTCTTATACATTACAACAAAACGTATTCAATGAATGGCGCCAAAACCTAGCACATTACCGCACATGCGTTAAAACGGGCGCTGTCATAGACAAGTAAAAATTGGAAAGAAAACTTTTTGTAATGCTGTAAAAATTACGCGAAACGCATGTGCGTTCCATTATAAAAAAAATGATATGGAACCTCGTTGGTGACATTAACTTTAATTTTTGGATTAACTTGTATCGTAATGGTAAAAAAAAAAGTTTTTTTTTATTTCGGTATTGTGTTTATAAAGTCTGCCAATATAAATTCGTTTTGGAGTTTATAATTCGAACTTTACGATATGAGAGTAGATAAAGTTTATTATTTCCTTATAATATAGCTAAGCTATTATAAAGTATTGTAGTTTGAATACCGGTGGGTAATACCCGAGTCACTTTGATAACATAGTTTGCGGGGCTGAAAACTTGGAACCGACAATTTATATAGTTAGACGGCCATCCTGCCCTCTTGCGGAAAAAAGGCGCATATACTATATGAATTGTATTGCACTTTCAACTTTATTACAACCGTTGAGAGTTTAGTATGCTTCTATGAATTAATTGCACTTGTGCCTTTTTTCCATAGGAGGGCAGCATTTTAGTTATACGAAGTTCTAGTAAAGGTACGAAAGGCCATAAGTCACGTTAAGTTCTTCCACTAACTTAAGAAATGAATGCATAATTTGAACATTATATAACTGTACCTACTATATTGAGTAATTAAGTAAGTAAGTAAAACATTTATTCACAACAATAACACACAACAACAAAAAATAAGTAATAATAAAAATGAATAAAATGAGACGACATGTGCTAATGTTGCGAAACGGTTCCAACTCAGCATGTGCTGACTGTGAAGCCAACACTGGTCTTCCGTTGGGGCCGCTCGATGAAAACACGGAAGGTGATACATACATTATAAATATTTGATTTATTGAAACAAAATGAAACAAAAGCAAAATAGAAACAAAAAACAATAATTATAGTTAAAACTAACGAGTGTGTTATTAGATACTTTAATGATTATTTTACTGCCATTTCAAAGGTAGCCGCATATTTTGAGCTTCCTTTGAGACATGTCCAATTAAAACGCAGTAACTTTAAGTTTACACATTTATTTAGCTCACATTAATGTCTTACTGTAAAAAGAACCATTGTAATATTCCCAATAGAGTTGAAATTTCTTGAAACTCTTCTAGTGTTATAGGGTGTTTTTAATGTTAGTGGTGTTGGCACAAATATTTCAAAGAACTTATATAAAGTTACGCTTTTTCGACGGAAAATTCTAAAGTAAGTATACGGGAATGTTTATCGGAAAATGCCTTTGATGGTGGGGGAGAATTATTAGAACATTTTGTTTAAAATTTAATATTTTGCAGTGAGTGATATTTCCCGGTTATATTGCCTCAAAGGCGTTATTATGATGGGAAAAATATCTTGTATTATCTTTAAGTAAGGTAGACGTCCGAATGCTCGTGGCTGTACAGTCAGCATCATTTGCGGGTGGTACCTACCGCCTACCGCCAAACAGCAGTGTTCGCATTGTTGTGTTCCGGTTTGGGGATAAGACACCCGGTGAAATGACAAGCATAGAGGCATTCCACCTTAGTCCTCAGGGTTGGCAACGCATTTGCAGTCTTAGGATTGCATTGCAGTCTTGTGAATGCGAATGTCTATGGGTCACAGTTTCCACTTACCATCAGGTGACCTGTGTGCTCGTTTGTCTTCTCTATGCTATAAAAAAACAAAAAAAAAAGAAACAAAAGGAGATGAGCAGAACAACATGCTCCAAATGATCTAGACACCACGTATTCTTTTGACAATAGAGTCAAGTGCAGATCACTTTGACCTCTTTGGTTGCGTAGCTACTTCAACTGCTGACTGTACAAGTACGAGTACTTTCCCCTTACTTTGAACTGCAATAAGATTAACATTACTTTTATCACTTCCTCATTTCAGCGATGAGACATGTTTGTGGCTTTGTGACTCGCCAATTTTTAACCGACTTCAAAAAAGGAGGAGTTTTCCTTGTTAAGTCTTAGGTATCGATTATTAAGTATAAATAAACGTTGTAAGTACATTACATTTTGTTTTGTCCAATACTTCTTTGTTTGGCACCGACTTCAAATGGTGTTGTTTTAACTTAAAACTATATTTGACAAAAAATAGGTATAAAAACGTAGTTCATAAGGTTATTTGTACATATAAGTAATTGTTGAGTTTAAAGTATTTACCTACCTAGCAATAGTTTTATTTTATTTTAGGTAGCTGTACGTGTAAGAATTCTGTAAATATTTAATGCTCCAACTTCAATCAAACAGATCAGTAGGTACACATTATAATAATATTGTATTTTAATTAATAGGTAATTAGGTTAAAACAATAAGCGTAACATTGTAATTTTGTAAATAAATCATTATAATTTGTAAATACATATAACTAGATTGGTAAGTAAAATAATGTTGTATATAGGTTAATTTTGAATATTATTAAGAATAGGTAGGTAGGAAGTTTAATAAGTAAAGTGTTTGATGTAAATAATTAAAAAAAAATGCGCCGTTTTGGCCTTTGAATTAAATAATTAGTTAATTCAGTTTATTTTTCGCTTTTTAGTGGTTTTAGTTAGGGAGTTTTAGTTTAATGTTTTTTTTGAAGTCGGTTTAATTTTTTTTTTTAAAAGTATGTTTTTAAATAAAGAAAAGGACTGCCAGCAGGACCTGACGTTTACTCATACACTCCGATTGACTTTTGATATTTATAGAAATTACTTTTAGTGTTGTATTTATTTGGTTATTCGTTGTAAATTAATTATTTCTCAATCGCTCAAAGGTTAATTGGAAGAGATACCTTAAAGGGATAAGCTCGCCTGTTATATTTTGTCTATTTTATAATTGTGATCTCTTGTTTGTACAATTAAGTGTTTACATACATACATACATACTAATATTTTTTTCTTATTTTTCGATATGGTCTACATATAAAACCAAATTCTAATTGACTAAAGTAAAGGTCCCATCTCGTAAAATACATGAAAATGTTTTGTGTACATGTACATTTTGAGTAATAGAAAAGAAAGTTAGTAGCGTTTGCATCTTCGCTAGGGCGCTAGATCGGAAGATCTTGCCAAGAAAATTTTCCGTGCTCTATTGACAGAATCTATGGAGTTGGCTTAGCAGTCCACACGATCTGTCATCAGCTTACGTCAATCCTATACATTTTGTCGATTTTCCGAAATCGCTTACTCAACGTTATGCATCTTGACTCTCCCAGCTCTTGCTATAATGTAATGCCTTTGCCGGACGTGGAGTTCAATGTTGATCGAATTACCTTCACAGCAAGATGCCTGAGAAGTAAGTATAATAATTTGACAGAACCATTTTCTAAAATCGTTTGTAGCAGAATATGACGGAGCTCCGCTTTCATGGAGCTCCTATTTCTGGGTGCTTTGGCCCTTCGGACCAGCTTCAAAGCTAACCTAACCTAACCTTACCTAAACCTACCTATCTTTTTCGACCTAGTTACAAGCTTGTTAGGAATCCTGCTCGCCAGGCATCTTGCTTTTAAAAAATTTAAAAATTGAAAATTGTAAACTATTTATTTCAGGTTTCCCCATAGGATAGTTAGTAAGGTTTGTTAGGCTTTTAAGACGTCCTGCTCGATAGGCATCTTGATTTTTTGATATCCTTCGATAGGCTTCTTGCTTTTTACGCATTTACATAAAATGTAATACAAATTTTAGTTCCTCAACTTTTAAAGTTAATAAGGACGGCAGGTTCAATTCAAAAGGAAAGTATTAAAGAAAAACTTCAACTTTTATCCCGTTTAACATTTCCGGTCACAAAAAACCCGGGACTCAAAAGGGAAAAAAACACACTCACTGGAACTAAAAGTACCGTCGCGCTGGAAAGTACAAGTTGGGAGTTTTCTTTACAAAGTTTGGACACTTCAGTGGAGCATGCATTTTGTTCGACCATCCGGGTTAAATTTAAAAGTTTGGGAAGCTTTGGAAAATAAGGACTTAGTACAAATAAGTTGTGTTTTGCATTAAGCTTTGCTTAAGTTGGATTTAGGATTATTTTGTATTGTTGAAGAAATGATTTTAAGTTATTGTTTAGATTGTTTTACAGAATTTCACCTTATAAAATATTACTTTTCGTAATTGTGGACATATTTATTATTATCATTATTAAAATGTTGTTAAGTATACAATTAGTAAAATCACTCACAAGGTCCTAATTATAAGAAGTAGGTATTAACTTAGTATTTTGTTAGAGCGCCTTCATTTTTATGTTGTCCTGGTGTAGACACTATTCGTCGATCCGTTCACGTTTGCAAGGACTTGTTGTTAAATAAATTATTCTAGTTAAGGCTTTTGACGTAGAGACCTCGTCGTGTTGTTCCCATAGCTTTTTTATAAGTTTAAGGTTTATTGACCTTTACATTTGTAATGATTATATTTTTGGTAGTTTTAAGAATTAATTATTTATTACTTTATTACCTAATGTAACTTACTTTACTTAATGTAACTTAGTTTTAAGTACTATTTATTATGTTTTTATGATTGAGAAAATGACCTTCTGCTGGAGTTTCTTGCGGTGTTTCTTCTCCGCAATGATGGTCTTGTCCGAAGCGCTGGTAGACTCACCCTATATTACCGACGTGTAAAAGAGCCCTCATGAAATATTTTGAATATTGAATTTTCATTTTTTTTTTTTTTTTTTTTTTTTTTATATTATAATAGAGGGAGGCAGACGAGCAGGCGGCTCACCTGATGGTAAGTGATCACCGTCGCCCATGGACACCTGAAACACCCGGGGGGTTAAAGAGGTGCGCTGCCGGCCTTTTAAGAATGTGTAGGCTCGTTTCTTGAAGGTTTCCATGTTAAATAACTAATTAACTAACTAACTAACGAACTAAATAAATAATTAATTAATTAACTAACTAATTAACTGTTAATTTAAATAACTCGAAGGTGAACTGTTACTAACCAATGTGATATACCCTATAAGTTCTATTTTTATTTGTAGCAAAAACCAACCAACCAATTTCAAGAAAATACTTTAGTTTATTAGAAAACACAATAATAGTAATGAGGCCGCCACTGTACAGTCACGAGATTTAATTTGGTACTCACCTTAGGTCCAAAGTCAATCTGACATTCTACAACAATAAGGTTGAGTTTCCTAAAAGTTACAAATGACTTGACAGCTTTAAATGACATTGACGACTTCAAGCATATTTTTCTTGAAATGGGTCCCAAATTAACGCTCGTGACCGTACATCCGGCGAACGCTCGGCGCAGTCTTAATTCAAGGTCGACACCAAACGCAAAGGCAAAGCAAAAAGGTTCTACCATCACTAATATGGTTAAGTGAGATAATAAAATACATGGTGAGCTTAGGACTTTCAAGCAAAAGTGAAGCTAAGTACCTAAGTATTATTTTATTTGTTTTAATAAAAGAAAAAACAAGGGCTCAAAGCTCTTTAAGTACGCTTAGCGAGACGCTTTCAAGGAGGCGAGAAACCTAAGTTATTTTTTTATTTTACGCCTGAAACAGACGTGGATTAAGTATCAAAGCGAAACTTTGGAATGGTTTCTGAGTTCGACAAAGGGGTGCAATCCGATCGAAAGGGTGAAGTTTCAGTTTACTATTGGTTTTTAGATGTTGCAAACTTTTATGTGAAGAGGTGTTAGGTGAGCAGAATTTATTAGAATACTTAGAACTCTTTAAAATATTTTGAACTTTTATGTTAAGAGGTGTAAGGTTTGCAGAATTTTATTATTATTATTAAGGGGCGGGAACAATCTCACACCAATTGACCTAGTCCCAAACTAAGCTCTAGGCTTGTACAATGGGTGACAACGATATAAATACTTATATGGAGAAATATATACATACTTAAATACATAGAAAACATCCATGACCTAGGAACAAATAAATATTCGCGCTCATCACACAAATATCTGCCCTTACCGGGATTCGAACCCAGGACTTCTAGCTTCGTAGGCAGGGTCACTACCCACTAGGCCAGCGCGTCGTCAAGATAAGATACTCTTAATATTTTTATACAATATTTAAATGCACAAAAAGGTTGCATAAACAATCCTATGACCAAACAGAAAGTCTACTCACTACATAAGTATGAAGGATTTGCAGACGGTCTTTTTTTATGGCATAGAGAAGGCAAACGAGCACACAGGCCACCTGATGGTAAGTGGAAACTGTGACCCATAGACATTCGCACTCACAAGACTGCAATGCAATCCTAACACTACAAATGCGTTGCCAACCCTGAGGACTAAGATGGAATGCCTCTATGCTAGTCATTTCACCGGCTATCTTACCCCCAAACCGGAACACAACAATGCGAACACTGATGTTTGGCGGTAGGTTAATGGATAAGATGGTGGTAGCGATCCGGACGGACCCTGCACAAGGTCCTACCACCCGCAGGTCTTTGGACTTCACGTAAACTATTACTCTATGGTTGTTTTGTATGCCAATCGAATTGAGCATTTATGTTCCCCTTTTAGCGAACAAACATGAATTTAATTGCTTATAATAACAGGAACAGAGTTATTAATTTATCTCCTTGTTGATTATTTCAATAACTAGTTTATCGGGTTCACGTGCTATGTATTTAAATGATTACTTAGGAAATAGTTGGCGAGATACAGTCAACAACACAAGTGTTTACCGGTCTAAATAATGTGATTAAGACAGGTTGCCCATGAGGTACCGCCCGTACGGACCGATCGATTGATTAACCGTTAATTTACATGTAACTGTTTTGCTTTAGTTAGAAATAGAGGTTAAAAAAGAAAGGTATTGTTATGTATGTTTGCTATAAAAGCAAGTAAAATAGATTTTTGAGTCTGTACAATGGATACTCAATGCTCAATTCTTTATCGCTATTCATAATGGTGGATTAGGGGGTTATTATGACTATGCAGTTCAGTTTACGCTGAGAGAAAAAAATAGAGCTATATGTATAGTTGCTATAGCTCTGTCGTTTATGCTCGCCGTAAAATGAACTGCAAGGATATGTCATTATAACCCCCCAGGTTGAAATACGGTAATTTTATGTCCATTATGAACCCTGTCGGGCGCAGCAACGAGAGAGGAGGACTTTTAATAATATGTGTAGGTTATTTTACTTATACGCCACGCACACTACGGCAACGCTTAGCGACGACAGCAATGCACTCAGAGACAACGTGCATGTGCATCTACACACACAAGTATAGCTCACCCACTTTCATGAGATAATACAACAGCTGTTCTGCATGCAACTTGGCAAGGCCTTGGGTTAATATTCCACGTTGTATTAGCACAAATTGCTTCGATATCGTAGTTATATTTATTTATAATATTTATAAATAAATAAATGTCAGGGAGATGATTCCACACAAATTGACTTAGCCTCAGAATAAGCTCTAGGCTTGTACTATGCAGCCCTCCTAAGACCGAAGATGGTATCTCAGAATAAACTGCCGTAGCAAGTGCAACCCCATTACTAACGAAAGAGGGTTGAATTTTCTTTGGCTATTGAATTTGAGATACAGCCTTTTGGTTTATGAGGGTCATGAAGTATAACACAACCATAAACAAAAAAACTAACATTATAAGCTTAAATAGGGTTATATTTATGTTATTTGGGTGTATCTTTGATGTGCCCAAATTCTAGGCACGTACAAAAAAAAAATGGTCGTGTAGTCGATTTACGGATGATAATTTTATGTGATAACGTTATAATCAGGGATCGGAAATTCGGATCGATATTTACCTAAAGTTGGCAAAATCCCGGAAAATGTTAAGCGAATATGGCGTCGGCTTCTTGAAATTATTATTTTAATAATATAATTTTCGGGATTCTGGGTTTCTTTCTACAAAACGTTTATTTTTATTAATTTACATTTAGGATAAAATGTTCCGTCAATTTGCTCCTCAGACTTCGTTAGGTTAGGTTAGATGAGTTACCTGTAATTTTTTTTTTGGTGAATCTTTATTTAAAAAATAACTTCAAATAGTGAATGTAAATACCTACTTATGGATTTATGATAGCGCAATTCATTTATTCCGAAATCCCGGGAATTTTATTAATAAATGAATATTGAGTCCGCCTCCATACAACTGAACAACAACGCCGCCGCCAAAGATTAGGTAAATATCGATCCGAATTTCCGATCCCTGGTTATAATCAACCGTCATAAACACACAAGCCGAACGCTTAGGCTGATCGAGCCTCTCTATCGCTTGTTCCGCGCTCTCGCTTGCACGCTCCGCTCAGGCGGAACGTGACACTTTTTCGCTGTCACGTCAAAATATATTTGAAATAATTCAAAATTAATAAATAGGTACTTTATTTTGAATGTCTTTGATTCATATTTGGTAATATATACACAAATTCAAAATAAATGTGATTAAATATTGCCTAAAGTATTGGAAACATTAACTTAAATAATTTCTAAGGCAACCGGTGCAGAAACGCAAACGGGAAAGTTTCACTGTACTGTATTGAATTACCCAACTTTCCGCAAATATACAAGACATGTATATACTTGTATTTGTATCTGTTTTCTTTATCTGTATGAAGGATATGGACTTAGTTGTTTCTTGTTCTTCGGGTGTAATAATTTAATTTGGTTTATTCGAGTTGGGAGTTCACAGAAGTTTTTAACTTGAATACAAGGGATCCTAACGTTGAAAACTCAAAAATGTTGGTTTTGGTAGATTTTATTTCACTTACATGATTTTTTGACCAAGACAGTTGGATAGTCGAATACATTGTCATAACTAGTAAATAGGGCGTTTTACTAGGGCTACTGCGATGAATGGATCGAACGAATTTAATATCACGTGTGATTGTATGTATATACATAATTAAATATTGCCCGTAGGTGAACTAATCCATATCTTCCAGATAACCTAAAAAATAAAATAAATAAAAAATGGCCACCTTTTCCCGTTAAGCTGACTACTCAAAGGGTAATTGTTATTAAAGTTGGTTACGTATCCCATAAATTGTGTTTTTACTTACACTACAAAAACACTTCGTCTGATTCCAAAGAAATTCTTTAGTTAATTAGAAAACACAATAATAGTAATGAGGGCGCCACTGGACGCTCGACGTTTGTTCGGTGCAGTCTTAAACACCTATGCTAGATGAAGAATGCTCTGTAGTTTACATACAGCTATGTGATTTAAAAAGTTAGTGAGAATAAGTAATAATGATATTCAGACGGTTAAAATGGTGAAAATAAAAGGGTTACTATTTGGCTACCGAACCACATAAATTTCGCTGCCAAATTTTATTCAATTTGTTACTTTTATTTAAAAATTCATTTCATCGAATGAAGTTCGTAAGCTCCGCGGATTGAGCTTTATTTTGTTTTTAAGTCGGCTTACGCACTTAAAGTAAAATAATTGCGGTTTTTAAAAGCTTTTATTTTTTATACTTAATTTTATGCGCGGATTAAAATGGATTTGGTGTTCCCGCGTAAACCGGGACGTGTCGGCTCTTTGACGGCGATGCTGCCGCCGCGCCGCGGATAGAAGCGGAACTACACACTGCAAACGAGTCTTGTCAAGTTAAATGAGCGAGCCGCGCGCGCATCACCGTTCTCCGCCCATATTCGCCTTAAACCGTGATATCTAGGTACCTAGACCACCATCAGACTCAACTTCCAGTGCACCGACCCAGTGACTTAGTGTAGTGAAAAGGGAGAAGCGCTTTAACGCCGTTGGAGACGCGCGTTGCCGCGCTAACCGCGCCGCGCCGATCCAGCAGCAAGCCTAAATCTCCGGAAATCTACGAATAAAGAAGCCATCACGGTCAGTGTCTCAGCTCCATATTTCCCAACGTCGAGTAGCCGCCAACGGCAGCTCCATTTGGTTCAATATTTACTTGTAAAATTTAATTTAAAAAAAATACCCCCTAGCGTGTAAGGCATACCGTGACATTTCAAGACTTTGATCCGGGGCCCTAATATGGCTGCGTTAATCGCGTGACAAAGTTTGGATAAGGCATCCGTCACCTTCTGACACGTAAATAAGTACGAGAGTGACGGATGCTTTATCCTTATTTGATACGCGATATAGACGCAGCTATAATAGACCCGCTGGGAAATACTGGGCATTCTAAGAGTTTGACGTAGGGTAAAATCACTGATATAAGTGCGATGATAAATATATCTTTCGTACTCTTCCCACTTATACAAAGTATAGGCAGAGGCCGACTACAGCTCTCTGGCCGACGACTGGTGACTTTACCCTATTACTACTCTGATATTCTACGATCAAGGCAGCTTGACATTTCAAGACTTTGACTTTAGACGTTGGAGGGGAATATTAATGCTTTACTTATTCGATGTGTGTGAAGGAATAGTAAATCACTGTTATACGCTGCTGTCAACGTCATGAATATTCATAAACTTCATGGTTGTGCAATGTGTCCATGATAAAAGCCTAAATTTTAGTTTGGATAAAGGTAAATTTATATGAGATATTTTTACTTTTTTATTATAATCTAAACTACGAATAGTAAAACGGGGTGAGTAGGGACACAACTTAAAATGAAGCATAATGTTACTAATTAGTATAAGATTGATTGATTTCTAATAGACGTAACTCTATTGACCATTTACGTTGACGACGCGATAGCCTAGTGGGTTCAAATCCCGGTAACGGCAGATATTTGTGTGATGAGCGCAAATATTTGTTCCCGAGACATGGGTGTTTTCGATGTATTTAAGTATATATTTATCTATATAAGTATTTATATCGTTGTCTAGTACCCATATTACAAGCCTAGAGCTTAGTTTGGGACTAGGTCAATTGGTGTGACATGGTCCCCTGAGGGGACTCAGATTTAATATTTTGTTCTTGTTTGTAACAAGTTATGACTTATTTTAGGTTGTGTTCCAACTCACCCCGGTTTACAGTACATTGTAAAGATAACTTTTAAAGCAGTGAATTGGTCAGTACAATTTAGTTGTAAACCTGTATTGGAAAAGCACAACACACGGCTAACTGAGTTAGTAGCTGTGATCGATGCCGCGGGCATTCGTAGTGGCACCTGTTACGCGATTATTGAACACGAGAGACTGGATTTTAGGATTTGTATGCTTTGTGTGTTGGTCTATTTGAACAGTTGGCATTGTCAAAGTACCTGTGTAGTATCAGAAGTAAGAATCTATACTAATATTATAAAGTTAAAGAGTTTGTTGGTTTGCTTGAACGCGCTTATCTCAGGAACTACTGGTCCGATTTGAAAAATTATATCAGTGTTAAATAGCCCATTTATCGAGGAAGGCTATAGGTATATCAAACTCACATAAACCGAAGCAAAGCGAGGGCGGATCGCTAGTAAATACATATCAGGGGACAGCGATATAAATACTTATATAGAGAAATAAGTACTTGAAGGGTCAACAGTTTACTTTTAATAAATTTTTACTTAGTTTATTTATGTCCCTTAATTAATAATTTGACTACATAAGGTAAAACCTGTAAAGGAGAACTGTTACTAAGTTAAGATAACAGCGGCGTTTCAAAACCCAGTGCGTCGTGAAATAGCTCGTGAAGTAACCCATGTCGCGAAGATGTATTCAGGGGATATAAAAATGTAAATTCTCTCAGTCTTCCCGCAAACGCCTCACCGCTTATGCTAAGTATTTTATTATTTTCAACGTTTCCAAATACGGCGAGAGAAATACTTAATAACTGTGGCTCGAACACGATTTCACTTCAAAGTCACGTTTTTCATTCGGCTTTTGTTTCGATAAAGTGAATTAGATGAACTTATACAATCTATCCGGTAGTAATCTCTAAATCGGGGGGGATGATCGGTGACGGTTCGAAAAATAGGGCTGTTAAGTTAGGACTATTGGACGGACGGACGGACGGATGGAAAACGTAGGCATACCAAAATATTGATTATTGTATTATCTTGCGGTGCTTATTCTCAGTAGTTGGTCTTCTCTTGGGAAGCGTTGGTAGATTTTTGATGTGTACTTACTGTACCTACTCGTAAATATGCCCTTGCAGTCTACTATTTGAATCGTATGAAGCTTTTCACAGTACATGCCCAAAATTGAACAATTATATATCATGCAAACCTCACCTAAAGTAAGTCATTTTAACCCGCTGGTTAATAATGAGATTTGAATTCGTATGAAAAATTGATCCATAGAAAAATACAGTAAAAATAACTTATTTGAAAATCAAACTGGCCACTACAAGCCATATACTTTGGGATAAAACTGTTTACGTCTTAGGCGAGCTTGAAACCCTCGCTGCACTCAGGAATCCATTTTATTTCCCTCGTTTCGTCCAGGAATTAACTCGTAAAACCCTCGCTACGCTCGGGAGTTAAATCTAGAGTCCCTGATTTGCTCGGGATTCAATATCGCGCCCGTGACATAAACAATGCTTTATCCCCTCGGTGTATAATCTACGACTACGGGTAGTATTCAATCGAATCTAATTAAACCTACTTTTTCGTTGTGCCTAAGTTAAGTCTTAAAACTTTTTGCATAATTTCATTTAACTACCTACCAAAAGCATAATGAACATTTACCGTAAAATTAAATTGTACTAAACATTAGGCATACGAAATTACTAATCACTCATATATCATAATGATCATAATTCTTGTTATTATACATTTTTAAGTAAATTTCTTCTTACTAGGTTAGGTTAGGTTAGAATTGTGACCACATTTTAGATAGGTAGTAATCAATGACCTTAGAAATGTCAACTTTTTAACATAATGTGTACATTATGATTTCAGAAATTATGCGTTTCGTTGTTATGCATAATAATTATTATAATAATATCATTGGTTTATTAAAGAGATTAAAATTATGCAATTTGTGTTATGAAAAATGATAATTAGTACATTAGTTTTTATGCAAATCATTCGTATAATATACCTAGGTAAGTACTTGAAATTTGTATATAATCAAATGAATAATAATTTGTCAAATTTCAATTCCAGGAAATGCCCATCGAATAATATTCAGCGGTCATTACCCCCAAATCACCCCTATCGGCCCTCTGCAGGCTTTAAATGGGCTACTCAGATCCACTAAATACGAAACTACGGTTGCTTCTCTTTCACTCGTCAGTTATAGTGCCATTGTTAAAAAGGGACGTGACTAAGGTTCGTTGAGTTTGGTTTTAGAAATAGTGCTACAGTAATCTGTTTTCCTGGTGTTGCTAATTTATTCCCACGCTACTGTATACGGATTACGTTTGATGGTGACCGTTAGAATAGATAGGTTGTAGTAAATCTCCGAAACAGGGAATATGTATGGATTTTTTTAATGTTACGTAATGTTGCTTCGATGGTTCGGTCATTTGGAAAGGATGGATAAAGAAGATTGACGAAAGAGATTATACGGATCGAAAGTGAGTGGACGGGTCGGAAGGGGCCGCCCTAGGCGTACTTTTTTGAGTCAAATCGGAGAAATACTGGAAAAGGGCCGAATCTTAAGTACCCGAAACCGACGTGCGTGCATGACTCGATGTATGAATGTGGAGGAAGCGAAAGAAATTTGTCAAGATCGTAGCAAGTGGAAAGAAGTGGTCTCTGCCTACCCCTCTGGAAAACAGGCGTGATTTAATGTATGTATGTATGTACGTATTTAAAAAAACTAATTTGGTTGCATACTATTCAGTTTAAGACGATCCTTAACGGTGATTGATTACTCCTTAGTACAGTCTGTAGAACACAACCGATATGGCGTGTCGTGAATCTTCGTTCGCGCAGACACGAACAACGATTCAGATGATTTCCGAAAGCACGATTAGACTTGTACGTAATAGTTATAAGGTGCAAATTAAATTGCATCTATTTTTGCATTTCTCACTCACGCACGTTTGACGGCTGAGTGAATGACACGCGGGCGCGCGTCAACATGGCGTCACTAATAACCAATAATAGCACAGAATAAAACCACGCAACGCGTGGATCATGCTGATTGGTTCCCGCGCTTCTAAAAAATATCATCTGCGCAGGTACATCGGTAAGCCATATTGGCTGTGTTTTACTTTATTGTTATTCTTATCCAGACTTCTTATTTCTATTTTTGATTAAATTAAAATTTGCGTATATTGTTCATGATTTCAATGTAATTTCTTGTATTTTAGTCATAACATGCACAGGTGCTAAAAATCTGTTCACATTGCAAAAAAGATGTATTAGAATATTAGTGAATATAAAGGAAACGGAAAGTTGTAAACCACATTTTGTTCGGTTGAAAATTTTAACATTGACATCCATTTATCTATTTGAAATTTGTAAATTTATTAGAAAGAACCCTAATCTATTTGACCGATCAAGAGATAAACAGCTTAATCCGCATAACTTAAGACAAAGGAACAAGCTTTTAAGCACATTTACTAACATGAAAATGGTTAGTTCAGGGCCTCATCACATGGCGGTCAAAATATACAATAAAATACCACCGACCATTAGATTAATGGAAGAACACCAAATATTTTATAAAAAATTAAAGGATTTTCTAATAGCTAATAGCTTTTACACATTGCATGAATTTTTAGATTTTAAGTATTAGTTATAAGTACATAGCTTAAGTTTGTGTAAATTAATAAACTTGTAAATTGCTGTGCCCTTACAGGGTTTATGTTGGACTATACGAATAATTGTAACAACAAATGTAACACATAAATGCAATAAATGATATGACTATGACTATGACTACCTATATTGTGATTTACTTTGGAAAATAAATATAATGCATTTATTCATTCATTTTTCAACAAAATATGATAATACCGTAAAACAGATCACCAAAAGTGAATTTAAAATTAAAATCGTCCGAGAAATACGGATGATACAAGCATTTTATACTGATAATTAGACAGCAATTATTTATTTTATTTATTTATTATAATTATTATTAGGCACGGTACAAAAGTAAATATATTTTATAACAATATTCCCGCAAAACTGATTAGAGAAAGAGATCCGACATGAATTGTGACGTCATATAACTGTGCCTCCTGTGACAAGTGATACAACTTGAGTTGTAGCAGTTAACGTGTTCTTTCATGAAACAACTTTAAAAAAAATAACGCATCGTTTGCTCCAATTACCGTGTTCCTAGGCCTTCTAGTTTCTAAGATACTTTCGTGTAAAATAATACAATTGACCCTTTTTTTCCCATTTTCCGTGTTTAATGATATTTCTCTAGTTAAAACACTTCAAAAAACCATAACTATATATTTTTTTTCGTGCCTCATGATATATCTAAAAATGTATTATTAATCACGGTTTTTATGCCTTTAAAAATGTCTGTGTCTTTTGATATAAGGTCAGGTGGGGTAAGGGGAACTACTGGGAAAGGGAAACACTAGTTGATATATCAATAACTGTACACCGCAGAGTTGTGATTACTCGATCGATAAAGCAGTAACTGAGAATTAGTTCCAAAAAAAAAACACAGATTGAGTTATGATGATTGAACGTGTGAGTGTGACAAAAACAATACTTTAGTTGGCAAACAACGAAACCACGAGTTCGACGTGTTCGATTTGGATACCGATTTATGTGTTAAAAAGTCTGGTAACAAGTCTGCAAATGTCAGTAAGTATTGTTTTATAGATATATTTTGTTTGTATGCATATAAATTTTTGCTGAATAGGCTGTAAATGTTAAATTTTGATGTGATTTGTAACATAACCTACAAATGCATAAGTGGGGTAAGGGAAACTATCATGGCCGGGTTAAGGGGGACATATGTTTCTCTTTCCCGATGTCAGAAGTAACAAACATTTTGAAGGCAAGGCAAATTTTATAAAAAGTAGAAATACAGTGCTACAGTCTCTTGAATCGGTAACTAACCATAAATGTTATGATATTTTACACATTGCTTGGGCACCGTAACAGTTGTCCTCTCCATACAAATTATACCCTAACCTAAATGGCAAAATAGGTTATTATATTTGGTAAGGTACCTACCAAGTTATGGGAAAAAATTTGTTAGGTATTGAACTATTCTATTATAATGATTGGTTATCTATTGACTATTATTATATGTTATTACATACTTTTATTATGTTATTTTGTATGATGTCAAATGACGGTTGGCGATATGAACATCTTGTTTTTATCCGTTTAGAAAAAAATATTTACAGACTACAATATTTTTTACAGAAAAATGCCGAGAAACTATGTGAGAACAACCAATAATGCGTCATACCAAAATGAGGAGGTTTCTTAATTCGACCGTATATTTTTTTTTGTTTTTTTTAAGTCTAAGTTGTCTTAATTAAGTATTTAAAACTTTGTAATGCCAAATAAAAGTAATTCCTATTAATATTATTCTTAGTAATTATTGATAAGCGTGAGGCTACTTTATTTTAACGATTAATAAACATTACAATAAAAACATTGCACTTCCTTTTTACTTTGTTTTTAGTTGACTACCTCTGTTCGAAACTCGTATGTTTCCCTTACCCCAAATACCGATTGTGATAAATATCTTCTATTTGCAACAGTATTTCGTTACGCATCAAGTACGCATTTCAATAAAGGTGTTTTTAAAATGTTTTGCGTAGTTATAATCCAAACTAGTATTATTACTTTTAGATTTATTGAGACTGTTTCCCTTACCCCAGAAATAGGGAAAGGGAAACGATAGAACTAGTCTAACGAATAATCATTTTCTGGCGATATGCATTAGAACTAGCATAAAAAGTATTTTGTCCTGGATAGCTAACGAAAATAAGTATGTTTTGTCTTAAGCGAAACAATTAAGAACCTTATACTTTGTAGTATAGAACTCAAAATAAGATAAGATGAATAAAGTATGTTCCCCTTACCCCACCTGACCTTAACTCGAGTTATATCATTTATCACCAGAGTTTTGCGTATTTTGAAAGATACAACTTGAGTTAGATCAAAAATTAAACCTATATTTGCTTCACTTGGTATGTGTTAATTGATACAACTCGATTTATATCAAATGTCTTCAAAATTTATCCCTTTAAGGGATCTCTTCCAGCTAACCCTTGTTTGTTTTGATGTAACTTTTATTTAGTTATTTCTTCATTCTTTAGCTGCAGATTTTAATGATCAAACTAGCGGTCGTATAGCGGTAGTTGGTATTTTTTTATCGAATTTCACTTTTTTTTTTTATGGCATGGAGAAGACAAACGAGCACACAGGCCACCTGATGGAAAGTAGAAACTGTGACCCATAGACATTCGCATTCATAAGACTGCAATGCAATCCTAAGACTGCATATGCGTTGCCAACCCTGAGGACTAAGATGGAATGCCTCTATGCTAGTCATTTTACCGGCTGTCTTATCCTCAAACCGGAACACCACAATGCGAACACTGCTGTTTGGCGGTAGGTTAATGGATAAGATGGTGGTGGTGGTGGTCATTTAATTCGATTTTATCGACCGCTATTTTCTGCTGTGACTAGTTACCTCTATGATGTTTTCAGGATATCGTTAACATTAATTATGTAGGTTGGGTTACACTTGTTACTGGGCCATTCTACTTTTCAGTGTACATTTTTGTTATCGTCCGATAAAAAGTATACCAAATTATGAATCCGCGAATAAATAAATAACATGAACTTAGAATGTTTAGGCTTAACGGTTTTCAAAAAAAAAACTCTTCAATTACTCAATTATCGCTGAAGAATCTTGGTAACTCAGTGGTAAATTGCAATTTTTCCATAGAAAAGGCGGGGACATCAACGTCAACTGCGTTACTAACTTTATAGTTATTACAAATAACTTTTTATGAATTAGATTAATTCTAAATAAAAGCTTATTTACGTCCCTTTTCGAATTTCAAGTTAAAAAACGCACCACTTCACCGTTTTTTTAAATAAAAATAGTTTAGTGAGAACGTGGCTAAAAGTTATGTACCTACAACGAAAAGTAGAATGGCCCTACTACCAGTAAAAAATAACTCATGTGGCGAGATATGCTTTTCTGTAAATTGAAAATTCTGCGTAATGATCATTGATCATACATTCGTTAAAACGTATTTTGATAACATAATAGTGTCATGATAATTTTAAATTCTAGTTGAATTCTAGTAGTGGGAGATCTTAGGTCCTGCACCTTGCATTTTTGAGACAAAGCAAATTTCTTGGACCAGGTGTTCCTGGGGGTGATCTTGTAACACTTGATTTTCGCCCGCGGCATGAGATTGGGGTCGTGTGGTCACTTGGCTCGAGGACCAATCGCTAAAGGGTTGGGCGCCGTAGATTGAGAGAGAGAGCGACTGGCCACAAACAGGATCGATGGTGGTGGTTTCATAAATTAGACAAATTGTTTAAATTAAGTGTATTTTAATTTATCACTTCGTAAAAAAAAGAAAGTACAAACTCAGATTATTTGCATCAGACTATGTTCTGAAGGAACAACACAGAGTAATAAAGTTAGAGAGCGTCCCCTCTTTTTGTTCTTAAATTCTAATTAACCACGCCTTTCGACACACATAAGAAATAGTTGCAATTATTTATTATACCAAAGGGTAAGTAAGGAAAGGTCCGGGTTACCTACGAGATTAGCATCAGTAAACCCGTAACGTAATTTTCCATTACTAGTAATTGCAAATATTTATTATACTAAAAAGTAAGTAAGGAAAGGTCCGGGTTACCTACGAGATTAGCATCAGTAAACCCGTAACGTAATTTTCCATTACTAGTAATTGGTATCAACTACAAAAGAGTAAGTAAGGAAAGATCCGGGTTACCTACGAGATTAGCATCAGTAAACCCGTACAGTTCTTTTCCATTACTAGAATTGATAAACATTACAAAAGAGTAAGTAAGGAAAGATCCGGGTTACCTACAAGATTAGCATCAGTAAACCCGTACAGTTCTTTTCCATTACTAGAATTGATAAACATTACAAAAGAGTAAGTAAGGAAAGATCCGGGTTACCTACGAGATTAGCATCAGTAAACCCGTACAGTTCTTTTCCATTACTAGAATTGATAAACATTGCAAAAGAGTAAGTAAGGAAAGATCCGGGTTACCTACGAGATTAGCATCAGTAAATCCGTACAGTTCTTTTCCATTACTAGAATTGATAAACATTACAAAAGAGGCGCTTGCTACCAACGCGGTCTAAGGATGGACGACGTATAATAGGTTAGAGTAAACGCGGAATAAAATAAAGAAAATAAAAGAAAAGAAAGTCAACGTCACGCGACATCAGTGAACGCAGGCGTCAGGATCCCACGCGAAATGTACTCGTCATCGCACGGCTACCTTCCTCGTGCACAAACACGTCGAAGCAATCTCAGCACACCGCATGCACGAAGATAACCTCCGCCTTGAGGTTATAGGTTAGCCCGAACATCTCCGGAGCAGACTTGATACTTCAGGGGTAGCCTTGAAATTTCCGGGGTAGCCTTGAAATTTCCGGGGTAGCCTTGAAACCCTAAAACGTACAATATAACGTCTCAGTAAAGGAACAAACAAGGACATATCCTCAGACAACACATCACTTTTAACGAATAAAGTTTACCTTTCGGGCAGTAAATTAGAGGCAATTGGCTTTTATACTCGGAGACCGCGGAGTTGGTGTTATCAATAACACCGTAAAGAACATCTGAAATAGACCGATACACTTTTAGAAATAGAACATGGCGATTACGTAACACAATTGCGACGCGCCCCTTCCAAATGAAATACTCACCCTTCAGACTCGTGACAACGCACGTTAAGACTTCAGTTATTCTTGGTGAAAATAAGACATCTAGACTGTAAGACACAGCGTCAAGAACAAGGAAACCACCTAGGCCTGTTCTAAATTAAATCTCCATCCTTGATCGGCAAACACCAAGTGACGCTCTCTGGCGTTACCGGTGTTGCCACCTACCATACTCACATTGACGTTAAAACTTCAATACCTCTGATTCCTCTCAATAAAGAAAATACTTTTTGCTTAGCTGAAATTAAGTGAAAAAAAATATCTAGAACGAGTAAATAAGAATTCAAAAATAAAAAGATACTACACCCAAAACAGAGTAATAAAGCCGATGTGCGAACGCCTTAACCTCCTGTCAAAAGTCAAAGTGACATTTCATACTATGACAACAACGGCTAACAAACGATAACAATGTCTGGGTTTTCAATTGAAAATAAAAAGGAATAGATAGTGTAAACCGGTTAAATACGACTTCCAAATAAGGCACAGGAACCTAGCTCTGGAATACAAAAGCTCCGTGTTGAACTATGTGAGACAAAACGAGTATCCAAGTGTAAAAACGGCAGTGTTTATGTCGACCGTTTGTGATCAACGTTGATATACTAAAACACCGGTTACCAGGTGTATGTGGCTTGATACTCGTTCGCTCGTCAAACAGTAGACGCTAAACTCAGCCAGGAATTAGCGCGGAAGGCTTTCAGACAAAAGAAAGGATGACTGTAAGCATGACAGAGAAAAAGTGACAACTCGATTTTGGGGTGTTACAATCTGAGCTGATTTAGGCCGGGTGCCCAGTGGTACCCCCCCGCAGGTGGGCAGGGGAGGGGGGGGGAAAAGTGCATCCGGCGCACCTCACTCTAAATTTAATATCTCCATACATCTAACAAGTATATCAAGTTTGGTGTCTTTTTCTTATAATTCGAGGACGAGGAATTTATTTCTGGAACAAAAATTTTACCCACCCATACAAAAAAAAAGAGAAATTCAAAAATTAAAAAAAATCTTTACATATTTTTTTCCGAAAATTTTAGTTTTTCTTAAAACTATGGTGATTTGCGTCACAAAAAAAATACTAGTAAATAGCCCAGTTATCTAACTATATAATAAAAATTACTTGTCATACATTATTTGTCTGAAAACTGTGTTAAAAAAAATATTTTGTGCCGCGCGGCGGACCACGCCCAAATAGGTACACGCTGGCAGATTTAGTATAAGGGACGCATTCAATTTTAAACTTTATTTATTCTACATACACAAGTAGGTAATAAAATAAATACGTCCTGTAATTATAAAAGAAAGGGTAAATAAATTAAAAATTACAATATAACTGAATATGGGATTATTTTATTAGAGATCTTAGGTCCCGATTTCTAAGGGAACCTTGCATTTTTGAGACAAAGCAAATCCCTTGGACCATGTGTTCCTGGGGGTGATCTGAGCTGATTTAGACCGGGTGCCCAGTGGTACCCCCCCGCAGATGGTCAGGGGAGGGGGGGGGGAGTGCATCCGGCGCACCTCACTCTAAGCTTCATATCTGCATATTCTGCATACACCTAGCACCTATGTCAAGTTGGGTGTCTTTTTCTTATAATTCGAGGACGAGGAATTCATTTCTGAAACTAAACTTTTACTATCCCACACAAAAAAATAACTTAACTTTTTTTCCAAAAATTCTCTCCTTGCTTAAAATTATAGTGATTCTCCCAAGAAAAAAAATACTAGTGAATAGCCCAGATATCCTACTAAATAAAAAAATAAACTTGACGTAGGTACATTTTTTTTAATAATTGTGTTAAAAAAAAATTGTATCGCGAGGCGGCCCACGGTACGGTCAGCCACACCATGTTCAGACAACTTTTCGTAGGCAGCCCCCTCTCGGCCATATTGCATAAGTATACAGGGTGATAAATTGAAATGTTTTAAGGAACCAAAGCCTTGATTTTGGATAGGACGTAATACTTACTGCAATTAAAGGTTTCGCCTTGGTATTGGAAAGGGAATCGAACCAAGTACTTTTCCGGAATAAGTATACCTACATCGTTTTATTGCTGTATTTGATGCGTAAAGTGGTAAGCAATGATTAACATTGGAGCAGCTGTTTCCAAAATGATCAAAATTAAGAGAAATTATGCAAAAAAGGTCAACCGCTGGGTTTGTTTCCCGGTTAGTTACTAACGTACGAGGGCCGGTCCAAAAAAAGTTAGTCAACGGCGTATTATTAATCCTATTGATTTCATTTTATTGCAGCTTAAAGGCAAATTTCATTACAAAGTCTTTTGTGTAATGTCATTGACCAGTAACATACAGTTATTTTTTTACAAATTAGAAGAAAAATATGTGTGTTACTTTTTATTCGCAACGATGGAGGTATCGCGGGAAGAATTTCGTGCTATGATATAATATTACGATTATAAACGAGGGCTAACTTACAAGGATTCTCATGAAAAGTTAACCAGTGCTTTTAGGGCATTATTTCCATTTCTGGCCACTGTCAGTTACTGGTTCCGTGAATTTAAGCATGGGCGGAGCGACGTCAAAGATTATCCTAGACCGGGGCGACCGCCAACGGCAGTCACTCCAGAAAACGTCATCAGGATGGAGTGGCTAATCAAGGAATCTCGAAATATTACCAAGCGAGAGATTCAGATCGAACTGAAGGTTGGATCCCACGTAGTTTCAACCATTTTGCATGATCACCTTAAAGTTCGGAAGGTTTCGTCTCGATAGATACCACATTCACACCGGAGCAAAAAGATAGACGTGTCGATTGGTGCAAATTTATGCTAAATAAATTCGAAGGAGGCATATCACAACAAGTGACCTACATTGTGACATCTGACGAATCTTGGATATACAGCTAAGACCCATTTACAAAACAACAATCGACAGTATGGGTCTTTGAAGAAGATGATTTACCCACTAAAGTAGTTCGCGGCCGAAGCGTCAACAAAAAAATGGTTGCTGTTTTTTTTCGAAGAAGTGGGCCTGTAGCCGTAATTCCACTAGAAGATCGGAAAACGGTTACCATTGGCTTGGCCGTGTCGATTGCCAGTACCATGGATTTTTTGAACAAATCGGGAGTGCAACTGCTACCACAGCCCTGATCCCTATAGCCCTGACCTGGCTCCATGTGATTTTTTTTATTCCCCACGGTAAAAAAATTATTACGTGGACGAAAATTTTCGACGGCGGATAAAGCAGTGGACGAATTCAGGGGACTTTTTTGACCTTCCGCAAGAACGGTTTTTTTCCTGTTTTGAAAGTTGGTCTAGTCGAATGCATAAGTGCATAGATGTAGCAGGGCAATACTTTGAAAAGTTGTAAATAAAGTTTTATTATATTTCTTTTATTTTTTGTTTAACTAAAAATTTTCGGACCGGACCTCGTAGGTATGTTTTATTATTTAAATCCCTAAATGAAGATTTTGCCGGATTTGAAGGATTACTTTTCCGAATGGAGACCAACGGGACCATAATACTATGTATGTATTAAGGAAGATTTAAAACAAAAAAAAAAGATTAAATTAATAAAGAGGTACCCACTCATACACGACACGTTCCATATCAAGGTTTTTTAAATTTTTGCTGTTTCGTAAGAACAGTAAAACATAATTATACAAGCGCCAAATTGGGTATGATTATATGACAAACCCTGAAGAAAAACCACCCATACTAAAATATAATCAATTGTGAGTTGGGTCGCGTGGATTCGATTCGAAATTGGAATATAATAATACGTAATGTGCGGCGGTACGGAACCCTCGGTGCGCGAGTCCGATTAGCACGCGACCGGCTTTTTTTTCAATAAAAGCCTTGGATTCTAACAACATAATAATACCCAGTAACTTATCGTTTCCAATTTGTCCATTGACTGACCCATTCTGATTGCTTGTAAAGTAAAAGTTTTACCTATAGCATAGGATAATCCCATATTCAGTTATATTGTAATTTTTAATTTATTTACCCTTTCTTTTATAATTACAGGACGTATTTATTTTATTACCTACTTGTGTATGTAGAACAAAGTTTAAAATTGAATGCGTCCCTTATACTAAATCTGACGGCGTGTACCTATTTGGGCGTGGTCCGCCGCGCGGCACAAAATATTTTTTTTAACTCAGTTTTCAGACAAATAATGTATGACAAGTAATTTTTTTTATATAGTAAGATAACTGGGCTATTTACTAGTATTTTTTTTGTGACGCAAATCACCATAGTTTTAAGAACAAATAAAATTTTCGGAAAAAAATATGTAAAGATTTTTTTAATTTTTGAATTTCTCTTTTTTTTTGTATGGGTGGGTAAAATTTTTGTTTCAGAAATGAATTCCTCGTCCTCGAATTATAAGAAAAAGACACCAAACTTGATATACTTGCTTGATGTATGGAGATGTTAAATTTAGAGTGAGGTGCGCCGGATGCACTTTCCCCCCCCCTCCCCTGCCCACCTGAGGGGGGGTACCATTGGGCACCCGGCCTAAATCAGCTCAGATCACCCCCAGAAACACCTGGTCCAAGGGATTTGCTTTGTCTCAAAAATGCAAGGTTCCCTTAGAAATCGGGACCTAAGATCTCCCACTATAGCAAACGTAACCTTTTTTCTCTTAATGTCTTAAGTTTTACTTTGTTTCATTCAAATAATGAGACGGGTACCTATTTTAGATTCCTTTCGACATTTTAATGTTAATAAACAGCTTTATAAATTAACATTAAGACTGCGCCGAGTGTACGCCGGATGTACGGTGGCGCCCTAATTACTATTATTGTGTTTCCTAATAAACCAAAGTATTTTCTTAAAATTGGTCGGTAGGTTTTTGTACCTACTACAAATGTAAACACAACTTATAGGGTGGGTCACATGTTTTAATAACAATTCACCTTCTAGTTATCAACTTAACGGAAAAAAGTGGCCACCTTTTCCCGTTAAGCTGACTACTCAAAGGGTAATGGTTGTTAAAGTTTGTTACGTATTCCATAAAATGTGTTTTACTTGCGCTACAAAAACCCATAGTCTGATTTTAAGTAAATTCTTTAGTGAATTAAAAAACACAGTAATAGTAGTGAGGGCGCCACTTTTGATAATCACGGTGGCAAAAACGGATCATTATAAATAAATAAACTATAATATTTCTTACATATACTTAGAATGTTTCTTGGATATGCAAGGGGTTCAAACTAAACGGTTTTTAAATAGACTCCCCCTATTTATTAAACTACTTTAAACACACTGTTTGGCATGAAATCGAACGTCACTCTTTTAACCGATTGTTAAAAAACCGTTCTAATGCAAATTCTAAAAACTCCTGATACCTAAAATTTTAAAATAAACGGAAGTTTTAGATTCGTTAGCTTTACAAATTTGAACTCCTTTTTTGCACGAACCCAATTAGAGTTCAGTTGTTTGCTTTCAAATGTTGTTTGTTCCACTAGTTGAACAGCGGTTGACCTTTGGTTGCCGAAACAAATGAAAACGGTTTCCGCACACCTCTGAAAATAAATAAAGGTTTAAAAGACAATAGAAAACAGTAAATGAACCATGTACCCCAACGAAAATTATAAGCACATCAAATGACAAGTATGACTATAGCAATAGCAGTCACACTGACAAGATTCTAAGAATGCTCAACATTTTTATCACATTAATACAGTAAGGTTTGCAAAAACTTTCTAATGTCCCCCCCTAAAATGACCCGTATAAAAAAAATATTGTACATCCGTGTTTGGGCCACAGGATTAGACCATACGACAAAATTCCACCTGATTTACGTACGAGTGATCCTATAAGGGTACCGTATTTTTTTAATAGGGAACCCTAAAAATTACATCTTGAGTCCTCGAAGTACTATCAGACCATTGGAACCTTGACCCACCATAGAACTGTGTCACAGAGACGTTATGATTCAAGTCATAAGAAGTGTCAAACAAATTGTTTTATAATGTCACTGTGACACCGTTCTATGGTGGGTCAGGGTTCCATTGGGCTGATAGTACCTAGTCATACTTCCAACGCGTCTCTCCTCAACTTTCCCCATCATTACAACTACAACTCTGCCCTACTACGGAGAAAGGGCTCAAGTGCAATTAATTCAAAGAAGCATATTAAACTCTCTACAGTTATAATAAGGTTGGAAGTGCAATGTAATTCATATAGTAGATGTGCCTCTTTCCGTAGAAGGGCAGAACTACGGTTACAAAGTTAGTTCCATCTCTCTCTAAGTTAACAGCTTTATAATTTCCAGTGATCTAATAACAGCGTCGAATTAATTCGATAGAACTTCGCGAATACGTTTAGTTTTGCATATGGACTCAAGTTTCTGTCTTAGCTTACACGTTAGGGGACTTAAACTTGAGTTTATGTAGATATAGTTACGAATGTAAAATTATCATTGTCTAGATACAAATAATCATCATCATCATTAGCCTATATTAGTCCACTGCTGGGCATAGGCCTCTCCCATTGCACGCCAACGAGCACGATTCGTGGCCACTCTCATCCAGCTCTTGCCAGCCACCTTGCGAAGATCGTCACTCCACCTAGTCTGAGGGCGTCCTACACTACGTTTGCCGATTCAGCGGTCTCCACTCAAGAATACGATAACTCCAGCGATTATCGGTTCTGCGGCACAAATGGCCGGCCCACTGCCACTTCAAGCTGCTAATTCGACGGACTACGTCGATAACCTTAGTTCTCTGTCCGATTACCTCATACAAATAATACAAATACAAATATATATCCTCATGAAATTATTAAATTAAGCAATAGTGCTAACGAAAAGGTTTCGGACATGGATGTCAATGGTCCTCACAGTAGGACAGGCCTGTGTTGTGAGAACCGATATAATGCGTTACCGAGGTGATTTTCTTGCCGTCCGCTTGTCACTCTGTAGACTGTTTGTTTGTTATTTTGGACAGTCGAGTAATTTTTGTAAATGTAAAACCAACTAAATATTGTTTTTATTTTGTTTCAAAAAGTCTACCAATTTTTGTTATTGTTAAGTAACCTATATTGCTTTGCTTGCTGTGTTTGCATTCCCGTAGACTAGTGTTTTGTTTTCTGTTTCTTTAGTGTTGCCAACCTTAACAGTGTGTAATTTTTATGGTCGTTCGAGATAATCTAGAACAAATGATTTAAATTTTGATCCTTGATGTTTTTAAATTTATGTTATTTTGTGTTAAGTGTGTCACTTTCCGTCTCCGTCACCAAGCGGTTCCAACGGAAGACCAGTGCTGGCTTTACGGCTAGCGAATGCTGAGTTGGGACCGTTTCGCAACTGTTTCTGTGTCTTATTTTTTGTATCTATGTGCCTAATCTTGTTTTGTATTGTTGCGAATAAATGTTTCTTTATCTTTTATCTTTATCTTTATCTTTAAAACATGATGCAGATTTATTACAGATATGGAGTAAACATACGACATTGAATAGTGTGCAAGATTGCATTAGGAAATTAAAGTAACATTTTACGAATGCCGAATGTTAATTACCCGAAACCGACGTGCGGGCATGACTCGATGTATGATCTATGAACGTGGAAGAAGCGAAATAGATTTGTAAGGATCGTAACAGGTAGAAATAAATGGTCTCGCGTACCCACTGCGAAACAGGCGTGGTTTAATATAATGTAGTTATGTGTCTATGCTATCTTTTACATACTAGATTTTAGTGATTTTCGTTACGTTACTCGCACGTCAATCGAATTCTAGCGTGTAGCTAGCTAGAAGGATCATTCACGGAAGAACGAAAGAGTATGAGATTACCAGTTAATAGTTACTTTTAGCAGTTCATCTTATTACCTATATTCACAAATAAATCATTTGAATTTGAACTCTCTTTGACTTTTTCTGCCCTTGGTTACTCATTTACAAAAGCTATTTCTAATTTATCTTGTACATCAAAATAATTCTATTAGCCCTTGTTTGGGTACACAGGAAAACAAAAAAGGTCGTATATCACCCGCGGCTAAGAAGGTGAAATGTGATTTATCACGGAGATTCTTGTCCGGACATTTTTGTTGGCACCCATTTTTTTGTCCGAAATAAATGTCGCTTTTTGTTCTGGGGAATGTTGAATGTTTGACAAAAGAGTCGTTTTTATATCCGGGGATCCATGTTGGACATGGTTTCCTTTTTACCATGTCATTTTTAGGGTTCCGTACCCAGAGGCCTATACCGTCCGTCTGTTTTCGGTCGCCATTACTGTCAAGTAAATAGAGCTATATTGTACTATCAGACCATTGGAACCTTGACCCACCATAGAACTGTGTCACAGAGACGTTATGATTTAAGTCATAAGAAGTGTCAAACAAATTGTTTTATAATGTCACTGTGACACCGTTCTATGGTGGGTCAGGGTTCCATTGGGCTGATAGTACCGTTGAAAATACGATAACATCTCAAAATACCTCGACGTTTCGATCGTATTGCAACGGTCGTGGTCACAAGCAGACTGAAGCTAACGGTGCTTATCTATGTAGCGAGCGAGTTTTTCGAACTACCCGCACTAGGTCTTGATTTTTTTTTTTTTTTTTTTTTTTTTTTTTATGGCTTCGTGTAGACAAACGAGCACACAGGCCACCTGATGGTAAGTGGAAACTGTGACCCATAGACATTCGCAATCACAAGACTGCAATGCAATCCTAAGACTGCAAATGCGTTGCCAACCCTGAGGCTAAGATGGAATGCCTCTATGCTAGTCATTTCACCGGCTGTCTTATCCCCAAACCGGAACACAACAATGCGAACACTGCTGTTTGGCGGTAGGTTTATGGATAAGATGGTGGTAGCGATCCGAACGGACCCTGCTCAAGGTCCTACCACCCGCAAAATCGTTGTTTTATCGGAATACCCAACAACCGACACACAAAACTTACAGTATCCACGGATTTGTCCGACGATATACCTATGACGCCGGACTTGCTAATCACCGGATTCCTCAAAATCAAGAGTTGGGGGCTATCTATACTTCTATACTAATATTATAAAACTGAAGAGTTTGTTTGTTTGTTTGTTTGTTTGCTTGAACGCTCTAATCTCAGGAACTACAGGTTCGATTTGAAAAATTATTTAAGTGTTAGACAGCTTATTTATCGAGGAAGGCTTATAGGCTGTATATCACACTCACATAAACCAAAGCGAAGCGAGGGCGGTTGCTAGTCGTATAATAAAGTACAAGCCCATACCTACTATTACTAAAAATCCATACAAAACCATTAATACTTTAAGCTTGTACTTTTTTATGCAATCTGCCCCTGGTATCCATCATCTCGGTCGATATTTCTTATTTTTCCTGATTTCCAAAGTTTCTTCGTAGAAATTCTACTGTAAAAATTCCGTTGCAGATAGAGGATTTAGATTTTTAACATTACCTCTGAATATTGCGAAAGTTTAATTCAAACAAAGACAATATGGTTTTACTGAAGATGAAAATAGAGGCACAGTAATCTTAATTTGCACCGTACAGTCACCAGCACTAATATATAATCAAACATTGGGTTCAAAAATATCGGACACGCTCTTACGAGTATACAGTATAAAGACGTGTCAGATATTTAGATCATCAGAAATGGCAAAGTTTGTTTTTCCATAGGTACTTGGTGAAACACAAATCCTCTTAGTAACAAAAAGTAAGGGAAAAAAATGGCATATAGCTTTAAAAACTTCCTTATTTCATAGTGATTTTAATCATGCAAGAAAATACTGAAAAAATAAAACATGAATTTAGGGGTTTTTTGTTTTTTTTAAGGAAAAATGACAAAAATTCTGATTAAATATATCAATATCTCGGAAACTAATAACAATCGCTCAACATTCATGGGGGTTAAATCGATAGCTTATGAGCTGCTCAATTACCCCTTTAGAGCTTTGCACCTAGCTATTAAACATCCTGTATATTAATCCTGATCACTGTAATACATTACTAAAAACTGTCATAAATGTAGACAATCATCATTACCATTTCCCATAAATTTAACTGAAACAATATTCACAACGAACATTAAAAATGCACAACTTAATTGAATTCATTCCGCTATTTTCCCAACAGGTTAACCAAAACGTCCCAACCCGTCACCCAACATGCGGCGGCTAAATTGGCTTCTGAAAAATGTTGAAAATGTCAAATATACGACGCACGTTTTACGGACGGACTTTTCCAAGCTAAAATATCTGTTACTCAGACCAAAGTGATTCAAGTTGACTTTTATGTAACGTGCAATTCAGTTTACTTATAGTTGCTAGTAACTAATGGACTAGAATTGCTTACGGATTCACGTGGACATAACACTAACTCAGTACCATCAAATAAAGACCATTAATTTCAAAATTGGTTACATTGTGTCATTGATTTGAAAGTTTAAGGTACAGTCAAGGACTTTAATTGTTAAGCCACTATGGAACCCTGTCGCATAACGTTGATCATTAATTTTAGGGTAATTTCTTTCATATGATTTGACGCTGTCATTATGACAGGGTTCCATAGTGGCTTAACAATTAAAGCCCTTGACTGTACAGAGGCTGTTGCCTAACGCACTCGCAATCGCAATTGTTTCTTATTTTGAAAATAGAATGCTTGTCTGCATACAAAATGAAAACAATTATTCCACTTTGAAGTCGATTGCAATTGCGAATGCGTTAGAGAATAGGCCAGAGGGCCCACACAAGATGCACTACGCTAGCTAGCGTTTCTCTTCGTTTAGTTTTTAAACCAATCGCGTCACTGGTAGATGACGTGATACGAAAAGTCACGTGATGTGCCAGCGACGCTATTCGTTTAATGAATGTATGTATATAATTATTATCATTTCATCAAATTTCATTTCAATAACGTTATTTTCTGAGGATAATTTTATCATTTATTACGTAGGTTATGATTCTTATGATATTTTATATTTGTGACTACAAAAAAAAACTAACGCGGCGAGGAATGCCTTTCAATGAAATGAAAATTCAACGTAACGATAAAATAATACGTACCCAAATTGAAGATATAAGTTATTTTAAGTTGAATGTGCAGACGGGTGGTTTAGTAAGTGCTATATTAATGCTTTTGCGTTTTTGAGGAGCGGTGTAAAGCAGACATTTTTTATTTGTGACAAAAAACTGAAACGAAATTAATATGCTCTAAAACGAGTTTAATACAATGTGGTTACAGAATTATTAAGAAGTTTTTAGAGTTGTAGGCAATTCTGTAGCTCTGCCTACTTACTCTGGGAATAAAGGCGTGAGCTTATGTATGTATGTATGTATGTATGAGTTTAATAAGAGAAACATGCTAATGATTTTAGCCGGATCCCTTTGACTGCCATACATATTATCGTTGGTCATTGTTAGTCATACTTTTTTTTGTCATAACTTCTTTCAGGCTGAAGTTACAGTTTTTAATAAACGTTTATCGTATAGATTAGTTAGGTTAGGTTAGGTTAGTTCTATAAAAATCCTGAAACAATAACCGTGTCCTGAGAAAAATGCATTATGACTTGCGAAAATTATGACTTAAAACGCATTATGACTTAAAATAATTATGGCAGTCAATAGAGACCCGATTTTAGCAAACGTACCTAAAATATGTTAATTTCTGTCCATTCACATTATCACACACACACACAACATTTTCTGTTAGTTGACAAGTAAATCGAATAATTAAGTATAATTCGGTTCTCTTGTGATCAAACTAACATTTTGGTTAATATACCTTACAATAATCACCGTCTTGATAAATCATTTTTTTACGTTCGTTTGTCTGAAACAAATTGATCCCAAATCTGCGGTATCGTGCTGTCTTTCTCCCACTTTTCTCCAAAAAAAAAACTAGTTTTTCATCTTTCCGTCACTCAAATTAAATTGTATAATGAGAAAACAGTCCCACTGAACGTCAGTTTAACAACGTCATAAATATAACCGACGCACTGTTAATACAAAGTGCTTTTAGCTCGACGCCGGAGTCACCTGCGCAGCTGCTCATCTAGAATATCCACAGACTGTTTAAGTACAGCCGCCCCTTTTATTTCATCTATTTATATATCCAAGGGTTAGTATATAAAAGGCAAAAGTGATTCACTGATGTATCAACGCACATCCCAAACCGCGAAGTCTAGAGATTCCAAATTTGGCACGTAGGTTTCCTTATGAGGTCTAAGTGTGCACTAAGAAAGGGTTTTCCGAAAATCTACCCCCAACGGGGAGAAATAGGGGGAATAGCGGGAAACTAATTCTACACGTATAGTCAAGGAATAACGTTGATCATTAATTTTAGCGTAATTTCTTTCATGTGGTTTGGCGCTGTCATTATGACAGGGATCCATAGTGGCTTAACAATCAAAGTCCTTGGCTGTTCAAATTCGCGGGCGTCCTCTAGTTGCAAATAAAGAAAGAGGTAAGTGCTAAAAGCAATATCAGGACTTCAAACGATACATACCATTACATACCAACTGAAGGTTCGTTGATAGGTTCTATTATGGACATAGCTAACCGCGTTATTAAAAGTAATTCGATCCATATCTGTCCCTATTGTTCAGTCTCTCGTTCACTCTTTCTACCTCTTCAGCAAATAGTGACCTAATACTGAGTATATTCCTCTTGCATTGAACGTCATCCTTCTACGACTTAGCAAAATCTTTTCACTTTTTCTACCAACTTGGACAAAGATATTTTTTTCCATATCCCTATCAATCTCTTTCTCCTAATACTCAACAAAAACCTTATTATTTATCAATCATTTCAATTTCATTGTTTGACGAAACAATAACTATTTACTGTAGCATTGAACGTCAGTTTAAAAGCGTCATGAATAAAATCGACGCACTGTTAATACAAAGTGCTTTTACCTCGAAGCCGGAGTCGGAGCGAACACTGGTTCTTGGCGGTAGGTTTGAGGGGCAAAGGGGCGATAGACGGTCGAGTAAGTACTCTGTATTTATGGCTCGGTGACCTTACTCGCCCTTGTGTCACCGTAAGTACACGAACTTCTAAAGGTAAACACAGGCGAAGAAGGTAGCTTCGAGCTTTAAGTACGCGTACTTACGCGCACGTATATCTGGGACTTATGATGGTTCTACCACCATTAACCAACTTTTACAAATCAAATCAAATCAAATAAGTTTATTTGCAAGAATACAGTAATAAATTAAGGTGTTACAAAATAATATTCCAGTGTATTCAGCCCGCATGCAAGCGTGCCAATATTTTGTTGATTTTAAATCTAATTAACATGTCACAAAAATAAAAAACATAACTCAAATAATAATATGTGTTATAATACATTTAC
The DNA here is from genome assembly GCA_963966035.1 of Acleris laterana. Taxonomy (NCBI): domain Eukaryota; kingdom Metazoa; phylum Arthropoda; class Insecta; order Lepidoptera; family Tortricidae; genus Acleris; species Acleris laterana. The sequence continues at coordinate 12,308,887 of OZ014460.1, forward strand.
ATTAAATTTTAAATACTCTTGTACACTATAAAAACATTTATCCATGAGCCATTTTGTCAATATGCGCTTGAAGAGGCTTCCTGTTAGCGACTTCATACTTTCTGGTAAGTGGCTATAAATTTCTATACACATGTTGTACACATTTCTACCATAGGTAAATATATCGCCTTATAGTTGACCTTTGAAAAATCTCACTGCGTTTTTTGAAAACACAAGTCTGACTGTACCGTAAGTTTTAAACTTTAGTTATCTAGAGCAAGCGTATTACGAGACGAAGAGCGCCAGGTGTTTAACAGTAACGATAAAATGAAACAAACCGTCTAGAAATTTCCGAAAAGAAATTACTGCTGCGAATTGTCTTTATTTTCTTAATAACTTCAAAGTTGATTTAAATTGGTTCAGTGTTATTACATACTTTATAAGCGATAACGATCAAAAATTTTGAATTAGTGGCATGGACGAGGCAAACAAGCACACAGAAGGCCTAGTCAAGATCCATAACGCCAAGTTAGCTCTGGCCCCTATACCACAAAACTTTACAAGCCTACAATTTAACAAATTTGTCAACTTTTTGTATGGAGATCCGTACAAATTTGTCAAATTGTACGCTTGTAAACTTTTGTGGGATAGGGGCCTGGTGTGCGCAACGTGTGTCGACACTTTTGCCCTGTCTTACGTTCAATTTATTTAGTACATAGCATGACTACTTAATTTTAATGCGGAATTTATAATAATCCTCACACGAAGAACAGATTAAAACGTACAAAAAGAATGTAGCCACGAAATGGTCCCAACGCAGCGTAATGCTGGCATTAAAGTTTTACTTATTTGGCAACAGTACCACAATACCAATTTTTAACGTACACGAGTTTACGACCCGTTAGTTTGACTTGTTTATTTAATAATTGATTATTATTTAACTCGGGTGAGAGTATCAATTGCACCCTCGCTATCGCTCGTGCAGTCTAAATATCTCGAGCTGCAATTGATCACTTCCATCCATTAACAATCTACTATTCAATAATCTTAATAAAACTGCTTATGCAAGAAAACTGCGAATAGCCATGCTAAGTGCCATATGAAAAGTGTAAAGTGGTACTAGTAAAAGAATAAGTGATATTCACCACGTTAAGGCGATATTCTCTGTGGTTGATATAAGCACATATTGCTCGAGCCATCAATTCGCTTGAGGCAGCCAAGCCGGGAGATAGCTTATGGGAACGACATAACGTATGCTCTACAGCTACTTATTATTACATACATACATACATTAAATCACGCCTGTTTTAGGGTAGGCAGAGACCACTTCTTTCTACCTGCTACGGTCCTGATCTCTTTCACTTCTTCCACATTCATACATCAAGTCATGCACGCACGTCGGTTTCGGGTACTGAAGATTCGGCCTTTTTCCAGTATTTCTCCAATTTGACTCTAAAAAGTACGCCTATAGCGGCTCCTTCTTACCCTTCTCAATCTCACTCTGAATATCTCTTTCGTCAATCTTCTTTCAACCATCCTTTCCAAATGACCGAACCATCGAAGCATGCCCTTTTCAATCTTAGTCACTACATCTTCTTTTAGGCCACATTTCTCTCTGACTTTGTCATTCCTTACTCTATCTATGAGTTTCACACTGCACCTACTACGCAAAGAGCGCATTTCAACTTTACTTCTTGCTTTGTTATTAAAGAACAACTGACGTACCCAATATGGAGATGTAAGCATAAAATGGATGACTTTTTCAAAAAGTTGAGTACTATTTAATGTTGTCATTTTCATATGTATTACTTTGACGAAATTATTTTGACGTTATTTGAAACCGTCAGCTGCTCGATAGTTTATTATTATTATATGTAAGAGAGAAATTTTAATTTGCTGGTGTTTGGAACGACCCACCACCGCCACTGCGAGAACCTGTATATCTGCGAAAATACAAGCGCGTAGTTCGAACACACCACTAATCAGAGCAAATTTTACTCTTCCTTACAACGTTGTGCTTTATAGTGCAGCGTACTTACACACACACGCATACATGCACACTCAAACAAACTTACACAAACGTATATATGCACTATCATATGAAAAATTGTATTCTAATGTTGTTTATATATCGCCTAACTACTGTCATTTGAATAAGAGTTTCCTTTACAATACTAATAACGATATGGTTCAAAGCAAAAGAGAATAGAAGCCTATCTTTAAACTTCTTTGTCTTCAATATCGCTACAATACTGTTGAAATTGTGACAGCTGTCAAGTCAAGAGAAAGTGATGAATAATATTATGATTGAATACAATATCCAGCAAGGTGAGCTAATTCAATGTGGAATAGTGACACTGGTTCTAATGTGAAAATTTTCCTAATTAAGCTTGTCTCAGAAACTATTCCTATATAAAAAAGTATATGTATGTTGGCGTTGTCTTATAACTATGTAAGTAGTGTAATATGTTTTTTAGTTAGTTTTTTTTAACCGAGATATGATTTAAACTTAGCTTAAACTTTGTACTATGTGTACTACTTACATTAAAATACTTGAATATTAAAACATTCAAATTAGGGAAAAATATCTTCTTCAATTGATTTCAATTCAATTCATTTATTTATGAATGTAGGTTATATTTTGTTTCTTTGTGTATTTTGTGTGAATTAAGAAATAAAAATGCAATTTATTGTCATTGTATTTATAACACTACAGTATGTTTTTGTACTTTTTAATGAAAAAGAACTAGCTAATTGGGACTAATAACATTAATCAAGTTCAGATCAAGAATAAAATCCTGTAGATTTAATGGTTTTCTTTGTAGAGCATACACCTTTTCAAGGCGGTCGTTTCAGCGCCGACTTAAATCCACCGATGAATATATTCCGCCGAGCACTTCGGGGGGTCAGAGTGCATCTTTTGCAGGTGCAACGTGTAGTAAGTATTACATATTTAAAAGTAACACAGTGTTAGTTTTGTCAAAAAAATATCCCCTTGTGTGAAATCTTGAGCATACGATATCAGGGAATGCAATTTCCAGTTTTAACCATTTCCAAAATGGTTAAAACCGGTTATAACCGGTTATTTGCATTCCCTATACAATATGCTCTCCTCCTTCGTCTTTATACTGTTAGCAGAGTGGTCGTGGTCATCACATAATAGTTGGTGTGGCATGCTTCACATTGCGACGCCAACCCTTTTATTCGCAAAATTGGAAAATGACGTGTGTTCAAACCTCTTTAGTTTCATATAGCTCTTTAGAGCATAGAAAAATAGTTACAAAAAAATATAAAAAAGTGAACCTTTAACTTGTTGAACCGGCTCAACACTGCGAAGAAAAGGGTTAAAAAATTAAAAATATCAATCTTTCAAAAATTTTACGTAGCCCCAAACGAAGCTCTAGGCTTGTAGTATGGGTACTAGGCAACGATAAATTTTCTTATATAGATAAATACAAACTTAATTACATAGAAAACATCCAAGTCTCGGGAACAAGTACTCGCCCTAATCACACAAATACTTTCCCTTACCGGGGATCGAACCAGGGACCGCTAGCTTCGTAGACAGGGTCACTACTGACTAGGCTACTGCCTTCTATTCCTCTCTGATTGCTGCATTCCTCGTGCACTTGTGGAGAGGATCGTTTGGTGCAGCCAACCTGATCAGTCCAGGGCATAGGTGACCGTGCTCTCGTGCCGTCCACTTTTTCTTGAACTGTCAGTTCCACAGACATGTCTCCTCAGAGCATACCATAATATCTTACCTATTCTTTTAAGACGATCGGTGAAATTACTAGCAAAGAGCTATTCCATCTTAGTCCTCAGGGTTGGTAAAACATTTGCGTTACGCAGAATTTTAATTTCATCTAAAGGCTTTTTCCGCCACATGTTTTTTTTTTGGCAGTCACAAAATGTAACCTAACTTAACCTACGTAGTAAACGTTCAAGATATCTTGAAAACATCATGGTTGCAGATCGATGAAGTGAAATTGGATGAAAAAATATCATCGATGAAGTGAAATTGGATGAAATAATACAATCGATGAAGTGAAATTCGGTCATTTGCGGTCTGCGTATGAGTAGTATTTACACGTACAGATCCCACTTATCATCAGGTGGCAATTATTAGAGAAATAAGTCCATGGATATCACACGCGAAGACAATTGTACGGTTAAGGAGCATTTACTCTGATGCACTAAACAGAAGTACATGGGGCTAGCGGAGCTCCATGCGCTTTTGTCAAGTTTCGCATCGGCCTTATTCCCTCCTAATTTCAAGTCTCTAGAGTTAGCTATTAATGCTGTGCGTACCTTCTGTCAGTCGATCATTCACTGAAGACTTTTTTTCCTCATAAATTGTGGACTAATATAAGTCGACGTCTGTCAAATTTGCAAACCAAACTCCTTTAAAATTCTTAATTCCTTATCATCGCGTTTGTCCTCGCCATAACCGACATAACATTATACAGCCCCAGCCTATCCACTTTGGAATAAAAATGTAAATAGAAATGTACGGAGCCCCGCAAATGGATCCCTTATGAATTATTAAAACGCAATGAAAGGAGGGCTTATTATTTGTGAAACGGTCTCGGTAAAAACGCTGTCGATGATACCTTTGAATTTTGACAGAAACGTCTTGTTTGTTAACGAGAAAATAAACATACATACGGATTGACAGAAGCACGTGGAGCTAAACGTGTGCTTCTGTTTTGTTTCTTCGCGTGTTTTTTATTCTTATTTCAAATTCAAATTCAAATTCAAATTCAAAATCTACAAAAAAAAGACACTATAACAGATATGGTAAAAAAAGAAGAAACAACATTAGAACAGAAATAAATTCGTTGCACTGTAGTGTGAAGTTATAATAATATATTACATATAAATTATATGTCCTACATACAATTATTTTGCGGGTGGTAGGACCTTGTGCAGGGTCCGTCCGGATCGCTACCACCATCTTATCCATTAACCTACCGCCAAACAGCAGTGTTCGCATTGTTGTGTTCCGGTTTGGGGATAAGACAGCCGGTGAAATGACTAGCATAGAGGCATTCCATCTTAGCCTCAGGGTTGACAACGCATTTGCAGTCTTAGGATTGCATTGCAGTCTTGTGATTGCGAATGTCTATGAGTCACAGTTTCCACTTACCATCAGGTGGCCTGTGTGCTCGTTTGTCTACTCGATGCCATAAAAAAAAAATATATATATATATATAATGTAGAACTCAGCTCAGCATGTGCTGCAGCTGAAGCCAAAGAGCAAGCCGTTTTATGAACGATCAAAACTTGATATATTATGTTCCACGCAGGGAATTAGACAGAGATATATGACTCCTATAGGGTAAAGCCACCAGTGGTCAGCCAGTGACCTGTAGTCGGCCTCTGCTAATACTTTGTATGTGTGAGACAAGTACGAAAGATATATTTCCCACTCGTCGCACTTATAATAAGGTCGACTACGGGTCTCTGGCTGGCTACTGGTCTCAGGCTGGCTACTGGTGATTTTACCCTATATTCCTTTCATTCATTTGAACTTGGCAGATTTGAAGAGTTGATACGGCCTAAATAAATTTAAAATAAGAAAAAAAATTAAAAAACGGGGAGAGAATAAGCACTATTCAAATAAGAACCTATGATTTATTTACTGGCTAATAATTTATCAATAGGCTTTCAATAGGTCAGTTTTCTTTTTCTTACATAATAAGCAAAATAACAAATTTTTATTTACCGAACAGATATCAACCTAAAATACTCCTTTTGGTTAAAAAAAAACCTTGCAAGTCTTGCAATTTAGGTAGTCGGTAAAATTATTAACATAAAGAGGCATTTGGTCTGTCCTCGGGGTTGGTAACGCGTTTACAGTCTTAGGATTGCTGTCTTAAGTTTGCAAATGTTAATAATCTCTTAGATCCACTTCGCATCAGGTAATTTGTGTGCTTGTTTGCCATCTCATATTTAAATATTTTGCAATTATGAACCGTAAATGCAATATACCTAATGTTTTTTTTTATATAATTATATAGGTAATCATAATATGGAATTGTTGCTTTTATAATATCTTATACCTAAACGAGCAAATATGTTTTTTTTTAAATAACGTACTTTATATTTCACGTTTCAATGTTTTTAGTAAGTAGCCTTGCTTTTTATTGTCTCGCAAAAGGTGATAAAAGTAGAGTATTCTCCTTTATGATACAGCTGTTTTCGTCTTCGACGAGCTTGAATACTTCGCTGCACTCAGGACCTCGTTTTAATTCCCTCGTTTTGCTCAGTAATTAACTCGTAACACTCTCGCTACGCTCGGGAATTAAATCTGGAGTTGCTCAGTGGTCAATATCGCTTTCGTGACATAAAACAGTGCTTTATCCCCTCGGTGTATAATCGAGCGGTTTTTTTAACTCTGACTCAGCTGTTTTACTGTATCTTCAGTAACATGGAAGATAGCAAGTGCTCCTTATACTTTGCTCGTAAAGAAATATTTTTACTAGTCTCATTCTCATTATGACATTGCAACAGCCGTATCATAATGCCAGTCGTTAAAGAACAGAGAGTGACCGTAAAAGTTTTATGTAGTTTTAAACCCCAACGAATGAGAACAGTGTTGTATGTTTAACGTGTTTATATATGAATATGTATGTCTATATGTATACCTCCTAAACAGTGGGGCTAGACAAGTGGTCATCGTTCACAAACGCTAGCGTTAGGTGATCACTGGCGACATGTGTTGTCATTGAAAAATGTATGGGAATGACGTTAGTCACGTGATATATCACTCGTTACAACTGACACGCTAAAAACTGATTGTCTAGCCTATTTAATTTTGACAGCGCCAAGTGACAGGTGATCACCAAAGTGATCGCCTAACGCTAGCGTTCGTGAACGATGGCAACTTGTCTAGCCCCACAGTGTAGTTCACGTTTCTTGTATGGGAGCCCTACTTAAATAATTATTTTATTTTATTTTTAATATTTGTTGTTATAGCGGCAACAGAAATACGTCACATCATCCATGAAAAATTCAACTATCATGCTATCACGGTTCATGAGATCCAGCCTGGTGACAGACAGACAGACGGACAGTGGAGTCTTAGTAGTAAAACACTACTAATTCGTTCTGGAGAAAATTCTGAGTTTTGACACATTTTCTTGCTCAACTACGCGTGAATACATTTATTTCTTATCGTATGTTAGATTCATTGTTTTATATAATGCTAGGATAAGTTTTATAATTGTATATTTAAAAAACGACTAACTGTTAAGTTTCTTGCGGCGCTTCTTCTCAGCAGTGGTCTCTTGCGAAGCGCTGGTAGATTTTTGACGTGTAAAATTGCCCGTGCAGCCTACTTACTGAATAAACATCTTTTATCTTTTTTATCTTTTATCTTTTAAGTGAAAATTGGTTAAGCATACATACATACATACATTAAATCACGCCTGTTTCCCAGAGGGGTAGGCAGAGACCACTTCTTTCCACTTGCTACGATCTTGACAAATTTCTTTCGCTTCTTCCACATTCATACATCGAGTCATGCACGCACGTCGGTTTCGGGTACTTAAGATTCGGCCCTTTTCCAGTATTTCACCGATTTGACTCGAAAAAGTACGCCTAGGGCGGCCCCATCCGACCCGTCCACTTACTATCGATGTGTATATCTCTTTCGTCAATCTTCTTTCATCCATCCTTTCCAAATGACCGAACCATCGAAGCATGCCCTTTTCAATCTTAGTCAATACATCTTCTTCTTTTGGTTAAGCATAAGAGTTTTATTTATTGAATAGTTTTACTTTAGCTTTTCTCGTAGCTACATTCAGAGTGTTTTGTTTTGTAAAAGCTTGGATAATGCTTTTAGGAGCACAAACTAAACCTTTTTGTAAGGCGTGGAGTTTTTCATGGATTCAATATAAAACGAATGAAGATACTTTCTTGAATTATTATGGCCGGAAAATTTTTGTAAGGTGAGTTTATACAAGTTTATTTACTGTTCATTGACTACAATTTGTGAGGCGAAAATCACTTTTAGGTAGTTTTTGAATAACTATAAAAAAAATAAGATAGTACGAGGGGTGTTCAATAAGTTTTGATAATCGGTATTAAAAATGGGAGATATGTAAATCGTTATTTTTTAATTGGAATAAGCACACTTTTTATATTTCCAAACACTTATTAACGTCATTCAATTGTTTTATTTTACCACTATAAAAATAATTTTACTTTTGGAGGTCAAAATGGTCAAATTTTGTACCTTCACTAAGTCATCACCAGCTCGTGATTTTTACGTAGGTTTTTTTGAACATTAGTGAATGAGAAGTAGTAGTCGATAGTTAGGACTAAATAACGGGGAGAGCGATTATCAGTTCTGATCTTTGGTCGAAGAGCAGCACCCTTGTCAATTAGACGGCTCTGAAGCACAATTAATTCATGCCGCAAATTCGTAATTTTTTTTCTTTAGCATATTTTTAATATTTTCCCATAACTATTATAGGATAATGTTATATAGCTTTCCTAGATTATTTGAACTCAATTGCTAAGGACTAATGTCACAGTATTTATTTGGAGGTCTCAATAATCCTAATAAAGGCCGAAAAAAACACCCTATATTTTGGTGACAGAGCTGGATATAAAAAAAACCACTGTAATGAAAATGTATTTATTCTTTAAATCATAATAATAAATCAAGGTTTCATTTTCAATAACAATATTTTTTATTAGTCAACCAGAACTTTCTCCACACCGCTCCAAATTATTACAAAACACACTCTTATTTTTGCCGTCTTGTAAAATTGTTTATACTGATGTTTTTTGTTTAGTTATAAAAAAAAATACAAAGGAGTAATGTATTTTTGTTTTCTCTTATTTAATTTTAATTAGTTCCATTGTATATTCCACATTAAAAGAATATCATTGTGTAGATGGTTCATACTGATTCTCGAAACTTATTGAACACCCCTCGTATATGTAGGCTAACAAAGATTTGGTCTATCTCTACCTAAACAGAATTTTAACATGGAGTTTAAATAGCCGACCTGTTGTTCGCCTTTGTACTTTTATTTTGTAATGTTTATTGTATTGTTTTTGTTTTGTACAATAAAGTGCTTACATAGATACATACATACATACATATACAGAATATGCACAAGGTCCTACCATCACTAGTTTATAATTTAAGCTACTATCAGTGCGTTCGTAAAACAAAGCAACGTTTCAAACTACTTGTCAAACCGTAATAGAAATTTCGCGCTGTCGCTACGTCATTTTCACGAGCCCAAACTTTACTTTAATCAAAATTCCGCCGTCAAACTATTTAATACTCCAATTCTGACAATGTTGCTAACTTTCGCGGCGTTTCGAGCGATACGTACTCGGTAATCTCGGTATGTATACGTGTGAACATCCAGCCAGTGGCAGATGGCTGCACTATCGATTGAGCGGTTATACACACGTTGGCTCACGCTTGCAGCTCTTTTTGATTGGAACGTTAAAATATATGGTCTTTCGAGACTTTTTAAGTGTTATACTAGGTGACACGTAAGACGTAATACAAAATGTTATTTTCCGAATCTACTCATGATTACGATCAACTATTAATATGGGACCAACTTCGAAAACGTAAACATAAAATCGACGTCTCCATACAAATTGTGAAACCAGCTGATTGCTTTTAGTATGGGAGATTCAATTTTTTTCTACCGATTTCGATATTAGTCCCATAGTAAAAGTTGATCGTACTCATGAGAAGATCCAGAAAATAAAATTTTGTATTACGTCTTAGGTGTCACCCTGTATAGTACTTTGTTCAAGCACATCTTGTTTCTTTATGATCATTTGTATGTTATGAGAGCAGAGCGTATATTCAACTGGGTAATACAATATTTACTTTTGTATTGTCAACATGATAACAATGACGATTTAAAAACCATACGATAGCATGTGAAAAGCAATATTGTTTCACTGTCGATTATGAGGCCCAGCTCTGCCCAGCAGTGATTTGTTAGGTAGAAGAAACGTTTATCGTGATGTCAAACTAACGTTAAAATACAAGTGTACAAACTGATTCATGATGCCAATTCAAATCTTAACAATGGGCTATATTTTTCCTAACTCTATTTTTCTAAATCTCGAATCACACTAACCACTTAACAGGCGATTAGAGTGTTAACAGCTGTCAAAAAGTAAGAAGTAACATTCGATTAACATAATTTTGTGAAATTGGTACTTAGGCCCGTATTAATAAACTAATCTCAACTCTAATGCTCGTCTCGAGATGTGTCAAAAACGACAGTGTTCTATGGTTTGACGTTTACTTTTACGTAACTTGTGACGGGTATCTCAGCCAAGATGAGTTTATTAATACGGGCCTAAGTTAAGTAAATTGAAAAGTAGCTGTAGTGAAGCACTTATAGTATAGCAACCTTTAGTTAATAACATAGTAGTAACTAGAATGTTTAACTTCTATAATAATAAGCGTTAAATTGTAATGCATGTTGAATTTGACTGTAATTAGGTGGATATTCTATCAATATAAACGAGATGTCATAATTAGTTTGTAAGTTTTATAGTACCTAACCTGTTGGCAAACCTTAATAAATAAATTAAATAGGCAGGAAAATAAATAAAAGAGAATAAAGGGTTATTCAGACACATTAAAACAGAGGATTATCAAAAAGCGGTGTCAACAAGGCTGTCGGCTCAGTGATATGACACGAATCGCTTTTCGACACTGATATTCTGATGGAAACGATTTAAAGGGGTATGTAAAACTTAACTATACCCTACTGTCCTACTTTAATTATCTATAATTGCGGATGTTTGTGTTTGTTTGTTAATTCATGCCGCAACGACTAGATAGATATGGATATAATTTTAAATGGAGATAGCTCATACCTTGGATATAGACAAAATTTTTTTTTTTTATGGCGTAGGGAAGAGCAACGTACACACAGGCCACCTGATGGTAAGTGGAAACTGCGACCCATAGACATTTGCATTCACAAGACTGCAATGCAATATTTAAATTTTATTTTCTGCTAATTATTACTTTCTACCACTATCACTAAGTTTGTTGTGTTCACTATTTTAAAATGTACACAAAAGTTATGTTTTTTTTTTTTTTTTGCCCCGCGGCGACTTCAACAGCTACTACCGCCGGGGCTATGGCGTTTCCACGAATTAGTGATTTCGCCAGTGTCAAGTGTATATAAGTATAAATCAATATAGCAATAAAATACAATCCAATCTTCTCTGGGAAAATTGGGAGCAACGTTGTTCGGTAGTTTGTAGGACAGAGGTCAAGATAGTTTTAACCTATGTACCACTTCGAGTCCACTTGTAACGAGAAGAAAGATGCCAGATACGCGAAATAAGTCCAAGTTTTCAATCACTGTGCAACACAATGGCATAAAAAGTACAAATCACTATCAGAAAAGAACTTTGAACACCTAAATACACAAAAAAAGAAAACTAAAACAAATTACACATCCACCATCTTTTAACGTTGCAAATGGCCCACCATGTTTTATTGTTGTTAGACTGTTTTAATCCTGTTTGAGTGTAATATTTGGTTTGTGAACCAATTAGTAATAATAAAATAAAAAATATGTACTTAATGGCAACCGACGTCGTGCATTGAAAATTTCTTTGTATGAAACTATATAAAATGTGAAATTACCTTTTTTTTAAGGTTTTATAACAAAAGAAGCAGCATTTTTGGAATAGAATGGATCGTTGCATTTAAATCCCAAATGTCAAATACACCCTTTTTTTTTCCCTTATTATGACCGGTTTTATTATGGTGAATAAAGCATCCGTCACTTTCGCACTTGCTTAGTTTATTATAGACTAGCTTCTGCCCGCGTCTTCGTCCGCGTAGATTTCGATTATCGTTATTCCCTTTTAAATTCACCGGGATATAAAGTAGCCTATGTGTTAATGCAGTGTATAAGGGTTCTCTATCGTTTGCCCGAAAGTCATTTGCCATAATTCTATCACTTGCCATAATATTCATTCGCCAGAAAGGCATTTTTTCTGAAATCGTGAACTATTCAGAATTGTTATAAAACAAACCTAACCTAACCAGTAACCTATTGGGCTCTATACGATGGCATGTAAAAATTACCTGTTTCAGAAATAATGCCTTTATGGCAAATTAACATTATGGCAAGTGACACAATTATGGCAAATGAAAATGAAGTGATCCGGTGTATAAGCTATATCCATTCCAAATTATATCCAAATCCGTCTAGCCATTACAGCGTGAAGGAATAACAAACACACAAACTTTCAATAGGATAGTAAGATCTCTTAAGTTTATTATTATGGCACACAATAAAGAGCACCGTTTTCTTTTATAAGACCTCCTTCAAAGCTTAATAAATTACTGTTTTAAGAAAACTTCTTTTGAAATCAAGCAGTATTATAATATTAATTGTGCAAGTCTATTATGCAACCGGGTGTTAATAGTCTTCTTTGACCAACGCCGTTATTACTTTATTCTTATTTCTGTTTACTTTGAAATGGGTTGAGCATTCTTCTTCCTGCCTTGCTAAGGAAAAAAGGCACATCTGCTTAATGAATTGTATTGCAACTCCAACCTTATTATAACCGATGAGAATTTAATATGCTTCTATGAATTAATTGCCCTTGTGCCGTTTCTCCGTACGAGGGCAGCTTTGTTCTTGAATTCAATTAAAGATGCTGTAGTTGTAAGGGCTTCTTTTGCTATTCCTTTCCGTAATAAATTTTCATTGGATGTTTAAACTTCCTGCATTTAAAGATCAGGTTTTACATTCAATTATGAAAAGAAAATGGGGAAACGATCATGGAATAAAACATGATCATAGTAATTGGTTATGGAATACAAATGGAGGTGATTTTAAGACTGCACCGAGCAAACGTCGAGAGTCCAGTGGCGCCCTCATTACTATTATTGTGATTTCTAATCAACTAAAGAATTTCCTAAATAACAACAATTTTATTGTAATACTACAATACAATCGTATCTACAATTCAAAGTTAAAAACTAAACTTATTTTAATTAAAATAAAACTAAGCTACTGAAAAATTAAAGATTAAAATAAAAATCACCACTACAAAAAGAATACCCCCTCTAGCAGGTCCGCGCGCGGCATAGTCCCTATAACACTGGCTGCATTACCTCTCTGGATAGCTAGCCCAATCCTTTGGGAGAGGTAAGAACCAGCTCTAGGATCTCCGGAGGCGTCTATGAGCCGGGATGATAGGGCCTTTATAAAACTTTTCATATCGGCTGACCAAGGTCCCATAGTCTCTACTGCAAGCGCCATAAATTCGTAATTATTTAATAAAGATGAATATTTGCGGCGCTTGATGGTTTGGGCCTGATCAGCTGCTGCACCGGCTCGATTACGGGTTGACTGTACGTGGGACAGGGCGAATGTGTCAACACATGTCGCGTCCCACACCAGTGCCCTACCCAGTTTCCACGGCACTAAAGTAGCTCCGTCTGGTCGCTTGCCATCGTCTCTATGCAAACCTGCTGGTTCCAGGACATCTGGTACAGAGGCAGTGGCAAGCGAACGACGGATCAGATCATTAATTGTGCCGTGGCGGTACAAACGGCCGGCACTTCTAGAGCATGAAAGGCCATGTCGACCCAGCTCACTCACTCCCTTCCCGCACGAGCAAGTATGAGGTTCACATATTCTAGCTCCAAGCCGCAAGCTTATTGCAATGCGCAAGCAGCTTGGGTCTAAGACTGTGCCTATATTGCGGGAAGGAAGAGCATTGAGCCAGTGACCTGATTCGCCTGCTGAGACAGCGAGGAGACGGGCACGATCCGTATCATCAGGACTATTTTGTATGAGAGATTCATGAATTGATACGAGGCGAGGTGTATCCCATGCTCTTTGGATATGCCTCTTGACTGGCATATCCACTCCTGGACACGACTCACACCAAGCGTCCCTGGCCTCCACCAGGTTGGCAATCTCAACGTCAAGTATCTGTGGAATATTTAAGATAATACTGACGAGAGGCAACGAACCATAAGCGGAGGACAGGAAAGCAGGTAGTGCCACGCTAGATGAGCATCGAATACCAAGTCCGCCAAAACGAATTGGGAGAACCGCTTGAGTCCAAGGTCTTAAGCTAAAATGAATGTTTAATAATTTTGACAGAGTTGATTGAAGGGTAATATCTATAGAAGCCATGATGTCTGGGAATTTCCAAATTGGGCAACTCCGTAACAAATACATGAATTTTGGAGTGAAAAGACAAAACCGAATAATAAAAAGCGCCATGTGGGGGTTTATTTCGTATAAAAGGTTAGAAGTACTTTTAAACAGATTTAATTTACAATTTATAATGGGATTGATTGCTTCGTCAAAAATTGGTGAACCTAAAAGTGTTAAAGATGAATTTGAATGGACCGAAATGTTTGGTGAAGCTACATTAAACTTAGTGACGAAGTCAATTTTTTTTTCCAAAGAAATGTGATCAGGAATATAAATTTCGCACTTAGTAAAGTTTAATGAGAGGCCTATATTAGAAAATTTAGTGATGATCGTTTGCAATCAAACGATACGTTTTTGTAGAGCAAATAAAAACACAATTTATGGGATACGTAACAAACTTTAATAACAATTACCCTTTGAGTAGTCAGCTTAACGGGAAAAGGTGGCCACGTTTTTCCGTTAAGTTGATAACTCGAATGTGAATTGTTATTAAACTATGTGATGTGTTGTGTAAGTTGTGATTTTATTTGTAGTACAAAAACTTACCGACTCATTTCAAGAAGATACTTTAGTTTATTAGAAAACACAATAATAGTAATGAGGGCGCCACTGTAATCCGGCGTACGCTCGGCGCAGTCTTAAAGCAAGTCCAGCTAAGTGGTATGTTTAGTGGTGGTATATTATGACGGCGCGTTTAGGACATTTGGTAGTGACCCCTGCCTACGATGTTAGCGGTCCCAGGTTTAATTCCCGGTATAAGCTCGAGTATTACGAAGCTAGTGGTCCTGGGTTCGAATCCCGGTAGGGGCAAATATTTGTGTGATGAGTGCGAATATTTGTTACCGAGTCATGGATGTTTTCTATGTATTTAACTATATATTTCTCTATATAAGTATTTATATCGTTGTCTAGTACCCATAGTACAAGTCTAGAACGTAGTTTGGGATTAGGTCAATTGGTGTGAGACTTTTTTTTAATTATTTTTTTATTATCTTCACCAGAATGAATATCGTCATCTAGTACCCATAGCACAAGTTTTGAGCTTAGTTTACGACTTATAGTTGAATTTGTGTAAAGTTATCCCCTGATATTAATTTATTCTTTTTATATTGTCAAATTAAAACTTAATATAAATTGACTCGCGGTATTTTACCACAGATTATGACAGCGTTTTCTTCAATAAACAATTATAACCAAATTAACGTTGATTCTGCCAGCTCAATCGTCTCCCGTGACTTCTACAAGCCTCTTTGAAATTTGTTTAGGGAGGCTTACTTTGATAGGACCTTACGGACCAATAATAATTATTTGCCAAACAATATTAAAGTAAGGATCGAAACATTTAATATATTAAAACTTCCTCTGTTTTAGGGTTCCGTAGTCAAACTTTATAGTTTCGCCATGTGCGTCCGTCCGTCCCACAGACCACTTACCCTATAGACTCCGCTTCGGAACAGTTTGTCTAGTATCTCATTAAGCCAAAATGGCGGGGCGCGGGGGGCGGAGAGTGCACCGTGATTGGCTAGTTCAAAGTCAACGAATAATCAAGTGTGCGCGTCGTGGTGCGCGCCAATAGAACCATGGCAACCAATTAGTGTTCTGTGAGCATAAGCATGGCTTACGGGGGTGCCTTTGTATGCGGAGTCTATAGGGTAAGTGGTCTGTGGTCCGTCCACAGCCTAGCTCAGAGACCCTTAAAGCTAGAAAGCTGTAATTTGGCATGAATTCACACATTAGTCACGCCAACAAAGTGGTAAAATAAAATCTAGTTTGTTTATTTAGTGCACCTCCCCTACACGTAACGTGGGGATGTATTTTTTTTCTCGTCTACCCCATAGTGTAGGGTATCGTTGGATAGGTATTTCGGGTTTGTGAAAACAGCTTTTCGATTAAGGGATATGTTTATGCAAATATTAAGCTTTAAAGCGCTAATTTTTGTTAGAGTCAAGTGTGTGTGATACAGCGACTAAAGTGTTTATACCTACTAAAAAACCATCAAAGACAGCAACAAATAACTTTAAATAGAAAATTAGTTCATACATGTTGTTTTTTGAGATAGGTTTTTGTGTTTGTCGTAACGACTTCGGAACCCTTCACTGAGCATGGTTCGACATGTTCTTGCCCGGTTTTTGAAGCGGTTCGAAAATAACCTTTATTTTTGACGAATAATGCAGCACCTTAGCTTTATTTTTAAATTGTTTTTTTAATTTTAGAAACAAGCAATATTACTCCTTTATATTATGAAACGAATTTACAGTCATATTGTTTATCCCTCTATAACTCTGTAAAGTGTGTAATAGTTTAAATGAAACCTCGTGTTCATTAGAAACTATTCGTAACGTGATCACGGGTTCACGGGCACATCTCCCCCTTGACCAGGGAACCGGAAAAGGGTTCAAAATGGTGGAATTTAATTTTAGTTTACAACTTGGGACACAATACGTATTAGTTTAATCTGTTTGTGTAACAATCGTGTACATTCCAGAATTCCTTAATATGTAGTAACTAGCGACCCGCCTTCGCTTTGCTTCGGTTTATGTGAGTATGATATAAATGGGATATTTAACACTGAAAGAATTTTACAGGGGAGGGTGGTCAATTTTCGTCTTCGTTCATGAATAAAGTCAAAATTATTTATTTTACAATAATATCAATAATATATATATATGATATTTGATATTATATTTAATTTAATATTTATAGCTTTATATAATGCTAGACTAAGTAGTATCATTGTAGTATTAAATATGGTTAAAAACTACTGACTGCTCAGTTTCTTGCGGCGTTTCTTCTCGGCAGTGGTCTCCTCTTGGAAAGCGCTGGTAAATTATTGACGTGTAAAAGTGCCATGCGGCCTACTTACTGAATAAATATCTCGGAAACAACTGAGCCTAAAATTAAAAAAAAAATACAAAATATAGTTCATTGCTTGTAGATTACAGAAAAACCTATAAAAAATCTATAAAAAAAATCTTTTGATAGTCAAAACCATAAAATTTAATTGAAACAGGCATTTTGTGAAATTAGATGAAGCGTTGCCCAGCTAGTCACCTTAAAGCATCCATTGCAAAAGACGTTAAACATTTACCGACAAGTGAATTCTCTCATTGCTGCCAAAGAGGCTACAGCCTCAACAAAGGAGGTCGTAAGAGATGGGCCGGCCCTTTCCGTGTAGCTAGCTTAGGAGGAATTGGTGGCCTATAGGAACGTTCCAAAGGGGTTTGTGTAAAAGTGTTGTCATTTGTTAAAGTCATACATTTTCAAGGTGAGCGGCCATTAGTAAAAGTGGTAAATTATGATAGAGTAATTCAAAATAAACATGTTTTGTTATGTAATGTAGGTAATACTTTTAAGTGCATCGTTACCGAGATATTTAATATTCTTACCTGGGCGTACTCTTAGTACCAAAAACTAAACACTTAAACAAATTTACCCAATGCCCTTTAAATATATTTAGTGTGTATCATGTAAGTTTTTTTTTTGTTAATAGTAAAAGAGATCTGTTGTTCCGTTTTGTTATCAAAATCGAACACGTCTTAGTAACGAAACAAAATTACATGCATATTCTAAGGCACATATTGAGAGTAAAGGTTAGCTGGAAGAGATCCCTTAAAGGGATAAGTTTGCCTTTGTACATGCCAATTCTGTAAATATTGTATTTGATTTTCTGTTTTTTGTACAATCAAGTACTAATACTATTTGTTCTTGTTCAGAATGATGATCCCAACCAACGTGCAATACCAAAATTACAGTGTTACCTACTGCCAGTGTCATAAATACAAAATAACAAATTAAAAAAAAACACTTAATAACATTATTTCTCTAACAAAATAATGATATTAAGTGTTTTTTTTACTATTACGATACAAGTTAATGTCACCAACGAGGTTCCATATCATTTTTTTTTATAATGGACCGCACATACCCAGTTTTCATTCCAATTTTTACTTGTCTGACAGCGCACGCTTTAACGCATGCGCGGTGAAGTGCTAGGTTTTGGCGCCATTAATTGAATACCTTTTGTTCTAATGTATGAGAGTAGATAAAGTAGTGTATGAAACTGCACATAACTAGGTATTAAAACATTCGTGTGATACTATTAAAAACCTCGCCTAGCGGCTCGGTTCTTAAACACACACTCGTGTTTTAATACCCCTCATTATGCCACAATTTCATAAAGTACTATGAATTAATAATTAACTAACTAAGTTGTAATCGAAAACGTTACACAGCAAACAGTTAACAGTAAACAAACACCAACGCCTAAACTGATTGCGTCTATTGATCACCCTAAATACGTAAATACTACGTCGTTTCTAATTTGAGATTTAAATGTTACCATACATAGGTACACAAAATACACAAATCACATAAAGCTTGCATATCATGTATGTGATGGTAAAGCTACAACAACGATTAAGAACAAGTTATTACCCACGTCAAAGTAAATACAGAAAAGTGATACATACAAGCAGCTTGATGTATGCAAAGATGACCTACTGGTTTGTTTATACTGTGCTCTCGTGAAATGTTTGTGTGTGTCACCTATTTGTACACGCCTTCTCATACATATACAGATGTGAGGTTTAAGTGATTCGGCTGTACGAAGATACTGTGAGTGCAGAACGAGCAATTAAGGTAGGCGGCGACACAGAAAATTAATTCCGAAGACGCTTCAAACTTAGACCTGCAGGCTATGGATGGAATACTCGCGTTAAATTTATTTACTAAGGACGATTAAATGATGTCATTAAAAATAAAATAAATAAACAAGGTGCAAACAAACATTAAAACAATTTACTTTTAACTGTAATTAAGGAACCTTTGTATATAATTTTATTGTTTAAATTTACCGAAAAAAAACTAGACATTATATATAAAGGTAAATGTCATTATGATTCGGCGGGAAAACTGTAGGTTATTATTATTACTAGCGTCTGAATGATAGTTTAAAGAGGTTCTAGAATGTCTAAAGAGGTCTCATTTAATTATGTTAATAACAGGGCGTTTTACCGTAGCAAATTTGTTTCCTAGTTTCCTCCAAAAAACATGAGAAAACCTATGATGTTTCATACTTAAATGTACTCCGAGAACCAAGTACTATCAGCTGTAAAAATATCCGTGACTAATTTGTTAGCACCTTATATTATTAGGGGACAATCTCACATCATTGACCAGTCCCAAACCAAGCTCTAGGCTTGTACTATTGGTACTAGACAACGATTATACCTACATGTTAAAGAAAAATAAATACATATACATAGAAAACATAAGGGTCAGAAACAAATACTCGTGTTTATCACATAAATATTAAGAATAGAACCCAGAACCGCTAGATTCGTAGGCAGAGTCATGACCAACTACGCCAACGTGTCGTTTCAAAGTCCTGGGTTTTTTATGTAGGTATACAAGTTTTTATTTCTTTATATATAAGTATGTTATAGTATCCCCTAGATATTATTATATTATTTATTTATTTATTTATTTCCTTCGAAATTAGCTAGAGATTTATAAAGGCTTTCTACTGAGTGCCCAATGAGGTAGCTTTTTTTTAACCTGATTGTAAAAGCCCGAAATGACTTTTAATGAAGTCAGTTAAAAGGGGTTCATTAAACTTTTATGTTTCGAAGCAGCTGTGCCGATTAGGGCACGCATTGAAATCCGTGGTGAAATTATGAGATGTTTCGCTCCCACCAAAAAAAAAAGCAATAAATGTCCCGAAAACCATTTCTCTGTATATCTAATAGATTCAGATTTGCCTATACTATTACTAAATAAAATAAGCAACTTAAAAAATAGGGTTAAACGAAGGATCATAATATACCTAGTTTTAAAGCAGAACAGTACCGAAAACTTGTCAAAACTATTAACATCTCCAATGCTGAATTATAATTTCGTATTACTCTGGAACATAGGCTAGGTTAGGAGCCTCTAACTGCAACAGTGGTCAAAGCAATTATATACTCTATTGGTTACCACATCAATTTAAAATGCTTATACTGACTATGCAGTTACCCACCTTCTTAGGTATAACGGCAGAACTTAACCTCGTATGGCCCAGTGTGCAGTAGGATGTACGATATACATATTATCAAGGCAATTTAATTTGCAAATGGCATATAATAAAGTTCATTTTTCTTTCTTCATAAATTGAAAATAACATTTTCGAACAAACGTATTATTTTTTTTGCCTTGATGTTAAATTCAAAGTCCTAACTGACATAAAACTGGCTGTTAGTACGGAGGCCTTTAAGGATAACCCAGACCAAACTTCCAGCGCCTGCAAACGACACGCGGCAACGATCCTCGTGGATGCGCGACTAGCCCCGCCCTAGGCGTCTTTTAAACAACCGTTCGGGAAATAATTTATGGTATATCTTAATATTAATTAACAGAATATCCGTCTTAAAATAGCCACTTAAAAATACCACAAGCTCTCGAATCTCGAGAGAGATCGCGCGATAAGTCGGTGGATTTCTGAGTCTTGATCCGCATTAATATTTTTAACGAGGCGTTTACTCAGGCTGGTTTGAATGGGGGTTTTATTATGGCAATTAGTTTGCTAGAAATAATGGGAGCTTTAAACGAATTTAGAAGTGAAATTTATATTAAAATGCAGGGTTGCTTTGCATATGGAGAGGAGAGCGCTTGGAATTTCTGAGAGTTTATAATGCTTTGTTATTTTTGATAAGGTTTTTGAGAACTTGTGCCAGAGAAAGTTAGCAGCGATTGCATCTAGGGAATTCAATTTAACTGGTTATTAACCGTTTTCATATGAAAATAACTGGTTATAACCGGTTATAATCAGTTATTTGCATTCCCTACTTGCATCTTAGCGCCTACAGTCAAGAAAATTGGTTCCTAGACCACCTTGGACTCTTTCAAAGTGACACCAAATTATATCATAAGAAGTCTCTAAAGTTTTGATTGATTACATCACTTTGACATAGTCCAAAGAAACTTGAAAACGATTTAACGTACAGTCTGTGAGCATTTAGAAGGTGCTTTTGATTTGTACTTTTCTCTCACTCTTCCTTAATAAGAGCGAGTACGAGACAACTATAAACTTAAAGCCCCTTCTAAGAGGTTTCGCTCTGTAGTTATTGCAAAATATATTAAAGACTAGCTTCTGCCAGCGAATTCATCCAGTTTTTTTTTTTTTTTACGGAAAAAAAGAAGCATAATACTTAGGGATAACGTAGCATTCTAATACTGAAAGAATTTTTGAAATCGTTTATTCGTTCCAAACATAAAAAAATACAAATCTTTCCTCTTTATAACATAAGTTTACATTTCCGACAAAAACTGGCAATAAATACCTCTGTAAAAATATACCATCCAATTTGAAACCTTAAAGCCATATTATGAAGGAGCTAACAAAATGTACAAGATTGAAGATTAATCCCTCGCGTACCTTTTTCCACGCCATATATCACTGAAGTAATGAAACAGCAGAATTTCTAATCTCCCGGTTCGTACATTCAAAGGATCTAGCGGAAATAAAACCATACGACTAAGATGTGTGCCGTAGCTTAGCATGGAAATATGGCTTTTTTTAAGCTTGGCTGGTTTTTGTACATACATACATACAAACATTAAATCACGCCTGTTTCCCAGAGGGATAGGCAGAGACCACTTCTTTCCACTTGCTACGTACGATCTTGACAAATTTCTTTCGCTTCTTCCACATTCATACATCGAATCATGCGCGCACGTCGGTTTCGGGTGCTTAAGATTCGGCCCTTTTCCAGTATTTCTCCGATTTGACTCGAAAAAGTACGCCTAGGGCGGCCCCTTCCGACCCGTCCACTCACTTTCGATCTGTATATCTCTTTCGTCAATCTTCTTTCATTCATCCTTTCCAAATGACCGAACCATCGAAGCATGCCCTTTTCAATCTTAGTCACTACATCTTCTTTTATTCCACATTTCTCTCTGGTTTTTGTAACACCTATAATATCTGTGAAAAGATGTAGGTAGTGAATTAGTAGATTGTTAACCAAGGGACGAAAGTGATCAATTGCAGCCTGAGATATTTAGGCTGTACGAGCGACTGCGAGTGCGCCTAGTTCGACGGTGCAATTGTAATTTCATACGAGTTAAACACTCTACTTTCCATTTCGATTATGAGGAAAGTAACAATAAAAGTTATGTATAACATTTTTAAGAAAAAAATATTCTGTCAAATACTGGGAGTGCATAAACATTACAAGTAGGTACAGTCAACCAATTTGATTCCTAGGCCACTATGGACTTTGTCAACGTGACGATAGGGAGCCTCTTACGTTTTGGTTGACAACGTCACTTTAACATAGTCCAAAGTGGCCTAGAAATCAAATCGGTTGACTGTACATTGCTGGGACCTGTGGGAGACATCCGCGCTGTGTCGTGTGCGCCCGCCGGTGCGCCGCACCATCTGCGAACTAAGTTGCGCTTTACCTGACATGCCTCCTAATAACCGCTGCGCTCCTGGTACTTTATTTTAACATGCAATTACCATGTATCACTTACAACCCGCTTCTAAGATAAACAATGGCCTACTTTCAGAGTATGAGACATCTTGAAAAATCCTTTCCCATCCATCGTGTTTTGTAGATTAAGTTCGTATTTATCTTCCTGTTTCAATTAGCTTTAGTGCTCATCAATAAGCTAACTGAGAAAACAAGATAAATACGAACTTATTCGAAAACTAGCCACCTGCGACTTTGTCTGCATAGATTTCGATTATCGTTATTTCCTAAGGAACTTTCACATTTTCCAGCATGTATAAGCCTTTGTGTTAATCCAGGGTATAAGCAATCTCGATTTCAAATGTCATCGAAATCCGTCCAGCCGTTGCAGTTTGAAGGAGAAACAAACTAACACACAGTCACACAAACAATCGCATGTATAATATAACTAGCTGTTGCCCGCGACTCCGTCCGCGTAGATGTGTAAATGTATTTTTAGACCTTATTAAAATGCAATAAGGTGAAAAACTGGACATGTCTTTGTAGTTGACTGTACTAAGTATTTTTTATTTTCTGTTATTTTGTATATTTGCCTATCCTCTTGCATTGTCCTTGCTTATTTGACTCCAAGGTTAATTGGAAAAGATCCTATACAGGGTGACATCTTAGTCGTGAATCAAATGATCACCTCTGTGTTCTACCCACCCAATACGAACAACTTTCACTATGGGACCGACTCTGAAAACACGACGAAATCAGCTGCTTCATACATTTTGGTCGAGGACGTATTGAACTTTTCTATGAAACAGCTGATTTTTTTTTCGTGATTTCAGAGTTGGTCCCATAGTGAAAGTTGTTCATATTCCTGGGTGGAACACAGAGGTGATCATTTGATTCAAGACTTAGGTTACACCCTGTATAGGATAAGTTCGCCTATGTACATTATCTATAGTGATGCAAAAATGTTTTATAATTGTTTATGTGGAATAAAGAGTATACATAGATAACGTACATAAAAGGAAGAAAAAGGGGGACAAACGAAAAACAAAAAACGAATATTACGCCTACGAACAATCGGACCTCCTCAGTTACCAAAAAAAAAACTTTAAAGCAATACTTCTTTAGAAAGTACGTAAAATACCAATATTTTTATTTCACCCGTAACGCATTCATGGAATTATGCCTCCTTCCCTATTCACGCTATTTGCCAATTCAATATTGCAGTCACGTTAAACTTTAACGTGTAAAGACTAAGGTTTACATTCCATGGAATTAACATGAGTACAAAATGGTTATTGGTTTTATAGATTCGTTGGAAAAACGCCAATGTATGTCAATCATTCATCGTTTCTGCTCTCTGGTGAGATTCGATGATATCGGGGGTGGTTCCATCAATAATAACCAGGGAATTCGATTCCAGTTAAATATTTCGGTATTTCCATATCGGTCAAAGGAAATTATTTTTACGACATAAAATAAGTGTTTCAAAAACACCACCCATTGGCTTCCACGCGATGGTTATCGTAGCAGAGGTAGACCCAGAAGGAGATGGCGAGATGACCTTGAGTCGTTCGCGCGGGATTGGCAGGAGTGCGCTCTGGATAGAAACGAATGGCGAAAACGAGGGGAGGCCTTTGCCCAGCAGTGGGACACAAAAACAGGCTAAGAAAAAAAAAAAAAAAAGTGTTTCCGATTAAGCCACTTAACCATTTTGGGGTTATTTTAGCCACGGTTTTTAACACCTGACGCAAAAAGAGGGGTGTTATGCGTTTCATCGTTGTGTTTGTGTGTGTGTCTGTATGTCTGTCGTAGCTGTTAAACATGTGACCCAATGCGGATGCGGGTTTTTAAATTTAAAAACAGGGTTTCTAGCGGAGGTTTTTAGGTTTAATGAAAATGTGGCCCGTTTAAAATATAAAATATCAGCCCTGAAAGTCATCACTATTATCACTATTATATAGGGGGTTTTTATCTTTTTTCATGTAACTAGCGACCTGCCCTCGCTTCGCTTTGGTTTATGTGAGTATGATATTATTATACAACGTGTTACAAAATACCCCGTAAAAAATCCAATAAATTATCAAAGCCTAAAATATTGTCAACCCTAGTAAGCTGTCATGTCAGGGAACCGGAGTTAACATAGATTATTTTAACAGAGAGGCCTACCTACCAATTTAATAATTTTTCAACTTAAATGGGTTTAAAACCATATCCCGACGAGCGAGGTTGTGCATTGAACAAGGCAGAGCTCACTTTGAGCCGTTTCTGTAATTTTGACGTTCTTTACGAAAAAGTAAGTGCTAGTTTAGGTTTCTTCGTAAGTAGTTTAGGTCTTTTAAAATCTTCCAAAACTCGACTTGTAATATCTATCTAATCAAATTCTGTACATTTTGTTAGTATGTCTCTTAATCGTTTCACGAATTAGGTAAAAATGTACATAAACAATCTGCGTAGTTTACTCTTTAATTTTACTGAAATAGGGTTTTCACATCAATGAAAGCAATAATGGTTTTATTTTTTTTGCCGGTAAGTCATGCGGTGATAGTACGGTTCTCAAATATTGTAAATGGACTTATTATAAGGTACCATTTAACCCCCTTTCGGCTTTACGGGTATTTTTGTAACACCTTGTATAGCCTAGCCTTCTTAGATAAATGGGCTATCTAACACTGAAAGAATTCTTCAAATCGGATCAGTAGTTCCTGAGATAAACGCGTTCAAGCAAACAAACAAACAAACAAACTCTTCAGTTTTATAACATTCAACATTATTATGTGTAATAGGTTTCACTCGTATTATATGTAATATTAAAAAGAAATATAAATCCGGCCCAAATTCTATTTTGGTTCCAGGGGCCCCAGACAAGATGCTTAATGTTAGGGTCCTAGTGAAACACGGTAAAAGTCTTTTGAAGATCAAGTGAATTAAGTTTTTGGTCTTGCATACTATGTTCACACCTACGAGTATATACTCGTACAAGGTGTCGGCTCTAGAATGTTTTTAAAGCTACTTGCCTGTTTTTTTTTCATGTCAACTTTTCGTGTAATCACACAAAGTTTGTTTTTCCTTCACTTAGTATGGAGAAAGTAACTTTGTGTGATTACATAAAAAGCTGTAATGAAAATTAACCTACCGCCAAACATCAGTGCTCGCATTGATGTGATCTGGTTTGGGGATAAGACAGCCGGTGAAATGACTAGCATAGAGGCATTCCATCTTAGTCCTCAGGGTTAGCAACGCATTTGCAGTCTTAGGATTGCATTGCAGTTTTGTGAATACGAATGTCTATAGGTAACAGTTTCCACTTACCATCAGGTGGCCTGTGTGTTTTTTTGTCTTCTCTATGCCATAAAAAAAAAAAATACTAAAAATCGCAGAACATGCAGTGCTGGTTGTTTTTGGTAGCCCTGTGTGTGACCTATTTTTTTTTTTCATTTGGACCACTACTGAGCCGACAATACCTTAAAAACTGTAACTTCAGCCTGAAAGAAGTTATGACAAAAAAAAGTATGACTTACAATACATTATTACCAACGATATGTATGGCAGTCAAAGGGATCCGGTTAAGTAGACTTGTACCCTTTTTCAATAGGACTAAAACAACTTTATTTCACCCCCACCACAATGTAAGCAGTTGCTACAGAACTGTGGACATAAACAAACATTAAAAAAATACCTTGGAAGTGGATAACTTTCACAAAAACTTATAAGTAGGTATGTTACTTTTAACATTTTAGTAACAAAATAGGAAGTTTGGTAACACATTTGGAAATAAATACGCAAATGTGATTTGTGCTTTGAGAAATATTTGAATTTGCAAACGCTAATTGTTCATGCTTTATCTATACTGAATTATTTAAAAGGCAGAAACGATTTCCATGTGTTATTGGGCTATCTCCCTTCCTTTTATATGCATGTATTTCAAGTGGCTATTTTCTCTTCCGAGCCGTAATTTTTTCTACCTTATTTGGAACGTCACATAAAGTTTTTCGCATATAAACTAAAAAGCTTGATATTCGTTTGAATTTTCGAATTTGCTACATTTTAGTTTTGTAACATGACTGTACCAGCGGTTCGTGTTTGAACGCAGTTTAAATTAAATTACTCGTAGTTTTTTGCGCTTCGAGACAACTTGATTTGGCTGACATTTTTGCAAAATAATTTTGATGTTTACATTAATTCAAGTTTATTTAGTTGTTGCTGGATTTCCCCATTTTTTCCCCCAAAATCATTGCAGAACTGTATGATTTTAATTATTAAGGTTTTTTTTTATTTCAATTTATCCGTGTTTTTCTATTGGTTTTAACTCGGACGCCATTACTGTCTAGTAAATAAGAGCTATCGTAGCGTTGACAATACAAAAACACGTCAAAAGTAATATAGTTTTAACCAGTAGAATGAGGCCCAGCATGATTGTTATTCTCTTAAATATCTTACTTGTCAATCCGACGAAGTTATCTAACAAGATCACCTGACAGAGCATTCCAAACTACGTACCTATACATATATAAACGCGATAAATAAGTTTACGTGTTTAACATTTTATCTAACTTTTTGGAGTAACACAACAAGACCCTAAGGGCCTGGACACATCAACATGGCCCCGGCGTCTTTAACGTGAAACAGCACGGTACCGTAGAGCGGCACGTTACCGCGTTGTGCAGTGCAGATACACGTTGCCGTGTAAAAACGTCATTTAGCTACTTTAATGTATAATATGTAAGTGTGTATGTAAACTCTTTATTGTACAAAGGAAAAACCAGAACAATACAGTTAATATAAAGAAATATGTACAAAGGATCCCTTCCATTTAACTCTTGAGAGATTGCGAAAATTTAAAGCTTGTGCATCGATTAAGAAAGTATACAAATTTATTTAGAATATTTTTTTTTTATAAATAAAGTATTACATTCAAATACCTACATTATAAATAGACACAGAACATTTATAAACATAAACTTAGGTACTTAAACTACACTTTGTGTAGAGGACAGTTAATTATTTAGGAAATAGACTCCAGCAGGATTTGTTTAATTTGCTTTTTCGGAAATCTACCGTTTGTGATTGCCCAATGCCGGTTTGTGGACGATTTACAACCTGACAGAATGCACTGTAATTTTTTTTTGCTCTCCACACGCAGGAAATTAGACTTAATATTGATATTGCACTTTGTAACGAAACACGGCAACATGTGGCAAGACGCGGCAACAGCGTGTTTCACGCTACGACACCGTGCCGTTATGTGGCCAGGCCCTAAGGATGAGTAAAAAATCCACCAATAGGAATTCTTTGTATTCCAAGCCTAGCTCAGCGCAGCTCTCCTATTGGTGGATATTTTCCTCGCACCTTGCTCTGGTGGATACTCACCCTAATTCCGTCCCCTCTTGCTTAAAATTAATTGCAATCAACGTAGTCAACAAAACGAAGTTATCTGATGTAGTTAAGTTAATGAGCTTACTTACTCGGGATTAACAGTTACCTTTAGTTTGTTGGATAACTTGGTTACTGACTTTGAACGTAATTTTATTTACCCTTGATTTTCGGATCAACTAGATTAGATGTAAACGAGAAATTCGATTGATACTGCTTAAGTACATTATATAATTTGTAACTCATGATATTGAGTTCGTATTATACCTTACACCGGCTAGTGTTTTTTTTTTTGTTAGTTTCGATGTAATAACAATCCATTACTTATAACACACTCACACACACACACAAATACACACACACACACACACACACACACACACACACACACACACACACGCGCAAAAAACACTTATGATGAGACTTCATTGTCTGTCTGTCTGTCTGTATGTCACAGATTTCTCAGCAACTATAAATGCTATCAACTTGAAATTTTGCATAATTGTACAAATTGCTTGCTTGAATTTTAAGTAAAAAAATATGAATTTATTTTATAAAAAATTAAAAAGGGGTCCAGAGTGGGGAGTTAAAAAATTCAATTAGTTTGATTATACCAAATGAGGTGTCATGTGACAGGGCTGAAACTGCACATATTAAAACAATTTTTTTTTAATTTTCTGTTGTGTACTTTCTGATATAAGTATAGTCAAAAATTTACAATTAACCCCCCTCCCCCCTACTTCCTGGCGTATTGATAACAAGCTATTTTATAAGGGGGGAAAAAAAAACAATAATCAATAAAGTTAATTATATACCGTTTTTGAGATATATCAAAAATATATCTCAACGGAACCCTCGGTTTGCGAGTCCGACTCGCAATTGACCGTTTTTTTTATCTATACAACACGCACGTGGACTGTTGACTTTTAACATTAAAACACCCTTATATAAACCGGAGCTTTAATTCTATCTCCAAACAACGTCACATAAAGCAACCCTTTCTTAAGCTCTCATTACAAAGCTTTAGTGAGCTTAGGGCTGTCAATTAAGCTTGAACCACGAGCAAAGCGAGTAAAGGTGTGCTTAAACCGCTCTTACCCTCAAGTTACATACTTTACCTCGTAAGTTATTATCCGATTACATCGTAAATAAAGTTAATGTTGTAACTTGACATTTATTAGGTAGGTAGTTTTCAACTTAATATGAAGAGGTAGATAATGATTTTCCATAGTAACTTTATGTAGGTTGGTTCTTGTGAAGATAACATTTATTTTGCCTCACATGTTTTAAAGTTTTTTCCATATAAGTCTTTGACCTGTTTATTTTTTACATACATACATACATACCGTCACGCCTTTATCCCAGAGTGGGGTAGGCAGAGCTACAGAATTACCAACAACTTTAACAGCCAGTTGTTAATTCTGTAACCACATTTTGCACAAACAGGCTAAGATGTATATCATGTGTTTATTAGTGACAGGTTGCAAGCCCATCTTTGACCTGTTTATTTTTTGTTTTCCCTTTTAAAAGAATAATGATTGCTAGCAATAATATTTGTAAATTATTTATGTTTTTATGAGGCTTAAGTATTTAACACAGGGATTTAAGCATTTTTGTGATTGTGCGCACGAAAAAGTATATGTTTGTATTTTGCTTATGTAGGGTTTGAGTAAAATCGAAGGAATTCTATTGAGCATAATAGATTTACATACATACATACATACATACATACATACATACATTCACGCCTGTAACCCCATAGTTAGTGGGGTAGGCAGAGCTACAGAATTACATACAACTTTAAAAACTTGTCGATAATTAAGTCACCACATTTTGGACAAATAGGCTAAAACATTTACCAGCGTATTAGTGACATGTTGCAAGCCCAGCGCCTAACAGTACTACAAGCCTTTATTCCCTAAGTCGCCTCTTACGACATCCACGGGAAGACATAAGAGTGGCACTGTTCTAACCCAGCAACCACACAGCCAAGTAAATAAAGCTAAAATCGTAAAATACAGAAACTCAATGATGTTGAAAGTGGTTATAAAGTAGGTACCTGATGTGTTTTCAAATTAAATTATTTTACATGTTAATACTCGTACATTTATTTTGGAACATAATTTATGGTCGTCGTTCATTAAAAAACAAGGATCTTTTAAGTTTTGTCCATAATATTATCTCCATAGGAACAATTCGTATATTTAACCAACTTCAAAAAAAAAAAGGAGGAGATTCTCAGTTCATCGCAATCTTTGCGTTTTATTTAATATTAAGCCGTTTAGAAAACCTGATGGTTTTACAACCTTCACAATATACTTACTTTTGTGTAAAAACGCCTTAATCATTGATAATTTTCGTCCTATTTTGTGACCTTGGTCTTATTTTGTTACCTACACACCTTTGATTTATGCAAATCACTAAGCAACTCAAGTACACGCTTGATATTCGTATCGGTGACAGTATCTCCTCCAGGAATACTGAACTCATAAAAATGTAAATCGCGAGATAGAACCCGCGAAGTGATGGAATGGAGACAAGCCTATTGAATACGACGGGCCACTAAGTCAGTGGGGTTGGGCGCTTGAGCAGAGCTTAGCGGAGTAACAAAATAGAAAAAAAAGGACTAGTGCGAGTCTGACTCCTATTATACTATTCATGCATCGTGTTCCCCATTTTTTTTAACACACTCATTCATACTATGTTAAAATGGTACATGAAAGATGGATTATAAAGAGTGTCAGCAACCTAGTTGTCGGCTCATAATTGTAAGGATCAGAGTTCAAGCCCCAGTCGTTTATTTATATATTTAATATTTATTGCACAAAAATAAATACAAATGACGGACCTAATGCCTGATGGCATTCTCGACCAGTCGACCAAATAAATAAACAGAAATTTACATACAGAAAAAGAAGACAAAGATAAAAACTAAAAACAGAGATCAATCTCACACCAATTGACCTAGTCCCAAACTAAACTCTAGGCTTGTACTATGGGTTACTAGAAAACGATATAAATACTAATATAGAGAAAATACTTAAATAAATAGAAAACATCCATAAATAGAAAACATCCATAACTGGAACAAATATTCGAGCTCATCACACAAATATCCGCCCTTACCGGGATTGGAACCCAGGACCACTAGCTTCGTAGGCAGGATCACTACCCACTAGGCCATCTCGTCGTCAAAATTATTATGCTAATTATTGCTGCTTTGCCGCATAACAATTAGTTGTGTAGACATGATACTCCTGCGCTAAAAGGGAAACATCGTCAGGAAACCTGCACATTTGAACCTGAATCCATAAGTACAAATTTCACCAAACAATGTTAAATATCAATCAATGTTAATGGACTGTTAGTTCATACGTTTTGATTGCTGTTAACCCTTTAATCGTCTGTTAAGGTGCTGGTAAAATTCGACATAGGTGGGGTAATTTTACAAAATATCCTAGAGCATATAAAATTGAATTGCTAGTGTTT
Organism: Acleris laterana; assembly: GCA_963966035.1. Taxonomy (NCBI): domain Eukaryota; kingdom Metazoa; phylum Arthropoda; class Insecta; order Lepidoptera; family Tortricidae; genus Acleris; species Acleris laterana. Next base: position 12,340,382 of record OZ014460.1, read on the forward strand.
AAAAGAGACTTGAAAAAAAAAGTTTATATTTAGTTCACTCGCGGTTTTCATGGCTCCAAATCACCTCCACTTCTTAGTAACAGGAAAAGTTACTGAATTTGAAAAAAAAAACTTTATTTTACGGAGCCATGATCCGAGTTTCAGCTTCCTCAGGTGACGTAATTGAAAAGATAAAAAGTCGTTCTAAACTGGAAGTTGTTTTGGTATACTGCGGGTCTTTTTAAGTATCTTAAGATGCCGTTCTTAGTAAGATGCTTAAAGTACACACATATAATTCCGTATCGGCGCACGCTACGTATGCACACAATGTATGAAGTTTCATACAAAAATGTATGAAGTTTCATACAAAAATAATTATATGAAACTTCATACAAAAATATATGTCACTTCATACAAAAATGTATGAAACTACATACATTGTAGATCTTTAAAGGGCGAAAGCGGGGTTGTTTTAGCAATAAAATAAAAAAAACTCACTTCACCATTACGAACATAACGTAATAGATTTCATGTGGTTAAGACAATTGCTAACGTCTTTGTTTTTTAAATAAATTAATATTAAAACGAAATCATTTAACCAGAATCATGGCCATCATACTCAATAGGTACTTCATTTCTTACTCGTCTGATCGGTTGATGGTCAAATAGGTGTTTGTAAGGTGACCATAATTTTAGTATTAATTAGGGAAACAACATTATTTCAATAAAAAGTTAAAATTTAATTGTTTCAAAAACCACTACACTCATAGAATTTCAATCATTCACTGGGTTGGGAAAATTAAGCTAGGAACAAGACCCCGCAGTCACCTCGTAGTAGAGGCATACCCACAAAATGGCGTCAGTGACACACGCCTAGAACAATTGATCCGCGTGTGTAGCGTGTGTTACGTGTGTAGTATAAATGTAGCGTGCGGCGCACTGGAATTTCGGATTAAATGTCTATGAACTAAAAGGAAGTCATTTAAAAAGCCTATTTTTTTTCCAGATCGACTCCTTTTTTGATATTTTTTTTCAAACTCATACTATTTTTTAATGATAAGTTGTTCTTTTTTACGTTTTGCGATTTAATTGTTTTTTTTTACAAGATACGTCTGAAACGTTCACTGTATGGAATGGAAAAAAAATGTCACCGTGTACTCGTGCAAGTTTAAAGGATTATAAATATTAGTTTTAAACAAATTACACGTAATTTTACAAAATATTACCTACGTTTAATCTATGATCACAACTTTTGATATCTGGAAAGACACATTTCAAACAATTTACTCTCGTTATAAATATCAAACTCAAACGAAATTTCTCTTAAAACTTTAGTAAGAGACGATCTTTGTTTGAGAAGGCACCTAAATTTCAATTCAAGTAAAGCAGCGATAAGACTAGAACTTTAACCATTTTAGAGTTGATACGTTAATCTTTGATAAATGCATTCTGCCCTATTAAGCTTTGAGGTAATTAAAATATGTGTTTTTTCCGCGTTTTCTTATTACACTATTTATTCGTTTAACGTACCGTCCGTCGGTCACATTCGGAGCTGGCTGAAAATCAGGGTAGTGATTCTGTAAACAACGCCGGTCGTGCGGACTGTCGAGTGATATCCAAGCGGCGAGATTAAGTAGTCCCGTCAGTGCGAACAAAACACATTGTCGCGCGTGCATTTTCAATTAAGCAGCCTTATACGTTCGAGCCATCGTGCTGCTAAATTGAAAATGCACGCGCTACAATGTGTTTTGTTCGCACTGACGGGACTACTTAATCTCGCCGCTTGGATATCACTCGACAGTCCGCACGACCGGCGTTGTTTACAGAATCACTACCCTGCGCTGCAGGTGTCTAACACCTCAGCATTATGCTGAGCCAGTGTCCGATTCACTGCCGCGAGGACACACTAACTACTTGTTTATTGCTGTTTTCTGTTTTTACTTTTTTTCTGTGTGTCTTGTGTCTGTAGTGAATAAATGTATTTTTTTTTCTTTTTTCTTTTTATAGCATGGTTGCCCTACTAAGCCAATAAGCAGTATCTAAAATTAAATCACCAAAGCGAATATAATTCTTTTCTGTTACTAATAAGGTTGATATTATTACAGGAGGTTTATCTTAGTTACTGCATATTTGGTTAGGACGGCACACTGGTGAACCAACACATAGGCCTTGTTTAATTAAGTGGTATCTGTGACCCATTTTTAAGACTACAGTCTTAAGATAGTTTCATTTATCTGCTGATTTTCATCTACACATACACAAACAGAAAGTTGTAAGTATGTTGTGAGTATCCTCGTATCTGTGTATTGGTCTATCCTTCCAGACTTCTAAATGAATAAACTGATTTTTAAATTAGGGATATAGAAAAATCTTCCTATCTCCATTCCAATTTTCATCCAATTCCGTCCAGCCGTTGCAGCGTGAAAGAGTAACAAACACGCACACACACACACACACACAAACTTTCGCATTTATAATATTAGTAGGATTCCAATAACCAACTACTATATCATTTATTAAACGATTATTTCAAGTAATCTTCTGAACACTTAGTTTTAATGAAAATCTCAGCGATTCCGGAATTAATAATTAATATTAAATATTCCGAGTAAAAGTTAATTATTATTAATTATTACACGTGGGACACGCTCGGCGTTTAATTCGACCCTTAGCTCTCAGGGTGGAGAGCTTAAGGCGAAGTTAATTATGAATTTAATCATTTTGCTTATGAAATGATTACTTTATTTATTTGATTAATTATAAATAATTAATTGGATGTGGTGTTGCATGGCATGCATGATAAAGTACCTACAAATGTAATTAATGACTGTATTAAACTGAAATTAATTTCAATTTCATTTATGGTGAGTTAGTTACAATACATTTCTTTGATGTTTTTTTACTAGCCACGATAAAACCGTAAATGCGTAGCGAGCCTACAAAAAAAAAAACCGGGCAAGAGCATGTCGGACCATGCTCAGTGTAAGGTTCCGAAGCCGCTATTACAAACAAATTAGAAATTGCGACAAACTTAACTTGGTCGTGATAGTTTTCTCATTATTATTTCCTTTCATTTAAGATATTTTTCAGATTTTTAGTATTTGTGGTTTTGACTGTAGGCTCCCCCCCCTTGACTAACAAAATGTTGCCCTTTAAAGATTAATATTCCAGCGACACTCCACACTACATCGTAGTCGAGAAAAATATTTTCAAGATTTTATTTTGCCACTTTGTCGTCGTGACTTATATTTAAATTCATGCCAAATTACAGCTTTCTAGTACTTATGGTCTCTGAGTTAAGCTGCGGACGGACGGACGGACATGGCGAAACTATAAGGGTTCCTAGTTTGACTACGGAACCCTAAAAACAGACTAAGAGCTATTATTAATGAATGAATTTGCGTTTGTATTTTCACTCGCTCCCATATGCTATTTATGTTAACCTTACCCACTCTACCCGAACCCAAATGACTTTATAAGACCTCTTGCACTGTAGGTAGAATATTGAAGTAATTAAGAAAATACCTATACAACAGGGAAAATTTCAAAATTGATGTTTCTCGAACTCAATACAAATAATAATAATAATAATAATAATAATATCAGGGGACTATGTCACACCAATTGACCTAGTCCCAAACTAAGCTCTAGGCTTGTACTATGGGTACTAGACAACGATATAAATACTTATATAGAGAAATACCTACTTAAATACAGAGAAAACATCCATGACTCAGGAACAAAATTATTTGAGCTCATCACACAAATATAATGCCCTTACCGGGATTTGAACCCAGGACCTCTAGCTTCGTAGGCAGGGTCACTACCAACTAGGCTATCGCGTCGTCACACTATCACTACCACTACATAGTATAAAACAAAGTCGCTTCGCGCTGTCTGTCCCTATGTATGCTTAGATCTTTAAAACTACGCAACGGATTTCGATGCGTTTTTTTTTAATAGATAGAGTGATTCGAGAGGAAGGTTTTTATGTATAATAAACTCTGTTTTATGTACGGGTGTTATAGTAAACTCTCATAAACCGAAGCGAAGCGAGGGCGGGTCGCTAGTCTACTAATAAACACTATGACATAATGCACTTATGCACGTTATTAATTTACTGCGACTACAACATTCAAAACATGTGTCACTTGCCAAATATATTTAGATGATTCCTTGAAAATATAATTAGCTTTTTCAATATATCTTCATCTTTAGTATGTTGGCTGCCATGTCATGTCTGAGTCACTCTGTTAGTATTCATGTCATAAGAAATCTTTTTAAGATCTTTGGATGAATAAACATTAATTTATAAATTAACAGTTAAATGATCAAAGTGTAGACTATACTAGTTTCATCGGGTTTTTTCTCGGTATTATACCTTATCTTATCTTATCTTTAGGATCTTTTGTGCAATTACCCTCTTAAAGACTCCCCTGTTCGAATGTACAGGTTCCCTCACGATGTTTTTCCTTCACCGTAAGAGCATCGGGTAATGCACTTAAGTTAGAAAAACTTATTGGTAGATGGTGACCGCAGGGGGTTCGAACTCGGTACCTTACGATCACGAGTCGACCCCCTAAGCCATTAGGCCACCGACGCTCTCCGGTATTGTACCTACGACGTAAGATATAATTTAGAAAACTAATATCAGGGGACATAATAATAATATCAGGGGACAATGTCACACCAATTGACCTAGTCCCAAACTAAGCTCAAGGCTTGTATTATGGGTACTAGACAACGATATAAATACTTATATGGAGAAATATATACTTAAATATATAGAAAACACCCATGACTCAGGAAGAAATATTCGCGCTCATCACACTAATATCTGCCCTTACCGGGATTTGAACCCAGGACCGCTAGCTTCGTAGGCAGGGTCACTACCAACTAGGCCAGCGCGTCATCACCAATTATACTAGATTATTTTTTTATTTGAAGATATTGTTATTTATGTTAATGATACATAAGCATAACTTTAATAACTTCAAGGTAATAATATCATGACTTATATTTTATCGTACGAAATATAAACAAAGTTTACTAACTAGCTATGCTCTCGACTCTGTTCGCTAACAAAATGTCCCGTTTTCTCAATGTAATCCGACCCTTAACCTTTATTAATTAAGGTGTTGAATGGTGAAGATTAAACAAACAAACTTATAAACAAACAGTATTTATTAAGACTATCGTACATAAATCGACAAAATCAATGGGTGTAAATAATAAAAATAAAAGTAGAATTGGGTGGATCAGGTTTTTGTTGTTGTTATTCTGTCCCGTGTCTCCTGGACAACTAAGAGTTTTTTAGAAAAAAATGATAATAATTATACTTCTAGCACACTCAGAAGGAAGGCCATTAAAGAATGGGATTGCCAATAAAACTGATTTTTAGTGGACTTTATCCATTGAAATCATAGTTATAAAGAGTAGCCCAGGGGACATCACCATGGGAATGAGGTACAAAGAAAAGTTGATTCATAATCATTTTTTTAAACTAAGGATAAGTTACCCCTTAACCGTTTACAATCAAGCCGCTCGAGCCTTACGAGGTAAGTGGCGCCCCGGGACAACTTACCGCGTTCGGGGGTAGTTACATAAATTACCGAATTAACCCGGGCACGGCTGCAGCCGGTAACGGTCAAACACATCGGTTGTAAACTACGAGTTAGTTTAGTTCTAGGTTATCAGTTAACATATTATTTTATTGATTTATGAACCAACTTATTTTTACGGACATGCCCCCTTACTTATAAACGTAGAGTATGCTTGGAATAGTTTATGCCAGGCTTTGTCACTTTCTGTCAGATGCAAATGCCACTACAACAGATAAGGAAAAAGCATGGCGTAAACTATTCCAAGCTTATTCCACATTTATATGTAAGGGGGTTAGGCTATAGAGTTACATACAGTACCTACAGTACATTTTTTATCTTTGTTAAAGTAACAAAAAATTAATATTAAAACGGAGGTAAATGCAGTAAAAAAAAAGTGTAGTTTTTTAGCTGAAACTTACGGAATAATAATGAAACAAAATTTTTGAGTAGTTTTTTTCTTATGTACACTTCTCATAGAAACTTCAGTCATAGAGACAGCTTAAAGTTATTATTTTAAAACATTGCCCTCCTTTTTGGTTAGCTAGGTTTTTACCCGCATATTTTTCCACCTGTATTTCAAGATGGCGTCTACCGCAGATGAACACAAATTGTGATTTTTGACATTACTGGAACGCACAAAAAATATACTATTTCAAGACTAACCCTTAACCGTTTACAATCAAGCCGCTCAAGCCTTACGAGGTAAGTGGCGCCCCGGGACAATTTACCGCGTTCGGGGGTAGTTACATAAATTACCGAATTAACCCGGGCACGGCTGCAGCCGGTAACGGTCAAACACATCGGTTGTAAACTACGAGTTAGTTTAGTTCTAGGTTATCAGTTAACATATTATTTTATTGATTTATGAACCAACTTATTTTTACGGACATGCCCCCTTACTTATAAACGTAGAGTATGCTTGGAATAGTTTATGCCAGGCTTTGTCACTTTCTGTCAGATGCAAATGCCACTACAACAGATAAGGAAAAAGCATGGCGTAAACTATTCCAAGCTTATTCCACATTTATATGTAAGGGGGTTAGGCTATAGAGTTACATACAGTACCTACAGTACATTTTTTATCTTTGTTAAAGTAACAAAAAATTAATATTAAAACGGAGGTAAATGCAGTAAAAAAAAAGTGTAGTTTTTTAGCTGAAACTTACGGAATAATAATGAAACAAAATTTTTGAGTAGTTTTTTTCTTATGTACACTTCTCATAGAAACTTCAGTCATAGAGACAGCTTAAAGTTATTATTTTAAAACATTGCCCTCCTTTTTGGTTAGCTAGGTTTTTACCCGCATATTTTTCCACCTGTATTTCAAGATGGCGTCTACCGCAGATGAACACAAATTGTGATTTTTGACATTACTGGAACGCACAAAAAATATACTATTTCAAGACTAACCCTTAACCGTTTACAATCAAGCCGCTCAAGCCTTACGAGGTAAGTGGCGCCCCGGGACAATTTACCGCGTTCGGGGGTAGTTACATAAATTACCGAATTAACCCGGGCACGGCTGCAGCCGGTAACGGTCAAACACATCGGTTGTAAACTACGAGTTAGTTTAGTTCTAGGTTATCAGTTAACATATTATTTTATTGATTTATGAACCAACTTATTTTTACGGACATGCCCCCTTACTTATAAACGTAGAGTATGCTTGGAATAGTTTATGCCAGGCTTTGTCACTTTCTGTCAGATGCAAATGCCACTACAACAGATAAGGAAAAAGCATGGCGTAAACTATTCCAAGCTTATTCCACATTTATATGTAAGGGGGTTAGGCTATAGAGTTACATACAGTACCTACAGTACATTTTTTATCTTTGTTAAAGTAACAAAAAATTAATATTAAAACGGAGGTAAATGCAGTAAAAAAAAAGTGTAGTTTTTTAGCTGAAACTTACGGAATAATAATGAAACAAAATTTTTGAGTAGTTTTTTTCTTATGTACACTTCTCATAGAAACTTCAGTCATAGAGACAGCTTAAAGTTATTATTTTAAAACATTGCCCTCCTTTTTGGTTAGCTAGGTTTTTACCCGCATATTTTTTACTACCGAATTAACCCGGGCATGGCTGCAGCCGGTAACGGTCAAACACATCGGTTGTAAACTACGAGTTAGTTTAGTTCTAGTTTATCTGTTGTGATGTTTTACAAATCATTTGGTAAGCAGAGATCCTGTTCGGAAAGTTTAATTTGAATGGGTAGAAAGCCGGGTGGAAACTTGCGTTTTCACCCCTTGGGTGGAAAGTAAGCGACTTTTTATGTTATTAGTTTACTAGCCTTTAAAGTTTTAGTTTATTAGTTATAGCCCACTATTTTCCCTATTTATTTCCGTTGGGGGTTGATTTAAAAAAAAAATATTCTTAGTGCACCTCTAAGTTACCCAAGGAATATACTTAACCTCCAAATTTCAAGTCCCTAGGTTCAGTGGCCAGTCAGTCAAAGATCAAATATACAGGATTTTTTACTTTATTACAATAATAAATAAATAAATACCTAGTCCTAAACTAGGCTTGTACCTCTAGGTAGACTCAAGATGATAGATGATGAAAAACATATTTTCATAGATAAATAAAATACTTATATATATATATAGAGAACACCCAAGACTCAGAGGGCCCAGAAAAGGTGCATTACGCTAACTATCGTTTCTATTCGTTTAGTTTTTAAACCAATCGCGTCACTGGCACATCACGTGACTTTTCGCATCACGTCGTTTACCAGAGACGCGATTGGTTTAAAAACGAAATGAAGAGAAACACTAGCTAGCGTAGTGCATCTTGTATGGGCCCTCAGAAACCAACACCTAAAAACCTAGTCATCAAAAATACGTCAACGTCAAAATACCACATCATTTGGTCGGTTGTACATTCCACATCAAAAACACCTTTCAATCTTCCGAATTTGTTCGTAATCAATCCAATCCCCAGGTATATCGTCACCCCTACCCCAACATACGTATACTTAACGCGTGCTACCCTGTACTTGACCTATTTTTACCACCACAGTTCAGTGCCAAGGGCTCCACAAGCCACATAATTTTCATATAAATATTCTCCCTCGGGCACTGGAGACCGGTTTTTAGATGAAAACGTTAGAGGTTTCTGTTTTGAATGCGGGAGTCTGTTGATGAGTAAACTTGGATGGAGACTAAAGGCTTGATAGATAGATGCTTTACACATTGGAATACACCTGGAAAAACATTCAACCATTTGAGGAAACTACTCTTAGGTTTTACGCAAAGTTTTTACCTCCGTTACAATTTTATATGTTAATATTTTGACGATGTCGATTAGTCATCAACCCCATTTTGAACATTGTCACGGAAAGAATCCGTTTATCTTTATTAATGTCATGAATAATAAAGTTATTAACCGCAATTGTTTAAAAAAGCTCCCCTATGGAACCACTAATCGTCCCTAAAGCATCATTTTGTCCGAATTTTCGTTTAGCCTAAAGCCATTTCCACTTAAATTTTTAAACTTTTTAGGGTTTTTATAATACAACCCTAAGCTAACCGAACCGCAGATATACTTAATTGGAAAACTTAAAAAGTTGCCTGACTCATCTGAAAACCAGTTTAGGGCAAGTGAAAATTCGGACAAACGGTGAGTTAGGACAAATGTTGGTAGGGATTCTGAGGAACACCCATTTCAAAAAAAGTGTATTTTGCAAAGTTTAACTTTTTAAACTACGGTGGAGAGTAGAACGGTACACTCCTTCAGCACTCGGGTAAAAAAGGGGTGAATCTGACACTTACGGATCCCAAGAAAAAATAGGTCACCACAACAACAAAAAAAGATAAAAGGGAAGGCTTAACCATGTCAAAGGGAGTCTCTCAGTTAAATTAGGTCTTCCGTGCATATAGCGTCGCTTCATATGTCTTCGTTATTTGAACAGCCCATCTTACGGGTCTATATACTGAGTAAAAGCATAATTGCTTTTGACATGCTATCATATTGTTTGTTACTCGGCTGTTATAACAGTCAAGTAAATATTTTGGTTTTATTGAGTAGAACATCGACCCTGTTTACTTTTTAAAACGAGTGTAAAAAAACACGTCTGCATGTTTAATAATGTCGTCTACATAGGGTAACTACGTTAAAATTCATAGTTACATTTTTTCATTCCAATTTTACATTCCACTTTTACGTATCCAATACCGCCATACCAAAATTTTATTAAAATCTGTGAAGCTGTTAAGACATGACAAAGAAATAAAAAGATTAACTTACGCATTTATTAATAATTACCTGGTATAAAATATGGTACGGAATCCTCGCCGCCTGAGTTTGACTGGCACTTAACCAGTTTTTTAATTATAATTATTACTAATAACGGTATCTTACTCATCCATATTTTTGTATTATTCCAGTGCTCTCTATTGGAATAAGTCCAACTCCATTATATACCATTAGCTAATATTATAAAGAGGGTTTTGCGTACAAAAATAACTTCTCCCACTCCATCATTGAAGATTATTCCGGATTGGGGGTTTATTTAATTAAAATGATGTATGACTCCTTGGTGGTTTCAACTCCCTATTTATTATTACCCCACTCAAAAAGGAGGGGGGTGTTTAGGAAGACTGTGACACTAAAAATATCCATACAATTCAGCGATAACGTTTCAGAGGTCCTTGTGAATGTGTATTACGCTAACTAGCGTTTCTATTAGTTTTTAGGGTTCCGTAGTCAAACTACGAACCCTTATAGTTTTGCCATGTCCGTCCGTACGCAGCCTAGCTCAGAGACCATAAGTACTAGAATGCTGTAATTTGGCATGAATATACGTGTAAGTTACGCCACTATGTGTAAAAATAAATTCTTGTTTTTTTTCTACACCGTGATGTGGGAATGTATTTTTTTTTCTCGTATATCTCATAGTGTGGGGTGTTGTTGGATAGGCCTTTAAAAATATTGCTGGTTTGCCCAAACAGTTTTTCGATTAAGGGATCCGTTTAAGAAAAATGTCTTAAATGAAAGCACATATAATGATTTAATAGGAAAACTATTACGACTAAGAACACTTCATTGGTTCTTGAGTTCAAATGTTTATACCCACCAAAAAACTTATTTGCGGTGTTGGTAAACTATCCGCGACCTATGTCGACGTATGGGCATAACAGTTTTCCAACGGCCAAGTTAAGTTTGTCGCGAGGTCTAATTTGTTTGTAGTACACTGAGCATGGTCCGAGATGCTCTTGACCAGTTTTTAAACCAATTGCGTCACTGGTAGATCTGATCACGTGACTTTTCGTATCACATCATTTACATCTACATCTACCTATTAGGAATTTAAAAACAGTAGCTAACTTTAAAAATCATTTCTAGAATTATTTATTAACTTCCCAAATATCTGGATCATAAGTAGTTGTACACACACACACACACACACAGGCGCGCCCACACGAACACACACACAAACACACACACGTGTAGAGATAAGATAGTATAAGAATTATGTTTCTTTTTTACTGTGTATGTATAATTGATCTCTGTATGATCTCAAAATGATAGTGATATTATTTTAGCTCTTTATTTTTCTATTTTTGACGCCTTCGATCGCCATTCTCTCCCTGATCTCACTGAAAACCGGCGTCTATGAATGTGTTTATCACATTCAGAGGCATAAAGCTGAGAGGAGACCATTTTGACAGTAAAGAAAAAAAAAATGTAGGTAAGACTTTTTTTATGTGCCAAATAATTGATTATTCATTTAATTTTTAATTTTTCATATAATTATATATTGACAAACTTTCGCATTTTTCATTTGAATTGTCTAAACCACCGAACCGCCCGCTCCGGTCCATTTTCTTCCACGACCCATTCACCTTTAGAATCTTCACAATAAAAGACCCTCTCATCAATCTCTAATAGTCCAAATCCTTCCCTGAGAACAAGGATGACCATTCAGTGCCAATATCTCCCCGTGGAGTCCTTTCGGATGGAAATTAGGACGTCTGGCCGTGAATGCATAAGGTATTTTACAGTTCACATGCAAATCTTCTGATTTATGGTCCCCGTCCGTTACATATAAAGAACCTATCCAACTTGACATGTGATAAATGATCAAGAGACCAAGTTCCCTGAATACAAATTACCAAAGCAGCCCGTAAATAAAATGACATTTGAATTTGTGTTGTATTTCGTGGACAGGAAGGTTTAGTGATGTTAGGTATGGAAGTATTGGAAAGTTGGGAAGGATTTATGAATTTTCGAAGTATATGACGGTAGGATGGACGTCGTTGGGTTTGAAAATGTTGGTATGTACGGAATTGATGAGTATTTCGCTTGGTGAAGATGTCTGAGTAACATTGAAAGGAGTCTATAAGTATTTTCGTAAAGTGGTAAGGAAAAAACACTAATTAATTCCAATTTCATCATTTTTTGTATCCATCCAAAACTATGTAAAATTAGATTTTTAATAACACATCTAATCGTCATTTGTCCTAATAAAATCGTTTGTCCGAATTTTCATTTATTCTAAAGCCATTTCCGGCTAAATTTGAAACATTTTATTATCGTTATAATACAACACTAACCAAACCGCGCCACAGGTATTATTCAGAAGTTAAAAAGTTGTCTCACTTAGTAGAAAACCAGTTTAGGACAAAGGATGCATTAGGACAAACGTTATTAGGGATTCCGAAGGACACCAAATAGATCTTATCTGATAGTCTTTCATTTAAAACTCATAACTTTTCTCTTACAAACTTGCAAGTGTGTAAAAAGTTCAATTTACAATATCAATACTAATATAAATAAAGCTGAAGAGTTTGTTGGATTGTTTGCTTGAACGCGCTAATCTCAGGAACCACTAGCCGGATTTGAAAAAATATTTCAGTGTTAGAAAGCCTATGTATCGAAGAAGGCTATAGTATATCATACTCCCATAAACTGAAGCGAAACCAGTTGTGCTATAAATCGCGTGGTACCTCTGATTACTGCTTCTGATTGGTTGAAATTCACCTTTATTATTTCAATTTCAAGCCACAAAGTCGTACCCAACTAATAAATTTAACGTAAGTACATCAACGTAGCATTTAATTAATTTGTGGTGCAACTATGTGGTTAAAATCACTTGCTTGTTATTTTCCCTTAGTTTATTTTTGAGTTTGTCACCTTACCGTGAGATTACAAGAAATACACCGCCTCGGTCATTTCGATCATTGAATACAAAACGGACACATTCCAAAATAATTTGCTCTTCCATTAAAAATCGTATTCCAACAGCTTTTAATTTTAAAATGCAACACTGACTCATTTTGGATTGTGTCCGTTTTGTATTCAATGAACGATTTGCAGCGCCGCGATCGCTTGTATAGACCTTGTCAAATACCTCCTTTAATTTCAATTATTTTAACACAACTTTTATCTACACTAATCTACACTAATATTATAAAGAAGATAGATTTGTATTTTTGTGTGTGTGTGTGTTTGTTTTTAATGAATTAACTCAAAAACTACTATGCCGATTTCAGAAATTCCTTTACTATTTTGGTAAGCTACATTCACTTTGAGTGACCTAGGCTATGTTTTATTTTTCTGCGTGGACGGAGTCGCGCGCAACAGCTAGTATTATATATTCTTGGCCCTGTGGGTGTATTTGTACGTAAAATATAGCGGAGATTCTATCGCTACCTAAGATAACATTATATTGCATTTTGATCGTGTTTACATATCATTATGTACAGTCACCACCCGCGAATGTTACGCCACTTGCCACTCTTCTTAATTTAACCGTGTAATGCATTTTGGGTTGACAGCCGACTTGACATATTACCCGAGTGTAGTACACGGCTAAATTAAGAAGAGTGGCAAGTGGCGTAACATTCGCGGGTGGTGACTGTACCTAAGCCAAATGTCAAAAATATTTATAATTTTTGAAATTTGTACATAACACACATATTTACATAAACTCATGGCTTTATTCCCAGAGCTATAGAATTACCAACTACTCTAAAAAAAAATATAATTCTGTAACCACATTTTGCACAAACAGGCCAAGATGTTCACCATTGTATTGGCGTGTTGTGTGTGATTATCAATAATTATGTTATAAATACATTATAACCAAAAAAAAGGGAAACAACGAGCTCACGTTAACCCTTAAATTGGTAATGTATCTCATAATGCACATACTATAATGTTCTTTTTTTATTTTTCGGTTTTTTATTTTTGACAATTTAACGGTGAAAGTTAAAATTGATTTCGATCTTGAGATAAAAAATGTCTGTTGCAGGGTCTTCTTAAAATCAGCTGTTATGTGTGCTAAATTTGCCTTCTCCATATCATAAAATTAAAAGAAATTAATGAAAACTGAATTCTAAACTTTTCTGCAAAGACACGACACAAAGAGTACATTTAGGTAAGAAAACTTCATTATTTTGTAAGATGGTTTATAACTTAAGTATTTAAAAAAAATACAACATTGTTAAAAATATACTTAAAAATACATGAATCAAAACATATATATATATTTTTTTTATAACACATAATGCTTAAAAATTACAGTGATAAAAATGGGTTACCTTTGTTTCAGCGAAATAATGTTTGACAAAATGTTTCATATGCCGACCCGCTTTGTTTTTTAACAGATACAGAAAATATTAAAAAAATGGCTCCCGATTAAAATATAACTATATGAATAAATTATTTAGTTAACAACCATTTCTTTCATGTATCTCAAACATAAAGAACTTAAATAAAAATTATCTACTTAATACAAGCTTTAAAAAACTGACCTATTTTTAACAACGTTTATAATATTTTATTATGAGTTCTTACATTTGACTGCCATTTAAATATATTTAATTAACAACTTTAACAATTGAAAGATTTTAATCCGAAAACAAAAAAAACTGTTCTATACTAAAAATACTGCTTATTGCACTGTTTTGATTAGACTAGAATTATTGCTTAAGTAATTGTTTTAAATTATTCAATAATAAGTAAAGTTATAATAGCTGCATCTACTTTTGTTACACAAAAAATCTCTTCTAAATTTACTTATCATAAACTAACAGCTTAATTTTAATTTTAATGTTAACGTTAACACCAGTAGGTTAGTAACTGTTATAAAAACTGTGGGGCTAGACAAGTTGCCATCGTTCACGAACGCTAGCGTTAGGTGATCACTGGCGACATGTGTTGTCATTGAAAAGTGTATGGGAATGACGTAAGTCACGTGATATATCACTCGTTACAACTGACATGCTGAAAACTGATTGTCTAGCCTATTTAATTTTGACAGCGCCAAGTGACAGGTGATCTCCAAAGTGATCGCCTAACGCTAGCGTTCGTGAACGATGGCAACTTGTCTAGCCCCACTGGTCTTTTTAAAAATATTTAAGCATGTTATTCAAAACTCGAAATGTAATAAATAGTGATTTTATTTTTAGGTAATTAATTATATGTTGTTAATTATAAAATGTATTCATACCTATATTTATGAAAATTATACGTTCAATAATCGAACAATCAAACCAAAAAATATATAATTAATTCAACAAAGTATCACACAAGTTTTTTTTTATTATTAACCTACTGAAGCGTTACTTGTCCCCAATTTAAACAAAAACAACAAAATTTGTTTAATCTTATAGTTCCTACGTACCTACTATTAACCACTTAAAAACTAGTTTATTGAAAAAAAAACTGATATTTTCTGTCTAATATTGAACGCAATTAGTCGCACGAAAACCCGTCATTATACTTTGAAGGCACCTTAATTAAAAAGTAATTTATAATATACAACGATCCTAACTTTATATTTGAACTTTCTGTTCCATTATTACCAACAGAGCATTTTTTCTAAAAAAATGTCGTAAGTAAAAATACATTAAAAAAACATTATTAAAAATCAATCATTTAAATTCGTAACCAATAAATACATTAAATATTTTTTGTTGTTAGAATTGTATTATAATATTAGCAATTTTCTAAATTTTACAACTTAATATTACACGTTTGCGTGATTTTTTTATAGACGCAATAATACTTATTCATGTACTACTTAAATTAATAATATAATCACAACTCAAACTGAGATATCGTATTATGTACGTATCAAAAAAAGCGTTTTCGTTAGCTGGTGGTTACGTACTTAGGCCCATTTATCACATTTCCAGATAAAAACATCCCTTTTATGGTCGTGTATCTATCTATCTGCAACATCTGTCACTCTTTCAAGTCTCCGACCAGTATGTAAGTGGAAGAGTGACGGCTGCTTTAACCACCGCGATAAAATTGGCCATAATACGGGCCCTATAACAGTATCACTCTCCTCCTCTCTGTCATATGAAAGACAAAGTTAGCGCTATGAATTTATCTGTCAGACTTTATGTGGAGAAGGATATAAAACAGGCCTTTAGTCTAGCATCAGCTGAAACCATCACGTTTGACGTAATATTTTGCAACCTATTGTACAGTCACCAGCAATAAATAATATATTGTTCAATCGGGCTCAAATATATATGACATGTTGATATTACTAGAGGTATGCCTGCGTGTCAGATATTTTTGAACCCAATGTTGAATAATATTATTGCTGACTGTACCGAAAACATTGACGTGTTGAGTATTGTTGATCGAAGAAATGCAACTTCTCGAATTGTGAAATTTTAACGCCACAAAAGAACATTCTTAACGCTCTCAAATACAAAATATTTTCCAAAACGAATGTTATCTTTAATTTTCTGCGATTTCCAATACTTTGGGAATGAGCAGAAAGTTGCTCATCGCTGATTAAAACTGACTCCACGATTAGTAACATATTATTTCCCGATGGTAACTAATTTACATAGATATTTAATTTATGCAAATACTCAGAAAAACTACGTTGTAAAAGTTTAGATAAATAAAATAAAACAATTATTTTGCCTTATTCATCATAAATAAATGCACGAACGTTAGAAGGTCAAGGTTACTAAATTAAAAATAGAACTGATGCCAGACTACGCAACCTCCATTCTAACTACGTCCTTAAACTAATTCTAAACTATAAAAACAAAGTCCATATTTTCCCTGCTTCTTCAAATTGAAGTCAACTCCGACTCTCGCCGTCTAAAAGATCCCGGAACTCTCACAACCCTTCCAGAACCATGTCGTTCTAATCTCTCCGTGACTTCTGAGTCCATTGTACCTCTCCTACAAAAACTACAAAAAGCACACGCCAATGTGTTCTTGAAAGCGTTCCTAAACTCTTTATTGAAATACGCATAAATAAGTGGATTAAGTACCGAATTAAAATAGCCCGTCCAGAATAAAATAATCGAAACTACTTCTGGATATTCACAGGAATCACACAAAGACGTCGACACATAGAAGAGGAAAAACGGGAGCCAGCAGACGATGAATGCTCCCATTATGATGCCCAAAGTCCTCGCCGCTTTGTGTTCCCTCTTCATCCTCAAGATATTCTTATCATTGATGTCTCTTGAATGCCTCTGCATTAGTCTAGTGTGACCAGCTATGGCTTTTTCTTGTCTGTTTGCTTCTCGAAATATAGCAAAGTATGTAAATATCATGATAGTGCACGGTATCCAGAAGGAGATGGAACTCGATATCACAGCATACGGCTTGTTCACCACCCATATGCATTTGTTTAGATTATCTAGATTGTTCCGCGTTTCTAAGTGTTCTTTGGTCGTGTACCAACCCAGGCAGATGGGAGCGTAGGAAATTGTCACTGGACTCAGCCATGTTGCTGCTAGCATGACATATGCCATCTGAAAATGAAAGTTTATACTTAGCCAGATTATTTGTTTTTTAATACTCGGTTGCATGGTAAAGAACTAAGTTTTAATGTCGCTATAAGTGGTAACCTGTCACTTTATAACTTGGCTAATAAGAGATTTACACCTGGGGTAGGGTTGAGGTGCGGAGAAGGGAAGGCAAGGTAGTGACTAGTTGAGCTTTATCGTACCTTACCTCCACACCTCATGCCTACCTCGGCTTTAATAGTACATTATTGCCTGGGTCCGGAAAGTAGGGAATTGCCTGACAAGGTGGTTGGCGGGCCGAGCTTTGGCGAGGCCTGCTAAAATCTGAGTCAGGCAATTCCCGTTTCCAAGCATATTTAATGCTTTGCTTTTGTTTTGCTTTGCTTTGCTTTTTAATGCGTTATTTTTTGCTTTGCTTTTGCGTGAAGCATATTTAATGCTTTTCTCAAACAATGCGAAAAAATGTTACACAATATACATGGTTATGAGTAATTTGAAAAATCATTTGAAAAATTCGGAGATACTGTTTTTTTTTACGAGTGCTAGTTACCGCCACCACCGCAGGCGCCCGCCGTCGCCCCCCACTAAACCCACTCATAAGTTGGGTGTACGGGATTTTTTTCATGGTCCTTCCATTTTATATGCAATAGAGAGCACTTTTCAAAAAAAAAAACATGAACGGAAAGTGTTTTCTTAAGTTTATTTTATTCCTAGGGAGGCACTTCACGTCTTCGTTTTTCAATAGAAAGGTCGTCGTTTTCGAGCATCTTTGAGAAAAATACATTATGTTCACACTCTAGTAGTTACCTTGTCTATTTAAAGGCATATCATATCACAATTCAATTAACTTACTACTGTAAAAACCGCGTCCCAATGGGTCCATCCGTTGGCGTCAGGAGTCAAAAAGGGGAACAATAAAACAACAGATATTATATTATGTACGAAACAAATTTCGTTTATTTTGCAAAAAGCATTTGACTACACGCACAATTTAGGTTATTTACCTAGCAGCCAAATCACTCCATATATCAGTTTTGAATAAATTAAGATAATATTTTAAATAACAATAAATGTTACACAGTTGCATTCACTTTTGCCGTATTGAAAAACAATATTTCAATAATGACTAAATAAATATGATTAAAATAATTTTAACGTTTTGACAGCCAAATTCGATTTTAAGTTAAGCTCATTAAATTAAAAATTAATGCGGGTGGATCACTGTTTGACATTTGATAATTAATAAAACACGGTATTATTATAAAAAATTGTGTTGCATTCGAGAATAAAGACAAAGGAATGAGGTGCACATATTTTTAAACTCGACTGTACCACTAAATTATGAGTAGATTTTTTTAAAGTTGAACAAGTGAGGCTTTACTGAGGCATATGACCGGGATTTTTATACCGAGTTTAAATTTACGATGATCAAAATAAGATGTTACATGTAACTGCATGCTATACAACTATTCATTTTTTATTATAGTCACTTGTAAGCGAACTAATCCGTCATCTCAGATCGATCCAGGTAAAAATAAAATATTATATTAAATAAAATAATAAATAAACACGTTACATTTTTGAATTTTTTCACTCATAAAATTTCAATTTGGGTAAACTTGATTAGTAGAGGATGTAACTATATTTATGCTTTCCTATTAACCAAAATCAATTTTATTGTATTATTTACGTGCACTTGTGACCTATTATTTAAATTGTAACAATATCGTTTTTGGCTGTTCAATGATTCCCATACTTTTATAGCTTTACGAAAAATCTGATGCAACACTGCCTCTAAGTAATAATTATAATAATATTAAAATAACAAAATTCATAAACTATTCGTAGTAAAAATTAATATTCTAAGCTATCACAGTCCAAAGTAGGATGCAACAGAATTTCCTAAATTTTAAAATTAATTATCTTACAAATAAAATTGTGCTTAAAGTCACTGATGACTAAAACCTAATCTCAGTTTTGAATATTAAGAGAAATATTAGGAAAAACAATATTTTATTGCAGTTACAGACACATCTATAGCACTATAATTGTTTTTTAAAGTTACATAATATTGCTGTTGTTTACAATTTATCTAAATGTTTTAATCAGACTACAGGATTTTAACTATTTTTAATGAAATACGTACGTTACATGGAAAATTATAAATACCTATGGTAACACAATCTGACAGATATTTACACATTAATTTCACATTTATGCATGACTACAAAATACTTCAAGCTAACACGTATAATATGTTTAGTTAGAATACACCGATGATTAAAAGTTAAGAGATGATGATTTTAAAACAAACATTGGACGGATATTAAACAAAAAAATTGTAAGATAATATTATTAATACTTTTAATTTGATATTTCATAGAAGACTTTAAGCCAATACATAATTTTGTAATATCAACATAAAAATATTCAAGAACATTAAAGTTTGTTAGATATTAGGAGAAAATAGTTAACAAAATACATTTTGTCAGAGATATGAGTGTTTGTTAGAGCAAGGTACATCTAAAGAAGTCACAACCATTTATTATTACTTTTTTTTTACAATTTACGGCCCTCACACGACATTGTTTATAATATTATATTTACTAGCAAAATTTTATAATTTCAGGAAATACTTTAAATATTATGTAATGATACAATGTCACTGCTAAATAATGTCCCAATGTTACATTCTAAATAATGTGATAATCTTAGGCATTAAGTCCCAAAGTTACATCACGTACTAAACAAGAGGGCGTATTTCTACTAATGTTGCTATAATTTTGACTATGACTTTTATTAAAAAAATCGTTACATACCTACGTTTAATATCAAATATCATGAATGACCTATCACTAATACTTTTGAGCCTTAATTACTTATTTAAAAGGAAGACACATTGAATTTATATTAGCGATTGATCATAGAGGGCAAACAAATGCAAAAATATTAAATAAATAGGTTTTACTGAATTAAAACGAAGGTACAGTCGGCCAAATATTTTTTTAAATTTGTAAATTTTTTTTTCAAGTACTTACAAGTTTTAGTCGATTCCTTAAATTAACTTTTTCAACTTTATTATTTATGACGTGCACTTTTTCAACTTTAGGATGGTAGACCAAATATTTGGCTGACTGTAGATTGCTTTGACATGTGAATATAAACGATACTCTGAGCCTAAGCAATGGTACCTATTAGTTATAAGTTGGTCTTTTATTACACTTATATTTGTTCAAGTGTGTTGTATTAGTCAAAATATAGATAAATGTGAAAGTTAACAGAAAAAGATGACAAAAAAAGGATCTCAGCAAAAGTCGATAAGAGGAAAGCCAGTACAGAACATTTCTATTAGTGAGTAAGTAATTATTATTTAAAAACTACTTATTTTCAAACATATTTAATTTGACACAACACTGACACACCAAATCTAACGGATTTGTTAAAAAGTTAAATGTAGCACATCGATAATTATTTTAAATCGTTTTTTTTTTCTATTGAAGCGTTATTTGTCCCCATATTTTTACCGTATCTTCCTATCAAAGTTAAAATAAAATAATTAACTAACGACTGTCTCTTATAGATCTCTAATATCTACATCATTATTTTGCATTTTGCAGATAATTTTATATTTACATTAAATACTAATAATTATTAGCTACTTGATTAAATATGATGCTACCATCAAAATTAAATATTAATTTAAATCCTAGTTTTTTAAATAATAAGTACATAGAATAAAACCAATACCAATTTTTAAATATTGTCCTAACTATCAAATGAGTTGTCTTTACAGATAAAAACTGTAAATAATATTAAAATCGTAACGAAATTCTAGTTTATTACAAGTTATTTTTCGCCTAATTATTGATTGAATAATTACCTATTACAACTATTTTTTTTTCTATATACAAATTAACCTACAGATATACATAAATTACCCTATTACGTTTTTATATTTTACATCGTCTATGACCTGAAATGCTAATTATTATTATTTTTATTAATATTTTTTTATATATACAACACTTTGGTATATTGCCATTTAATCTAGTGAAATTTAGGCCTCTTACACTATTCAGACTAAATAAAATGATCAATTATAAAATAAACATGACTATGGAAACGAAACTGAGGAAAAAAAACATCCACATAGGTTACTGTTACAAATTCTCAACTTTGCATAAAATATAGGTAAAAAGTGTAGTAAAAGTTTAGTTAGCAGCAGAAAGCTTACAATGTAAAATAAAAATTTCAACCTAGTATTATTTGTACAAAATCTTAACTACACTATATTTGAATTAAAAATCCTACCTAACTTTATGACGAATTATTTACATACTACATATTATTCTTGACTATACACATTTTTACTGAACTATCTATGACTCAGTCCCGATCAGTTTGCTAAGTACACTGCCTTCGTTGACTTCTACACTCAAACCTTGGTCTCTTTACAATTCCTTGCTATTCAAAGTGACGCCAAATCAGACGCTCGCCTCGAAGCCGCCGGAACCCTTAACTGGCCTGAACCCCTTCGTTCTAACCTGTCCATCGCATCCAAGTCCAACGCATTCCTCTTACAAAAACTGCAAAATGCACAAGCTAAAGTATTCTTGAACGCATTTCGAAAGTCTCTATTGAAATACGCGTATATAATTGGGTTTAGAGCAGAATTAAAGTATCCAGTCCAGAACATTATAACAGTCAGCACTTCTGGATACTGGCAGGTTTGGCACAGCGACGTCGACAGGTAGAACAAGAAGAATGGTAACCAGCACAAGATGAAGGCTCCCATAATGATCCCCAAAGTCCTCGCTGCTTTGTGTTCTCGCTTCATTTTTAGTAAATTCCTATCTTTGGTAGGGGTGTTTGCATTAATATGCAGTGCACCATTTTTATCACCAACTTCTCTCGAATGTCTATGCATTAGCATCGCGTTACCTGCTCTAGCATGCAATGCTTTCTCTTGCCTATTAGCTTCTTTGAATATTGCAAGATATGTGAAAATCATGATTGTGCAAGGTATCCAGAAGGATATTGAACTCGATATCACTGCATAGGGCTTGTTGACCACCCATTCGCATTTATTTAGATTCTCTGGCTTATTCCGCGTTTCTATGTGTTCTTTTGTCGTGTACCACCCCATGAAGATTGGGGCGTAAGATATTGTCACTGGACTCAGCCATGTTGCTGCCAACATGACGTATGCCATCTGAAAGCAAAAAGTTTACTACTATTTTTTCAATTCATTTCCTTCCTCCCTCATTATTGATTCTGCCAAAACGTTTGTTACTTTGTTTATTTCTTTTCAAACTCAGCTCAGCATGCATTAATATTGTTGTCACTGATAAATTATATTTTCATGCATTATTTCGACGTCAATATTTCCTTGTCAATTATGGATCATTGTTTATTTCATTAATTTCATTCGTACACTCCCAAGTATATTTATGATTTTCCCAATGATGAAACTAAAAATGAAAAGCACTCAAAGCACCTAAAAATATCCGTAACCAAAAAAAAAAGGTGTTGTTTATGCTACGTAAATTAAAAAAAAATATACCATCATTCCAAATGTTCCAAATGTAAATAATAAACTCAAATAAATAAAAGCATTAATAAAAATAATACCACTAAAAACAAACACGTTAAACCAACTACAGTTCCTTTTCAAAACCGAAATGACCTTAGTAAATTTTAAAGCACCGCCGAATTTGTGTCGTTTACTATAAATCAAAACTTAGATACAATTTTCAGGTTTGCGCGGCTAGAACCGCACCTAAATCATTATACCTGTCAAGGTAATGGTGCTAGAAATTGGAACACTAAATTTTGTACAAATTGGGTCAACGGTGTACTTGTTTTGTTGCCAAGTAGGTGCATCCTGGCTTTTAGATTGCTTTTGCAGACATAATAGCCCTTTTTTGCTGCAGCTCATTAATTTTTCATTGGCCCGCGCGGGAGTATTTTCCCAGATTAATTTAGATTACTTGAAGATTACTCCACAGTGGCTCTTAAAATAAAAGAGAGAAAGTTTTCATGAAGGAGGGAGCGATTACTCCTTACTCATTTTTGGCGATTAAAATAAGCTGGAATTTCTGCTTCCAATAATTCAATTTTGAAAGCAACGTTAGTAAATAAAACTTAAAATAATGTTAAATAATAAAAATAATACAGGCAACCTTACTTTAAACATCGGCAATAACCACCATTTCCTATTTACAGCAACAAAGGATGATAATGATGATAATGAACGTACAAATGAAGAAGGAGATAGTGACAAGACCATTTACCTTTTTGGTCATCTTGATGGGGTACTTCAAAGGTTTCACGATAGCGTAGTATCTGTCGACGGATATGCAGCAGAGATGCAGGATCGAGGTCGACGTGAAGTAGACATCGGAGGAGTTCCAGAGATCACAGATGATGGAACCGAAGAGCCATTCGTTGTACAATTGCACGCTGAAGTTGAACGGCATGACCACCATGGCGACCAAGATGTCAGCGAAGGCGAGCGACACGACGAAGTAGTTTGTGATGACGCGGAGTTTTCTGAGGAAATCAGATTATGGTTTTTGGTCATGGTAATTGGATGATACCTTTACTTATGATTAAAGAACGACCAGACGAAGACCGGTATTTTTATACATAATGCAATATAAAATAATGTTTTTATTACATTCCATAAACTGATGTTTAAAGACGGTAGCTGTAATAAACAGATTTTTTTCAAAAATGGCTGTTTATTGTAAAAAAAAGTCCAATTTTATTCTCGTTCACAAAAAGGCTTAAATAAACTTTGATCGGAACACAATAATTAAAGCAAATTTTATTATATTTTCTGTTATCTTTTACGAAAATAATGAGTCGAGAACAGTCAGTTTAATGTAGGCACTTGTCCTATTGCAGTCGATGAGCGAGAAAACGAGTAGAGCCAGTGATCAACTATTAACATTTGTCTTTTTATTGACTATTTTGATTTATTTCTTTTGTACGACAAACTATTGGAGACAGTTCTCGCCAGCAGCAAATGAATTAATATTTGAGTGTTATTGTGAGTTTTATTGGCAGCTAATCCTTATTCAATAAAATATAACTAAATACCCACACGTACCTGTGCCTCATGACAGAGACGATGACCAGCAAGTTTCCGAGCACGGCCATGATGACGATGAGGAGAAGCACGGCGACGCGGATCTTGAAGAAGACGTCGTGCGTCCACGGCTCGCCGACGTCCGTGGCATTGGCGCTGGAGTTGGTAAAACTCCCGTTCAGCGCCATCAGGGGACGTCTGAAAACGAAGATGCTGTTTATCATTTTGGTCAAAAGACGTCTACTAATGTATACAGGATCCCCAAGGATCTCAATGATGTTCGGTGCTGTGCTACTCACATCCTTCAGTTTTCCACGATCTTGAACAGATTATCGGGTCTATTTTGTAGGAGGCCTAACAAGACTTGCTTTTAGGAATTATAAATTAAAGTATGTTGATTTGGTTGGTTGATCCAATCGGGGATGTATTAAGAAAGGGCTAGGTCAGGAGTACTTTAAGACGATGCACATGTAAGAAGAGCGTTTTTAGCTGCGTTACTTCTTTACAATTTTATTCTTGTCCAAAGCGCTAGTCAATTTACTAATACTGAAGAATATTACTACTACTACTGATATTGTGAACGAAAAAAGGAGCCCTGGCCCCTATCCCACAAAACTTTACAAGCGTACAATTTGACAAATTTGTACGGATCTCCATACAAAAAGTTGACAAATTTGTTAAATTGTAGGCTTGTAAAGTTTTGTGGTATAGGGGCCTGATGTGGCCAATTTACAAAATTAAAATTTGGCTAACCTTTATCTCGCTCGCTTGATTTTCGCTCCAAAATTATCTTCCAAAACAGCAGTTTCAGAGTCTTGCATCATTTCGCTGCACTAAATTCTGTTCAATTCATTTAACATCTTCACATCTCTCCTTTTCTTTTTCACTGTCTCACTTCTTATGTTTTCGAAAATCTTCTCAACATACATGATTTCTCATGTCACTCTCATATTTATCCCGAATGTTTTCATTTGGAAGTAACACGTGCGTCCCCGTTTTCAGCACATTATCTGTAACAAGGAAAAATGTATGAATATCCGAGGAGAATGCGTTACATCGGGATGAATATACGCCGGAATTTATATGCAAATGATATATAGCACGACACGAGTCACGGTGTTTTTGCATTTGCTTTGGGAAACTTGGATTTTTCGTTTCACTGGAATAAAAATTTGCGCGAAACATTTTTAAAGTGTGTTTTATATAAAACGTCCGTGCATTAAAATAAACGCTTAAACTAAAATAATCTGTATATTAAATATTTTTTCATTTAATTGGGTTTTTCAGACTCTTTTTCAAAATGCGTTAAAAAAATTTCTCACTACTAAAATATATGACTACTGTGTCCCAGTCCGTAGTTCCATACTATCTCAATTTTATATTAAATTTCATCTCCCTATAATTTAATTAGGTGCAGAGCAGAAAACTGGTTTGTGTCAGTTGTCGACATAACCATACTCTTTTGTTAAATAAATACATAATACTCAAGCCTTTATCCCCTGAGTGGGGTAAGCAGAGCTACATCATAATTACCAATAACTTTTAAAACTTGTTAATAACTCTGTAACCACAATTCATACAATCAGGCTAAGATGTTTTATAAAGCAAACAAATAATATTCCCCTATGGAATCAATAATCGTCATTTGTCCTAATGCATCGATTATCCGAATTTTCGTTTATCCTAAAGCCATGTCCGCTTAATTTTTTAATGCTGTTATAATACAACCTTAACTGAACTGAACCGCAGATATAATTGGAAACGTTAAAAGTGGCCTGACTCATCAGAAAAACAGTTTTAGGCCAAATGAAAGTTCGGACAAACAATGTGTTAAGACAAATTTAATGTTGTTAGGGATTCTTAGAAACAAAATTATTTTGGATAAGTACATACTAGATAAAATTATATAAATAAAAATTATAGGAACTATAGTACTACTACTGCGTGGGTAGGCCTCCAACAAGGTGGACCGACATGGCTAAGGTTGCGGAAACCGTTCCCAGTGGCAAACCTTGAGGAGGCCTATGTCCAGCAGTGGACGTCTTTCGGCTGAAATGATGTTGCTGGTGATAAGAATTATGACTTTTGTTTTGAATCAATGTTTCTGATAAGAACTGTACAGTCACAAGATTAAATTTAGTGCCCATTAGGTCAAAAGTCAATCAGACATTCTACAAGAATAAGGTTGAGTTTCCTAGAAGTTACAAATGACTTGACATCTCTAATGACATTGACGATTTCAAGCATATTTTTCTCGTGACCGTACCAAAAGGATCTAATTAGAGTTTTTCCGGATATAAAGTATATACGTAATGACTCAAGAATATTCCAATTTGTTCGACTAAAGCATTTCAATTTCACCGGAACTTTACAATTGAGAAAAATAATGTTCAAAAGAAAAATGAAGAGCGTTTCATTTGAAATTCTATTTCACTAAATTGTTCGACGCGACGGGAATTTTTAATAAAGCTGATTCAAACTGTAACTTTGTGATTTGATAAATGTTAATAATCATTTTCTTATGAATTGTTTGAAAAATTTACCAACCAATTAAATGTGACCTTTAAAATTTTGACGAAGTTACTTATACCGCCATAGACTAGACGTTTTTCTTTCTGGTGTAATTTAGAAAGTTTTTTTAATAATTGAAACAAGGATATACGACTACATAGGTACATTAAAAAACACCGGTAATTTATCGGTTAACCGGTTCCAAGGTCGGTAATTTTTTGACTTGAAAACTAGGTATGAAGTTATCGACAACTATTATAATTATTGTGTTTTTGAAATAAAATACGCAATAAACAATTTGAATTTGAATTTAAAATAACGGTTTTTGAGATCCCATTGAGTTTTAAACTTCTTTTATGTTTTCCATCCATTCAAAGGCACAGGTTTAATAAAACAACACACTTTTTATTCACACTACGCGTGCGAAAATGAAATTTTCACGTCAGCATCTGTTTCCTACACCGTAAATGAAGAAATGTTATTTACTCGGTGTAATAAATTTAAATTTGTATCTGTAGACATTTGCTTTGTTACAAAGCATGTAACATGTGAGTAATACAAAATTACTTTTGTCTCCATTCGTTTCTTTTTCTTAAGAGGACGCCTAATTTAATTATACTTACTGATGTTTTTAAGCTTCTACGGTTTCTTTTATCAAATATATTTAAACTATTACTATAATGTAAACTATTTCGCTCGCCATTTTTTATGGAAAATCATAATTTCTTCGAATTTCATTTCATCGAACGCTCTTTTCTGCTAAAAACATGTTTTCAAGATATCTAAAACACAGGTTATGTTAGGTGAAACTTGTGATGTGACTACGAAAATAAATTCACGCATGAGACGAGAAATGCCTTTCGATGAAATGAATATTCTACGTAATGATTATTTGATAAAAGGTGTTTCGATAAAATAGGTATTTTATTTCTATGTAAATCCGAGCTTTTTCTGCGTTACAAAAATAAAATAATGTTAAATAATTTAGTAATTGATTTTGAACAACATTTTTGCTTTTGTATTTTTAAAGTGATAATTTGCTAAATTTATAGGAATGACCATTCAGAAGTCGGACTCATACACGGGACCTAAACTATTAAAATTAAAATAAAAACAATGGCAAAATGTCAAATTAACATAGGTATATCAATATCGGGGTTTTAAAGCTTGCTTTTCATTTAGTTTTTTTTTTCATTCTTTGCTAAATATAATACCAAATCACTCACTCTGTCCACTGTCTAGACACTGACAGACAGATGGACGGATAGACAGCAGAAGCTAAATAAGGTTCCGATGGCACCCTATGGGTCATGTTCTTAAAAAGCATCTTCCATTGGATTGTTGTTATGATGATGTTTAGGGTTACCTATATCTTTCTTTATTAAATGTTAGACAACAAAGTCACTTTTCACGTCTGTCTGTCTGTATTTCTGCTAATTCCTTCTAAACCACGGCACGGATTTTTATGCGGTTTTCATCAGTGACATAATTTTTTCACGGAATCTCTTTAAATTGTATAAAAAATTCCGATTTATACAGGGTGTCTTGGAAAGGTTTTGAGATATTTGGCGGGGTAATAGTTCGCACGATTCTGATCAGGGGGGTATGGTTCATTTTTGTTTCTGTTAATGTAAAAAAAAAAGAAGGATTAATTATATTAATTTTGTTACTTGATGTATCGCAGCCGATATCTCGACCTTGACATTTTGACGCTGATACTATACTACTACAAACGTTCGTAGTAACTAACGTCAAAATTCTAAAGGTCAATGACCTGACACCATACGTTGTTTACATGGTATGTAAACAAACAGTTCGTTCCATGTAAGCAGAAATCTGACTAACATTTTAAAATAATTATAAATTTTAGTGCAACTTACTGTATTTTCATTAGTGCAACTTACTGTATTTTCATTTTTACAATTTGAACACTAGCTGGTTTTAAATGTGAATTCACTAGATCTCTTGTTCACGCTTCGCCAAGACTGATCATAATATTATCGTCCTTCTTATATTATTGTCGAGATCTAACCATTTACCATTCTTTTCTGTTCTAAAGTGGCCCGTATAACCGGTTTACAGCAAAAATAATTACGACTTGAATATCTCAAAATAACATAACAATGACATAATATTATAATGACAGACATAAATTCATAGACTCAGACATAGAGTTCAGATAGACATGGATTGAACGATCGATCATGTACGCGTGCTACAAAAACCTCATATAAACCGAATCGAAGCGAGAGCGGGTCGCTAGTTAAGTAATAAAGTATAATAATACCACGAAAACGAATTCTAACATGATTCGAGCTTGTTAGCTCACAGCTATAAATAAATAGTAAATACCAAATGTCTTAAATATCTTCACATTATTGCTTCAAATTTGATATTTAGTAGAGATTATTATTTCGAATAAAAATGTAAAAGAAAGCTGTTATTCTATTTGGTGTATCCCAATTACTTCAATGATTTTACTACGACGTTGATGTCTTCTTCACTGTGGTCTCCTATTGAAGCGCTGATAGAATTTGACGTGTAAAAGTGCCCGTGGGGTGTAGACCAGGTCCAGAACATACATACATACATCCAAAGATTAAATCACGCCTGTTTCCCAGAGGTGTAAGCAGAGACACTCATTTCCACCTGTTACGATCCTAACAAATCTCTTTCGCTTCTTCCACATTCATACATCGTCATGATGCACGCATTCACATCGGTTTCGCGTACTTAACACTTTAATTGCCAAGAGCTCTAATTTTCATACAAAATAGACTCACCTAGGGAATTGGCGGCTTAAAGTGCTAAGATCCAGAACATACACTTTTATACTTATTTTCTTGTATTACGAGTAGCAAATCATAGTTTATTTTTTCCATTTCAAAATTAATTTTGCGACTTTATTCTACTAATATTATAAACCTGAAAGTTTGTAAGTATGGATGGATGTTTGTTCCTCTTTCACGTAAAAACGGCTGGAGCGATTTGGATCAAATTTGAAATGGAGATAGCTTATACAATGGATATGCTACTTACACACATATGCTACTTTTTATAAAGGAAAATTTAAAAGTTCCCGAAGGAATAACGATAATCGAAATCTACGCGGACTAAGTCGCGGGCAGAAGCTAGTGATATAATAAAACCTCAGTATGAGTTTCGTTAGTAAGAAACATTTAAAGACTATTTTTGTTCGTTACGTCTCGACACGACGTTACGTTTCCATACATAATTATTATAAATATTTTTCGCATAAGTTCCCTAAATGTGTAAGTAATAAAATACTGAATTTAAATCTCGTACACAAAGATCATTATCAATTATCCTTAATACCCGCGGGCTTTTTTTTAAAATGGTTTAGTCAGGACCTGGCATTGCTCTTTGGTAACATGATCCAATATTTACCCAAAACTTATGTATAATAAGCTATTATTCCCAACGAAATAACCACCATTAAATGATGGTTGTTGTGGTACATACTTAAGAATACTGTAGTCACCACGTCGACCTCTTCTGACGAAGCTGTCCTACGTTTTTCTCTTTCTTCTAGGATACGAATATCTTTTAACAACATGTATGATGCCAGCTTTAAATGTAATTCTTATAAAACGTAACGTGTAGAGACGATTTTATTTTTACAAAACCTACACCTAAACCTCTTTTCATAAAGAGTATTCAATGGTACAAGATTTAAAAAAATACTTTGCTGAACTGTCAAAGGACAATAACAAATTATTGATTCGTTTTAATAATTGTGTGTTGTATTCATAGTTATCCCTGATGGTGGTAGAAATCAATGAAATAAATCCATGATTCATGATCTAATAAAAGAACTTTAATGTACCTACGAGTACAAGTGCTATTTTACCTGTGCGAGTGTGGGAAGAGTGTGAGTAAACATCGTAATCGTAAGTTTCATTTTTAAATTATTTCACATAATAGCCCTTATCAGAGATCATCTTTTCATTCATATTACAGTTCAGTTTCAGTCTATTTTCAGTTTTCTAAACACCGTGGAGCTTTTGACCGTGATTAGAAAGATTGTTGATATGGAACAACTTGTTTATTTACATTACGTTGTGACACATGTTATGTCATACACCGGTTTGACGGGGGCAAAAATGTAGCAGTGCTAGTGATTCAATATCGACAAAATTTATCGACAACGATATAAAGCAATTTTTGATCATCATTAAAATAAGTAATGGCCTAGTTTGAATGACTTTTAATTATGTGCAAACCTCTTATAATACAAACAACCGGTATCTGACATTGACTCTGGACTCGAGTCACTTTTGACAACCGTTAAAATTACATTGAATAACAAATTAATTCAGTACGACAATATTCTTTACTATTCCGACGAATTGAGAACCATTTAGTTTTTTAAGTCGGTTAAAAATGATTCGAAAGAAAAAGATCGTTTATCTTCATGGAAAGCTGATCATTTAGATATCATCACTACATATTATAAAACAAAGTCGCTTCCCGCTGTCTGTCCCTATGTATGCTTAGATCTTTAAAACTACGCAACGGATTTTGATGCGGTTTTTTTTAATAGATAGAGTGATTCAAGAGGAAGGTTTTCATGTATAATAAACTTTGTTTTATGTACGGGTGTTACCGAAAACTCACATAAACCGAAGCGAAGCGAGGGCGGGTCGCTAGTAGAAGATAAAGGTATTTACAACTTTATTTTGTAAGTAACGGAAGATCCATATGTCACGAAAAAAATTGTCGATAAACTTAATCGATATTTAATGAATCACTAGCACTGCATGGTACATATTTGCCCCCGTCAATCCGGTGTATGGGTTATGAATGAATTAGTTAAGATGGAGCACACTGAGAGCATCGTCAGGATAAATCAGTCTGTAACTCAGTCAAATATTAACTTAAAAAAAAGTTACCAATGTAGAGATGATCCAAATCATCCACCCTATCTACGGTTAAAATTTCTTCGATTGATTTCAAGACACCCTGTATACGGGTGTTACACAAAACTCATAAAACGAAGCAAAAAGACGGTGGTTCGCTAGTACCTATTATTATAATTGTGGTGAAAAGTCGGTTAAAAATATACTTCCATTCTTAATCAATATTGTTTGAACAATCATTTTAAACGTCAAAATATTTAAACATTAATAAATATCAGGGGACAATCTCACACCAATTGACCTAGTCCCAAACTAAGCTCAAGGCTTGTATTATGGGTACTAGATAACGATATAAATACTTATATAGAGAAATATATACTTAAATATATAGAAAACATCCATGACTCAGGAACAAATATTCGCGCTCATCACACTAATATCTGCCCTTACCGGGATTTGAACCCAGGACCGCTAGCTTCGTAGGCAGGGTCACTACCAACTAGGCCAACGCGTCGTAAACCACTCAACACCACTAGTGGTCGTAATAAACCACTTAACATCAAAACTTTAGCTTTGTTTATACACAATGTCGGCAGCTGTTCCTATACTAATGGATTGGTTATTTAAAAGCACTTACACAACTTTTCAATCTGATGGACAACGTAATTAGTTACTGCTTTTTTAGGGTTCCGCACCCGACAGGAGTCAAACGGGACCCTTTCACTAATCCCACGCTGTCCGTCCCTCCATCCGTCCGTCTGTTGATGTGATATAGTGCAAACCCTAAAGAAAGTAGTCGAGGTAGGGGGCCCAAGAGTGAGAAGCGGTAAATGAGAGTAGGTACAGTAAAACACAATTTGATATGGCTTACCGATGTACATGTGCGGGTGGTAGGACCTTGTGCAGGGTCCGTCCGGATCGCTACCACCATCTTATCCATTAACCTACCGCCAAACAGCAGTGTTCGCATTGTTGTGTTCCCGTTTGGGGATAAGACAGCCGGTGAAATGACTAGCATAGAGGCATTTCATCTTAGTCCTCAGGGTTGGCAACGCATTTGCAGTCTTAGGATTGCATTGCAGTCTTGTGAATGCGAATGTCTATGGGTCACAGTTTCCACTTACCATCAGGTGGCCTGTGTGCTCGTTTGTCTTCTCTATGCCATAAAAAAAAAAAAAAAAAATGTGCAGAAGATGAATTTTTGAAGCGCGAGAACCAATCAGCATGATTCAAGCTTTACTATTACGTATAAGTCTGATCGAGGGTTTTAATCGTGCTTTCGGAAATCATCGGAATCGTTGTTCGTGTCTGCGCGAACGAAGATTCACGACACGCCATATAAATTGTGTTCTACTCTGTACCGGTTATTCCGTTGCCGACCGGATCCATTTGGATCTTTTACTCCATTTTTTTCTCTTTCTCTTTATCTGTGTTCAGTTGCCTTCCTTTTCATTTTTTGATACAATTATCATGACCGATTTTACTTATTTTACTCCTTTTTCATTGCCAAAGTTATTTTTTTATTTAGTTTAGTTCTTCATTTTACTTGTTAATAAAGAACTATATATTGTGTATTGGTTTATATCCCGCATGAAATACGTAGCACTAAGGAACAACTAAATCGTCGTTAAAATGATCTTGAGTGAGGTTAGAATGTTATCACTAAAAATGCCATAAATACCTAATTCCAACATCAAGTAAATTTTGTATTTTATATATAAAATATTTCTTAATCAATTAATTATTACATACATACATAAACTGACGCCTTTATTCCCAGAGTGGGGTAGGCAGAGCTAAAGAATTACTAACAACTCTAAAAACTTGTTAATAATTCTGTAACCACATTTTGCACAATTAGGCTAAGATGTTTACCAGTGTATTAGTGACAGGTTGCAAGCCCAACGCCTAACAGTACCACAAGCCTTTATTCCCTTAGTCGTCTCTTACGACATCCACGGGAGGACATGGAGTGCCACTATTCTAACCCGGTAATCACGCGATGAATTATTAATAGCTATAAAAAAAAATGTGATTTTTTTAGCAAAAATAGGTACACTGCTTTAAGAAAATATCCAACCGCTATCTTCTCTCTATCTGTAACAAAGTTATCCCCAGGGACTTAACCTAGATTCCTGTAAAAGAACTAGAAAAGCAACTATGTAAAAGACCGGACTTTAGACCCAACGCTAACAAATTGGAACAATAAAATGTAATAATAAGTGTTGCAGAACAAAAGCGATGCAGGAAGTGTCCATTTAAAGTTGCCTGAGCCAATAGAGTTTGTGCAGATATAAAGCGAATGGAAGGGCCATGGAATTAAAAAAAATATACCACGTGTAGGATCTTTTCAAAATGGATGAATAAATAAGTAAAACAAGACAATATATTGCTTATTTGCATATTATTGCTGAGGGTGAGAAGACGCAATAATATTTTTTTCCAGGCGGTAACGTTACATCATTTTTTTTTTCCAAATGAGTAATTACGTGATATTATTTTTTATTTTTATATTTCATTTCATCATTGCTATAAAAATTCCGCCCGTTGGTTATGACAGAGACAAGTGTCAACCTTAGCGATAATTAGATCTGAGAAACTTTTGTAAAAACTGGTAGATCACTTTTTTGGCCGACCATACGTAAATAAGTAATACATTTATATACATAAATTCAAAATAAAAGGTAAGGAAACCAACTAAAGAAGAAGAAGAAGGAAATTCTTAAAAAAAAAACCCGACTCAAAACAGAAAATCCTCCAAAAAGTAAAAAATATACTGTTTTGTTGTAAAAATAG
Organism: Acleris laterana; assembly: GCA_963966035.1. Lineage (NCBI taxonomy): Eukaryota > Metazoa > Arthropoda > Insecta > Lepidoptera > Tortricidae > Acleris > Acleris laterana. The sequence goes on from OZ014460.1 coordinate 12,374,981, forward strand.
TACGCAACCAAATAACCGTTCGTTTTTTTAAATTAATTATAATCACAAATAATAAAAACAATAATACACATTAAATGTCAACCCAATTCAAAGGACGTTTTTTTCAACGTATCTTTATTTTTGTCGTATAAACTGTAAATAAGCGTCAAATTTCGAATGATTATACCTAATACAACCACAAAAAAAAACTACAAAAAATGCGTGATTTGGAGTCGTGCTGATTCGATTTGAAAGCGAATTCAAATGGGAATATAATAATATCTACTCTGAACGGTAAGGAACCCTTGTTGCCCGAGTCCACTTTTTTTAACAGAATTTGCACTATCTGGGACAGTAAGTGAAAATGAAAATGAAAAAAAAAGGAAGTAACCCATAACACTGTAAGAGCCATTACAATTAGGCAGCCTGTGAATTATAGTCAAGAGCAAAGAAAACGGGTCACTTTGTAAAGAATTTCCATAGAAAATGACCCGTTTTTATTGCTCTTCAGTGTATTTCGCCTGTTTCGTGCCGTAAAAACGATAATTCCAAGCTGATACCATTTCCAGCGTATTGGTATACCTATTGCTCCGCTCGCGACCGGACGCAGTGTAATACGCAATTTCCTTTTTATTTCGTCCAATCAGAACTTCTGAATGAAACGGTGGATAAATAGGGCGAAGTAAGTGCAGGGCCATGGATTGAGCTGAAGTTCGGGTAAAATTTGATTAACTTGTAAATATTGGAAAAGGGCCAAATCTTAAGTATCCGAAACCGACGTCATGACTCGGTGTATGAATGTGGAAGAAGCGAAAGAGATTTGTCAGGTCGTAGCAGGTGGAAAGAGTCTCTGCCTACACCTCTAGGTGTCGTTTAATTAGTACATTGAATGTTTAACCCATTTTTGTTAATAATTGTAAGGACCATTTTTAAATAAGTTGATCTAGTTCCAAAATAAGCTTCAGACTTGTATAACGGGTAATATGACGGCAACAATGATGGACATTTGTAACTGACAGGCACCAGTAAATAGACACTTCACTTTTAATTCAAATTTCATACGGTGCTAAATTGATTGTTGCAAGAAATGAATGACCTTTATTTTCTGTAAAATAAGAATCAAGTGTCCATTATTGGTGCCTTGTCCATTAATGGTTTCATCACCCTATATTTTTTTTTATTACCTATTTATTTATAAGTATTTAAAATTCAAACTAAATGGTATAGGTACAGTCAAGAGCGCTAATTTGGAACCATGAAGTCGTAAATGTCGTTAGAGATATCAAATCATTAGTAACTTCTAGGAAACTCAACCTTATTGTTGTAAAATGTCGGATTGACTTTGGACCTAAGGTGCGTATCAAATTTATCCTCGTAATACAAGTACTAAGTCACTTTTGTCTCACCAGTAAAAGTTTCATCATGCTAGTAACCTACTCGTAATAAAAAAAACAAATTCATTGGATTACTTATTAAAACGTTTGATTTGACCTAGAAAAGAAATTGGATAAAATTTAATTTTATCTACAAAATGTAATATAATTCCTACGTATCTCATAGACTGAAATAATCAATTTTCGAACATAGGTACTCTGTTTACAGATCACATTAAAGTTGGTTTACTTATTCTTTAATCTTTAAACTTGAATCGCAGACTATTTTAGCAATTATTATATTTTCTCTTTCAAGAGATTTTAGCTTTTGAAATGTTAAATCAGTGATCCAGAAATTCTAAGAAGTAATTTAGAAACATTCTGATTTTAAATTGAGATATATTTTTTTTAGCGAGTCGTCTGGTCGACACTTTATTTCTAGAGGTATAACAGCGTGTCAGATATTTTTGCGCCCAATGTTGAATAACATATAATTATAATATTGTGTGTTAAATATCGCTAGTGACGCCACCTAGGAGTTTAAAATATATCATTATACTAAAGGTTGGGTCCAAAGTGGCAGATCAAAGTGGGTCTAACTAATGCGATTTGACGAGTCAGTGCACAAACTGCATAATAATTATTATAAGCGAGATGTAATCCAATTATCTTTGAGTTAAGGCGCAGTCACGAAATATTATTACTTTATTATTATAAAATCAGTGTACACACTGACAAACGTACACGTTTTTGTGAATTGATCAAAGAAACGGTAAAATCGATTTATTTAAAGATCTAAAACGATTGATAAATAAACAAAATTATTACTCAATTCATAATTTGTATCCGCATATGAGACATATTCATGATTGATATTTGTAGGTATTTTACCAGCAAGGTCAATGCAGAGCTAGAAGAGAAGTGGCCCAAGAACACTTCCCTGAGGGACACCAAAATTGATTGTACTACTTATAGCCAAATCTGTAACACTCGCTCTTATTTAAACTACTTACTGTTTTAACTTCCACATACTAGGTTCTGTTTTGCAATGACTCAATCCGTCCTACTTTATCGTTTTTCATGTTTGATAAAATCAAATGCCTTTGTCAGGTCAAAGAAAAAAGATTTTCACAATTAGCATTGAAGCATTCATTATACTCTCTATGTAACAAATCCTTTGAATTAGGTTTAACTAGACAGTCATAGGTATTATCGCCTTAATTCTATGCAATGCTACTGTAATTGGATATCCATTGATTGAATACCTTACAAGGTTAATATTAATCCAATAATACGATTCGATGATCTGAATTTAATCATACCTAATGGTGAAAATGGATCTTAAGCTCTATTTGATTTAACTGTGTAAGCGTTAAAACATGGTACAAAATTAATCCATTAAGAAACTGGCAGCATAATTATTACACTATCCTTGCTTATTTTCGAAACGATAAAGTATACGGAAACTCATACGTCATAAGAGAATGGGTCCTAGGCAAGTAAAAATGACCTCTAGGAGATTAATGCGAACTTTGAAAGTCATATTTTTTTAACCGATTTAAAAAAGGAAAGTCGTCGGTGTAAGGTTTTTTTTTAAAGTAACGTTAGTGAGATTATCTTTCTTCACCCTGCTATCCCCATAATTAGAAATAAATTACTATGGAAACTATTATTTCCACGCTCTTTTCTAAACCAATCAGTCCTTTTATGCTTAAGGATTATAAAAGAAAACGGAGTCTGTTTGCAAACAATAAACATTAAGCTAATTAACAGAGATGCACTTAAAATAAAAATTAAAAAAATACTACTGACTGAGTCAACACAAGAAGAGTCATGCACGGAAATCGAGTTGATTATATTATAACATGGTGAATAGACGGATCCACGCGAATCAATTTAGCGAAAGTATCAGAAGGTCAATAAAGTTCGGAACTAATATCAGTTGTTTGAGACTTCGCTTAATGAAAATACTTCAGAGTTGGCCCAATCAAAGCCGTTGGGGACAAGAGATATTGATATAATATCATATTAGATATTTACATGGATGACTTGATGGAAGCACGTGTAGATGAGAAAGAAAAGGACAGAGTTATGTAACTGCTATAGCTCCGTCCTTTACGCTCACCGTAAAATGAACTGCATAGCCATGTCATAATAACCCCCCTGCGCCTCTTTTCTAAGCGGTAAAATGCTGTTATTTCATTGTTTTTAACTAGGCCGCCATTACTGTCTAGTAAATAAGAGCTATCAAAACGTTGACGTTCAAAAATGATATGGTTTTTACCGTCTTGAATAGAGACCACGTCGGCCTAGACAAGATGCTTTTCGAGAATATTATCGCTATGGAAAATATGGATTGATGTAAGCTGCCAGACGGTCACGTCGATGCTTATATCAATTTCTTAAAATTTGTCAGAGATCATAAATAGTTGAGCCTACCTAATTGAGAATGCACGTGGTAAAATGAGTTTTGTATATTCTGACGGGACTATTTCAACCCGTCGGTTTATATAAGCGGCACCGCGTTCACTCATTCACTTGCTCAACCGACCGAATGCCGTTTTTAAGAGAATAACACTCCTGTCACGGCAGCCCCGCTGGGTCGTATAAAGTGCTGTTTTAAAATCTAAAAAGGTTCCAGGCAGTGAACAGGACATTCATTGGAGTCCCTCCCTGGATCTTTGTCCCTTTCGCGGCATAGCGTAGCCTAGGCTTTAAAAAGTTAATACGGTGTCTGTACTTTTTTATCCCCAGGGTTGGCAATGAATTTGCGGTCTTAAGATTGCAGTCTTAATATTGTAGTTTTGAGAATACAAATGTCTATGGGTCACAGATCCCACTACCCATCAGATGGTCTTCTCCATGTTTCTTTTTTCGTTTGTATGTAAGTTGTCCGCTCCAAATCTTGCAATTTATTTTTGAACTACTTCCCGAGAATGGAATCAGCTTAAATTTATACCACATAATGTAAGCCCAATGACAATCCAATGTTATGGTATCAAAGAGCTGACCTGATGGTGGAGGAAGGTGGGAACAGGAGGATCTCTGCTATACTTAGTTAACGTAGACCCACCGTGTTGGAACTCATTAGTTTAGTCTTGATAAGACTAAGTGGTCTTGTCCGAAGCGCTGGTAGATTCACTCTATAGTACCGAGGTGTAAAAGAGCCGTCATGTGGCCTATTTACTAAATAAACATTTTGATTTTTTTTTAATGTTTAATGTTTTAATATACAGATCGAAAGTGAGTGGACGGGTCGAAAGGGGCCGCCCTAGGCGTAAGTACTTTTTCGAGTCAAATCGGAGAAATACTGGAAAAGGGACAAAATCTTAAGTACCCGATGTATGAATGTGGAAGAAGCGAAAGAAATTAGTCAAGATTGTAGAAAATGGAAAGAAGTGGTCTCTGCCTACCCCTCTTGGAAATAGGCGTGATTTAATGTATGTATGTATATTTCAATGTTTTTTTTTCAAGCCGATAATGACTTTGCAAAAAAACTACAGTAGGTGACAGAATGTTTGTTTTGATAAAAACTTATTCTTATTTTCTCCTATCACTATCAGGGATACTATACTACCCGAGTTAAAGTTGACTTCCTGGATGCTTACATATAGTTAGTTAGTTTATTATAGTTACAAGTGAAGCTTAACTAAGTGTTTAGTAACAAAATATTTGTTTTAACAATTTGTTGACTAACAAACATTGTCGACAGTGAACACACGAATAACAAAGTTCATAGTATGTTCACCTAATTCATAATAATAGAATGTGTAATAAGATCTAATTGGCTGAATTATGAATTATTACACGTATGTGCTTAATTTGTTTGTCCGTGTCGGAATGTTTGTTCATTAATTACTATTTCATTGGATAAACAGTAATGGTGCTATTAATAATTTGGTATACAATACATTTCATGCATAGTAGACTACTTGACGACCCTGCTTACGTAGCTAGGTGGTCCTGGGTTCATATTATTATGTCTAATGGTTCTTTTAATTTTTAAAATAAAGCCTTTGTGCAGTCATTTTAAATGCTTTATATAAAGTTATAGTAACTTACATAATAGGTACCTATAGGTATAGATACCTAAAAATATTTTTTATAAAAGTCAGTAAAAATATAAAATACTTGTGCACTAAAAATAAGCTACGAGATTTACTGTCACTCTTTTTTATAACACCCACTAAATACTGTAATTCGATTAACCCAAAGCAAACTGTATGTTTCTAACACAAAGTTCAAATTCACTTGCTGCGAATCCAAATCTACTTTATTTATGGTACAATAATACAGGATGGTGCCAAGTTTTTTATGTGATATTTTTTGTACATTCTTATAACGTTATTAATTTGTTCGAGTTAGCTAACGTGACATTTTATTTTGCTTGCTGTCAAAACGTATTTTATTACGATACTTTTGCGAAAATACATTCACAGTCTCATGTTTTCACACTTATTTATTTACAAAGTTTCCTAATTCATTCAAATGCTGGGAGTTAGATGTATTAGGCCCGATGCCCACTATCAGCATGGCATGGGAAGGGCAAACGCACACTGACGGTAATTCTACCGAGAAGTTATTAGGCATGCTGAGGTCCGACTAGGAAACCCGAAGAATTCTCAGGGATGCCGAGGAGTTCTCAGGCATGATGAGGTCTGCTTATGAATGCCAAAGAATTCTCAGGGATGCCGAGTTCTCTGGCATGCCGAGATCTGCTTAGGGCCGCAATAGGCTCCATGCCGAGGCATCCTTAGGTATGCCTTTCACTACCAAAGTCTGCCGAGGTATGCCGAGGCGTCCTTAGGTATGCTTTACACTACCGAAGTCTGCCGAGGTATGCCGAGGCGTCCTTAGGTATGCCTTACACTACCAAAGTCTGCCGAGGTATGCCGAGGCGTCCTTAGGTATTCCTTACACTACCGAAGTCTGCCGAGGTATGCCGAGGCGTCCTTAGGTATGCTTTACACTACCGAAGTCTGCCGAGGTATGCCGAGGCGTCCTTAGGCATACCGATGACAGCCGAGGTATGCTTTGGCAGTCATGCCTTGCAATGCCGCGCCGGGCCTTATTAACAAATTACGGAGCATTCTTCACAACTAAAATATAATGAATGGGATTCAGTTAGTTGCCTATAAAAGAAAAATGAAGTATAAACAAAGACCTAATTAACAAAAAATCGTTTCGAACCTTTATTTGACGTGTTATATTTTTTACTCGGCCGCCATTACTGTCAAGTAAATAAGAGCTATCAATACGGAAACACTTCAAAAACAATTAGTTTTTACCATGTAGAATCTCAGCCCGGGATATCGTGCAGAATCTCTATTGTACGCAGTAAAAACCATATCGCTTTTGACTAGGTTACTGTCCAGTAAAATACCTATCAAAACGTTGACAATGCGATAACAGGTCAAACACGATATAGCTCGTAAATAGTGTCCTAACATGCTAGAAAAATCGACCGTAAATCCAAAATAATACCCGTGGGCCTTTTTTTACCATTACGCTTCTAACGTGCGTAATAGCTTTTTTTTTAAATATTATACGTGGACTCAAACTATCACAATACGTCAGGACCCCAATTCTTGTGCCATTTGATATGAAGTTTCATTTGAGATTAAATGTCAGTTGAATACTATTTCCTAAAAATCTCGCATAATAAACTATTGATCTCATATGTCACTAGAATCGGACTCTGAACACGTTTGACATTATCTGTGGTAAGTCACAGACAATGATGTAGTCTGCCGCTAATAAGTTAAAAATATGATCTTTTGTCTGATTATATTTCATTTCCTCGCAATTGTGATGAAAAACATTGTATGTTACACGGGTGGTAAAGGAAATACAAAGCTCGAGTCATTAAAGCCCTCAGCCTTCGGCTAACAGACTCTCGTTTGTAATTCTTTCTTTACCACCCTTAATACACAATGTACTATTACCGCCTATCTAGAATCTCGGCCCAGATCCGGTTCGAGGCCTATTTTTACTGATATATTATTTCTAAATTGACAAACTGATCGACATTTCAAACGTTATTTAACAAGTTAAGGCTCGTACATTACCTGCGGTTATCTACATTAGCGTCTGTAATACACAAAGATCCACAAAGGTAAGAGCTTTCAAGCAGCTTTTAGCGTGAAAGCTCGTGCCAAGTGCTTTAAATGAGTGTAAGAGAATTATAATGAGGATAGGAAAATCATAAAACGGCTTTTATTATATAACGGATGGACGGACGGACACGGACGTTGTCTTAGATATTAAAACTTACTTTTAACTGAATTCAAAAAAGGAGGTACTATTTAATTTGATACTTTTTTGTTTGTTACGCAATATCCTTCGCCAATTGTCATCGATTTTAACGTTTTTTTGTCTGGATAGCTGTGGATAAAACTGTCACTTTCTGACCAGGTATGTGAGTGCGATAGTGACGGGTGCTATATGCAACACGATGAAGGCGAACATGGCAGGAGCCTTGATCTATATTCATGCATGATATTGTGTAGACAAGTAGTTCAGGCATATACATTTTTTTAAATTCGAACATTCTAGATCTGTTAGAGGGTTATGGAGAAAAAAAGAGACAATGTAAGGTCTTTTTTTTTATGGCATAGAGAAGACAAACGAGCACACAGGCCGCCTGATGGTAAGTGGAAACTGTGACCCATAGACATTCGCATTCACAAGACTGCAATGCAATCCTAAGACTGCAAATGCGTTGCCAACCCTGAGGACTAGGATGGAATGCCTCTATGCTAGTCATTTCACCGGCTGTCTTATCCCCAAACCGGAACACAACAATGCGAACACTGCTGTTTGGCGGTAGGTTAATGGATAAGACGGTGGTAGCGATCCGGACGGACCCTGCACAAGGTCCTACCACCCGGTCTGAACAAGGACAAGCCTTAGTTATTAATGCTTTAAAAAAAGCTTATGACCTTCAGTCTAAGCCAAGTATTACTATCATTAGGCAGCGTGCCGCCTGGCTTCCAGTTCAAATAACTTTTTTTATTACCTTTTAAAGTGGGACTAAATGGTTATAGTCTTTAAAATGGGCGGTACATTTGCCAAGATTATATTTCTTTCATTTGCATAAGGGAAACAATGTGGACTTAATAGTTACTTATGTGACTGATGCATAATGCCTAATTATGCGTGCAGTCACATACATAACCTTATCTACATGTATACTGAGTTTTCTACAACATGTAAGAAAGATGTGTCTTTCGTTGCCTAGTATCTTAATTTTCCTGTATCTTAATGTTCACATTAAAGTATCGGTGACCAATATTTTAAAGTAAACACTAAAAGGTAACTACATCGATAACCGATACTTTAATGACATGTAATAGGTACTTTAATGTTAACATTAAAGTACAACTACAGATAAGTACAAGTTTACCAACATAGGCCTTATGCTTATCGTTTCTGAACATTATTATAATTATGGAACTTATGATATGGATGTATATAAACATAAAATTATATACTTCTGCTATGAGTAGAACTCGTTTATTGATATTCCTTTGGGAACTGATCTATTATTCAGGAAGAGTCCTTTATGGCTATTCAAGTCAACGCAACTATCTTAAATTACACTTAAATCGGCTCAGCCGTTTAAGTGTAAAAGCACTTACTATTATATTAGTAATTAAAGTATGAATAAACTGTTAACTATACTGCGGTTCCAGTCTACTCGCTAAAACCATACCTATTGCTTTTGACGTGTTATCGTACAATCAACGTCGTCATAGCTTCTTATTAACTTGACGGTAATAGTGGTCAAGTTAAACACAATACAGTATTTTTTGACGGTAGGTCTTTATAATGGGTCTCTATTGACTGCCATAATTATTTTTAGTCATAATCTGTTTTAAGTCATAATTTTCGCAAGTCATAATGCATTTTTCTCAGGACACGGTTATTTTTTCAGGATTTTTATAAAACTAACCTAACCTAACCCAACGAATCTAAACGATAAACGTTTATATAAAACTGTAACTTCAGCCTGAAAGAAGTTATGACAAAAAAATGTATGACTAACAATACATAATGACCAACGATACTCGTACGTATGGCAGTCAAAGGGATCCGCTTTATAATTATAAGGTCCGTTCAGATCGCTACCGTCCTATCTGTTACTTACCGCCAAGCAGCAGTTTCGTATTGTTGTACTCCGATGAAACAACCGGAAAAAATACTTGCATTTAGGCATTCCATCTTTGGCAACGCATTTGTTGTGTTAGGATTGCAGTCTTAAGACTCTAGTCCTGAGAATGCAAATGTCTATGGGTCACAGATCCCACTTACCATCAAATGGCCTGTGTGTTCCTTTATCAACTCCATGCTACAAAAAAAAAACTACTCTGTAAAAGCATACTGCTATTGACATGTTACCACATAGTAAGAAAGTGGGCTTTTAGACTTGGCTTTAATCTTGTCTTGATAATTTAATTTTAACCTCACGTTTTTTTTAATCAAACAAACAACGTTTGCAAAAACATATCAAATACAATTGTATCTTCAATCTCGTATAACAAACCCATGAAAAGTAAGTGCGACCTTAATAAAAATATTATATTCTATCCACGGTCCATTTTCCCCGACCTTCCTCGCAAGGCCGGAATCTCACTATGCGAGGGACGTTGGCAAACTCGGAACACAAATTATATACCCCAGTCAGTAGTATAACACAATAACTCTGAATTGGAGAGAAACTACTCGCCGTTCTTTGTCTAGACACGTAATGTTGTAAGTGATGAGTCTTTGTGTATAGAGTTGTGCTCTTATGGTTCTGTGGTCGTGATTTATGAGTTGGTGCCAACACTACGGTGGAAGAATGGTGACGAAATGACGGCGAGTATTGTGATGCGGCTGCGTGTTACACCGAAAGATTTATGGTAGTGATTTTGATGAAAAATAAATAAATTTTGCGTTTTCACAAGTTTCTTTCAAATGAGCCAGTATTAACAGGCCGTAATTTTCGAACTTTCCGTTAACCCTTAATTTGGCAATAAAAAAGTCAGGAATTCAAACCCTTTTTGATTTTCAATCAGCAACAAAAAAAAGTGCACTCTACATAATAATGGTATGTATGTACAGTATTCTGAACAGTGTCAAATTAAGGATTAATATGCAGCCGAACGCCCTTTGCGGCAACAACGCGGCCCTGACTGGCTCAGACTCATTAGTGTCCAGCAAGGGGCCCGTTTAAGGAAAGCTTGTATCTTGTATTACTAGCTGAAATCTCTTTCTAACGATATTCATTGAAAAGAGATTTCCACTTGAAGTACATGTAACAAACTTTCTAAAAAACGGACCGCAGGTGTATGCATTAACATGTGGTACGTACGTATAACGCACACATATACACACCTCATGATGTTTGTTAACGATGTTTGAAATGTTTGATAATTATCAACTGATTTGTTAATACTCGTACTATGGTAACGGAACATATTTAAAAGTAATGTTATTCGAGTCGTACAATATCACACACACACGTCCTTCCTTTGAAAAGTCTTTACTTACTTTACTCAAAACTGGAATTGATAACATGCACATTTCAAAGGAACGAGAATGACATTCCGTAACATCGGTGCATTGTGCTCGCAAGAGGAAACCAAAAGAATTTCACTCACCATTAAATTCGTTGGGAAATTCTTCGCTGACATTATTAAAGGCGAACTTTTACGTTATATAAAGACGCCAGGGAAATCTGACACGCAATGCAATTTTTCTGGTAAATTTTTACCCGCAGGCACAAAGCACCTTAGCAGTTTCCATAGGTGATTTAAAATTTCTAGATATTGCATCTATTATTTTCGTGCAATGACGGCTCTAAGCACACATTCCAGCACTTATAAGTTATTTTTGTCAAAGGTTGTCAAAAATAAAAACCGATATAAAATAATTCACTGTCATTTTACGCTGTTAAATGTTTACAATAAAGAATTGACACAATCAAGTTACTGTCATACAGGTTTCATATTTTATATAGCTGTAAACAGAATAGAAACAACTAAATATTTGAATCAGGTAATCATATTGGTAATTTATATGACGACAAAATCAGCTTACATTAAGACAGATTACAGAAAAAACTCAGGGTATAAAATCGTGAGTATTGATAGGAAGGTACCAACTCATTATTACACAGGACACACCTGAGTTTTGTGGTAGTCAAAGTTTCTCATATGACATCTCTGAGTTAAATATAGTTCATTCATTCACCAGTTCAACCATTCGTTCATTCGGTGTGACAGAACACCAACAACATAATGAGCAGCCATGATTGTCAGAGATAAATACAGCGTTATGGGCAATGTCTGGTGGCCTATTGTTTTGCAGAAAAACGCCTTGGAGCAAACTCGCTGTATGAAAACTATTCTGTGGGAATCGCTTTTGTTTCGTAAACGACGTTTTACGTAAATTTATACGCTTATTTGGCAACTAGTTGGATAATTTTCAAGGTTAATTGCCATATTGTACAATAAAAGACACAAGCTAAATTTTTTAACAGGCGATGTTGTAACTTAAAAGTTTTCTAAAATGATTGGTCTTTATTGTTTAGAAAGAGAAGAATGGGGTAAAGTGAAATATAGCGATTTGTATTGGAATAAGTTACAATATTGCTCAGACTTTCATGTGAAATATTAGCCCATTTTAGCTGTTATTTAAGTGAAGAAAAAACGGCAATACAATTCGTAAAAGGCTCATATAGGTGCTCTTATATTGCTCAATTAATTTTTTCTAAATTCAAAATACTTAAAATATTAAAATAATAAAACCAGATAGCATAATTCAAGTTAATAATTTTACATCCAAAATAAACAAATATGCAAATACTTCAAAGGATGATATTGATGCAATATAGCAACAAAATTGTCTGTTATTTCCTTTTTACCCGCCGTACTTAAGGCATCGTACAATTTAATTTCACGATCGAGATAACGTACTTATTCTTCTAAAATACTTAGTTTGTTACTCGACTGTACAATTTTTCATCCCCCATTTAATTTCGAAGCAGCCATAATTCAACTGAAGAAAGAATATAAAAGAGGAATTTCTTAACGGGAAACTCTTCAGAGAAGTTAAGTAAAGGGGCCCAAAGGACAATTTGCGTGAAATCTCTCGGCCCAAGGGCCTAAATTGGGCCCTTTCTTAACTTTTTAATCCATTAACTAAGCGTTGAAAAGGGAATGAAAGTTTATTAATTGTTGTATTGAAACTTTTTGGAATCGTAAAAATTACTTTTAGTAATTGGTTTGAATTGATTTAAATGTTTAATTAAGTAGGGTCAGGCAAGGAAGAATAATGATAGTAATAAGTTTTAAAACGTTTTACGACCATTATTAGCACTTTCACTTTCAAGTTTTTAAGCGAGAGTTGTTTTTTGAATCAGCTCAATGAAATAAGTGTGTAATCCTATGTTGGTTATTGGGAGATTTCACCTTTTTTGTACAAGTTGGTTGAAACTAAAACTATATTATATGCGTAAACTGGGTAATACTGGAGCTATTTTAAATAATAAGAAAAATACGAGTATCTTTAATCAAAAATTACGATTAGAATTATAAAAAGTAGGTTTTTCTCTTGACAATTTTATACTGTATCCATAGCGCGGTACATTAATATCTATTATAGCCGTGTCGTGACGCATTTTACGACAATGATCTCATTGCGGTCGCTGCCTAACTCTTCCAATGTCGAAAGAAACCCATTATACCACTGCTTTTAAGTCGATGTTCTATTACAGGATAGTATTACCCTAAAACAAGTAACTAGTGAAATTCGTTTACACTGACGACCAATTAAAACAGATTCGCCTGTTATATTTGCTGGCCAGTGTACAGGGCGGATATTCTAGGCGCTAAAAAACATATCGTCTTTGATCTGTTATCGTATTGTCAACGTTTTTATAGCTCTTATTTACTTGACAGTAATGGCGGCTAACGTCAAAATAATCAGTTACTCTACAGAATATCACATTCGCAAAAGATCATACTAGCAAAACATCATATACGCATAACATCATACTAGCAAAACACGATATTCGCAAAACATGATATTTACAAATAGTCGGGTTTTGTTATAAAATCGTCGGTTGGTTTAGGTTATGTTAGATTTATAGCAGGCCCGGAGGGCCAAACTACACAGAAATAGGAGCTCCGGAGTAGCGGAGCTCCGTCGACACTGTCTAATTCATTTCTTAATAACAGTTAAGTTTTGCTAATGTGATGTTTTGCTACTATGATGATTTGCGAATGTCATGTTTTGCGAATATCATGTTTTGCGAATATGATATCCTACGACGGATTGGTCAAAATAAGACCGTAACAGGTCAAATACGATATGGTTTTTACCGCCGGGAATCGCCTATCAGCTTGATATTACAATAATGGCACTGACCCAACTATTCAACCAACACCACATCTCTCTTGCATTATTTCATGATAAAAATCCAGGTCAATTTACTTGTACGAAAACTGAATATGCAATTTATAGTTCATGAAATGAACTGGCTTAGATGTAAAGATGAAATAAAGAAAAAAAAATACTTATCTTCTATATAGACGCCAAGTCTTTTTTGATTCTTTGACCCAATTTTCCCGAGTAGGTTATATTACTCGGGAAAATTGGATCAAAGAATCAAAAGACTGACGTAAACTTGCAAAACATGAAACGGTTACATTTCATGATAATATTACTTTGAAATGACAAGCATAGACCATCTTAGTCCTCAGGAATTCGAAATCTTGATATTTAAAACATCGATGAGAGAAAGAGATTTTATTTGTTGCTTTTTTTCTGTTTATATAACTTTGCGGTTTTGCGGGTGGTAGGACCTTGTGCAGGGCCCGTCCGGATCGCTACCACCATCTTATCCATTAACCTACCGCCAAACAGCAGTGTTCGCATTGTTGTGTTCCGGTTTGGGGATAAGACAGCCGGTGAAATGACTAGTATAGAGGCATTCCATCTTAGTCCTCAGGGTTGGCAACGCATTTGCAGTCTTAGGATTGCATCGCAGTCCTGTGAATGCGAATGTCTATGGGTCACAGTTTCCACTTACCATCAGGTGGCCTGTGTGCTCGTTTGTCTTCGCTATGACATAAAAAAAAAAAAAACTTTATCCTACATAAAAAACAAAATGATCATGCTGATTGTATAGCAAGTGTTCAATCACATAAAGAAAAAATTGCAAAGGCAAATTGTAATTTTCCGCTCTTTTTAAGTGAGATATGGTTTCGTAGAACAATGGGGCATTATTGATAAATGTTTCCGCTTCAAAACGTAGCGTAGCGTGAATAAATTCTCGTTTTTTTTCTGTAATAAATTGGATATTGTACATTTTTACCGGCTCTCCCCTTTCTTTCCGTGAATGGCTTTGTAAAACAATGAACCGACTCCTTTTTAAAGAAAGCAATAAAAAATATCACCCTTTGAAATCGTCATAGCTATAACAAAGTGAAGTCGGCAGGGCTTCTTAGTACCTAGACAGTGTTTATGTTAGTAAAGAAACAAGTTTATAATAAAAAAAAACATGTCAAGCCTCAGTAATTTTTTAATAAACAATTATATAGTTTTGTAAAGCATCTGATTCTCGACAAACAATCTTTTTACCCCCCCCCCCCACTCCGATTAAAAAAGGAGTGTTATAAAAACGTGTGTCTCTCAGTGGCATCATAATTCCCAAATGGATAGACCAAGATGAACTATAAAAAAAAACTATTAAATAGTTCTGTTATCGTAAAAAAGTAAGCTTACATTATTATACAGAAATATACATACTTAAGCTCACGCCTTTATTCCCAGAGTGGGGTAGGCAGACCTACAGAATTACCAACAACTCTAAAACTTTTTGATAATTCTGTAACCACATTATGCATAAGGTTAAGATGTTTACCAGTGTATTAGTGACAGGTTGCAAGCCCATCGCCTAACAGTACTATACGCCTTTATTCCCTTAGCCGTCTCTTACGACATCCACGGGAAGATTATGGAGTGGCACTATTCTAACCCGGCAACCACACGGGAAAATACAGACACAGAAATATTTTTAATAATAATACCGCTTTTAATAATCGTTGAACAACTTTATGTCGTAACAGACACGAAGCGTCAAAACGGCGCGATAGCGTGACGTACATCCGACGACGGAGACCCTATCACACCGTTACGAACGCTTGTGTCAGATTTACCTTATTGGCACATTAAGAATAAGGTGCAGGCTGTAATAAAGCGTTATAAAGACCAGTCTTATAGCATTCGCTGAGGTCTTGGTTGTTATATAATTCGTATAAATAACATTTTATTTTTCGACTGTGAAGTATTAACCAGCAAAAAGAACAAGTATTTATACGGCTATCGCACCAAATATATTATGTGCATAATTACACCCTTTTTATCAGTGGGATATGGGCGCGTAGATATTTTTGACGCCTTAGAAACGTTTGTTATATTTATGACTTTGATTGTACCTTAACTCCAGCTGCTTCGTCTTCGAAAACAGCGACCAAATTAAAAATAAAGTTTGAATTATTTAAATTGACTAAAATATTTAAAATTCATGAAGTATTTCGCTACCATTTAACTTGTAAAAATATTATTACCCATAATTATGAACAATTTTTAAGTGCAATAATTATAGAAGTAAGATTTGAATTTAATAAAAGTTCTGATGGGAAAACTTGAGGTCTTGTTGCTGTAGTCAATAGTTTATTATAAGATTTAAAAGTGTTTTTTTTCCATATTTTTGTCTTTATTATTTGTGTGCATGTGTTTTTACTCAGTTTTATTTTGAACTGTAGTAGAACTAGAAAATTTGTAAAATAAACGCAAATTAGTTCGCGTGATATAATTTACATTTACCTACCGTATAAATTTCCCTAATTGAGAAGTTTAGTTGTGGAAGCCCCAGACCACGTGAATCCATACCAGTGGGTCGGTGGAATTTATAGGATTATCCGAATAACCACAGATGCCTAACGAAGTCTATCTCTTAAATTGCGTGGTTGGCAATAAATTTACTTGTTTTTGGCCGCAATTCCATCCGTGCAGTTAATTATCGCTATTCCCGCGGGAAAAATAGATTTATTTTGATGTATAATGTAGGCTATTGTACAAAACACAGAATCCAAATACAATATTAAGGAAATTAGGATGTAGTCACGACATTTAATTTGGTACCCACCAAAGTCCAAGATCGATCTGACATTCCACAACAATAAGGTTGAGTTTCCTAAAAGTTACTAATGACTTGACATCTCTAATGACATTGACGACTTCACGCATATTTTTCTTGAAATGGGTTCCAAATTAACGCTCATGACCAAAGATCGGAATAGGTAGAGCTAATTTGCCTAAACTGGATGCACCTTCATTCAATAATGTCGCTCACTTCATTTCGCTCACGCATGAATGAATATGCGTCAAGTTTAGGCAAATTAGCTCTACCTATTCCGATCTCTGCTCATGACCGTACAAAAGTGAACTTATCCCTTTAAGGAATCTCTTCGGTTCACCATTGAGAGATTGAGTAAAATTAAGAACATAGTGGCAAAGACTAGGTAGAAATAATAATTACGAAAACAAAGTCTACGTAAGCTATGTGAATTTAAAATTGTATAAGTCTCTGTACAAATTTAGTAGTAGGCGAGATAGATAGTTTAATCTCCAATGCGAAAAATATCTTTGTGTTAGTTTTTTTTTTGCAGTCTTGGATGTTTGTACCTTCTTATTTACTCGTAGCCTTATTAAACTGCTGCACGAATATGTCAAAGGCGTTGAAGTGACAAGGTACAAAAGTGTACAGTCTGAGCTTGTACAGTCGCGACTGTAAAAACTCAGACCTTAATTAGGTTTGTTTACGTCAATTACGACACTATATATTTTTATAATTTGCTTACGCACTTTGTTCTGATCAAGACCGGCAAACTATAATACTTCAGGCGGAAACTACAGGTACAGTGGCGTTCAGAATTGCATGGACAGTTTATGAATGAATTCATTCATAAATTGTCCATGCAATTCTGAACGCCACTGTACATCAGCTTGCATCCCTGAGCGTCAAACAAATACAAAACTATGTAAAAGCAAGGAAAGCACAGCGTAGGTACGCTTGATCCACGTAAACGCTTTTGTTTGAAAGAGCGCCCTCTGTACTTTTACTATAATGCATTCTGTGCGGTGTTACTGAGGACCATTGTAATCACATTTGAAACTAACTAATTGTTGTGTTTGCTCGTATCTGTAGCAGTTCTCATTCCATTCACGCCATGTTACTGGCAAGTTAACTGCTAAGTTACACAATAACTTAGTTTAATGGCTGTTTTTAGTGAATCCTAATTATTACACTACTTACTTAAAAGAAAGGAGGTTATGGGCCTGTTTCACAATCGACAAGTAAATTTATCTGCCATTTAAAAGTTGGCTGTCTCGTTGTCTATTTTTAAGTGTAAGGACGAGAAAGGGCTAAATTCATTTGTCAAATATGCTTTACTGGTCGATTGTGAAACAGGTCGTTAGTTTTTGAAACCACTAGTTAAACCAACACAACTAAATTTAATTAAACTAAGGGTTATAAATAAGTTTTTAAAAAATAACCTATTTTTTTCATCGTTTTTAAGAGAATCACACCCCTGGACATAGGCTTTCCTTAAGGTTTGCCACAAGGAACGGTCTTGCGCCCCGCTTGCATCCATCCCACAAACTTAACCACGTCGTCAGTCCACCTTGTTTGGAGGTCTACCCCAATACGCCTTTCGAAAAGCGAATGCCGCTTGAGAGTTCTTTGACTAAAATGGCGGTCTGTTCTGCAAGCGATGCCTACTTCAAATTAAGTCTAGACATTCTTAGGGCTATGTTGGTGACTTTGTTTCTCGAGCGGATGGAATATTTTCACCGTGTTTTTATAAATACAAAGAAAACAGAGAAGAATACGAGATCGAAATACACGAATTACCCAAAGTAATAAACCAATTCCGACTGTACGAGTGTTTCCATAGAAGATAATAAATAATAAGTGAAACAAACAAATGCGTAGAAAGAATCCTTAAGCCGTTCCGATGGGGCAATCGGGCCATAAAATAGGAAGCTACTCTTGTATCTTACTGGCTTTTGACTGGCTCAATAAACGGAGGCTTTTAGAGGATTTTATACGTTGTTTATGTTAATATTTTACCAAATTTCCTTTTGGGAATGACTGACATCAGAGTTATGATGTGGGAGTTATATTTTTATCTGTAACGTTCCAGGCTGCTGTTTTATTTTTAAATCAACCCATTTAGCCCGTTATTTTGAACCTAAGTTAATTGACTGCAAAAAACTTTTTTTACATATGTTATGAATTATTTTACTACGGTCAACGTTTATCAATATTCAGAAACTTCATGGTTGTGCAATATATCAGGCTTGATTTCTTATGCTATAGAGTCCGTTTTATTATGCACTACATTTGCAGCTATATTTCAGGTGATTCAAGTTACATAACTCGAAGCAATCATGTCAACTGGCACAACGCCCGACTCCAGTCGTACCCTACATATCCTCTGATGAATGGCTAGGTTTTGACGGACACAGCCTGCCCGCAGATTTAGGTCAATGGTTACCCTAGTTACCACAAGACAGACAAGCCCAAACACCAACAGCCTACTTCCCACTTTATTTGCTTATGTTTACAGATCAAAATTGAATGGTTGTTTTATGGACTTATTGTTTTAGTTCAAGGTTTTGAGGGTAGTCTCGTAGGATTTATATTGATAGGATAGAGAGATGTGCCAATATCTGACATGTATGTATTACTAAAGACTTGTTAGTGTGTCAGATATTTTAGGGCTATGTTGGATAATTATATTAGGTACTGTAGGCTGTACATGTCAGGTCTGACGTACTTCACACTTTAGGTGTGTAGCTACATTGCCTTGTATCACTGGGGGTGACTTTTGTATGGGCGGGGTTGATAACCATTAAATACAAATTATGCGTTTGAAAGAAAGGTACAGAGCACGCACAGAGTTAGTAGGAAAAGTTTCAGCACGACAAAATATAATTTCAGTGCGGTTTTGTGTAATAATCGAGTGAGTCCAATCTTCGAACCTAGCAATCCCACCCAGGTTGGACATTGGGAAATCACAGTGCCATCTTCCAACCTGCCTCGGGTTGGATAGTGAGAACAAAACTTATTATTTTTTCTTCCCATCTTCCAACGACTAAATAGTGGGAACACTATCCAACCTGAGGTAGGTTGGAAGATTGCTAGGTTAGAAGATGGGAATCACTCAAATAATGAAAATTTCAACCATTTTAAACCAGGTAAACATAATAGAAAAAAAAACGATTAAATTGTTTTCATGCAAAATTAATCAACAACAAAACAATAACCTAATGATTTATCTTATAATAATAATAATTACTACTAAGCGACTGCATCTAGCTCTTGAAAGATTATTTGAAATCCTTCAAACCATAATTTCGTACCAAACGTTGGACGTAGAGCTCTCAACCCAACCCTTGAGACACAAATTGCTAAGACTAATCCAGCCCAACTTTATTTGGTTTCACAATAGAAATAGAAAACAACAAATAAACTTAAAGCCGAGATGTAGTTGGCATCGACTTTTATACTAGTAGTCGTATTTTTGTGATATTCGACCTAGGGAGAACACACGAGAGAAATCATTGACGTTGTAAGTTATATTTTTTAAAGTTGTCGCTGTCTTACTTTATTTGATTTGAGACCTAAAGACAACGCGATTGATATTATTTTATACCTTTTGATTTTGACAAAAATAAAAAAATTATTTAAATTATTGATCAATTAGAATATTTTTTTCATAGAGGCATTCCATCTTAGTCCTCAGGGTTGGCAACGCATTTGCAGTCTCAAGATTGCATTGCATTCTTGTGAATGCGAATGTCTATGGGTCACAGTTTCCACTTACCATCAGGTGGCCTGTGTGCTCGTTTGTCTACTCTATGCCATAAAAAAAAAAAAAAAAAAAATGGTTTGGAGAAGGCAAATGACACAGTCCACTTGAGGCCCTAGACAAGAGGTATTTAGTTGGTGAAACTGCAATACCGCGTAACTTAAAAATTCAATCAGTTGCAAAATTTACCTTAATGACTTACTTGCTAAAGTAAATTTTGCAACTGATCGAAGAAGTCAGTTTTCGAAAATCGCTTACGGATCGCTCACTGATTTTTTTTTTTATTTTTTTTATTTTTCTTTATTAAGGAAAACAAACAGCATACAATAGTACATAAAGTTATGACAAAAATGGGTAGCTCACTAGCCAACGAAGTTTTCACTAATGTACACATACACATTTGGAATCAGATTCACAAAGTCAGTCACACCTGCGCTTCGTGTCCAACGCAAGGTTCAAAACGAAGTAATTAAAAATTGAAAAACATGATAATATGTACTTAATCCTATCACACGGTTTTTCTTATAGCGTTAACATAGTTGTTATAAGTATCATGGAATATGTCGGTATGGTTGTACTTACAATTATGGGTCGAGCACGCCCTGATAACAAATCGATTTTTTGAATACTTATTCTTACAGAATTTTGTAGCAAATAGGTTTTTGGAGCGGGTTCTCAAACATGAGCATTTTAGAGATATATGGCCAAGGAGGTATGGAGAATCAACAATATTATTAATGATTTTATATAAAAATATTTGATCACTGTGTTCCCTGCGTTTTTGCAATGGGATAAAGTCGTGGAAATTGGCATTTTTAAATTTATACATCAAGCGCTTCACGAATTTATGTTGTATGTTTTCAATAGCATCAATGTAACAGTTATATAGTGGACTCCACGTAGTGGATGCGTGTTCTAATTGAGAACGAACGAGTGCATTATATAAAAGTTTGAAAGTACTAACATTTTTAAAATCCTTACCCACCCTAAAAATAAATCCCAACATCCTATAGGCTTTCGCTGTTATCTTGCTAATATGAGATGAGAGCAATAATTCTTGGTCGAGTTGTATTCCCAGATCCCTTACTTCAGATACCCTTTTGAGATCAACATTAAACAATTTATAGTTATATATATTAGGATTCCTTTTGCGAGAATAAGATATAGTACAACATTTATCAATATTTAAAACTAACTTATTATCTATACAGTACTGGCCGAGACGGTTTAAATCATCTTGAAGTTTGAAACAGTCCTGTTCATCTTTAATAATGTTATAGATTTTTGTGTCATCAGCGTATAGCAAAATATGCGAGTCCTGTAAGCAGTCAGTCACGTCATTTATAAATATGTTGAATAACAGTGGCCCTAGGTGTGATCCCTGAGGAACACCAGAGCTGATGGGGATAAAACTGATCTAAGACTCATAGCCATTTGAAATTTTAAGACTGCAATCCTAAGACTGCAAATGTGTTGCTATACTTACTGCATGAAATTTGAGTTAGTATGTTTCTTTTTTCACACTGAACTTACTTGACGGATTTATATGAAACTAGCGACACGCCCTCGCTTCGCTTCGGTTTATGTGATTTTTCTATTACTCCCGTACATAACCAATATTATTATACATAAAAACATTCCTCTTGAATCTATCCATTGCTGAAAACTGCATTAAAATCCGTTCCGGAGCTTAAAAGATATAGAAAGCGAACAGGCAGTGGGAGCGACTTTGTTTTATACTACATAATGTAAAGATAAAGAAAATTAAGAAAATTAGGAATGGAGATAGATTTTACTCTAAGTTAAAAGTGTTTGTGACTACCTCTTATCTCAAATAAAAAACTGTTCCTGTGGGATGGCCATGGCCTCGTGAGCAGAGCTTTATATTAAATAAGACTCTCTCGATGTGTCTCTCTGAGGCAACTTATTGACTTTCTCTAAGATAAGCGTTGAACTTCGATTTTCTTTTTTGTCGATGTCGTAAAATATTTCTCCAAGTTTTATCTCTCTAATATAGAAACTTTCGGTTTCCCTTACTTTATCATAATATTGATAATAGAGTTATCGGTCACGCTTTTAGAAAGTTAGCTACAATCTTTTGCAACTTTACTTTCAAGGATTATTTTCTTTTACACAAACTTAATCCAAGTTTATTTACGATCATTTGAGCCAAGAAATAAAAGGATTCACCTTTAAATTCGAGTTTAACTTACCCATCGTGCTCATAAGCTTGTAAGATCAAGTTGCTGTACCACAAACAGTGACACTTAATTACGAAATAACTATTTGAATAGTGTCATTATTGTGGTTAAAAATAATTCGCTTACGTGTAAATTCCTTTTTACAAGCTTTTATTTAGCTTGCACCGTTCGTATGTATGTAAGTCGTCCGCTTCAAAATTTGCAAGTCAAATTCGAACCTGTTTCCCGTTAATGGAATGGGCTGAAATGTTGAGCACAATGACATACATAATGTAACCCTGATGACAATGCAATATTATGGTATGAAAAATATGTTCTCAGTCCCTTGCCAAGATGCACTACGCTAACTAGCGTTTCTATTCGTTTAGTTTTTAAACCAATCGCGTCACTGGAAGATCACGTGACTTTTCGTATCACGTCATCAACCAGTGACGCGATTGGTTTAAAAACAAAAGGAATAGAAACGCTAGTTTGATGATGGAGTTGGAAGGTAGCGACAAGGTCTCCACTATACTTGACGTAGACCCACCGTGTAAACAGATAAAGACTGCAAATATTTAGTAGATAACAGAAATTATAACAACAAGTTTTTAGAGTTGTTGGTAATTCTGTTGTAGCTCTGCCTACCTCACTCTGAGAATGAAGGCGTGAGGGTATGACCGACAGGACTACTTAAGCTTGCGATTTTTTTTTCTTATTCCCCACGAAAATTATTAGACACTATTAAAAATCCACACGTCAGGCTTTACTCATTTAATAAACCCTAATGTCCAAATATACCTTTCCCTAATCTGGGTTAAAATAGCCCTCCCCAAAATTAACCCCTCGAATACCTGACGCGTAATAACCGGGTGAAACTTTTTTAATTTGGACCCCTGCCAGTAGTCGATCGCACGACCTTGTGCGTCAGAGGCCGTTATATCAGCTGTTAAAGGCTGCCAAGTTCCAGTGAGTGAAAGAGATAACGCTAGAGGAGTCATATATCGATGTCCCATTCACTGAATGAAACTTCAATTTTTGACAGATCATATATAATAACGGTCTAATTATATGGCAATTTATTTTGGTGTTTAATTAATACTCTCTCTATTCTACTGGGTAAATCTATATAACCTTTGACCTGAGGAGTTACTATGGTGTATAGAGTTTAGTTTACGGTGTGAGGCAGAGACATAATATAACTGCTTTTGCTGTATCCCTTACACTCGTCATAAACTTAATTGCTTAAAACATATTTTAGCATTTTTTTAAACAGTAAGGATTTCACCTTTTCCCGTTAAGCTGACTACTCAAAGGGTAATTGTTATTAAAGTTTGTTACGTATCCCATAAATTGTGTTTTTATTTGCGCTACAAATACGTATCGTTTGATTGCAAGGAAATTCTTTACTTAATTAGAATACACAATCACAATAATGAAGGCGCCACTGGACGCTCGACGTTTGCTCGGCGCAGTCTTAATTGCCTGAATATTTGCGTCTGTTTCAGGTTCTCAAATAACTTATGGAGCGATCAATATTATTGTGACCGAGAAATAGCTCAAGCGAGAATAATGTATTTCTATTTATATGCGCAATTGAGTTAATATCAATATCGCTATATCGCTAAATTCGTCGGTTTCCGTTTAAGCAAAATGCAGTGTTTACTGTCATCTATATATATCAAAGGCAACATGACTCACCGTCTTATATGTAAAGGGACAGTTGGGGTGCCCGGTGTAGTACAGTCGACCTCATCCTCGGTGTCTTCCATCTTAGATTATTATCGACGACGCGGCCTAGCGGGTGACCTTGCCTACGAAGCTAGTTGTCCTGGGTTCGAATCCCGGTAAGGGCAGATATTTGTGTGATGAGCGCGAATATTTGTTCCTGAGTCATGGATGTTTTCTATATATTTAAGTATATATTTCTCTATATAAGTATTTTTATCGTTGTCTAGTACCCATAGTACAAGCCTAGAGCTTAGTTTGGGACTAGGTGAATTGGTGTGAGATTGTCCCCTGATATTTATTATTATTTATTATTATTACAATTGTCACTTCGTTCAATTAGCACTGCAACGTTAATTGTAATAGACGTTCTGCATAAAACGTGATGCATTGACGAGATTCAAAATCAAACGTATCAACAATGTCACAATCTAGCTATGGCAACGCTCGGTCCAGATTGCACTAGTGTTCTGAATTACGTCAGAGCGTGCAAACATAACACACACCCTTATAAAATCATCATTTTGTTGGTCGCGCCGTTATATGTATATCAACATTATCAACGCACAGACGAATTACTGTACCTAGAAACTTGGAATTTGGTACAGGGGTTCCTTTCTTGTAAGTGAGCACTAAGAAAGGATTTTTGGAAATTCATTCTCTAAGGGTTTCAAAAAGGGGGAAAAGGGAAACTTATTCTATTGGCACGAAGTCACGGGCGTCCTCTAGTAACTTACAAAATAGATAAAATTACCATCAATATAAAAACAATGAGGTTTTACTGTGTATAATCTCAGCCCTGAAAAGCCACTTTTAGCTGGGCACAGTCAAAGTCAAAGTCAAAGTCATTTATTTTGCTTAAAACGTTGTACAGAAGATGGTTTACATAGATTATCACAGAAACACACATTTTACCAGTAGTCGGATGCAAAATTGATACTTAAAGTTTAAGGAAATACAAAACTTATTGCAATGTCAAAATTTACAATGTTATTTCATTACTTATAAACTGTCAGGGTAATCGCTATAAAATACAATTGAACTATTTATGCCTAAACAAAATTCAACATTTATAATAATCAAAGTAGTCACTAACACAATAAAAAATATATTGTATTAACCATTTCCTTAATCTAGCTTTAAACAGGTTAATTGGCAATTCTTTAATGTCATCGTGTAATTGATTGTATACACTTATTGCCATACAATATGCGGTGAAAGGCCTTTCACTTTCTTCCTCTCTTGATTTCCACACCCTTCTCTCTGTGGCAATCTCCTGCTGGGGGGTGATTCTCTCAAGAAGCAAAGGTGAACGAATGGATGAGTGATCTTTAAGCGGCGAGATTAAGTAGTCCGGTCAGTGCGAACAAAACACATTGTAGCGCGTGCATTTTCAATTAAGCAGCCTTATACGTTCGACCCATCGGCAGGAACCATGCTGCTAAATTGAAAATGCACGCGCTACAATGTGTTTTGTTCGCACTGACCGGACTACTTAATCTCGCCGCTTAAAGATCACTCGTCCATTCGTTCACCTTTGCTTCTTGAGAGAATCACCCCCCAGATCCTTCAGAAAAACGTCCATGTCATCCCGCCATCTCCGCTTGGGACCAAATTTACCATAATAAAATTCCAATTAACTCCTAAACAAATGTAGGGTAAATGCGGTTCACAAATCCTATAAACTTTTACTCGTACACAATAGTTAAAAACTAATGTTTCGTGATAGCACCCCCTAATTGCCGAAAGCCAAAAGTTATCAAAACCCCATTAGTTTCTGGGCACGTGCAAGAGATAAACGCGCAAGTTAGAAAAACTCCTTTGTGTTTACTCAAAGTACACTGCGTTGAGAAATAAGTACCTACAATAACTTTTGTTTAACTTTTTCTTCTAAGTAAGTTTTATTTGAGGCCGTGTTT
The DNA here is from genome assembly GCA_963966035.1 of Acleris laterana. Taxonomy (NCBI): domain Eukaryota; kingdom Metazoa; phylum Arthropoda; class Insecta; order Lepidoptera; family Tortricidae; genus Acleris; species Acleris laterana. Next base: position 12,401,092 of record OZ014460.1, read on the forward strand.
TTTGCCGCTTGTAAAGTTTTGCTTTGTCATTAAACTTCTTATTAAGGCACGTAACAAGCAAATTTGATAGAAATACATAAAACAAAGCGTTGCCAATGTCATTTTCTGGCTTTAATGTTGGATTAGCTTTTCAATATCATAATATAAAAAAAATATTTTGACAAATATCCGCTCGTTTTCAAACAAAAACTGGTTCCAAATAGATTTTTACGATATGACGTACACATTGTATGACTGTATAGAAATAGTTCGTCCGCTCTGTCATTATGACACTGTCATTTTTAACATATTACAAGGACAAAGAATACTTTTTATTAAATATGGGTAAGAATACTTTTACTTAAATATGGGTTAGCCCCACGCGCTTCTGTCACGTTCCACACCACCAACGGGTGTGGAACGTGACAGAAGCGCGTGGGGCTAACCTTATGTGCTTCTGTTTAGTCCATTAGAGAAAATACTCTTTTACCAAACAATTGTCTTCGCGTGGGATATCCATGGACTTATTGCTCTAATAAGTCCATGGGAGTATATAAATACATTGACTTTGACGAATTACATTAACAGGAGTGAAAGCCATTGATAAAAAAATATAAATAAAATAAGGTAGTTTGTGCTTTCATGAATAAGTGGCAAGCATTTAATATGTTTATGAATAGAGTACATAATGCTTTGACACATTGCAGTTAGCCACGTTTTTTAGTATAACAGGGGGGACACTTTCATTTACAAACGAGTATTTAAATCAATGAAACCGGCCATCGTGCAAAATTTTCTGCATTTATTTTTCGCAAACAAAAACCTTTCCATTTTTTGTTTCTGCACACCCGAGCTCAGTTTTTATGTGGCAGTTTTTTTGGCCGGCAGTGTATAAACATTATCTACCTAGAAACGGCATTCACAAAGCCTACGATGAGCTTTTTCAGGGCACGATTGCTTGTGATTGTTCTTTTTCATATTTTAAAACTTTGTTGCGCTGAATTTTGTTGGGACTTGTCTAGATTGGCTGTATTGTTTGTTTTTTTACCACAAATTGAAAAAAAAGGGGTCAAATTGATTGCTTATTATTGGACATAATTCATGGTTTGCGGGTGGTAGGACCTTGACATTGTGCAGGGTCCGTCCGGATCGCTACCACCATCTTATCCATTACCCTACCGCCAAACAGCAGTGTTCGCATTGTTGTGTTCCGGTTTGGGAATAAGACAGCCGGTGAAACGACTAGCCTATAGGCATTCCATCTTAGTCCTCAGGGTTGGCAACGCATTTGCAGTCTTAAGATTGCATTGCAGTCTTGTGAATGCGAATGTCTATGGGTCACAGTTTCCACTTACCATCAGGTGTCCTGTGTGCTCGTTTGTCTTATGTATGCCATTAAAAAAAAAATCTTTAAAATATGGTTGTTTGATATAGTTTTTTAGCGATAAGGCTGCCTATTCACTAAGGTGGAGGCGAGCGAAGTTGCGTCAATATTAACCAATAGAAGGCGCATACGGTCACGTCGAGCGCGCCTGACGCACGTTCGTTTAGATTCTATTGGTTGATATTGGCACAGCTCCGCTACGCTCGTCTCCGCTTCAGTGGAAAAGCAGCCTAAAATCGCTTGATATTTAACTGCTAAATATTTTCTGACTATATTTTAACCCTTAAAAAAACAGTTAAAGATATTGGACCTAATTATTATGTTTTGTGTATCTGTAGCTTGTAAAAATGGAGCAACTCCGATGTGTTTTAAATGAAAGTTATGTTAATTAGTTGGTATTAAACTAAAAATCGAAAAAGCTCTAATGTAAAGGGCAGTATTTTAACGGAGGTAATCTAAGACAGGGATGCGTGGAACGACGAGACTAACAAATAAATAATAAAAAATAAAATCTATTGAAACGATGTTCTATACAGGGCGAAAAGTTGAGATGGGGCATTAAGGGCAGCTACCAGAACCCTTGCTGCCACGCGAAAATGATCTTAAAAGACCTCACCCAACTTTTTGAGTGATGTCAATCGACATTCACAGATTTTTGATAAAAGGTAAAGTCGGCGAGAAAGTCGTCAGAAATGAGTAGGTTATTTTTTTTTGAATGCCAATCGATCCCATTTCTCATAAGGATTAAAACATTATTTGAGACCAACTAAGGTTAGAGTACTAGAACACTCACAAATCAAAAAAAACACCATCAAACCAAGTGCTCTATTCTAACCGGAACAATTTTTCGTTTTACATTTAATCGTATTCTTAACATTACGCTAATTTACTTGACAGCAATAGACAACATTTCATTTTGGTGACACCCGCAAATTACTATACGAATCGAAAGGGTTTTGCCTCCTGAACACGGCAAAATATTTATTTAGATTTATTTTTCTTTATTTACAAAATTACAAGTAAGTTAATAAAAATATCGAGTTTTACCAATACTATGCCAGAATAGATATAATACCATTGCCTTTTTCACGAGAAAAAAGCTGTCATACTTCAAAGGGCATTGGGTAAATTTGTTTGAAGAATATTGTCATTATTTTTTTCAGCGGCCACGGATGATTTTTTCATAGTTATTTAGAGGACCTCGAAATACACATATACATATATAATTTATGGTGTTTAATAATATCGGAGCCGAGATATTTCAGATTTAAGTGTTCAGTTTTTGGTACCTCAAGTACGCCTAGGTAAGAATATTAAATATCTCGGCTCCGATGCACTTAAGAGTATTACATTACATAGCAAAACATGATTATTTTGAATAAATTATTCTATCATAATTTACCACTTTTACTAATGGCCATTCACCTTGAAAATGTATGACTTTTACAAATGACAACACTTTTACCCAAACCCCTTTAACATTGACACTATTGACAGATGGATAGATACTTAGAGAATTATCGGTTGACATGATACTTTTTTATATACAGATTGGACTAACGTAATATGTCCAATTGTCCATTGTGTCGTAGAAATGAAGTTACGCCCTTTTAGAATAAGTACATCTCAATAAATTAATAATAAAATAATTATTCATTCTAGAGAAAATTTAAAACTATTAGTGTCTTCCTCCTTCCAAACAGTATCTATAAAACGAATAAAATTAAAGTCTTGAAAATATGAAATCTTGTCAATTTCGGCCAAGTTAAAAACAACACGACAACATGCCAACAGCAATATGGTTTTGCCAAGTAGAATAAAACTGTACAAGAAACAGAACCATTTTATCTCTATTTACATCAATGAGAACCGAATCGTATCACAAACGTTTATTATCCGGGATTTGAACCTGCACACCTCATTAATAACATGCTCAGCAGTCAAGACTCATTAACTGAGTTAACTGTCTGCGCGGTGTCATTAATCCTGGAGGCCCATGACTCCTTTTGTCACAGATGCCCATAGAAATGAGAAGTGTAGTTTTTAGAGTTTCTTACCACAATGGTAAAAAAGGAATCAATAAGGGAAGGAAGGAACCATAAGGGTGTGGTAAGACTTCGTTGTCTGTCTGTCTGTACTTCACAGCAGGTTTTCTCAACAACTATAAAATGCAACTAGAAAATAGGCATAGTTGTACAACTTGCTTGCTTGCATCTGTTAACGTAAAAATAATGTGAAATTAATATTAAAAATAATTGAAAAGGGGTCTAGAATGCGAGGTTAAAAAATGAAAGTAGTTTGATTACCTATAGATAATTATTCACGGACGTTTTGTTTTGTATAATGAATTTCGGTACGTTTGAAACATGATCAATGCAATTTAATTTAATAATAATGCAATTTAACCGGTTATTAGCCGTTTCTGTATGAAAACAATCGGTAAAAACCGGTTATAACCAGTTATTCGCATTCCAAATTTGTGTGGCAGCCTAACTCACGGCCATTACAACTTCATATGAGGCAAAAATCGTTAGCTCCGTCTAATCCATCTATTGTGACCCCTAATGACACGCCGTCATCCATCATCTTACCCCGAGATTATATCTCCTGCCCTTATCGTGGAAAAAGGTACAGAATGATATATTTTTCTGTTGTATTTATTATATTTGAGATGTGTGTTGTACTAGAATTGGTATAAAGGGTGTGTTTTTGGAGTTTAGATCGTTCAGAATTTATGTTTCAATAGCAGTATCATTAAATGATTCCCCTTTTCAACTTCTTGAGTAATACTAAGAGATCTGGGGTGTTAATTTCTCAAAAACGGACGGTCGGAAAGCGGTGAGTTTAAATAGTCCCGTCAGAGCGAACAAAACACATTTTAGCGCGTGCATTTTCAATTAAGCAGCCTTGTACGTTCAATCCATCGGCAGAAACCATGCTGCTAAATTGAAAATGCACGCGCTAAAATATGTTTTGTTCGCACTAGCGGGACTCGTTGTTGAGAGAGTCACTAGCCAGTCTTATATCTTAACAATATTAAATTGTCCATCATCATCATTAACATCAAGTTAAGAGCTAGTCTCTTGTCGGTGGAGAAATTGCCACTTTTCTCTGTTCTCTGCCAGTATTCCACCTCCTGATACGACACGACATTGGCCTTCTATTTTATCTAGGTCTTCTTCCTCTTTTCTCCTCAACGTTGCCCTCCAACATGTGAGTATGTCTGTTTGTTTGTGTGTTTTATTTTCACGGTCAACCGCCTTGACCGAATGACATGACATTTAGCACAGATATATTGTATAAGTTTATATCTCAGAGACGATAGTATGCTTTTTATCATTGGACAGTTCTCAAGGGAATAGCGATAAACCATATCTACGCGATCGAAGTCACGGGAAACAACTAGTTCATTTATGTAAATCATGCTATAGAAAATATCCCAGACAAAGATTTGCATAGCAAATACTAGATGCTTGTCTGAAACTTGTTTGATCTGTAAGACTTTAGAGGTTCACTACGAAATTGGCAAAGTTTAGAACCGAACAATATCGACATGTTACTTCCAATTTATACTTGTACTGACATTTCTAAAAAACCTTTATTAATATAGGGTAAAGTCACCAGTCGTCCGCCAGAGACCTGTAGTCGGCCTTTGCCTGTACTTTGTACTATGAGTGGGATAAGAGTACGATAGAATTATATTTTCTACTCTTCGCAGTCATATAAGGTCCAGTCTCTGGCTGACCACTGGAGACTTTACCCTACAAGAGTAAAATGTTAAAAAAATCTTCCATAGTGAAATGAATTTCTTAGTAATTTCGATATTAATACATTTGTTTTTCAATCAGCCGACGTCAGATGCAAAAGTGAGAAAAATAAAAATAACATGTCATGAACCAGACGCTAGCAATAAGAAAATTCCTTCTAAATAAGTCTTTTATATCACAAAAAAAACGTAATTCAAGCCTATTTGCTTCATAAACAATAAATTTAATTATGTTCCGAACCGTATTACAGTCGTTATTTCGAAATGCCTTCAGGGGAAAATTTGATGTCAACGAGGATTAATTGTTTGGGGCGGAAAATTTGTTTTTTCACAACTTAAATTTTCTTATAAATGAAAATGAATATTTGGATTAATATCAAACTGTTCTGTTTTGTAATAAAATCAGCCTGTACCTAAAAAGCTTGGCAAAAGTGTAAAGACAATGCCTGGAGTGAAATGTATCCTTCTTCTTTACATACTATAAAAGAAAGTCAAATTCAGTGTCTGTTTGTCTTCCGGTCCGCTAGCTTCTCCTAAACCACGCAATATGGATGCGGTTTTCACCATCAGTTAAATTATTTTTCATGGTTTTTATGTCGTATAATAAGTTCTGGTTTATTAATGTGTGTTACAAAAAACTCACATAAATTGAAGCGGAGCGAAGGCGGGTATGTCTGTCATCGGTCCCTAGTAGCCATAACGGGTACCTTTTATTTTATCGAAACATCTTTCAACGAAAATGATTTCACAGAATTTTCATTTCATCGAAAGGCATTTTTCGCCGCTTGATTTCACTTTTTTTGTAGTCACAAGTGTAATCTAACCTAACCTACGTAATAAATGTCTAAGATATCCTGAAAACATCATGATTTTAGCAGAAAATAGCGTTTGATGAAATGAAATTCGATGAAATAATACAATCGATGAAGTGAAATTCGATAAAAAGGATGAGCCTTATTCATACAACGTTATTGACCTCTAATGTTTATAAGATTTTTTTTATTTTTTTATCTTTTTATCTTTTTATTGTTTTTTTTTTATGAAACCTATTACGTAATAAGGTTCAAGCCCATACTATCAGTACAAAAACGTACAAAATCACTAATACTAGCTTGTACTTCATTATGCAATCGGCCCCAGAGTAAGTGGAATCACATTTCGACATTCTCAAGACTGTAATATTAAGACTGCGAATGCGTTGCTAATAGATAATACAATGTTTCAAAACAATACGATAACATGTCAAAAGCAATATAGTTTTACCCAGTAGAATAGAGCCCGACCATTGACACCTTCTGTTCACGTCTTTTCTATTTTCGTTGTCGACCCGATATTTTTGTCGAAAGGAAAAATAAATTCTTAACAAAACCGTGGACAGAAGCTAGTAAATAAATAACCTGGTTCCACGACGGCGTCCTTTTCCTGTGTTAGGGATTGTTTACACTGGAGTGGAAAATCAAGAAAAAACCGAGAACATTCTCAGAAATATTAGAGAACATTAGGAAGGACTATGAGAGTAAAAAAGTAAGTTAGTGAGTAATCATTTTTACCGTCTAATAATATTTTAAGTACTTTTGGTTTTTTTTTAATGCTGTTTCCTAAGTGATGATTTCCATTTGTGGGTAAAGTTTAAATTTAATTCCGTAATAAAATGAAAGCTGGTGTCGGCCCATTGTTCATAATTTTTTTTTTCTTCATAATTATTGAAAATCATAATTTTATAGGATTTTAAAATTAAAAATCTTAATACAAATAAATAAATATAACATCAGGGGATAGTGTCACTTAAATTGACCTAGTCCCAAGCTAAGCTCTAGGCTTGTACTGTGGGACATTTGCAATGATAAACTTACTTTTATAGATAAATACATACTTACATACATCCAAAACGCAGGAGCAAATACTTGCGTTTATCATAGAAATATCAGCCCTTACCGGGACTTGAACCCAGGACCGCTAGCTTCAAAGTCAGGGTCACTACCAACTAGGCCAACGCGTCATTAAAAAAGCAACAGTTTCATCAAAAATACTTTAACATATTATGTTTTTTTTTTAATAACAAACGTTATAGACCCAACCGTACCACTTTTTTTTGGACTGTCACCAAAGATAGTTTTTTCGCGTCCCGTCTAGTGGGAAGCCTCCTTAACACCGGTATACAATAAAACTCTCACGGCCCGCATTGTACCGCATTGGGTGTCCTGGCACATTTTAAATTATAGCCAGTGTAATATCGTGTCGCAATTTATATCTGATATTGTGCTAGAAGATCTTTAGAAACTACTCATCTGATATGTTATTTATTTCACAGACTTTCATAGGAGATTTCGGAGTTGTTTAGACGTTAAATTGATAGTCTCGCGATGGTCTTTTTTAAATTATTTTTGATTAAGTTTCCGATAATGATAAACGAGTTTTATGGTAATGAACATGCGAGAAAAAGTTACTTTACTAAATTACAAAACGGAACAATAATTTCGACATCAGATGTTCATAGTTATAACCAAAAGATAAAACTAAATAAAAAATGGAGAACCTTTTTCGTTCTGACAAACATAGGCATTTGCATTCTTAAGACTACAAATTTTAAGGCCCTTATAAATAAACTAATTTCAACTCAAATACTCGTCTCGAGATGCGTCAAAAATAATAGTGTTCTATGGTTTGACGTTTACTTTGACTATCTTGTGACGTGCATTTCGCTCAAGATAAGTTTATTAATACGGCTCTAAGACTGAATCCTACTACCACCAATGCGTTGCTAACCATGAGCATTAAGACGGAATACCTCTATGCTAGTAATTTCACCGGTAGCCTTATCCCCACTTATCCCGAATACACTGCTGCTTGACGATAGGCAAAGGATAAGACATACGAAAGCTACTAACATACATGTATTTTAGCATACAAACATACATAGGCTCTCGCCTTTATTCCCAGAGTGGGTTAGACAGAGCTACAGGATTACTAACAACTCTAAAAACTTGTTAATAATTCTGTAACCACATTTTGCATAATTAGACTAAGATGTGTGTATTAGTGAGACCAGTGTATTAGTGACAGGTTGCAAGCCCATCGCCTAACATTACTACACAGCCTTTATTCCCTTAGTCGTCTCTTACGACATCCACGGGAGGACATGGAGTGACTCTATTCTAACCCGGCAACCACGCGGGCAACCATGTATTTTATATTATAAAAAATAATGAGCTAAGTGATAAGTGTTTAACATTTTTATCATCTGACTGTCCGTTCAAACGTGTAAACACAAACCGAACTATTTTTTCCCTTCGAGAAATTTAACAAAAAAGCGTTACGTTTTTCTGATAAAAGGTACAAAGATTTATATAAAAATTGTCATGTCGCCGAATCAGCATTCAATTTGAATTGTCATGCATAAACTGGAAATGTAAATTATGTAATAACACGTCACATGTAAATTACATGTCTGTTATCTCTCCCAAATTATGACACACGTGAGCTTGCTAAAATTACATTGACGTGTTTGAAATAATGATTTTTGTTGAAGGAATGGGAGAAATTGTTGTCTTGTATGATTTAACAAGCGACGCGCGACTAGTGATGGTCGGTTTGTAAGTTTTAAAAGTAAAACTTTCATTTAAATTTCTGCAATATTCTATAAGTTTCAAAAGTGAAATTTTCACCTTGAGATTTCGAACAATATTATGAAAATTACCAAAGTGAAATCGTTTTATTTCTGAAAATTACATACACATACATACATAAACTCACGCCTTTATTCCCATAGTGGGGTAGGCAGAGCTACAGAATTACCAACAATACTTAAAACTTGTTGTTAATTCTGTAAACACATTTTGCATGAAATTTAACCCAACTTTTCATGAAATTTAAACAAAATTTACTTGTGTTAGAATAATTTCCATCTAATTATGTAACTTTCAGAAGCTGTTATTTTCACAGTTAAGGAAAGTTGTGCAATGTTTCAGAAATCGCCCAAACGTGTGAAACATTCTTTGGTTATTTCCGGAAAACGATGGCGACAGAGATAAAAGAAGTTAAATTATGGCAGTCTTTGTCCATTATAACCAGCTTTCTCCGTCTTGAACGAGTAGTAAGTGGAGCAGGAGTAAATATGGAATGTTTACACATTGAGGAATATATAATGGAAGGGGGAGACCAAAGAAGAGATGGAATGTGTGAAGAACTATGTAAAAAACAAGGGAGGGAATAGGGATGACACCTGATAGGGATGTTTAGTAGAAAAAGACGTGCATGATCCTACAATAGCAAAGATTTTCAAGTGGATAACATGTGAGTATGATGTGTGGGTGTGTATTCGTATCTTTGGCCACCATCTTTTTAATCTACCAGCAAGCAGCTGTGTTCGCGTGTTAGTGTCCGGTGTAGAAATTAGACAGCTGGTGAAATTTTATAGCTACGTTATGTTAATCCTCAGGGTCGGCAACTCAATCAATGATTTTGCGATACAAAAGTGACGAAGCTCTTCATAGTGTGGTCATACCTATGGATGATAATTTCTTTATGGACCATCGTCATCTTTTTTTTTATGATATATAGATGTACTGCCAATATAAGTTGCAAAAAGTGTTTATAAGGGTCCAAGTTAAATAACAAGACAAGCCTTCTGTTACTGAAGATTAAGTTTCATTATTTCTTAGTCCAAATGTTGTATTTAAACATAAAACCTTAATATACTGTAAAAGTATATTCCACCATGCTACAGTGGGAGATGTTACTTCGTGATTCCCAAAATGTATTTTAAAATTTTAAAAGACACCCTCCATTCTTCATACATACTTAAGTGAAAACTCGTGTATTTCGGATAAAGTTATTACCAGTACTTGCCGCGTCTTTATTGTCACCAGGATATCAAAATGTATTGCTTCGAGGGAAATAAAACACGTTTTAACTTAGAAAAGTTTTATTATTCTGCCTTTGCCTTTGATATTTACCTATTACTATCACATACATACATAAACTGACGCCTTCGTTCCCAGAGCGGGGTAGGCAGAGCTACAGAACTACCTACAACTCTAAAAACTTGTTGATAATTCTGTAACCAAATTACTGTATTGCACATTTAGGTTAAGTTTTTTACCAGCATATTAGAGACAGGTTGCAAGCCCATCGCTTTTCAGTACTACAAGCCTTTATTCCCTTAGTCGTCTCTTACGACATCCACGGGAAGACATGGAGTAAGCACTATTCTAACCCGGCAAACACACGGGTACAACTTTCATTTTGAGAAAAAAAACAAAGGACAATCTCACACAGATTACCTCACTAACATTACAAATGCCAAAGTAATTGTCTGTCTATCTGTTATGCTTTCACGGTTAAACTACTGAACCGATTTAGACGAAATTTGGTATGGACATGAGCTTAAATCCCGAGGAAGGACTAGGTCATGATGATGAAGTAGAGGCAAGCCGCGAATTTGTAGGTTTTCTTCTACTCCCACCATTTCCGTTTTTTAGTGCACCTCTATAATTATTTCCTCCAATTTTTTTAGTTCCTAGTTTTGTAAAGGTTTCAAATTGGAATCCCTAATCGTAATTTGTCCTAATGCATCGTTTGTTCTGATTTTCGTTTTTCCTTAGGCCATTTCTGCCTGTTAGTATTTTTTTTTTACTAAAATTTAAAATGTGGTCTAACTTATTTAAAAACCAGTTAGGGTCAAACCCGTTCCTATACCTATAGATTCTTAGGTTTAGACTGTGCACTGATAGTTCAGGTTGTGCATTTAATTTAAAACATAATAAAAAGAAAGAAGATAATAACGTAGGACAAAGTGATAAAGATACTTTTGCCGAAATTCCACAGCAGCAGCGTTGAACGATAAGCGGAGAAAAGAAATGATTACCCATGTATGAAGCATGCCACATAGCACGGCGATCAGCGATGATTTCATTTCTATGCCTTTTCCGCTCACCGCACTGCGCAATGCACCGCTTTAAACTCAAGGTCGTGGCCTGACTATTAGCTATGTAAATTGTTTAATCGTCTTATCGATTTAGAGGTGGAAGCAATGTGGCTATTCTTATACTCATTTTATATGCAATAGTGGTATCGATCACCCCTTCAATGCCTTCACTACTTTTAAACCTTCATACAGGCTTGAGAGTCATCCATCTATACATCCATACATTCATAATACATCCATATAATATTACATACATACATACATAAACTCACGCGTTTATTCCCAGAGTGGGATAGGCAGAGCTACAGAATTACCAACAACTCTAAAAGCTTGTTGATAATTCTGTAACCACATTTTGCACACTTAGGCTAAGATATTTACCAGTGTATTAGTGACAGGTTGCAAGCCCATCGCCTAGCAGTACTATACGCCTTTATTCCCTTAGCCGTCTCTTACGACATCCACGGGAAGATATGGAGTGGCACCTAACCCGGCAACCACACGGGTATAAAATATTATTATTATAAAATAGCAACCCGCCCGTCGCTTCGCTTCGATTTATGATAGTTTTCTGTAACAACCGTACATGATCCAGAATTTACTATACTTAAAAACTGTCTTGATTATCTATATCTATGTATTAAAGAAAATCGCATTAAAACACAAAGGGATAGACAAAACGGCGGGAAGCGACTTTTTTTATACAACCTAAAGAAAAAGATGTAAAAGTATTTCTACTCCCCGTTTTGAAAAAATAATAATTGGTATGTGAATAGTTTTAGTCCCGGAAAAAGGAAAACTATACTTTTTATTAAAGAAAACTACGGGAAGGAGTCGCAGGCAACTGCTAATGCCTAAACAGTTAAACATGATTCACGGATTAAAAAAAAACATTTCCCGAGAGAAAAATCGATGAATGATTTTTAAGTGAATGAAGTCGCGGCGCAAAGCTAGTAATCTAGGTTTTTTTTTAAAGTATTCAGTCAAAAGTCTTTCGAAAGCACCTAATTAGTTAAAATACACTGAAAAGCAAAATAAAATTCTCCGCGTAAAATTATTTTCATAAAATTTTAATGAAAGAGGAATTTTAGCATTTTGCGAACCTAGTTTTCACTCTAGTTCTAGTCTTTTTATTTTTTCACTTCTCATGCTCGTAAAGTCCTTCTTTATGCCGGGTATAGGCTGCATAAAATCGCATTTTATGCACTAGTGCATAAATGGTTGTCGTCATCTAGACTAAGACAATTACGCCCTACAGCCAGACAGACGAGGTGACTGCATTAAATAAACTTGTTATTTGAATAAAATTTACTTTACTTTAATTTATTTTATTTATATTTGTATCGTAGTATCTAACAAAAAAGAAATTTAAAACTATTAAAAACAAGCATTATTAACAAGAACATTAAAAAATCAACGTAGGTATAAACTTGGCAGTATTGCGTTCGACCTAAGTCAAAAATCGCAAAAAGAAAATAAAAAAAATTTGACAGAAATACAGTGGCGGGAAAGAGGTTTTGGACTGTTAATTAGTTATTTTCTCGGCAAAACTTGTTCCGTTATGGAATTTAATTAAAATGTCGTCTAGTGAAGAGGAAATAATGCTCACACCTAACACACTCATGGAAAAAAATGCAAAATAACTTATTGAACAGACATTGCCGCCTAAATCCATACTGTAAATATGCCCGGAAAAACCATAACATACTCGTATAATATACAGAATTGTTCAAATTTATATTTTAATTGAAGTTTTTTTACATTATCACTGTTTTATTTCCTCGTAATCGAAGTGAAAAGCAGAGTGTATAACTATAGGTCTTAAAACCCATTTTATCCTCGACTTAATTATCCAACCTCGCCTGCCTTGTTGTACAATCTACTATTGTCTGATTTCATGCTTAAAATACAATTTTACGCTTTTATTTTTTATTCATGTTTGAGTTTTCAAACAAGTGACGGAAACATACTCTGCTTGCGTTTAGGATGTTATTACCATATCGTACATGATTAGTTTTTGAATGTAGAGTTCGTAATAAACTATTACTTAACACTCAGTTACAAATGTTAATCGTAATAAAACTTTAGGTACTTACTTTCATACATACATAAACTCACGCCATTATTCCCAGAGTGGGGTAGGCAGACCTACAGAATTACCAACAACTCTAAAAAGTTATTAATAATTCTGTAACCACATTATGCACAATGTTAAGATGTTTACCAGTGTATTAGTGACGGTTGCAAGCCCATCGCCTAACAGTACTATACAGCCTTTATATTCCCTTAGTCACCTCATACGACATCCACGGGAAGACACGGTGTGGTACTTTTCTAACCCACCAACCATATTTCTTACTCAACACGAGGAAAACGTACGAAATACCAAGTCAGTGGTTCCTATAACCAACGGTCAACGGTTCAACGGTTCTTATTTCCATAATGTTTGAGATTCTCACTCAAAACTGAGGGATTGACTAAATAGTACCTATTGTTACGTTGGAACGTGTTTCATTATACGCAGAAAGTCGATGTTTTACCGGTTTTTTCTAATCATATTTCAAATGCGAATAAATGTGTAAAGCTAACAAAAGTGAAAATTATAGCAAGTAATTTATTATTTAATTGGGAATGAGATTTTTTACGCTTATTTCACAAATTCTTGACTAGTTATAAGCTTAGGAAAAATGCAACGCGGCCTCGTCTGTGGATGTCTAATGGCGTTGTAGGTTTGTTTTATGTTTTAGTTTTAACTAGTTTGACAGATGTCAAATAATACCTTAATGATAGAATTCAAAACAAATGACACGGACCTCTTGTGTTCATATTTTCTATCGATCGCAAGTCAAAAATACCATTTCATTGTTTTTTGTCACTTTCGATTGAAACAATCGAACGCTCGAAAGTCAAAAATGGATCGCTACCACCATCTTACCTTTACAGCCTACCACTAAACAGCGGTGTTCGCAGTGTCCGTTAAAACTCGTTCTAAAAATTTCAAACGAGCAAAACGTCACCAAAATTCCTTGTTCCATTTTCAAACAAGCTGTGTCTTTCGTGACATTTATGACGCGTTCTTTACCGCGCAGTGTTTAAACTGTCATTCAGCTGTCATAACTTCACACGCTCATAAAACGCCTCGAGCGTGGACGTAACGATCAGCGGTTACGTAGCGTTTACGTAACGAGCCGTAAGCGGGAGCGTAAAGTTATCTCAAGCGTAAATGTACTTGACGCATGAGTCGATTTATTAACGGGTGTGAGAACATGTTTATAGTAAGTATCCAGCCAGGTGATTCGTTGACGAATTATTATTATTTTGACCGTTTAACCTAGTTTGTTGTGACCCTGGCTATGAAGCTAGTGATCCCGGGTTTGGTACGTTTGGGCAAATTTGTGATGATTGCGAGGTATGTTCCTGAGTCATGGATGTTTTCTCTGTAAGATACCTCGTTATGTTGCTCTCCTAGTATTATTTTTAATTAAATTTTATTGAGCTTACATTTTTTATAATGATTCTATTTATGACGTACTGGCACGGCCGGTGCATTTCCCCCTCTCAACTAAACGTTATTTTCTACGACTGATTTGAGAGTTAAATTGGTATGAAAATGTGTATAATAGGTATATGCAGTGCAGCGGTAGTTATTTATATTTGAAAGTAGAATAAAAGTGCATTTGGTTATCATTAATTTTTCCCAATCCGTCTAACGTCAGTAGACTGTGTTCTGTACATCCTAATGATGTTTCTATGTATGACTTAAGTATACGACGTGATGAACGTCTGTGCCGACGTCCTGAAAAGACGTCTTGAGGCTATGACAAATCTACGTCACCTGATGGGGCTACCACATGTCATAGAATGACGTCCCCTACATCGAGCAGGACTGTAATATTGACGTCAACCTGGGGTAGGCACCCTAACTAGTAGTAGTCGAAGCATTCTATACGCTATTGCTAACAGTATTAAATTGAAAATGCTTATACAACGTGTCCTCAGCCTATGGACACAGAATGAACACCCACGTAATACTACTTCTCACTAATGCTGTGAAACAGTTTTTGTTTTAATTAGTAGTAAAATCGAAAATCAAAATTTTCTAACAAATTTAATTGCTGATTAACGACAGAAAAAAGTAGCTCACTGTATCATTATTGACACGAACAAGATGACATAGAGTTATCATGCACTCTAAAGAGTTTCCACTTCAAAATTGTTATTACAGTACTACACTTCAAACTCTTCAAAAGAGATTGCATTAGTCCCATAATTGCATTTTAATTAACACAGTGTTAATAGAGGGTGCTCTAAAGGCTAAAATGTTAAAACTATTGTTTTTTCGGTAAATACTAGACCGATTGTTTTAATACTTTGCATATTGGTCAAAAATATCCTAATAAACGTGTAGTGTTCGCCTATGTCCATAGGCTGGGGACACGTTGTATAATTACTAGGCAAAAAGCCGCCTTAACTACGTACCTATGAGCAAAAGGTTAACTTCAGTCTTTCGGTTATTGATGAATTGAAACACAAATCATTATTGTTTAAGAGATTATCACAAGCCAAATTAGACTTATAAGGCTAGTATTTTCAGACTAGTATTTTTTCAGAGCGTATAGGCTCATTTTTTTACGCTCGTAAACGCGCAAAACTACCACACTTGCATCTTGTACGAGCGTAGGCAAGCTTGTAAGGTCGTTGACACGCGAGCGAGGAAATGCTGACAGAATTCTAACGATCACGCTGAAATGAGCGCGTATACGCGCGTTGGGCTTATTAAAGCGCGAAATCTAGCGCGCGTCTAAGCGCGCATGTTAAAAAGAGCGTAAAGCACAGGAAAAACGCTAGTCCGGATCGCTACCACCATCTTATCTATTAACCTACCGCCAAACAGCAGTGTTCGCATTGTTGTGTTGTGAAATGACTTGCATAGAGGCATTCCATCTTAGTCCTCAGGGTTGGCAACGCATTTGCAGTCTTAGGATTGCATTGCAGTCTTGTGAATGCGAATGTCTATGGGTCACAGACCACTTACCATCAGGTGGCCTGTGTGCTCGTTTGCCTTCTCAATGCCATAAAAAAAAGTCGGAAACGGTTTTTAGAACATAAAAAAATGTGTTACTAACCCTGAAGACTATTGATGGACTGTCTCTAGTTATTTCATTTTTGTCTCATCACACCGGGACACAACAATGTGAACACTTGCATGGCAGTACGTTAAAATATACAGGTGGTAGCGATCTGGACCCTGCATAAAATCTTACCACCACTAAATTAAGGACGATTTCGCACTGCTATATCATAACAGTATCAAGTTGTATTAAAGTTGATTTTAAAATAATAATATAGTTACATTTTGAGTTACTACTGCTTTGATCTATCAGTGCGATTTATGTTTTCCTTACTGACGAGTTTTCGTTCACATGTCTTAAAAAGAGACGTGTTAAAATTGTCTTTAAAATCTCTCTAAGTATGATCGTTACTTGTTGTTTTACCTTTTTTTTCATAGATGTCCTTGTATCTGTAACAAAAACAAACAATCCAGTAAATAATGTTGTCTAATTAACATACATAATGAGCTCGTTTTAGTCGCGAACCGATTTAAAAACAAATGAATAGGCAGTTTGCGTAAAATTAACCTGAAAATGCCATTTAGAGGGTGTTTTTTACATTTTTAGAGATAACTGGGAGTGAATGTACTAAGCATACGGCCAAAGATGTTATTTTTATTTATTTTGATGCCTTTAAGTTCAAGGGTCCTCATGAAAGTGAGAAGTGAGCAAAGTACGAGTAGTTTTCATAGTGTAAGGGCCCGTTGTTTGACCAGTAGTTGATTTAAGTAATTCAATTACTTAATATTAGTCAAGGAATCGAAAATTTGTCACATTTCCTTGATGTTAAACTTGTTTGTACAGGGGGGTGTTTATGATAGTTTTTAAGCTAAAAATCTTACCAATAATATTATTTTGAAGTCATTAAAATCCATTACTGACAATCAGCAAAAAAAAAACGTCCAAGATTTGGTCAACTCAAAATGAGCTCTATAATA
This sequence comes from Acleris laterana, assembly GCA_963966035.1. Classification (NCBI taxonomy): domain Eukaryota; kingdom Metazoa; phylum Arthropoda; class Insecta; order Lepidoptera; family Tortricidae; genus Acleris; species Acleris laterana. Next base: position 12,418,196 of record OZ014460.1, read on the forward strand.
TAAAAACTTAAAGCAGCAACTTTAATCAACAATAATCAAAACTAACCCGACTTGCACTTTTTTTAATTGTCTTGAAAGTGATTAAATGTCAACAGCTACATCTCATTACGTATACAAAGGCTTGATTGAAACCTAGCTATGCATAGGCTGTTTCCAATTCTGCCAACATCGCCTCGTCCGTTATCTCGGCTCCCTATAGGCTCGTTAATACTGCAGCAACGACCGAGCCGTAGAGATAGTGCGGGAGCCAATAGCAATATCGCTCACTGAATACAAAACAGACACAATTCAAAATAATTTGCTCTTCCATTAAAAATCGTATTCCAACCGCTTGTATTTTTAAATGCAACACTGACTCATTTCGGATTGTGTCCTTTTTGGACTCAGTGAACGATATAGGGCTGTGATTTGATTAGTAGTAAGGGGCTTATACTAGACTAGAAGACGCTTCGACGTCGTGTGGGTACAGTACTATTCATTTCCGTTGGGGGTTGATTTTCACAAAATTAGAATGTTGAAATGTTCTTTGGTTACTGGTAAAAGAAAGTATTACGATGGTGATTTGATAAAATAAACCCTGAAACACAGGTTAAACAAAGTTTTATTTTATAACAATGTGCTCCTAGGTTCTACAGTTAAACACGTACAGGTGTTTAATCCCTTGATACGTTGTAACGTCGGCACTGTCGGCAGCTAGTTAAAATTTAGGAACGGTCCGTCATCAGTAAAGTTGCGATTTATATTAAAATGGAAATATCTAAAGAGCTGTTATAAAAACCTTTCAGCGAATATGAGAGTTTTTACAAGGAATTACCTAAAATAGTGACAAATCCAGTTAAAAATTACATTTATAGGATAAAATAAAAAAAACCTTTAAAAACATTCTACGAGACAGGTTGAAGTAAATCCTTTAAAGCAGAGTTATATCTAAAATCACAATTATGTTGACATACTATCGTATTGTCAACATTAATTTGCCAATAATAATACCCCTTAAAGGGATAAGTTCACCTTTGTACTGTTATATTTTTGTCTGTTTTATAATTGTTATCTCTTTTATTTGTACAATAAAGTGTTTACATACATAAGTAGATACCAAAACGCAATTGTATTCATTTTGAAAATCGAAGCCTTGTCTGCATACAAAATGAAAACAATTGTTCCGCTTTGTAGCCAATTGAGATTGCGAGTGCGTTAGGCAATAGTGACGCAGGTCACAAACGATATGGAATTAACCGTCTAGAATAGGGGCCAGCTCCCGGTCCACTTGATAGTTAAACACCTGCGACCGCTTAAGCCTGCGACAGTTTGTGATTTCGGCAGTTAGTTAAAATTCAAAGTCGCTCCGTCGGCCAGTGGTCCAATAATGAATATTCACGGTCTTTCACATCTTGATTGACTTTGAATATTGACGAGCATTGATCATGACTTCAATGACTGAAAAAGTATGATTAAAATTGTTCATTACGGTGTAAACGTGAAGAATCCGAATAATTACAACAGCGTATTCCTGAGGTCGTAAGAAGCAAAAAATGTTGTAAAATGTTGTTGTATGTTGTTGTGTTGGTGTGTGTTGTGGTGTATGTAGTGTTGTAAATGTTGTGTTGTAATTGTTGTGTATGGTCGAAATAAGAATTTTATATTTTTATGAATAAGCTGTTACAATTATTCGGTTTCCTCATGTTACCCAGTAGAAGGGTCAATCTAAGATAAATACAAAAATATGAAATACACTTACTATTCCTTATTTATTATTCTTCTTTGTTTGATTTTCAGGTATTAACTCCATTTTGCACTTACTTTGTGCACTGTGCTATAAATGGGGTGGCGGTCTGGTCGCATAACAACTATTGTCGTAATATCGATTGTCATAACACTTTACGCATGAAATTGATGCTCATATTTTTTTTTTGGCATAAATTATACCAGGCATATTTGTTCCCTGTCATAATTATACGGAGTCATAATTGGTTTAACCATAATGTAGAATGTCATACATTTATTTAGTCATAATATGATAAAACCGACTCAGATCGCGGATAGGTTAGGGTTATTTTTTTTTATAAAAGAGCGGAACAGCTTGTTATTAAATGAATATTACGTCATTACGTATAAAGTATGGTTAAATAATTATATGCGCATCAAATTTATGCGCGTTACACAATATGTTCTTAAACATTATGATTAAAAACTTTATGCGCATAAGTGTATGACAATTTACAGTTATGCGCAATGATGAGTATGACGAATCCTTATATGCCCATCAAAAATATGACTTTAAACTTTATGCAACCCGACCCCTACCCCTATAAATGTACAAGCTCTGCAAGAAACCTACCCCAGCAGTTTTAGTCTAGATTTAGTGTTATTTTCAACGAAGCTCGCTTTAATTGGCTTGTTTATTGAGTGAATAAATCCTAGAACGATCGCTATAGGACAAATTGGTTTTACAAGCAATCAATCTAGAAACTAAACTTATTTTAATTAAAATAAAACTAAGCTACTGAAAAATTAAAGATTAAAATAAAAATCACCACTACAAAAAGAACACCCCCTCTAGCAGGTCCGCGCGCGGCATAGTCCCTATAACACTGGCTGCATTACCTCTCTGAAAAAAATTCTCTCTCAATCTAGGTAATCTAATAATGCAAATCGGACTTAATAGATCATTAATGATGCTTTTCTTACTGTACGAGTAGTTAAATAAATATTAAGACAATCACACAATAAACTTGCCTAAGTGGGATCTATGACACAATAGACATTTGCATTCTCAATACTACAATCTTAAGACTGCGATCCTAAGGCCCGTATTAATAAACTAATCTCAACTCTCATGCTCGTCTCGAGATGCATCAAAATGACAGTGTTCTATGGTTTGACGTTCACTTTGACGTATCTTGTGACGCGCATCTCAGCCAAGATGAGTTTATTAATACGAACCTAAGACTGCAAACGCATGGCTAATCCTGAGAACTGAGACGAAATACCCTGGAACACAACAATGTGAACCCTGTCACTTGGTGGTAGGTTAAAGGATAACCAGTCATACTAGATCAAAACAGTATCAACTCAAAAACTTTACTAGTTTTGTTTCAAGTTCATAGAAGTTGTATTAAAGTTACTTTTAAAATACAGCGCTGCTTAAACACAAAAACGCTACAAATCAAAAACAAACATAGTTTGAATTTAAAAGCAAATAGCATTCCGATTTTAAATGCAACATACAGACACATTTTGGTTTGTTTCACTTTTGTATTTAAAGAAGCGCTTCTAGCAATGCGATTTATCCTATCGTACACTCGTATTACAAGAAAAACATTATATTATTTGTATGTTTGTTTGTAATCCCGTCTTCAAAATCGGCTCTTAAAATTTTGATGAAACTGTGGAATTTGGGTCACAAAATAATGTCCAGTCTTCGATTTATTATGTTATTTTGGTACCGCGTCCTAGAAAACATGTAACGTTCCGATAATTTCGTTGCCGTGTCCAAATTGACTGTGTTTCTATTTTTACGAGCGCGTATTAAAATCCACCATTTTAGTTGACATACAAAATTCTACACAAATATTACCACTAACTTTTATAGTTAGACACTTTTGACTTAGTCCATAAAATTTGGTTTGGTTGTGTAAGAGGATTAAAACAGCATTATATGCACTTGTAAAAGTGTCATCTTTTTTTAAAACTAGGGCCTATTGTTTGATCAGGGGAAAGGGGGCGCTAGGGATTACGCTAAGAGAAAAGGACAGAGATATAACTGCTATAGCTCTGTCTTTTACACTCACCGTAAAACGAACTGCATAGTAATGTCATAATAACCCTCTAGTAGTTAAAGTAATTATTCGTTAAAAATCGTAACTAGTGGTTAAATCTCAAGGATATGGGTCAAATTATCGATTTATTTTTCTTGTCCTTGTTATATAATGTAACGATATCTCCATTTTTATACTAAGCAAATTCATCGCAGTATTTTGTTTTCTAAAATAAATAAACTTACGACTTAAAAATATTAAAAAACCGGTTGAGAAGCATTTCAAATAAGTAAACAACCTCGTGTACGTCAACCCAGCGGGCCTTCAGAGTTTTCAGCATCGATGTTGGATTAATCCGTTTTAATCCGATACCGATGTATTGCCAACTATCGTACGTGAAACAAATAAATCCAAAAGGCTTTTAAAGGATAAAGTGCTTATGTAAACACTTTTTTAGTTTTGTTTGTTTATCTCGACTATAGACTGAGTAAATTTACAATCCTTGTTTATTTTATAAATGCGCAAATGTATTTTTCATTCACGGTTAAAAAACTCTTTTAATTTTAATTACTAGCTTTTGCCCGCAACTCCGCCCGCGCAGAAAAAAAAACATAGCCTATGTTAATTAGGGATAATGCTTTTATAGCCTACAAGAATATTTAAATTATACAGATTCTTATAGAATTAAGCATTCAATTTTGCATGCTTTGTATGGGAAATTTTAGTAATACCAAAATTAAATTGAGTTATGTCATCTCATGTACCATGTGAAAATTTGTGAAATAAAGTAAGTAATTTTAATTTGAATTTGATAATGTAGGATTCCAATGGTGAAATATGTTTTCAAATCGATCCAGGAGTTTTGGAGCCTATTCAAATCAAACAAACAAACAATCAAATCATTTATCTTCATAATATTAGTGTAGATGGTCCGATTAAAGGGAAAAAAAACTACCTACTAAAATTTAAGATCATTAAGTTATTACCAAACCACAACAAACGCTTTTCCAATCAGCTGGTTTTTAAAGGTTTCGTTTCCCACGACAACTGGATTTTCTGGTTTGACTGGTACTGCCAGTGACGGAAATAGCGTGAGCCAAGGGATATTAGGGCAATTATACTAAACGATGTATACGCATCGTAAAATTTCAAGTTTTGAAACTAGTTATAAAACGATGTGGGAATATTATTGTTGCAATTTATGAAGCAAGTGACTTTACATAACTCACTTATCGACAGAGAATTAAGGCCATATTTAAAAAAAACATATATGGCAGAGACGAGACACACAGGCCACCTGATGGTAAGTGGAAACTGTGACCCATAGACATTCGCATTCACAAGACTGCAATGCAATCCTAAGACTGCAAATGCGTTGCCAACCCTGCCCTGAGGACTAAGATGGAATGCCTCTATGCTAGTCATTTCACCGGCTGTCTTATCCCCAAACCGGAACACAACAATGCGAACACTGCTGTTTGGCGGTAGGTTAATGGATAAGATGGTGGTAGTGATCTGGACGGACCCTGCACAAGGTCCTACCACCCGCAAAACTCGTCTCAATCTTTGAACTGAGAGCTTCTCAGTTGAGACCATCGCGATACGTAAACCTGGAGCTAGGATCGTAATTTTTTTATGAGATGCTTTTAGATGATATTATCTTACCACAGATTATAAGGGTGTATGATCTTACATTATCAACACATCCCAAACCCAACAATGTAATTTTTGAACGAAACGAAGAAATGTTTTGACTCGCATCACGAACCAATTATAATTATAAGATTACTAGCGACCCGCCCTCGCTTCGCTTCGGTTTATGTGAGTTTTCTGTAATACCCGTACGTAAAACAAAGTTTATTATACATGAAAACCTTCCTCTTGAATTATCCTATCTATTAAAAAAAACCGCATCAAAATCCGTTGCGTAGTTTTAAAGATCTAAGCATACATAGGGACAGACAGCGGGAAGCGACTTTGTTTTATATTATGTAGTGATAATAGTCGTCAAGAACAAGATAATGTAATTTTAAGTTAGACTTTGTACTTACTACAGCAAAAAAACACAAATTTATAAATTAAGTTCATAAAAGTTTGCAAATACTAGTATTTTCCTGCAATTCAATTCGAAACTTCATAGCAGCAAGCCTTTAGAGATTTTAAGTAAGTACATCTACAACTTTCATCGTCATAATCATTCGCGACCCACCCTCGCTTCGCTTCGGTTTATGTGATGATATATAAGCCTATAGCTTTTCTCGATAAATGGACTATCTAACACTGAAACAATTTTTCAAATCGGACAAGTAGGTTCTGAGATTAGCGCGTTCAATCAAACAAACAAACAAACTCTTCAGCTTTATAATATTAGTTTAAACTATTTGGGGTTGGCGCAACATGTAAATTTGCACAGCTGCTTCATACATCAACAATTTTATGAGTATAAAATAATTATCATAACCCACTTTATTTCATTTACATGCAAAATCCTAAAACTTGTATACAGTGTGTGGCCTGTAACTAGGGTAAAAATTAAAAATGTACATTCTTCTCCTCAAACTACGCAATGTTTGTTTGACGACTTTGAAAAAAAACTTGCGGTTTGAATTTTATTACATTTTAAAGTTAATTCGAACACGCAATGTACTATAAAATTGATTATGTCTGTAGAGTGATTAGACTGACAGGCGATGTCAATTAGACGGAGTTTTAAGTACATTGAAAATACTATTTACTTTGTTTGAAAAAATAACAATCTAAAAACTTTATGATTTAAAAAAGTTGCAAAACAAAAGTTGTCTATTTTGAGGAGTAGAATCTACGTTTTAATTTTTTGCTTTAGTTACAGGCCCCACACTGTATTTCAGCTTAAACGCAGATTTTACATATTCTACAAAACAGTTAAAATGAATTTCAGAATTTGCTTGGGTGCTGCTTGTATAACGCACTCAAATTGAATTAAAGCCGGGCATTCAATGCATGTAGTTTAAAAGCCAGCAATATGTTAACGGGAAAATAACGTACGCTGAAGCTCTACAGCTATTTGTACGTGAATGGATTTTTATTCAGTTAATAAAACTTTCCATTCAGGAAAAAAAAATAGAAATTGGTACGGTCGGTCTTATAAATCACTGCAGATTTTTTGCTACGTCACTTTAACGTCAAATTTGACCTGCTGTTAGAGAATGATTAATAGATATATTACGTACCGTAATGGGTGAGAAGGGATTAAGGGACACAACCTAAAATGAAGCAAATGTTTTTTTTTTTTTTTTAATGGTTTAGAGATGACAAATGAACACACAGAGGCCACCTGATGGTAAGTGGAAACTGTGACCCATAGAAATTCGCATTCACAAGACTGCAGAGCAATCCTAAGACTGCAAATGCGTTGCCAACCCTGAGGACTAAGATAGAATGCCTCTATGCTAGTCATTTCACCGGCTGTCTTATCCCCAAACCGGAACACAACCATGCGAACACTGCTTTTTGGCGGTAGGTTAATGGATAAGACGGTGGTAGCGATCCGGACGGACCCTGCACAAGGTCCTACCGCCCGCAAAAATGTTACTGATTATAAGTATGAAATTATTTCCAATAGATTTAATGTTATTGTCCATTTAATACTTATTCCTATGTGTAACAAGTTATGACTTATATTAGGTTGTGTTCCTACTCACCCTTTAATTCCTTCTCACCCCATGTTATGGTACGGTGAAACACAACCGGCGATATGGCTTACCGATGTACCTGCACAGATGACATTTTTACGAAGCGCGGGAACCAATCAGCGTTGCGTGGTTGTATTCTGCGCTATTATTGGCTATTAGTGACGCCAAGTTGACGCGCGCTCGACTGTCATTCGGATATTTCATTCGGATCGCTTTGCTGTAGTGTCACTCACTCTGTTCGGTTCTTGCTCGTGTACTATCAGCCCAATGGAACCCTGACCCACCATAGAACGGTGTCACAGTGACATTATAAAACAATTTGTTTGACACTTCTTATGACTTGAATAATAACGTCTCTGTGACACAGTTCTATGGTGGCTCAAGGTTCCAATGGTCTGATAGTACTAAATTAACAGAGCAGAAACTTAACGGAAAAGTTCGTTCTAGAACAGTGACGGGAATTCATTCTTTTAGGCTCTAAGTACTACATGTACTACACAACAATTATATTGGGCTCATTTCGATCTCGATTGTTAGGTTATTTGATACGAGTAGCAGCACAGCCGGTGACTAAGTACTAAATCTAGAGCTCAGGGGCTCATCAGTGGTTTTGTTCTATTTTATAGTTATTTTGTCAGCATTTGCTCCATTGAAAAAAAAAAGGAAAATGAAAAATTTTTTTTTCCCTAATCTTAAGTCTATTATGACATCGACGGTTGGAACTTCCTAGTAGGTTTACATAACCTGTGTCAAGAAGCTCCGCTCCTCCAATAACTACAGGTCTCATCCGAAAACAATATATTTATATAATAATAATAATAATAATATCAGGGGACTATGTCACACCAATTGACCTAGTCCCAAACTAAGCTCTAGGCTTGTACTATGGGTACTAGACAACGATATAAATACTTATATAGAGAAATATATACTTACATACATACATAGAAAACATCCATGACTCAGGAACAAATATTTGCACTCATCACACAAATATCTGCCCTTTCCGGGATTTGAACCTCTAGCTTCGTAGGCAGGGTCACTACCAACTAGGCTATCGCGTCGTCAAATAAAAGCCAAAAACAACCCAGTAATTACAGTGTATTTAAAAAATTCATGTTTATTTAAATGGGTACAAAAGACCTTTGAATTTAATTAAAGTTTTAATAAACGTTGAGGAATTTCAGACAAGCTTTAAATACAGCGGGTTGTATTTACTTACATTAAGTTTAGTATGCGTAATTTTAAATTAATATTTAATGAATGAGAATAGTCCTAGACTGAAGTAAAATAAATTTATTTAATGACGTGGTTTGCTTGCACCCTTCATAATTTAACTAATAATTAAGACTATACAAAATAACTGAATTACTTACTACTTGGTAATTAGAGGTAGTAAAATTAACAAAGTAAAGTGTCGTAAGTGCATTTATTTCATTATTGCAACTCCCTCTAGGGTCACTCTTTTGAACAACGACAGGCGTGATATCGTTTTTCTATACTAAAAGGACGGTGTGCCTACCAACATGGAATCAGTACCTAACCTGCTCCCCCTTAATTTGGCAAAAATAAAAAAGTCGGGATTCTAAACCCTTTTTTATTTTGAATCAGAAAAAAAAACAAAAAACAATGCAAACAAAAAAAGTGGACAGTGCCGCTCTTACAACCAAGTACATTTTGTTCTTTTCCAAGCTCTTAAAGTGAGAATGTTTTTAGAAGTGTTTGAATTTACTCTGCAAACAGTGATTTTAAAACAATGAGAGCTTTAGTGGAAAACTTTGTAATTCGATACGAGCTTTTAACTGAGCTTGGAATAAAATTAAAAGACTCAAAGTCATTTTTTCAACTCTTTCAAGTACTGAAATGAGAGATTCTCAGTTGTAAGGGAACTGTTTAAAACGATTTGTCTTTAAATTTGTTCATAAATATGATTGGCTAGCTAGCTCAATATGTCCCATCAGTATGTCGCTACATATTATCGCCGCGTGTGTTGGTCTGTATGTTCTTGATTTCATGCGGATTTCACCATTAGTATTTTTTTTCACGAAATGTTTCTACAATGTATAATAAATTCTGATTTATGTGCGGGAGTTACAGAAAACGAAGCGAAGCGAGGGCGGATCGCATGTTACATTTAAATGTGTTTTTTTAGCAAGTTTCTTGGACCGTCTAGATTGACCGAAGTTATACAACATTTATACCATGTTGCGTGTCAGTATAAAAGTAGTCATTTTATTTGAAGCTTGTGAACATAAAAAAAAATAACTAGGTATGCAAAAAGAGGGGTTTTGTTACTTTAACGTTTAAATTTGTATATGTGAGTGTCTATTGCATCGTAGCTCCTTAGTGGATAAAACAAAATGGACGTGGAATTTATTAAATACCTTTAACTAGTTTCATCAGAATGGTTCTTAGCTATATTTCATCAAAATCAGTTAAGAAATATCAGCACTAAAAATAAGGGTCACCATTATTGTAAAAGGTTTTAACTATTAAAAAGTTATTTATTAGTTTTCAGCAGGCAAACTGTATTTAACGTGTCATCAAATTTAGCACAAATTAATACTTGTCTCTGTTTGGCCCAATGGTTTTCTGGTAGAAAATACCTCGAGGCATAAGTCCGCTATTTGTGATTGTACAATTAAGTTTAAACAAATAAATAAACTGTTATTTTGATTTAACCAAATAATAAAAATATGTCTCTCAAAACTTTTGTCACATTAACAAATTACATTGTTCCAACCCGCCAAAGAAAATGCGAACATATTTATAACATCATGACTTCACAGCCCAAATTATTTCCGGAGTATTATAGTACAACAGTTATTTTTGAATCATCCTGTATAATCCCTACTGACAAACCACCAGCTGTTAACGAACGTCAAAACAATGTCTCTCCTAATAATGTTTGGAATGCTCGTAGGTTTGTTATTTCAGATCAGAAATAGCCCCCTTTTTGTTATCTGTGCGTATTTTAAGAAAAACGTGGATGACGATATATTATAAGCCTTGTTTTCTCGGACTAAAAATGAATAGAATAGAATAAAAATAAATTTATTGCCACACAGAAAAATCATGGAGCTCTTAACTTAACTAATGGACAAACCACCTTACTTATAAACGTGGACTAACCTTGGATTGGATTGGGCGGGGGCGGGTCCAAATCATCAGCCTGTTTGCGGCCGGCCGCCGGATGATATGGGTCCGTCCCTATGTCAATCTACTTGTCCGGTAGTTGACTTGGCTAACGGCCGAGGGTGGAGCTCACAGTTGCGCTGATACCCAAGGCAAGACTGGTTGTGTTCCTTCTCGAGGTTGCTGCCTGTCAGCTACTCGGTTTCCCCGGATTAAACGAGTAGAGCAAAAACAACAGTCGAACTCCTGATCATCCTACATTCACCCTTCCATGCTTCCTAGGTCCTATCCAAACAGCTGCAAGCGATGTCGTGGCATGTCGCAGCGGGCCTCCCATCCAACATTAAAGGATGGGTAGCGGTAGAATGCCACCCGCGTGTTTGTGCCGTGCGCGGGGACCCGTACGGGTGGAGAACGAGATCCTGGTAGGTTGAGTTTGAAGAGGGTCGGAGTCGTTACCCTCGGATAACAACACGCCACTTTGGCTCGGGATTCATCTCACACGGGAGGTTCTGACCCAGCCAGTCAGAATCAATCGGCTGCCGCGTCTACAGTAATTTCTGGCCGCGGGCGAGTGTCCTGGGGTGTTGAGGTCGGTAGTCGGCGGAGTACGGCCCCGAGTCGCTGTGGTAGGTGACGGAGGGCTTGACACCGTGCGGGCTCACTCGACAGCTCACTCTGGGACGCTATATCCGGCTCGTATCCCTGATGCGTCAAAGCATCCCCAGTAGGAGGGCTCCAAGGAGGGTGGGGAACGAGCAGGATGAATTTTTAGGTGTGATTTATGGATTGGAAAAAACCAAAATCAACGAAGGCTGAACCCTCCGCAAGGAGTGAGGCAAAGACGCCTAGCGCAAAGACGGACTGTGAGGTGAGACGCCGACCTGTTGCAGACAGGGACGCGGGATCCGGTAACAGTGGTGTACGCAGGCCCGTAAGGGCAGAAGTGGCGCTTAACGCCAGTAAGGGCAACAGCCGAAGTGTCGCCGAACACCCTAAAGGCACGAGCTGACCTCTCCCCTCGGGGCTGCAGGAAGGACGCGCTGGCCTCCCTACCAAGGGATTGACCGGCGTAGGTGCTGGCAGGGCAGACGGCGTAGCGGAGGCAGGTTGCGGCAAGGAGGGCTTCCCTACTCCTCTGAATTTAGCCTCCCCGAAACCACCCCCTGCAAGCTTCCAGCCGGAAGGGGGTGTGAAGAAAGGGAGCAGGAGGCAGAGGAAAAGGGAAGCGCAGGCTGCGGTGCTCCAGCGTCCGGTTGCCGGCCCATCTAGGGACGACACCGCTGAAGTCAGCACGGCGGTAAGGACGCAGAAAAGGCCGTTGGTATCGCCAAAAACCAGTGGTGACTCCAAAAGGACGAGGGTAGGGTCGTATGCGGAGGCACTTTCTAGCGTCAGGGTGGCAGTGATACCAACAACCTTTCCGGCCAAGAAGCTCTTGGCGTGTCATATGGCGGCGATTCAGGGGGTGGTAATCCAGCGCCTCCTGATCATCCCAAAGCCGCTCCCCGACATCAACTTCGGGAACATTGTGGGAGGCGCCCTGCACATCAGTTGCGGTGACAAGGCGTCTTTCACGTGGCTCAGCTCCCTTATTAGCGAGGGAGAGATAGCGGGGATGTGGTTGAAGGTCGTGGATGCCAGGGATCTTCCGAAACCAGTGAAGATGGCGTGGAAGACGAGGATCATTGGCATCCCCGACGCCAAGGTAGTGTTTCAGCTGCTCCAACGCTTCAGTGAGCGGCTGAACACTGACCAATGGAAGGTGGTCGACACCTCGGAGACGGCGGCTGGCACCCGGCGCATCATATTGATGGACCGGGAGTCAGCGGACGTAATCCGGGAGGCCGGCTACGTCCTGAAGTCAGGGATCGACGTCAGCACTTTTAAGCTCCTGGACGATGCGGAGAAGAAGAGTGCTGAAGTCGATCCGGTAGAGACTCCGAGTGCTGTCGAGCCCACTGAGGCGTTAGCGGACGAGGAGTCGGAAGGGGCGGACGAGGTTGAAGGGGCGGGAGTGGACGAAGGGCCGCGTGGGGGTCGGGGGTCGTCACCGGTATCGGTGACGACATCCGAGAACCTGCGCGACCTGGAGGCCCTCTACCTCGGCAACCCCTCTTCGCCCATGTCTGAGGACTGCGGAGTGCTGGCGGAGGCTGCTGATCTCAGCAAGCCTAAGCCGGCACCTTTATAAACAGAGCCATGGGAGGCATAAGGTGCGTACAAATTAATCTGCAACACAATAAGGCAGCGACAGCCCTTCTGGCGAAGCAGCTAAAGAGTGATAAATTCGATGTAGCCCTGATTCAAGAACCTTACCTTTACAAGGGCGAGATTAGGGGACTAAACGGCACGGGAGGAGTTATCTATTACCTCTGCCCCGAGAATAACATGAGGACTTGTGTGTATGTCAAAAATGGCATAAATGCCATGCCTTATAATGCTTACTGTTCTAGGGATCTTACCACCATTAAGATCCAGGAGAGGAGGTTAGGCAAGACTCTCATCATCTCGTCTGCCTACCTCCCATACGAAGCGACGGACCCCATCACACCTCAGCTCCGGAGTCTTGTCGCAACTGGCAGTCAGGTGAACACCGACCTGATCATCGGCTGCGACGCCAATGCACACCACGTCATCTGGGGCAGCTCGGATGTCAACAAACGGGGAGAGAAGTTACTGGATTTTCTGGTGAGCTCTTCTTTACAATTACTCAATAAAGGGAACAGCCCAACTTTTGTCAATGCTAGGCGCGGAGAAGTAATTGACATAACGGTGGCGTCTAACCACATTTACGATTATATTCACTCTTGGCATGTTTCCAATGAAATCTCATTGTCAGATCACAGGTATATATGCTTTAGGTACAGGACCGATATACCAATTGAAACTGTGCGTAAAAGAAATCCTAGGAACACCGATTGGCCATCCTTCAAACGTGACCTAAAGGTAGAACTAGGAGATCCGAAAGGTAAGCTAAATTCTATTATTGATATTGAATTTGAAGCGGACAACATGGTACGAGCAATACACACTGCTTGGACCAATAATTGCCCAGAAAAAAGGGTGCTAGCCAAGAAGATACCCTGGTGGAACCCTGAGATAACCAAAATCAGAAGTGAAACTAGGGCGATCTTCAATGACGCGAAGGCGACGAATAACTTTAGCAACTACGCTCACAAGCTCACGGAGTATAATAAAGCTGTAAGAAAGGCAAAAAGGAGTGCGTGGCGGAACCACTGCAACCAAATAGGCTCAATACCGGAAGGTATGAGGCTCTCAAAAGCACTAGCAGTAGCTAGGTCAACTCCGCTAACGTCAATAAAAGACGATAGGGGAAGGATGACAGAATCAGGTTTAGACACCCTGAAAGTGATGTGTAGCACGCACTTTCCCGGCTCGATCATACGCGAGAGCGAAATAGACAGTGAACCAATGTGTGTGTCAGAACAGACAGCACGCACAACCAGATATAATTGGGACACTGCCAAAAAGGTAGTAGACGACAGCAGGATAAGATGGGCATTATCGTCCTTCCAACCATACAAAGCGCCAGGACCGGACGAGGTATATCCAATTCTACTACAAGAGGGTGCAAATATAATTATCCCGCACTTAAGCAGGTTGTACAGAGCGTGCTTAGCCTTCGGGCACGTGCCACACGTGTGGAAGCTCGTTAAAGTGATTTACCTGCCAAAACCAGGCAAGGCAGATTACAGTGATGCCAAATCATACAGGCCAATAAGCCTGTCATCATTCTTTCTAAAAACACTAGAGAAACTGGTAGACAGGCACATAAGAGATGGAGCTCTAAGGCGGTATCCACTGCATAAAATGCAATGCGCATATCAACCGGGTAAATCCACAGATACTGCGATTCATTTTGTAGTGAATAAAGCTGAAAATGCACTCGAGAACAAAGAGATATGTCTCGCGGCATTTCTCGATGTGGAGGGAGCATTTGACAGAACTACGTTTGAAGCCATAAGCACATCGGCTGCTAGGCATGGCATTGAACCAACCATATGTAAATGGATAGGCAACATGCTAAACAGTAGGCTAATAAAGTCAAGTCTTCTGGGTGACGTCCTATACGCCACAACGACAAAAGGATGTCCCCAGGGAGGGGTTCTCTCACCAACTCTGTGGAGCCTGGTGGTAAACTCACTCTTAGAGGAACTCAACACTGGTCCAATACACACTGTTGGGTATGCAGATGATCTTGTGATACTTATCAACGGGAAATTTCCGGATACAGTATCGGAAATCATGGGAAAAGCTCTGAAAAAGGTGGAAAGCTGGTGCATTAGTCACCAACTATCCATCAATCCCAGCAAAACTGTAGTAATTCCATTTACTAAGAAAAGGGACCTCAAACATATTAAACAGCTAAAACTGTTTGGCGAGGAACTAAAATTGTCAAGTGAGGTGAAATATCTAGGTATAATACTAGATAAAGAGCTCACTTGGAAGAAACACGTAGACAACGCGTTAACAAAAGCGTTGAGAGTGTTTGGAATGTGCAGATCAGCATATGGAAAGACTTGGGGCCTTAACCCAAAAGTTCTGAAGTGGATCTATACCATGATGGTAAGACCCATAATCATGTATGGCTGCTTGGCCTGGTGGCCAAGAACAACGCTAAGGACGTGTAAGGACTCTCTAACTAAGGTGCAGAGGGTGGCTTGCATGGCTATAACAGGGGCGTTCAGAACGACGCCGACGGTGGCAATGGAGGTCTTACTAAACCTGCCACCACTGCATATTGCCATTCAGTCTGAGGCGTGCAAGTCGCTACAGAGGTTGAAAGAGACGGGCCTGTGGAGCGACGCATCGCCTAGAACCAGACACACTAAAATGGCACACAATGTTGTTCTAGACAGAATACTGACGATGGGCTGCGATAAAATGCAGCCCAAGTATGTATTCCGGAGGAACTTCAATGTCCACATCCCAACCAGGGATGAATGGAAAGATGGGTTGCACCTTTCAGAGGTAGACAACGCGATATGGTACACTGATGGTTCAAAAATGAGCACCGGTACGGGGGCGGGTATTTACGCCAAAGACTATAACAGTAGCATTAGTATGGGCAACTATGCAACGGTCTTCCAGGCGGAGTTGTATGCGATAATTGCCTGTACGCAAGAGAATATAGGTAGATCTCTACAGGACACGTCTATCTACATTCTAAGTGACAGCCAAGCGGCACTAAAGGCACTGACAGCGCCTAAAGTAGACTCGAAACTAGTCTACAATGGAATCCAAGCCTTAAACAGGCTTGGTAGGCACAACAAAGTGAAACTGATGTGGATTCCAGGACACGAAGGCTATCCCGGAAATGAAGCCGCGGATGAGCTGGCAAGGGAAGGGTCCAAGGACGCATACGTCGGACCAGAACCATTTGTGGCACCCTCGCCGGGCACCATAAAAGCAGCCCTGAACGATAACACCCTAGAAAACCACCAGAAGGAGTGGAAAACTGCGGTAGGCTTAGGGCATGCAAAGCTCTTCATAGAAAGAGTTGACCAGAGCTGGACCAAAAAGCTTTGGAAACTCAGCAGAAGACAACTCCGATTCGTTATCGGAGTGTTTACAGGGCACTTTGGGGTTAAACATCTCCTAGCAAAGATGGGCCTATATGACAACACAGATTGTAGAATGTGCGGCGAGGAGGCGGAAACAATGAAACACTTATTGTGTGAATGTGACGCACTCGCCGGAGTAAGAATGAAAATACTCGGTTGTGGCTACCCAGAACCGAACGATTTCAAGGCTCTGCCATTGCACTCCACTATCCGCTATTTGGAAGGGGTGGAGGCTGCATTGGAGTAAGAGCTAAAAGAGGGGTAATTACACAAAAGATCCCATAGGGTCGAAGTGTATCCGTAAGGACCCCATACAAAAGATAAGATAAGATAAGATAACCTTGGATTAGTTTATGACATGCTTCGTCACTTTCACAATTACAGATAAGGACAAAGCATGGCATAAACTATTCCAAGCTTATTCCACGTTTATAAGTAAGGGGTGGAATATAGTATTAAATAAAGCTAGACAAAACAAAAAGAAAATATGTGGCAAAGGATCGAATTCAGCATTTGCTGTATATGTTATCTGTATTAATAAAGAACGACATACGATACTTTTTATCATGATATTTCGAAAATATTGTACATAGTTAAGAACTCAATATCAAAAGTCTTTTCACCTCTCCTGTTCGAAAAGTTTTGAATAGGTAGATAGCCAGGTGGAAAATTGCATTTTCACCCCTAGGGTGGAAAGTGTTTTTTTTTTTAATAGTTACGTTTGGCCACGGGTTCTATGATAATTGAGCTACGTCATAAATATTAAAATAAAAGCTTTCATATATCTAAACTCGGCTATACGTTAAACGACGTATTTATTACGATCCCATATTAACATCATTTTACGACTGGTTTTTTCCGCAATTGCAGAAAATCAACATTTAAAATTATTCCTCTATTCTGCTGCCCGCCATAATGCCTTTGCCTGTATATCATGACACTTTTTTATCACGTCACTGCATGGCCATCTAGAAAATACACATACTGCCAACATTAGAAAAGTTAAATCGAGTTGGTCACGACCAAGGAGGTTATATACAACACTGGAGGTTGAACGCCGAACATCCGTTCGAAACAAGAAATCAAACCTTTATTGCGTCACGAATATATTTCGTCTTCTTCCTCACAGTCGAAATGAAAAGTAGAGTGTCTAACTCGGGTGAAATTACCCATTTCCCCTCAAATTATTGGCGCTCTCACTTCGTTCAAGCGCCAGAAATATTTAGAGTGAAATGGGTCACTTTCAACTCTTAATTATAAATCTACATCCTATTAATTATTTCCTTTGTGTAATAAAAATAAGTCATACAATCATTATGGTTAATTTTCGCCACACAACGTATATAATTATTATAATTAAGAACTTATTATTTCGCTCTTAACTATGCAAAATATGTTTGAAATCCACACAAATATACTGGACAACACATTGCGTTTTCTTTTATTCTATCATCGGCTAGATGGCGCTGCACATACGAGTTTTTCTTTCGTAGATTGTACAGTCATAGTTAAAAAATATATATATGAACATTTTTAATAAATAAAGTCCCTGCACATAATATTGCTGTCTGAGAAACTAAACACTTGTTTAATTTGCGAGAATAAATAATGTAGTCTGCCATTATTTTTGACATTGAAAGAAGGCCAATTGCACTTGAGTCTCGTTTCAGGAAAATTGTGCTTTTGGTAAAGAGCTTGGAGTTCAAAATGGTTTGAAATAATATTGTTGTGCATGTTCTTGCTATTGATTTTTACTGGTGTTTGATGTTTGTCTAAAAAAAGAATCAAATATATCTTTCATAAGTAAATCTAAAAAGGTCATTGATTTTTTTAAACGTAAAATAATATCATTAGTGGGGTCTGAAAGGGTCTATTTATACAAAGATAAGATAACATAAGATAAGATAAACAGGTCGCATTTACGCCGGTGCTTTGATAGGGATTAATCAATTAGTATAATTTGATTCCACAAAATATCTTAAAAACCAGGCTAAATGTGGGTAGGGCTCGTACCCGGAGGGTTTCCAAAAAAACACATCCTTTAATTTTAACTTAATAATTTTTTCACCATTAGTCTTAGGATTGCATCGCAGTCCTGTGAATGCGAATGTCTATGGGTCACAGTTTCCACTTACCATCAGGTGGCCTGTGTGCTCGTTTGTCTTCACTATGCCATAAAAAAAAAAAACTACTAATACTCAAGTAATTTATTTTCTTGACTATACATACGGGTGTAACGGTCAATACGATAATTGTTACTGGCCAGTTAGCTTGCAGCCAAATTTTACTGTCTTGGTGTATAGCATAGCCAAGAAACAATAACAAATCAAAAGCTATATGATTTTCCCGAGTGAAATAGTCCCTGGTATACATTATAACCAACTAATTACACCTTAAATCCAATAAACGTCTACTTTTTCGCTTAATCAATCTCCATCCTCATTTTCACGTCGTGTGTGAGCGAGATGGGTAACGGCTCGACTTGAGTACGATGAAGGGCTCTTAAGAATGAGATTGGTTCGGGAGAGGATTAAAAGGGGTTTTATCTGTACTCAAATCGCGTATTTCCTCAAGTTTATTTATTTTTCTTGTTGGGATAATAACACGAAAGATGATTTACAACGCAAAAGTTATTTTTATTTGCGTCTTATGGATCAGTTATAAAATGGCAAAAGTGAAACTCTTATTTTGCTTACATCATTATTCGACATCCATCTATCTGTATGTCTGTTATACACACGGGCCTTATACAAATACATTCGTAACCTCGTCTAGTCATGAGTGAAGCATGCAAAATGGCTGTCAGTGTGCGTGCACACGTAAACTGTCGCTCGTGCTGTGGCTCGGCGCGATTTGTCTTACCTAGTGTATCTGTGTGCGTTACATCGCACCATCTTGTATTCATTGTTGTCATTCAAACATTTATTTTTCGGTGACATGTGAGAAATTCGTTTTAAAAATCCAGCCAGCCTATAAGTCAAATTGTAAGCTATGAATTAAAAAATACAGAAATATACATTAACATTACTAACATTATTATACTTTCTCTCTTATTGATAAACACTCAATATCTAAATTGTTTACTAGCTTTACTTTGCTTTCTATGAGTTCTCATTACAACGTAGTGAGTTTAGTTCGTGCAACAGTACACGTTTCCGAATAGTAAAGATGATATAAAAACTTAACTTATTGTTTGAATGTTTCTGCTAGGCTACTGTACCCATCTGATGTATCTAAGTACAGAAACTTCAACTCAAACCTAAAAAAAAAAACAATATCCCAAGACAAATCTCCTAAATATACAGGTGCAAAGTCGCAGTGTTTATTAATACACACAAACATGATAGTTTGACATTTGATCCGTTTTAATCTGAGGGAAGAATAATTTTCAACGCTTTGTTCTCTCCTATGTAAAACGTTGAGGGATTACTTCACAAATCACCTTAGGTCTAAGTCAAAAGACTTAAGCGTTGAAAATATTGATCTGAATATTACAATCTAGGTACTTACCATTTTTTTATCTAAAGACGGAAGGTAATGTTTTACGACTTGTTTGTACGTTTGCAGTGACGGAACGTCGTTTTTTTTTTTATGGCATCGAGTAGACAAACGAGCACACAGGCCACCTGATGGTAAGTGGAAACTGTGACCCATAGACATTCGCATTCACAAGCCTGCAATGCAATCCTAAGACTGCAAATGCGTTGCCAACCCTGAGGCTAAAATGGAATGCCTCTATGCTAGTAATTTCACCGACTGTCTAATCCCCAAACCGGAACACAACAATGCGAACACTGCTGTTTGGCGGTAGGTTAATGGATAAGATGGTGGTAGCGATCCGGACGGACCCTGCACAAGGTCCTACCACATTTTATTTATTTCGTTATCCATAACTTATTCAATAAATAAGTATAGACCTCCTTCTTATTAAATTAGGGGTTGGATATAGAATATTGTCGCAACTTGTCCCTCACCGAGCATTCTTTGTGCGGTGACAGGGCGAGACAAATTATCCCGACACTTTAGATATACCTATTAAATGTATTTAATTTAAGAGGTAAAAAACCAGGCAAGAGCATGTCGGACCATGCTCAGTATAGGGTTCCGAAGCCGTAACGACAAACACAAAAAACTATCTGAAAAATCAACATGTATGAACCAATTTTCTATTTAAAGTTATTTGGCGCTGTCTTAGATGATTTTTAGTAGGTATAAACCCGTTAGTCGCCTGTATCTCAGGAACTAATTAAGTCTACTTAGTAATCATTCTTTTTCTTATAAATTCGTATATAATATCTCAAACAAGAGCCAAGCTTTTAAGTGTGAGATCAGTATACCTATGTAGGTAGTTAGGTATATAAACTGCTTCAAACCGACTTTAAATTACAAAAAAAGTTAAATCTTTTATATAGTAATTAATAGAAATTGTAAAAAAACAAGGTTCAGTAAATAGAATTTTAAGTTTTCCAAACGATAGGTACTCAACTCAAATCAATAATCTAATCGAAAATTTGTAAACTTTCTGATCGCAAATCGCAAACTTGTAGGTAGCATTCCGGAGCACGTCCAAACAGCAACTAGGCGCTCGCGCTCGTGAGCGTGGCTGTCGCTCGATTTGTTGCTTGGACAGTTTGACTCCCCCCGCGCGTCCTGCACGCCCCGTTAACAATTTTTTCTATCATAGTTATTATAGGCGATATTGATAGGTACAAACACTTTAGTCGCCTGTATCTCAGGAACTAATCACGTCTACTTAGCCGTGATAGTTTTCCTTTAAAATTCGTCATATGCGCTTTCGTTGAAGATATTTTTCAGCTTTTTAGTATTTGTAGTTTTGGCTGTAGGGGGGGGGGGGGGACACTTGACTCTAACAAAAAATAGCGCTTTAAAGCGTAATATTTCATAAACGAATCCCTTAATTGAAAAATTGTTTTCATAAACACGCAATATTTTTGAAAGACCTATCCAACAACACCCCACACTATGGGGTAGGCAAGAAAAAAAAAAGGCATCCCCACGTTACGTGTAGGGGAAGTGCATTAAAAAAAAATATTTTTCAAAATTTTATTTTACTACTTTGTTGGCGTGATTAATAGGTCTAGGTTAATAGGTAGGTGGTTATTCATGCCAAATTACAGCTTTTTAGTACTACGAGTCTCTGAGCTAGACTGGGGACGGACGGACGGACGGACATGGCGAAACTATAAGGGTTCCTAGTTTGACTACGGAACCCTAAAAACAGTTAAATTACCTTTTATTTGAAAAATCCTTGTTATTAGTAAATTATAATTCGATTATTAATATTCGTCTAAAAAAAGGACACTGGAATAGATTCGCTAATACTATACTACCTACTTTAAATTGTGATCTTTAAAAAAAACTACCCGGTTATAATGTAGTTAGATAGTGTAAATAAAACACGCCAAAATATCGTTTTAAAACTAACATCAGAAAGGATAAATCACATAGACCCTCTTTTAGATCAGGGGTTTGAATACGGGTACACTACATTATTCCGAATAGTCATAATTCCGAATTAGTCAAAATCCAGAATTTTTATAAATCTGGGGGGTTATTATGACATAGCAATGCAGTTCAGTTTACGCCAAGAGAAAAGGACAGAGCTATATAACTGCTATTGCTCTGTCCTTTACGCTCGCCGTAAAATGAACTGCATAGCTATGTCATAATACCCTGAACGCATTTTTTTAGTAGAAGTTTTAACTTCTTGTTATCGCTTATAAATCAAACTTAACCTTACCTACTATGACAGTTAAATTATGCATTTAATCTAAAATAGCTTGCGGAAAAATGAATCGGACAAAATGAATATTCGGAAAAATAAAGTTCCCGTTGAATACAGAATAATTTCGCAACTTGTCCCACACCGAGCACTCTTTGTGTCGCGACCGCACAATACCCGCTACACTGTCCCAGGGCGAGACAAACTGTCCCGGCACTTTGGATTATATTAAATGTATTTAATTTAATTTAAGTACAAAACGTGCTTGAATACTAAACACTGACAGTAAAGGACACGGATATATAAAATTTGTAAGACTACCTTTTGTTTTGTGTTTTCGTCTGCTTTAAACTACTCGTAAATGTGTTGAACCGTTAACGCGATTTTTTTATAGTAGTACGCTATTAAATCGGATCTATTGAGGGCCTCAAAACCTTAAAGAATAAAAAACATTAAGATTAACTATATAAACTGGCTTTTGGAGCGTTGTTTTTACAGCGTAAAGGCGTATCTCGAGCACCGGGAGTACTAAGATTAGTATATTTAGTTATATAATTGTGATATGCCTATTATGTTAACCTTTTAACCTTTTATTTTGTTTTCTATTGTTGAATTTGACATCTCATATTTGTTTTTTTTATTTATTTCTTTTTGTAATTATTCTTTTGACATTGTAATTGACCACTACATATATTTGCACGCTTGCATGCAAGCTTGATACATGAAACATAATGTACTGTAACATCCCTATACTGTGTCTATGCAAATAAATATTTTCTTTCTTTCTATTTTCTTTCTAAAAAATACATCGTAAGTATTTCTACAGTCGATATCGATAAAAAATATTTCTCACACTAGCAAGATTGCGACAGTCTTTCGTGTTGCTGCAAAAAAACCGGCCTCTGATAAAATAATATGTCAAATGCTTTAGCAATACATTCTACCAGCGTTTGTCAACTTCGTTGAAATGAATTGCATTTCTCAAGCGGCATCTTTGAAGTCAATTTAATCAAGAAGTCGTACTGTGTGCTGATTGAGTTTAAATTGCCTGGTTACTTTAACGGTTTCTGACAGTATGACCAAGTAATAAGTACGTTGAAGAGTTGAAGGAAAAACATAAATTTCAACATTTTTTAATGATAAAAGTTTTTGAGAATGATTATTTTTGTTGTATTTAAGTAAAAAAAAATTAGAGAGTCAGAGAGAAATGTGGAATAAAAGATATAGTGACTAAGATTGAAAGGGGCATGCTTCGATGGTTCGGTCATTTGGAAAGGATGGATGAAAGAAGATTGACGAAAGAGATGTACGAGTCGGAAGGGGCCGCCCTAGGCGTACTTTTCGAGTCAAATCGGAGAAATACTGGAAAAGGGTCGAATTTTAAATACCCGAAACCGACGTGCGTGCATGACTCGAAGTATGAATGTGGAAGAAGCCGCCTCGAGTCTGGGTGTGTGAGTAATATCTCTAACAATCTAAATTCAAAACTGTAAGCATTTTTTTATTATGGCATAGAGAAGACAAACGAGCACACGGGCCACCTGATGGTAAATGGAAACTGTGACCCATAGACATTCGCATTCACAAGACTGCAATGCAATCCCAAGCGTTGCTAATCTATGTAATATTATAAAAATTAAAGCCACTTTTTGTTGTAGTTTTATAACTCAAGAACGGCTGAACCGATTTCGCTGATTTCTTTTTTGTTGTGTTCGTTATTGTCAGGATGAGGTTTATATATAAGAAAAAAATAGAAAAATCCAACGGGAACGGGAAATTCGCAGCGGGGCGAAGCCGCTGGCGGGCAGCTAGTAATCTTATATAAATAACTAGCGACCCGCCCTCGCTTCGCTTCAGTTTATGAGTTTTCTGTAACACCCGTTCATAAAAAAAACATTTATTATACATGTAAACTTTCCTTTTGATTCACTCTATCTTTTAAAAAAACCGCATCAAAATCCGTTGCGTAGTTTTAAATATCTAAGCATACATAGGGACAGACAGCGGAAAGCGACTTTGTTTTATACTATGTAGTGATATTAAAACGCGGTAAGTGCGGTAACCCACACGGACAATGCTTAATTAGTTACGCCCCGTTTCTCAGTATTTAGTCCCAAACGCACTCTTTAATGTTCTAAAATCCAAAGCGATCTAAGTAAACAGATTCTAAGGAGACAGAAATTTAAATTAGCTGAATAAAGTTTGAATTTGAATGCAGCTGTGAGCTAGGTTAGGTTAGTTTTGATTACAATAAAGAATAATTAATGTTGTATTGTTGTATATTTAGGGATGCACCTATATTAAGTACTACAAATGGGATATTAAATCATTAGCTGGCTATTAAGGGTTGATTCACTTTTATTGTTTGACTTGTTAGGGAACTAAAGGGAAACCCAGACTAACAATCGTCTGCCTGACTGATATTGGCCTGTTAGATTACCCCTTTAGTTTTTTTTTCAGATACTTGGCTGCACCTAAGAGGCATTCTAACTTATTCCGTCGATTCTACGTTGACAAAGCACTTGTTATCTTAAGATTGCAGTCTTAAGATGGTAGTTTTGAGAATACAAATATCTATGCGTCTCAGAGGGCCTAGACCATTTTTTAACCAATCGCGTCACTGGCACATCACGTGACTTTTCGTATCACGTCATCTTCCAGTGACGCGATTAGTTTAAAAACTAAACGAAGAGAAACGCTAGCTAGCGTAGTGCATCTTGACTGGGCCCTGTGATCCCATTTACCATCAGGTGGCCTGTGTGATCGTTTGCCTTTGCCTTACCATAAACAAACCCTTTTTTTAGTAGTGAATATTATTGTTTAGTTTTCGAGTACTTAAAGCAACTTTGTAATCTGTTTTCTGAATCTTACATTATTGCTGTGGTTTAACGACTTGTGTTCACTTAAGTGCATACGTGGGATGTGAAATTCTTTCAAACTGTTCTTTACGAGTACACTGTCACACAATGGATGACGTATTTGGGAAACCAAGCGTTGTCGTTCGAAACATTATCTTTACTACAAACCTAAAATGTTTTACGTAACTTTAAAATTGTTTCTGCTGTTGTTCAAGAAAGTAGGCATTATCAATGCAATGGATAGATAAATTAAAAACTCGATGCCGATGCAATATTACAAAGCTAAAGAGTTTGTTTGTTTCTTTGTTTGCTTGAACGCGCTAATCTCAGAAACTACAAGTCCGATTTGAAAAATTATTTCAGTGTTGGCTATATAACATACTCACATAACCAAAGCGAAGCGAGGGCGGGTCACTAGTAAAAAAAAAAAGGGGGTAATGTCTTCTGCACGCGATTTCATCTGTGTACATTTCGATCGGGAACTTGTTTTTTTTTTGGGAGATCTCTCCATTGGGAATTTCATCCAAATTCATCCAGCCGTTGTTGCGTGAAGGAGTGACAAATTAACACACACACCATCGCATTTGTAATATTAGTGTGATGGCCATTTTCAAATCATTGTTTGGGGTATTTGATACGATTGGCACCGAAATAGTGGAAATAGGTCACCAGGCAATTCTATGTCGATTGTCTGTTTACATGGATGATAACATTCATATGTGAGAGCGTTATCGGGAATATACAAAAGGGAATATATACGCTGATTATTTATAGTAAATGCACCAATATTTTTTAGAGCGGAAGGTCTAATATTTATTCGCTGCTGATAAAGAATACGCCATTTTGTTTAGGCAACGCAGAATATAACAGTTTAGAAGGTAATTTAATTCTTTGATTTGTGTTTTA
Organism: Acleris laterana; assembly: GCA_963966035.1. NCBI lineage: Eukaryota > Metazoa > Arthropoda > Insecta > Lepidoptera > Tortricidae > Acleris > Acleris laterana. Next base: position 12,443,855 of record OZ014460.1, read on the forward strand.
GGGTTTGGCGACACAAACGGAAAGTAGGAACTTTTATAAGATGACTATGTAGTGTGGCTGTCCGTTTGTTCGTTTATTTGTCTGTCCAAATCTTTTATGTTAGGAATTGAGATAGCAATCAGAGTTTATGGCCATTTATCTACTCATAGGTTAATTAATCTTAAATCATGAGAGGCACGAAGCAAAGTATAACACCACAAGAGAAGGATCAAATGTAAAAATGGATTTGATTTGATAACCGACATACAGTCAGACGGAAAGACAGACAGAGGAACGGCAAAAGTAAACTTTTTTACCACAGCTTTTTATTTTTATTCCAACAACTATGACACAATATAATAATAAAATAATAGTATTTACAAATTGTACGTGCAATTACCTTTACAAGAGACTGCTTTATTATTTTTAAAAATCAAAGAATGTATAAAACTTTCATTAAAACTATTTACTGAATGTACAAACAATTTTTCCTTTTAAGATAGTTTACATAAGTATTATAACGAATAACTCGTAGAATTTATTCGAATAACAGTTTACATACATAGATACATAGGTACATTAAAACACGCCTGTTTCCCAGAGGGGTAGGCAGAGACCACTTCTTTCCACTTGCTACGATCTTGACAAATTTCTTCCATATTCATACATCGAGTCATGCACGCACGTCGTTTTCGGGTACTTAAGATTCGACCCTTTTCCAGTATTTCTCCGATTTGACTCCAAAAAGCACGCCTAGGGCGACCCCTGCCGACCCGTCCACTCACTTTCGATCTGTATATCTTTCGTCAATCTTCTTTCATCCATCCTTTCCAAATGACCGAACCATTGAAGCATGTTAAATAACCATGAATAACAGTTTATCTGATGTTACTAGGTTATTCCAGCGAATGCACATAAAACTGATGTCGTAAAGCACACACAAAGTCAGAATTTAAAGCTAAATACGAGAAATAAATAAGATGAAGACGTTTTATAATTTGGAGGGGTCTTTCAGCATTTTATTCATTGCGTTCGGAATCCTGGGATTCCGAGCCGAGCCATATTAAACGTGAGACGGGACTTGAATAGAAATGGACGACCACATAAATAAGAAAAATATATTTATGCGAATTTCTAGACGGATATTTCATGCTAGCTGTTGTCCGCGACCCCGCCTGCGTTGTCGTTTGACGTTATTCCTTCGTAAACTTAAAAAAAATCGATCGAAACTTTTTATATACTTAGCTCGGGTCTCTATTGACTGCCATAATTATTTTTAGTCATAATCTGTTTCAAGTCATAATTTTCGCAAGTCATAATACATTTTTCTCAGGACACGGTTATTTTTTCTGGACATTTATAAAACTAACCTAACCTAACCTAACTAATCTACACGATAAACGTTTCTTAAAAACTGTAACTTCACCCTGAAAGAAGTTATGACAAAAAAATGTATGACTAACAATACATTATGACCAACGATATGTATGGCAGTCAAAGGGATCCGAGTTGTCTTACAACATCATAATTAAGTATAATTTTTATAATTATTTTTCTATTACTTACTACTAATTAGTTCTGGAAAAAATTTAGACTTTTGACACATTTTCCTGCTCAGTTGAGCAGTTGAGCGTAGTTACGCGTGAATACATTTATTTCTTATCGTATGTTAGATTCATTGTTAGTTCTATATAATGCTAGGTTAAGTTTTATAATTGAATATTTAAAAAAACTTCTCAGCAGTGGTCTCTTGCGAAGCGCTGGCAGATTTTCGATTTTTTGACGTGTAAAAGTGCCCGTGCGGCCTACTTACTGAATAAACATCTTTTATCTTTATCTTTAACGCTCCTTAGACGTAAAAGTTTAACAAAAAAAACAGATACGGATACAAATACCATCATTTAAAATTAGAACTTTACCATTCTGTAAAGAAACTAAAGTTTTTTAATCATTGTCAAGTTATTGTACGTTTCAGAATAAAATTAAACCCATAATTATTATTAAGGGTAATAAATTATAAACCCCTTTAAAAATTCAATAAACCAATCCGTAAACCTACATAATCTCTACCAAGACTCGTAAAGGGGTATTCTGCTTTAATATGCAATTTTAACTGATATCTTGTTACTTTAAGCCTACCCTCTCTTTACATCATAAACCACGTATTGTGTAGTTTAAAATGAAATACTTACCAAGAAACTCTTTGTTAGTTCAATATTAGCCCTAAGCTTTTTTGATTTGGATGCAACACAAAAACGTTATTAATATATTATGTATTTATCCTACTGATATTATCTGAACGAATTTGCATGAAATTTGAAAGTAGATACTTTAGCTTAGTTTCGTTTAGTTTATTTATCTCATAAAAAAAATACATGTCAAGGTACTCGTATCTTCTTTATGATTGTCAAAAACGAATAAAAAAATATTCAAATCATTTCACCAATAGAGAAAAAAAACCGTCGCCCCCCGGCCCCCCTTATACTCTAGATAGAGAGGCTACTTTTCATTTTAGAAAATTTAAAAGATATACTTAATCGAAATCTACGTGGACAAAGTAACGGGCAGACGTTAGTCTACTTTTTTTTTAAAGTTCTTAATAATTAAGATTTTGTTTTTAAAACAATCATTTTTATCTTATTTCGATATACATAATAAAATAGTAAGCTTATGCCCGCGACTCCGTCCACGAGGATCTCGTTTATATCGTAACTGTTAACGTGTTTCACCTCCTTAGGGGCTCGAACTACCTCCATGCCAAATTTCATCTAAATCGGTTCAGTGGTTTTAGTGTAAATAATAATAATAATAATAATCATTTATTTCAGATAGCAAAGATCCATAATTGGTGCACACAACAGTAAATTAATCCACAATAATAGTAATGTAACAAGCACAAAAATACCTTAAGAATGTCACAATAAAATGAAATAAAATAAAAATAAACAGAGTCACAGGATAGCAATACCATAAAATCTATACAAATTAAAAAGATGTCAATACTAAATTTAATAAAAATAATAATTACACATTTCTTTTTGACCAAGTCACTGCCACATGTCTGTCACAGCAGTGCCAGACATAGGTACAGTCCAGTCTGGCGGCTATAATTTTCAGAATAAAAGGCATTTACTTATTTATCTTAAAAGTTGGTTTATCGTTGTCTAGTGCCCATAGTAATGAGCTTAATTTCAGACTAGATCCATTATGTAATTTTAAATAGGTAACAGACAGACACACTTTCGCATTCATAATATTATTACCCTGTCAACTGATTACGCTTCATTATTTTTCACAAATGCGTGGCACGACAAAAAATTGTTCAGTAAAATTTCGCGCCAAAAGAATGTCACACTTCCGCGGAATTTCGACTGAATGGTGGCATACCTTCGTCCAAGACAAAAGGGTCACAAAATGGCGGCCTTCTCATTTTGACAGATCCCCGTCCGCCATAATTAAGGCGTGTGAAACGTGAATGCTTTGTGTCGCATGTTTTGCATTGTAATTTGCTTTTGCGAAATTGAAAAGGAAGATTTTTGTTGACGTAATTTTTATTGGGTATATACATTTCGGGGTTTGAAGGTTTAACAAAGGATGCTGATGTGTGCGTGCGTGTTTGTATAAACCTAAAGGTACAGACGTGTTTGGCTTCATTTCGGTTTAATGTTTAATTAACAAAATGGATGCTTGTAATATCGCAGAACCCCTGTCGTAATGACGAGACATTATTACAGCCACCGACGCTCTAAGAGCTGCTGTAAGCGTAGCGGTCGTGGCATACGAGTAGTGTATTAAATAAATGCAAGTGCAATTGACCACAATTCCAGCTATAAAAACAACACCACCACCCATGGTTACCTGTAACATAAGGAGAGTGAATCGGCGAGTTTAAGTAGTTCCGTCAGAGCGAACAAAACACTTTTTAGCGCGTGCACTTTCAGTTTGGCAGCATAGTTGCTGTCGATGAGATAGAACTATAAAGCTGCTAAATTGAGAATGCACGTGCTAAAATGTGTTTTGTTCGCTCTGACGGGACTCGTTTGTTCGACCGACCGCGTTTTTAAGAGAGACACGTCAGGGTAGTGATTCTGTAAACAACGCCGGTCGTGCGGACTGTCGAGTGATATCCAAGCGGCGTGAGATTAAGTAGTCCCGTCAGTCCGAACAAAACACATTGTAGCGCGTGCATTTTCAATTAAGCAGCCTTATACGTTCGACCCAACGTGCTGCTAAATTGAAAATGCACGCGCTACAATGTGTTTTGTTCGCACTGACGGGACTACTTAATCTCGCCGCTTGGATATCACTCGACAGTCCGCACCACCGGCGTTGTTTACAGAATCACTAACCTGGAGAGAAGTCGCAGATACGATGCCGACCTTTCAGAAAAGCAGCTACTCGAGCAGTATGTCAAAGTTGTATTGAAGTGGTAGAGCCACGCCGTATTCAATCGTTAGGTTGAGTGAAGTATGAATGGGCTGGCTCGACCGAGGTATTATCACCCTTTCATTAGAATACCGACGTGATGTAGCAGTACCGCTAGTATAACCTAAAAGCGCTGATTTAACAACATTGTTAGCGTGGGATGGGGCTACAAATGGCCAAGCAAAGAAAGCGCCATCATTTTTATTTCTGCCAAACTACAGTAAGTTGATAACTCGAAGGTGAATTGTTATCACTACATATTATAAAACAAAGTCGCTTCCCGCTGTCTGTCCCTATGTATGCTTAGACCTTTAAAACTACGCACCGGATTTTGATGCGGTTTTTTTTAATAGATAGAGTGATTCAAGAGGAAGGTTTTTATGTATAATAAATTCAGCTTTATGTACGGGTGTTACAGAAAACTCACATTAACCGAAGCGAAGCGAGGGCGGGTCGCTATTAAACTATATGATATATCCTATAAGTTGTGTTTTCATTTGTAGTAGGTACAAAAACATTTCGTCCAATTTCAAGAAAAATACTTAGGTTATTAGAAAACACAATAAAATTAATGAGGGCGCCACTGTACATCCGGCGCGTACGCTCGGCGCAGTCTTAAGCTAACGTAAACGATTTTTGAACACTGACAAAATGTATAGAATTGACGTAGGCACGTCAGAGGCCCTAGACAAGATGCTGCGTTTGTTATCGTTATTTAAAATGGTCGTCAGTCGATGGTCGCGTCTATGAATAAAAAAAAAGAAAACTAAAAGAGTATTTGTCTAATCAGACTTTATGAACGCTCGTACAAATTGGCACTTCCGGCTCTGACGACAGTAGAATGGATGTGGCAAAAACAAATTGCTTTCGTTCGTTTAAAACATCAACGGCGATAAATTTTGCTCAGCTATCTAGCGAAATGAATGGCAACAGACCGTATTTTAGTTTGTAATAATAAATTGGCGAGGTTTACGTATCTTTTTATTTAAAGGGCATTGGGTAAGGTTGTATACATTTTTTTCAGCAGTTTCGGACGCAAACGCTTTTATTTAACTTGCCATGTATGTAAGTGTCAAATCTTGCAAGTTAAATTTGACACACTTACCGGTCTCCGATGAAGCTGAAAATTTGCATACGCCTTAAGTTCTGATGACAATATAATAATATAGTACCATCGAGCTGGTCTAATGATGGAGACTCAGAGTGGCCATAGGAACTCCTATATTACATAATATGATAAACCCGTCGTGTTAGGGCTTGTTAGAATCCTCTTGACAAGTAGATGACGATTGTGCAAAAAAAAGTACAGTCGGCAATAAAACTTTATCCCAAAAATGAAATTCTTGACAGAAATATTTGTAAATTATACCATATAATAATGAACGTTAAGTTGTAATAGTAAATTTATCTGTCATTTAAAGATACCTCTCTCTTTGTCTATTTTCAAGTCAAAGAAAGAGAAAAGGGCCTAATTTATCTATTAAATATGTTTTACTTGTCGATTGTAAAACAAACTGTTAATTTCAAAGATTCAAGTACTCAGTTGTTGGTACTAAAAGTACGTCCCGATGCCAATAGATAAATATCTCGGCACAGATATACTTAGCAGCATTACGTGACATAAAAAAATATGTTTATTTTGAGGGCCACTCACCTATAACAAACGACATAACAAACAAACAAACAAACAACACAAATGACTATGACTATTTGTATGACTATAACAAACGACAACTTTACTTTTAGGTACCTGCGTCGCTATTGCCTAACGCACTCGCAATCTCAATTGACTTCAAAGCGGAACAATTGTTTTCATTTTGTATGCAGACAAGCGTTCGATTTTCAAAATGAAAACGATTGCGATTGCGAGTTCATTAAGCAATAGCCCCTCTGGTTAATTTCATAGCGATTATTTAACTTGGTAGTAGGGTAAAGTCACCTGTGGTCAGCCAGAGACCAGCAGTCGGCCTCTGCCTATTCTTTGTATGAGTGGGAAGAGTACGAAATGTATATTTCTCACTCTTCACACTCATAATCTGGTCGATTACTAATAGTCTCTGGCTGACCACTGGTGACTTTATCCTATTTGCCGAATTAGTTTTAACGACATTAATTTTGTATGTATGTATGTATGTAAACTCTTTATTGTACAAACAGAAAATAACAAATCAAAAATAAACAGAAACAAAAAAGGTAAGTATGTACAAAGGCGAACTTATCCCTATAAGGGATCTCTTCCAGTTAACCTTTGAGCGATTGAGAGAAGAATAAAAACAATGGATGGCTAAACGTACAACGTATTAAAGATACAAAACATTAAAATAATAATAGCAAATAAATATGTAGGTATAATAAATATATATAATAAATAGGATAAATAAATAAATAAACTAAAGTATTTGTTGTGCCACTATCGCGTTTTCTATTATGTTAAACTAGTAATGAATCAAAATGGCCTGACCATGACTTTACGGAGCGGAAACCAATCATTCTATCACCGCCGCAGCGGCTCGTGGCCACATGTGTCATGTTTCATACATATCTATGCATCTGTTATTTTACCGCTTGGTAATCGCTGGTACGCAACGTAATTGTAGTGTTGACATTGCAAATACTTTAGACAGGGCTCTAATATCGTCAGTAACACCTTTATGTTTTTGACATGTACATGTATATTTATTTAGAAAAAAAAGTTCTATAAATTATGAATTAATTTAAAAAGAAACATAGCGGTTATAAGTCACAGATCACGTGTTACAAGACCAGAGTGATGATGTATTGTATTATATTGTATTTTATTGTATTTATAGCGAATTTACAAGGAAAATCACGACAAACAAGTCGACAATCATGATTCTATTAAAAACGCGGTCGGACTAACGAACAAGTGAATGTCGCAGTGGCGAGTTTAAGTAGTCCCGTCAGAGCAAACAAAACATATTTTAGCACGAGCATTCTCAATTAGGCAGCCTTATACGCTCGATCTCATCGACAGAAGCCGAGCAGCCAAATTGAAAATGCACGCGCTAAAATGTGTTTTGTTCGCTCTGACGGAACTACTTAAACTCGCCGCTCTGACAATCGCGTTTTTGAGAGAATCACCATGCTGAGCATGGTTTGATATAGGGTTAATCGTCAGTAACTGGCCACCCCCCGGTAACTGGCCACTTTGCAATAAAATGAGTTAAGAAAGATATTTGCTCACATTTTTGCGATTAAACTAGAATACCTAGATCTTGAGTTATTACAATACAATACAAATACAATACAAAACACTTTATTGTACACCAAACAAAAACATGACAGAGAAACAGTACAATTAAAAACAACACAGGTAAACCACAGGCGGTCTTATCGCTGATTAGCGATCTCTTCCAGACAACCTTACTAGGGATAAGGTGTCAAATTAAAATATTTTATGTGGTAGGTGGTACAGACTTCACGCGAGCAATAACTAGAAACTATGTAAGTTATTATTATTACTCGGAGTAGGTACTGTCTAAGTATCTTTACTAACAGCGTCAGTAAGAAATTTGGTGGCTAGTAACTAAATGACACTTTCTAAAGTGGCCAGTTACTGACGATTTACCCTAGCTCCCGGTTTTTTATCCATTAAAGTAAAGTCAGCAGTGGTCAGCCAGTGACTATTGGTCGACCTTATATTATTTCCCCGCGTGGTTGCCGGGTTAGAATAGTGCCACTCCATGTCCTCCCGTGGATGTCGTAAGAGACGACTAAGGAAATAAAGGCTGTGTGTAGTACTGTTAGGCGATGGGCTTGTAACCTGTCACTAATACACTGGTAAACATCTTAGCGTAATTGCACAAAATGTGGTTACAGAATTATTAACAAGTTTTTAGAGTTATTAGTAATTCTGTAGCTCTGCCTACCCTATTCTGGGAATAAAGGCGTGAGCTTATGTATGTGTATGTATGTATATTATTATAAGTGCAAAGAGTGGTCCATATATCTTTCGTACTCTATACAAAGTCGGCAGAGGCCTACTTTACGATATTTATGAATCTAACACGAGCCCAAGTTCCAATAGGTTAGGTAATCTCCAAATAGACACGTCAATGGACTCGCTCATATTTATATAAAGTAATGCATCGTGCGACAGAGACCGCTGGACTCTGTCCAAACCCTGTACTTAAATAGACCAGAATATCCCGACCAATGTTTAATGTCATGTATTTTTTAATAAATGGCGCTTTTATTATAATAGATATGATCGTAAAATCGCTTATAGATGACCATTGCGAAGAAAGGGTTAAGAAGCGCGGTGACGGGTTCGATTCCCAGTCAGGGTAGTTGTGTGATGAGCGCGAGTATTTGTTTCCGAGTCTTTGGTTTTTTATATTTATTTTATTTAAGTATGTTTATGGTTGCATAAGAGTGATTGAGTACTACAACGAATTTTAACACCAAAAATACTAAACCTTAACCTCCTAAGGGCCAAGGTCCTACCCATAGTACTAATTAACTTTGTCATTAAGACCCAGCTCCTTCGACAGTTGTGTATAGGTAGTCATAGCGTACCACGGTCCTACCAGTAGGACTTTGTAGAAAACCCACCATTTTGTTTTCAAATTTCGCGCTAAACGAATTTGACGTGTCCTCTAAGTAAGTCTTTTAAGTACTTGGGTCTGAATGAGTATAAAACAATAGTACTACTGGTAGGACTACGGGTCGTAATCTAATCTATACTATATAATATAGTATCTATACTAATAATATTATGAAGCTGAAGAGTTTGTTTGTTTGTTTATTTGTTTGCTTGAACGCGCTAATCTCAAGAAGTACCTACGGGTCCGATTTGAAAATGTGTTATTTACCAAACCATGAATTACTTACACTAATTTTTTTATCGTAATGTTTAGGTACTATCCTAATGCATTTTTTTTAAATAAAATTGTTTGTTTGTTGATGCGAGTTAATGGGCAGTGATCGTTTTATTGACCTACTTAATTAAAAATCAACAAATCAATTTAAACAAAGTACTTATAAATTTATTAAATTTAAAAAAAAAGTCATGTGTCACTTTGACAGATCAATACTTACGACATAAACATTCTTGATCCTTTAATTTGGGAGCCGTTTGGCTATAATATGTCTGCCAAAATGTGCCATTTCCCAACCGTTTCATTTGCCAACCTATTTTTTTCCTGTAACTGTAAACATTTCAGGATTAATTTCAGTACCATCGTGTAGGACCCTATAGGCTAGTTAGGTTAGTTTTTATAAAATCCTAAAAATTCAAGGTTACATTAAACAAAGCGCGTTGGCAAATGAATCGGTTTGGAAACATACAATGTGGCCAAAAAAATCGTCGGATTATAGGTAACCTATGTATATATATTTTTTAAACTTTAATGAATTAATGTAAATCAAACGGCGGGCGGTAGGTCCGAAACAATGTGGGAAACATATTTCACCAAAAAAAAGGTAACCCTTTTAATTATGAGCGGCGGTGGCCTAGCGGTTTAGGGTGTCGACTCGTGATCGTAAGATGCCGAGTTCGAACCCCGGCGGTCACCATTATACCAATGAGTGTTTCTAGCTTAAGTGCATTATCCGATGCTTCTACAGTGAAAAGGTGTAAGAGGGTAATTGCACAAAAGATCCTAAAGGATCGAGTCGTGTCCAAACAACATTGTTGTGTTGTAGTGTTGTTGTTGTTGTTGGGTGTTGTTGTTGTCCGGTGCACACAAGTGTGTGCTCTGCTTTGTATAACTGCCAAGTTTTCGACAAACTGTAATATGATTGTGCTGTAAAACATAGTTACTTTCGCTCTGTGTGCGTTCTCTCTGAATAAATTTATTTTCTTTCTTTCTTTTTCTTTTATCCGAAAGGGCCCATTTGTAAGATAAGATAACATAAGATAACCCCTTTAATTTATTTATTGAAACTTTAATGAATTAATGCAAATCAAAAGACGGACGGCCCGACTTACAAATAGCTGCCGACCGCAAAGGTCACGGCACCAATTTCCTATGCCCTTCGCGTGCCCCCACTGACTTTCTTAAGGCTAATGATAGCGTTTGTTTATATATAATCTGATTATATGGTTTGGACATCGCATCTATTCGGTTCCAAAACCATTATTGATTAGATAAATAATTAAAATATAACAAAAGCAGACTCAGAATAAACTACGGTCAGAGAGGGACTAGTTATTAATTTTTCCTATTCCTGTACTTTTATCTGTCATTTATATAGTCACGAACACTTATATAAGAACATACATAATATGTCCGCAGAATTATCCCGAGAAAAGTCTATCTAGTCTATGCCCCAAAACAGCACTTGTGCGTTTTTGGGATAAAACGATACGCTTAGCTGCCAAAGTATAGCGTTGCAAAATCGATTTAATCATATTTTAACGATTGTGAAATAGGGACTAAAAATACCTTATGTTTTGAAAAATGAATTCTGTTACCTGATTGATCGATTTTAAAATAGCTGTATTCAAGTTGGTTGATACCAAATACAAAGTTTTTTTAAATATTTAAAGGTCATACACATTCGAAAAAACAAAAGTTGTCTCTCCTGTGGTCAATAGCTAAGGGCTTGTGTGCATATAAGTAATGTTTTTATTTGATAGGATTAAAGTAGACGTGACGCCGTTCATGCGGATGTGGGTTCAGCCAGAAAATTAGGCCTTAAACACGTTAACTTCGGGTAGGTATGTCCACAGGAAAGACGCGAACCTAAATCTGTGTATGACCCTTAAATTATTTAAAGAGTAACACGTACCAAAAAGAATACACGTATATATATATATATATATACATATATACGACATCGCTGTACAACGCTTGTAATTTATAATTTATTCCACTTTTAACTTACCGCGGTGCTGTTTATCTAAAAAACGTGTTCGAAGGTGTACAATCTACCGTTTCACCTGTGTTCTGCATGGTTTTAGGGATCTGTAGGCAAATCTACCGTTATAACAAAGAAGGTTAACTGCAATGTAGTAGTAGTAGTAGTAGCATTCCATATTGTATTGGTAGGGTGACGGCACTGATGGACACTTTTAATAGTTCAAATGTCATACGATCCTTAATTGATTGTTGCAATACAAATTAATAACCTTTATCTTCAGTCAAATGAAAATCAAATTTCCATCGTCCTTCTTTCATTACCTTCCTTCCTGGTTCTTGTCCATTACTGGTTACGTCGCTCTAACCACATTAAATTAAAAAATCCTTGGTATTTATACTAATATTATAAAGCTGAAGAGTTTGTTTGTTTGTTTGCTTGAACGCGCTAATCTCAGGAACTACTGGTCTGATTTGAAAAAATCTTTCAGTTTTAGATAGCCCATTTATTGAGGAAGGCTATAGGGCTATATTTCATTCTCACATAAACCGAAGCGAAGCGAGGGCGGGTCGCTAGTTACGGTATAAATTCCAAAAACCTATACAATTTTATTATATCCGTATGTCCATCTGTTTGTCTGTTTGATACCCCTTCATAAGTAAATGAGTGGGTCTATTTAATAAACATTAAGTATGTAGTAGGTTTTCCTGACTTTTGCCCATCGCCATTTGATATACAAAATACGAATTTCAGTCACAACATCTGAATCATTTCTGTGTAAAAAGCTGTAACATACAAACAGACAAATGGACTTTACGAAGTAATAAGGGTTTCTTTATTGTAGAAACGGATGTAAAAAGTAAAAGCCTACGGAACTCTATAAAATAATCAACTCGCGCTTGGCTAGTTTCTCAACACTTTGTTTACCTAATCATTTGTCGGCACGATATTGATCGAAATTAACATAAATCAAAGGGTTATTAACTTCTTAACATCTATGAGAATAAAGACGTACCATAAAAAATGTTAATACTAACTTCTTAATACTTCTTTTTGCCTGCGACTTCATCTGCGTTGACCATCCTATTGGAATAGGTACCTAGTGTTTTTTTCAGTCGCTAGTAGAATGACTAGGTCGCAAAATGACCACATCGGTTGTAGCCTACATCTACAAAATGTCCGAGTAACATAAGGACTACTTTCTTTATGTTACTAGGTAGGTTAGGTTCGTTAGGTTAGTTCAAGGTTAGTAGTTATTTGATATCATATTTAATTTAATATCTACATACATACATAAACTCACGCCTTTATTCCCAGAGTGGGGTAGGTAGAGCTACAGAATTTCCAACAACTCTAAAAACGTTTTGATAATCCTGTAACCACATTTTGCACACTTAGGCGAAGATGTTTACCAGTGTATTAGTGACAGGTTGCAAGCCCATCGCCTAACAGTACTACACGCCTTTATTACCTTAGTCGGCTTTTACGACATCCACGGAAAGATACGGAGTGGCACTATTCTAATCCGGCTACCACACGGACAATCACGGACATTTTAATATCTACTGCTTCATATAATGTTAGATTGAGTAGTACCATTATAATATGTTAAAAAAATGACTGACTGCTGAGTTTCTTGCGGCGTTTCTTCTCAGCAGTGTCTCCTCTTGGGAAGCGCTGGTAGATTCTTGACGTCTAAAAGTGCCCGTACGGCCTACTTACTGAATAAATGTCGTTTGTCTCATATTTTATTCATATTATTAAAATGATATTTTTTTCACTCTAAATATTTTTGCTGTGCCCAACAGGGTTCATAATGAATCATTTTTAATTCCATCTTTCTAGATATGTAAAAACAAATCAGATGTATTATTTTTAAAAATTTTACACTGTTAAATTAAACTAAATTTTTATATGGCATTTGACCTCAGTCTCAACTGACTGAAAAAAAAGTATCCCATTTTTTTTAACAAGAATTTAGTATCCAATAGGTTCGAAAACCTAAAAACTGCATCTTGAAGTTTATAACGACAGTAATTAACATTTATATTGCAAACAGAAAACAATTCTGATCCAATATTGTTTAATAATAAAACGATAATTGATTTATAACACTCTCCTGGGCTTAATCCAGATGATAAACACTGAATATCGACGGTTTCAATCTGAATTTGAATGCTTCCGCAAATCGACTACAGTTTAAAACCTATTTATCGAATCATTCGAAAAGCTACCTAATCTGCAATAGCACTAGAATATTTTTAGCCTGCACCGAGCGTTTTATATAGTTTTTTCTAACAAACTAAAACATTATCTTAAAATCAAAGAATGGTTTTTTGCTGTAAAAAAGAATACACAATACAACATTTAAATAACCTTGAACCTTCGTGAGGTCATTTTTTTCCGTTAACTTACTCAAAGGTCAATTGGTAACAAAGATTTATTAATCATTATAACCTATCCATTATGTATTAATTTGTAAAACAAAACCGGTCAAGCGTGAGTCGGAGTCTGGCACCGATTTGACTTGTAAAGTTTAATCGTTACGTTTAGTTTACGTTAGTTTAATACGACGTTACATTTGTTTTGGGTGTGGAAGTGACGTTGTCTATAATATTTACGTCAAAGGAGGTCTTTTTTTTGACTTTGTACTTATATAGACGACAAATATCAAAACACGCAGTAGGGTTTTTAAAGATTGCTTTTTTATTGGACTTATTTAAGAGACGGCTAAGGGAATAAAGGTGTAGTACAGTTAGGCGATAGGCTTGCAACCTGTCACTAATACATTGGTAAACATCTTGGTCTAAAAGTGCAAAATGTGGTTACAGAATTATTAACAAGTTTTTAGAGTTGTTGGTACCTAATTCTGTAGCTCTGCCTACCCCACTCTGGGAATAAAGGCGTGAGTTTACGTATGTGTATGTATTTATAATTTGTGCATGACTCAATGTATGAATGTGGAAGAAGCGAAAGAAATCTGTCAAAATCGTAGCAAGTGGAAAGAAGTGGTCTCTGCCTACCCCTCTGGGAAACAGGCGTGATTTAATGTATGTATGTTATTTACAATTATTATTTTAGTCTACTATTTTTAAATTAATTACTACCGTAATCTTTTCTTGATAATCAATTCCGCTTTGCTCTTAGCTCTATTGTATGTGACAGATAGCCTAGTTCCAATTGAGACAAATAGGTCAATGGTCGCAGTGGTCTCGCTTGCGCAACTACGCAATCTAGTCTGTCAAATGGTTTTTTTTTAATTCTTTAGGAATTTTGGCGTCATATCGTGGTTCTAGAATCCATGGAGTCGCTATTTCGTAATTATTATAATAATGCAACCTTGATTTTGACCTTTGATCATTGGCCATTCATTAAATCGCTAAACGAGTTTAAATTAATTGTGGTAAGGAAGATATCTCCGCTGTGAAAGCATTACAAACCAACAAAATTTCAAATATTAATGAACTGAAAATGTATTTAACTTATTTTGAAATTTGACAATATTGAGGGTCAAATTCAAAGTGTTATGTTTATAATATTTAGGAAATAGCGACTCCATGGATTCTAAAATCACTATAGGCAACCAAAAGTCCTAACAGTTATTTCATTACACATCTGATTTTGTGCACTTTGACCGTGTCTTTTTCTACAGTGCACTAACTGTGTTACTTCCTATTTGATTCTTTATTTGATTGGTAGATAATGCCATTAGAAATTACGTCCGTCAGTTGTACTTTATTTGTGCAATAATGATTTAAAACACAATGACATATCAAACTTTTATTTGGTTGTCTTGTTTTTCTCCTTTTTCTCCCTTTATCTCTCTCGTAATATTTTTGACATGTTTTCCTGCTGAACTACGCATGATATTTGATATCATATTTAATTTAATATTTATAGCTTTATATAATGCTAGACTAAGTAGTATCATTGTAGTATTAAAATATGGTTAAAGAACGACTGACTGCTGAGTTTCTTGCGGCGTTTCTTCTCGGCAGTGGTCTCCTCTTGGGAAGCACTAGTAGATTCTTGACGTGTAAAAGTGCCCGTGCGGCCTACTTACTGAATAAATATCTTTTATCTTTTATCTTTTTAAATAAAACTTGCAAAAATTTTAAACACAATTATTATGGCAAAAAACTTGGTTCTATAGTGCACTATAGAATCAAGACTGGGTTACAACTCAGCTATATGTATACATTTTGTCATCAACTATAATTAACGATGTTCATTAAGTTCGAGTTATAGTGATTCATGAGGAAGTTTGTGAAACAAACATGATTTGACGGTTTTGGAACCTTCATAGCGTATCAGTATACACAGCCGCATGCGCGTTGGCCTGATGAAATATATATAGTATAAGTTAACGTTTGCTAACTTTGTCGACACTTTAGCCTAAATAATTAGGATTGACCAAAAACGTTTTTTTCATTCTAATTCGAATAAATAAGTAATTTTAAGGGACCAATCTCATTAATTTTGTATTGCACCCGATAGTTTTGTTTTATATTTTTTTTTAATTAACCGCCAAGCAGCAGTGTTCGCATTGCTGTGTTCCGGTGTGATAAGACAACCGGCGAAATTACTAGCATAGAGGCATTCCATCTTAGTCCTCAGGGTTGGCAACGCATTTGAAGTCTTCGGATTGCAGTCTTGAGACTGCAGTCTTGTGATTTCAAATGTCTATAGGTCTCAGGTCCCTTCGTGCCTTCTCTTTGCCATAAAAAAAAAACTTTATGGATTACATGATTATTTTAAAGTTGGTTTGGCATTAACTTAAATTAAGTGATATCTAATGATAAATAGTGATCGTAAAAGTGTCTTAAACTTACTATTTCAAGTGGTTTTTGGTTAACCCCTAAGTCACACCTAGGAGGGCTTCAAGCCGAAAATGAAAGTCAAACAAAGGTTAAAAACACTTTTGTCAAAATATCCGAAATAGATAAATATTTTAAACACTTAATAATGCAGAACGGCTTTAAAACCCTATTTCTCGAAATGGTTTTTGAATTGGAGTAATTGTAAAAATATGAAAAATCCCAATTGGTACCCAGCCTACGAAACTAGCGGTCGCGAGTTCAAATACCGGTAAAAGCGGTTTATTTTTTTTAAATTATTATTAAAGACGATTTTTTTTTTGTAGGTACTTTGAGCGCAATTTCCAAATCCGGGCATATTTGAAAAATCTATCATTTCAAACGTAGGTACCTACATAATTCCAGATGGACATAAGCTATATTTTATTTCGTCGAATCCGAGCAAAGCGAGGGCTGAACGATATTCTGGACGTCGTCCAAAGTCGATATGACGACACGTAGCCTAGTTGCTAGTGACCCTACCTACGAAACTAGCCACCACCATCTTATCCATTAACCTACCGCCAAACAGCAGTGTTCGCATTGTTGTGTTCCGGTTTGGGGATAAGACAGCCGCTGAAATGACTAGCATAGAGGCATTCCATCTTAGTCCTCAGGGTTGGCAACGCATTTGCAGTCTTAGGATTGCATCGCAGTCCTGTGAATGCGAATGTCTATGGGTCACAGTTTTCACTTACCATCAGGTGGCCTGTGTGCTCGTTTGTCTTCTCTATGACATAAAAAAAAAAGGTTCAAATCCCGGTAATGACAGATATTTGTGTGATGAACGCGGTTATTTGTATGTATTTAAGTACTAGCTTCTGCCCGCGACTTCGTCCGCGTAGAATTAGTTATTCAGCCATTCCATGTTGTGGAAGATTTTTACTTTAGATATTCCCAAGTTTTTTTTTATTCGGGGCAAAACCCTATGTGTTAATCCAGTTTATAACCTATCTCTACTTTAAATTTCATCCAAATCCGTCCAGGCGTTGAAGCGTGAAGAAGTAAAAAAAAACCACACGATTTTTTTTGCATTCGTAATATAAATATTAAGTAAGTATGTAATTATTAATACAAGCACGTTTATCGTTGTTAAGTACTTGTAGTACAAGAATAAAGCTTAGTAAACTATTGAACTAGAGAAATTTATTCAATAATTATATAAAATTTACAAGATAGACAGATAAGATCAGATAAGAGATACAGATCGAAAATGAGTGGACGGGTCGGAAGGGACCGCCCTAGGCGTACTTTTTCGAGTCAAATCGGAGAAATACTGGAAAATAGCCGAATCGTACCCGAAACCGACCTGCGTGCATGACTCGATGTATGAATGTGGAAGAAGCGAAAGTCAAGATCGTAGCAAATGGAAAGAAGTGGTCTCTGCTTACCCCTTTGGGAAACAGGCGTGATTTAAAGTATGTATGTAATTATATTTATTTATTTCACAAACCAAAAACCGTATGACAACCTTGAACATTGGCCTTGCACAGTACATCTTCACTCTGTCCAAAAATAGTTTGTCCCCTCTTATAATGAGGCGACGTGGAAGTCTGCCAGAATATAGTATTATCAGCTCGGGCATAAAACCACCACGAAAATAAACATAGTGTATATAAAATAGAGATTGACGTAGTGTTTATATACTGGAAGATTGTTCATACTACATAATTCCGTAGTCATACTCGTAATGCCAAATTGACAGTTTTAAAAGGGGTTCTCAAAAAAAGCATAGTATAACATACAATGCAATGTTTTATTTGATAACAAATTGAAAAAATGGCTTACTACACAAGCATTTTATTCACTTGACGACTACTATAATTCATAATGTATTGTAATCATTGATTTAGTATATACAAGATACACAATCCCGCACAAAACGTTACTATAAACTGTCCCAAATGACATTGATAGCTGCATTCAGATACATGCTAACATCGCTATTTTTTACCTTAAACATTCATGCAAAAAAAAACTCAATATACTAGCAGTCAAGTGTCATATTTGCAAACTAATATTTTAAAATATTTAAAACTCTTTAGTGAAATCGCCATTATCATACTATTTATGACAAAATTGGACATCGAATGAATGGAGACGAATTTCTCTATTTATATTGTATTAGTTTTAACGAAATTACAAATTACACAAAAAAACTTTTGACATGTTTAATAAATGCTGTCATTGTATTACACAACTTAAGCTATATATATACAATAATAATAATGAATAAATTAATGTAAAGCAAAGTTTAAAAACCCGTCGATTGTTTTTATTCAAATTTTAACGTTTAGGTATCCTTTGTCACCTGGTATGGTGAAATGATTCTAACGATACCACACACATATAAATTGGCTCAGGTGTTTAAAGTTATGTTGGAATAAAGAATTATACATACATACATAAATGAACCATTAAAACATTACACTTTACTCCAGACAAGACAAGATCTTATCCTATCATAACCAACCTAGCCTAACCGGTTACGTATCATAATATGTACATAAAGTTCAAAATACATAATGGGTCATAATTCATAATGGTCATAATATATAATGTTTTTTTTTTGAAACCCTGAACTTTTCAAGATTGTTATACAACAAACCTAACCTAACGTAATGGGTTCTATACAATGGGTTTTTAAAAATATTGAAAAGTTTACTTATTATGACCATTATGTAATATGACCCATTATGTATTTTGAACTTTATATAAAGGTATTATGATGCGATCCAAACCTAACCTAATTTCCTTGAAATAAGTTTAATTTATTATATAATTGTCTTTTAGACCTACATTTACTTAAGATACTTTCTTTTTTTGCAATGTAATGCAAACGGACGGTTAAATATCGATCGGTAATAGATTTAATCAACAGAATTCTATGACTATTATTGTGGCCTTCTTCCATAGTCGCATTAAAAATATCTACTTCCATAAAAGTTTTTAGAACATTTGATCCTATTTTGTGATGGTTCTGAGTTTCTCCCGCTCGTATGTTGTTTCTAATGAAAGCTTCTGTTTTCTTGCACACAGCAAATACATCTTGAGATGCGTAAAAAAGCCCACCTAAGTTTTTGATGTCAATTAATTTATGAAAATCGTGCCTTTCCTTAGCTAAAATAGAATTTGTGCAAATGTTGCATCGAATCGATTTTATTAATTTCCGAACTACGTATCCGGCAATATATCCTATGACTTGTTTGATATAATCACAACAATTTCCAGACTCATCGAGATCTGAAGACATTATGTCACAGTTTGCTTGAATATTTTTTTCTATCGCTGATTCTTCCTGTGAATGGGTATTCATTTCGCTTTCGGTATCCTCGCGGTACCCAACAGACGTAATGTTTAAATGAGACATTGGGTTCTGACCACTTAAAATTGGAATATTTTCCAAAGGAATGGCGTTACCAGAAAATTTGGTTCCAAGTTCTAAATGCATTAAAAGCTTTTTGTAGGCCGCCTTGACTTGCACGGTGTTGGGATTGTTATTGTATCCTCCCTGACTACGTATGTTGCCAAAAAATAATTCGATATGATCTTGGCTTAACTTATAGGACAAGAGAAACGACATGCTTTGCGATTCAACGACAAGAGATCTGTACAAATATTCCATGCTTTCTAGACATACAATAAGTCCGATAATGCCCGTACCCGACTGAGATTTCCAGAGCGGTGTTTCTTCTGTAGAGTAAACAACCCGAGTTTCTTTTTTTGTTTTGATTGTCCGTTTTCGCTGCACTCTAACAGTTAAGGAAGTAAAATAACATTTGGCTTCAGCAATATATGCAAGAATATCTGCGGCATTGTCTTTACCGAGTGGTTTTTTGAACCCATGGTCCTTGAGATTTCTTGTGTTAAGAATGTCAAATATATTATTTACAAACATGATAAACTCAACGGTTGCCCCGGAATCTTTGAATTCTGATAAACACAGATCCTTTTCACAAAATTCCATTGCCTTTGCTACACTACGACTTAATAACTGTGTTGCCAACTTAACTTTCATTATTTCGTTTCTAAAAGCTATGTGCCGATGTGTGAGCTTGTTAGCTAAATGCAATTCCTTATTTTCCTGTAAATCATGAAGAGCAGGAATGAAATCCCATTTTATAGGCGTTTTATCGGCGTTGTAAAAAACTTTTTTGCTCTCTAGCGTGTTGCGAATCAATTTAATCATGTGACAGGCATCCAGTAAAACTACCACATCATAATCAGCTGAAGGGTGTTTGAAGTGAGTTTTTATGTTTGCAGGGTCATCAAAATGACAACCTAAAACTTTCATTGTTGAAGTGTTCGTTTTGCACCCATCAAAAGTAACGGAAACTACTTTGACACCTATTGAATGACACTTTTCCAAGGCAATATTGATTAAATTTGCCTTCATTTCCGCTTTAATACTTGAGACCAGAAAGTATGCAAATGGGATTTTAAATGGGTCATTTAACCCTACTAACATCATGACATATACCTGAGTCGCAATTTCATTTGAGGCGTCCGTTCCTAAACCCATGTCGACCAGCCCTTCATAAAGATTACCCGACTTATGAGTTTTTTGTGGTCTTATGTGCATTTCATCAGCAACCAGAGCACAAATTACTTCTTTTTTGCTGTATTTTACTTTATCTTTAAGTCTATCAATAGTTTCAGCTGTAAAACCAGGTTCCGCGTCTATACTTCTGTACCAATTGTATAAAGTATTCGGATGAGGCAAGCATGTGTCAAAAATTTTTCGCATATACTTATATGCTGCCGGCGAGTAGAAATTCAATGTCAATGCAAATTTCCTGGCACCTGGCGGATATTTAGCAAAGGGCCTCTTTTTAAGTTTGATATTTTTTAAATACAAAGCGTTGAATGTATCGGCCACTTCTACGTGTTTTGATAACTCCTGAAATACAGAAAACTCTATATTTTCGCGTTTATTTAAAATTGACATGAGATTCTTTAAACTGGAACATTTTTTTTTTAATCTCTTGTTTTGTTTTATTAAATTGTTGATTGTTTTATTTTTATCTTTAATCACTTTACGGCAAAAGCGGACTTCATTCTTCAGAATTGTATTTCTAGGGCTGTCTAAAACGGAACCGATACTCAACGATGTTGATGGTGTTGGGCTCTTTATTGGAAATGGTGGGATACTTGTTTCCCTTGATCCGGAGGCAATAGAAGCAGTCTATGAAAGAAAAAATATTATTCTTGATAAAAAAATATAGCTCTGGGACCTTCTACGTTTATAGGAATATTTATTTTTATACGTACTTGTGAAATTTGGGTGTCATTTATAGTTTCACTATTTGATGTTTGAACCTCATGCACCTGCGACATCTATTAAGCAAATATGAGAAAAAAAGTTAAACGACGGATCAACTTAGCAATTCATCTCTAAAATATCTCTCTTATTGTCGTTAAATTTCGCCCTTTTCTTTAAATAACGAACAGAAAGAGCTCACTTTAACAGACAGATACTTTTATCCGATGATTGTAAAATCAAGCTTTAATGGTCGATTGTATGTTTTGAGATTAATATGACAACTATTGTGTGACATTTAAGTAGGTACTCACATTCAAGACAGGTATTGCAGATTTAGTCAGTCTACTAATGCCTTTATTTGTGGTATATACGTCTGTGGTACGAAAATGGGTCAAGCACACAACAGACGACTTATTTGCCTTGAATAGTTGATCACCCCTATCTCGTGCTAATATTGCGACCCATTTTGCACGTCGTAAAGGATTTCGTGGAAAGCTTAAATTAAAAATAAAAAATATTAAAATTTAAAAAAGTAATAGCTACTCCATAATAATTTTGTTCCCTGGTAAGTCATAATTTGTGTGCACAAAATAAATTCCTAAAAATCATGAAAACATTATAATTTTAGCTAGAAACGTTTATAAATAAATAGAACTTACGTAAAATAAGACATTCCATCCTTTTTATTTGTTTTTTTGTTATTATTTTTGCAGTTTTTCACCACACATTTTGTCATGATTGACAACTGCCACTGTCTGTGGTCGGAACAAAACTAATAGCAAA
This sequence comes from Acleris laterana, assembly GCA_963966035.1. Taxonomy (NCBI): domain Eukaryota; kingdom Metazoa; phylum Arthropoda; class Insecta; order Lepidoptera; family Tortricidae; genus Acleris; species Acleris laterana. The sequence goes on from OZ014460.1 coordinate 12,465,986, forward strand.
ACGACTGCCCAAGTCCATTCAGCAGTCGTTTTGTCTTGCCATTTTTTCGTGCTGATTGTGTATCTAGTATATACTAAATCAATGATTGTAATTTAAACTAATGAATAACTACCAATTAAGATATTGTAATTTAAATTGAAAATGTAAATTGATATATATTTCTATTATGTACCTACATCTAATTAATCTAAAAATTAATGTAACCTTTGACGTGTATTTTTATCGAAAAATATGAATAAATGAGTATGAGTATGAGTATGAGTACGCAGCGGCGAGTTTAAGTAGACCCATCAGAGCGAACAAAACACTTTTTTGCGCGTGTATTTTCAATTTGGCAGCATGGCTTCCGTCGATGAGATCGGCCGTATAAGGCTGCCTAGTTGAGAATGCACGCGCTAAAACGTGTTTTGTTCGCTCTGACGGGACTACTTAAACTCGCCAGTGCGACATTCACTCGTTCGACCGACAGCGTTTTTAAAAGAATCACACCCCAGGGCGCTCAGCTGCTAGGCCTCCCCCTAGGGTTGTCCCAAAGACTGGCCCTGCGCTGTCAGCCATCGTTTTCCGTAACCTTAGCCACACAGTCGGTCCACCTTGTTGTAGGTCTACCCAGGCTGCGTCTTTCCCCCGCACGCGGTCACCACTGCTGCTCTCCTAAGCCAATACGCACTATCTTAAATTCAATCACCAAAGCGGATTCAATTCTACAGTGTGTTACCGGCATGCGGGCATTTATTAAAACTGCCGATAATATGCTGCTTTAGCAATTGTTTGCAAGTATTATCAATTAAAAAATAATTAATATAACTTCACAATTATTTTTCTTAGATACTGTCCATTTTTAATGTAATGCATGTGCTGCGTGTTCATCGTTATCAGTATCGCTGTTGCTTGGTACAAGGCACGTCGTGGTACGGGGGCAAATCATAAATAATCAAAGTATCCGTCGACTGTCATTTGCACTTGTCAATTTGCTGTGCTTTACATTGCTGGCAATTAAAATTTTGTTAGAAAGTTAACAAAGCCTGAAAATGTGTTTATTAATTAAATTAATGTCATAGTTACGTTACAGATATACGTTATTTTAACCTACTTTAAAAAAAGCCCGGGTGCTGGTAACACACTGTATACCATTAAGAACAAGTTTGATATTACTTACAACAGAGAATTTATGTTAGTTACTGCGTTTTTTTTGAAACGGCACACTAGAGAAGTCTTCGACTCCATCGGCCTTCTGTTCTCCGAGCGATGTACAGTAAGGAAAATGAACAAATTTTTTCGCTTTTAAAACAATGTGAATAAGACAAAAGGTACGTACAGTTTGCGTTTCTGTACTACGGGTGCTCGAGGCACGGGGGAACTAATAAGATGCATGAATTTAGACATTCAGCTGGCTGCAGCTGCAAGTTGTAAATAACAAAATGCATCTTACACCTATTTACGCATGCATTAGAGATTTATATTCGGATATAACTAGAAGATTTACTATTATTAACGCAGGGAACAGTAGGATTTAGTTCCGAGTTAGATTGGGATTTAAATTGTTTGATTTAACCTGTCTCTACATTTGTTGGATAATTTTGATTATATACTAGCTGTGACTGTTTGTTACACTTTCACGATCAAACCACTGAACCAATTTCGATGAAATTTGATATAGCTTCAACGCCGAGGAAGTACAAAGAACACTTTTTATCCCGGAAATGTGGATAGTTCCCGAGGGAAGAGTGGTAAACGACTTCTATGCAGACTGAGTCGCGGGGAACAGCTAATACATATAACCATACATACATACAATCAAGCCTCTTTCCCGTAAGGGTAGGAGGCAAAGTCCACTTGGTAACGATCCAGATAAACTCATAAACTCACAGGTTTAGAGTACTCCTGACCAACTTTCTTAATACAACCGCTAGTACTTAAAACATATTAAGAAATAAATACTAATATACACGTCTTTAAGCACCGCTAGTTCCATAAACATGGTCACTATCTAAGTGTCAACAAACGCTGCAAAAGTTTGCAAGAAAAATACAACTGAACAAAATAAATTTGCAACCAACTTGCAAGACTACATGCCCAATTTGAACAAGGTAATTGCCTATCTTATACCTATGAAAGGCTGTCCCGAGTCAAACTTAATGCATAATGCAGTTATTGATTGCGTTAGTTCACGAAGGGGGCCATATTACAGAGTAATGGCGGTAGAACTCGATTTGGCATGCAAGCATGTTTACTCGGAATGCATTATCATGCAAATTTCCGCTAGTTTCATTACTCGTAGGATGTTTCCGTTTGGGCGAATTTCGGTCTTATTTCACAGAGTTTTAGATTATGATTAGATTTAACCTATTTAAACTTTAACGTTACAGTGGGGCTAGACAATTTGCCATCGTTTACGAACGCTAGCGTTAGGCGATCACTTTGGTGATCACCAGGGTAGGCTAGACAAGTTGTTGTTTCAGCGTGTCAGTTGTAAAGAGTGATATATCACGTGACTTACGTCATTCCCATACATTTTTCAATGACAACACATGTCGCCAGTGATCACCTAACGCTAGCGTTCGTGAACGATGGCAACTTGTCTAGCCCCACAGTTCACTTCCTGCGGAGCTCCAAACAAATGCCTCTCAAGAAAAAAAAACCTTGACATTTTCACAGTTGCAAGTAGAGAATTTCAATTGTTTAACATAAAGACACAAGTATATTTCACGCATAAAAACTTAGAAGAGATATTATTTTAATTACTTATTGTAAAACAACATACCGTTTTCAGTAAAAAGCAGCAGCTAACAGGAGTTAATCAACCTGAAAAGATAAAGACAGAATTAGTTATTTTAAATTGAAAATGTCACAAGTGCGAAAAGGGGCGATGTCTTTGAGTTAAGACCGTTCGTGACGGGTATGTCTAGCCAGCAACCTCTCTAAAGTACCTACTTATTAACCACGCAATTATTTGAAATTTCCGAGAATTTCGCATAGGAAACTTTCACATTTTGAAAAGTTTCTCAACTGTTTAGCTTTTCAAAACTCACTATATTGTTTGACGCAAATTATAAAACAGAACATGCATGCAGTTCTATTTGCAATATATTTTTCTCTAGGGTAATGGTACCAGTGTTTGACAACTTTTAGCTGACAGTCGTAAATTAATTGTTGCAAAACAAATGAATAACCCTTATCGTCTATAAAATAAGAATCAAGTGTGCATAATTGGTCCTAGTCCATTACTGGGTACTGATTCTCTCAACAACGACGGTCGGACGGACGAACCAGTGAATGTGCAAGCGGCGAGTTTAAGTAGACAGTCCCGTCAGTGCGAACAAAGTATATTTTTGCGCGTCCATTTTCAATTTAGCAGCGTAGTTTCTGCCGATGGATCGAACGTATAAGGCTGCTTAATTGAAAATGCACGCGCTAAACTGTGTTTTGTTCGCTCTGACGAGACTACCTAAACTCACCGCTGCGATTTTGCGATCGTCCGTTGTTTTTGAGAGGATAACACTCCTGGTTCCGTCACCCTTAGTGTTCTAAAACTATACACATGCGTAACCTTAAACTATTCAGCTTTTAACAGGTGTACAAACAAGACATACAATACTACAATGACATCATCAAAACAAATAGCCGATTGTCATCAATTCATTGATTCATTGATGGTTCGAGCTATTTAAGAAGTCATTCAGTCAGTCGGAATGCGAGACACGCAGGCAATAAAATTATAATTTAACGAGCATTACGATCTAATGTATGAAAAAATAGGTTAAACAACGCTTTAAAATCAATCTCAAGTCAATAAACGCTACTGTTTGAGCGTTTTTTAGAGTTCCGTCGTCAAACTAGGAATGCTTATAATTTCGCCATGTCTACTACTGAAGTACTATAAAACTGTTGTTTGGCAAACCGCATTTAAATTACTTCGACAAAGTAGTAAAATTAAATAATACAGCAAAAATAAAATGATTTTTTGTACATTATAACATCGGTTAAGGTATCATTGGATAACTCTTAAAAAATTATAAAGTAGGGTGACGGTATGGTACCAATGTTGGATACTTTTAGCCAAAAGCTTCAATAACGGACACTCTTAATTCAAAGATTTTAAGGTTATAAAATGATTGTCCCAAAATAAATACATGTCCATTTAATTATTGGTCCTTGTTCATTACTGGTTCCATTACCCTATATTCTTACACGTTTTTAAATTTAGGGCATTGTTAAGGAAATATTGAACAAAAAAAGTGTAAATTTTCGCTAAAGTTGTGTCTATTTATCAAGGACACCCCTTACTATCTACTTTTATTGTACCAAAATGGTGCCCAACAATTTTTATGCATTACATTTTCTGCTGTGAGCCATTAATATTATAAATGAGCGGTCTCAGGCGGACCGACCTTTTTATTTGCGCTCGAACACTATGGTATTACTTTTTTAATACTTAAAGAATCATGGAAATGTGCTTATATCAAGCAAAACGGGTTTATATCAAGTGGCATAATCATTCTTTCCGAATGTATTGTTTGGTCGAAAATCATTTGGTCGAAAATGGTTTTGACAGTCGAAAAAAATTTCATTATTGCTTTAGAATTAACGTACCTAAGTTAAGAATATTTACACAAAAGATTTTGATAAAATGTTGAGAATAAAAATTCGACCCAATAATAGTTCGACACAACAATTTTATGCGATCGAAAGTGATACTACTAAAATGCTTAAGTCTGTAACTAAACAGTTTTCAAAAGCGGGGTATGATAGAATTTATAAACCTATTCACATTATTAATTACTAAGCACTAACTTAATGACATTTTTATACTGCTGCGACAAACATATCGTCGTATTACTGCAAATACCGCTTATCTACAAAAAAGTAATTTTGAGAAAAGTCAATTTTAAAGTTTCAGTGTTGGTTTTAATATGAAATTGTTGAATATTGCGTACTATGTGTATCACATATTAATGTTTATATTCCGTTGTTTAAGGTTCAATAGTGCAAATATTGAAGTTACTTTAAAATTTCGTTATATACATGATAATAATGATAGAGATGTGAAATTTGGGAAACTTAATCGGTTTTACCTGTAGAAATACATTGTTGTATATTTCCACAAATAAAAGGTTTATGGCTGTGTTTCCACTTGATTTAGCTCTAGATTAAATATTTACAACTTACAAGTCACAAAACAATAAATAATTACGATAGCTTTATTTATTTTTTTGGGAAAAACCACTGTTCGTTTAGAACATAAGCGGTTTTACCTGAATGAAATTTTTGATATGTTTTTTTTTAGTTTCTTATGTTATTTTGACATTACTAACAACTGTAATTATTTAAGTAAAACAGTTTTGTATAAGGACATAAATGGTATAATTATTGATTAGTTTGTACCTAAATAAGCAGTTGCTAAAAAATTTTGGAAAACAAGCCTTCTGGCTGGTCACTTTATTACGTTTAATTGGTTAAAAATTGACACAAAGTTATTACAAATGGTAAATTAAAAAGAAATAAAATAAAATGGTGGTATAATAGAACTTTGTTTCTCTGGACGGTAAGAAGGATCATCATCAGAAATGTCTCCACCGAACAGCGACTCTGAGTCTGTCTGAGATTTGCCTTGATGGCATAGTAAGCTGCGATAGCTCTTGAGCAGAGTTGGACTCAGGTATACTACTCGTACGAGTATCATCAAGAAAAACATCGCTAATGATTTGTTCCATTTGCCCAGCAATGCTTTTTTGAGACTCGTCTAGATCTGATGTCTCGCATTCATCAACTTCTAGCCCTCCGTAACCTGAAAAAGTTCAACAATTTATCCGAAAAGGTTTAAAAGACAAATATACGGACGACGACAGTTAGGCGCATTTTATAATTAAATTAGGTATACAGGGTAAGTAATCCAAAAGGGTCGTAGTTATGGGGAATTGGGAAACGAGTTATAAGACTTAGGGCAATCTTCAAGAGCTAATTTACCTAAAGTTCGCGAGAGGGCGACCTAATAGATCTATTCAAAATAACAACAATGTGACAAAAAAAATACCGGGGCCACAATCAAAACATTACGAGTACCTAGTACCCTATCTGAAATCCGATATTCAATAAAAATATAATATTATTATTTTACTCACTTTATATTCCTCCCTCTCGCAAACTTTAGGTAAATTAGCTCTCTATTATCCATTCTGTTAATCATGCTGTAAATATATACGTTTAAAATTATAAAAGGTAGCAACTTGTGTGTTTAAATGACAGTACCTACTTATATTTAAGAAATTTTGTCAAAACCATGTAGTTAAGTAGGTATACTAAGTACTTACTACGTGGACACTAGCTTTCGCCGTGTAGGTAACTTAAATCTACCACTCAACAGTGCATGTCTATAAATCTAAGTCGTATTTTGACGCAGCTCTGTCAACACGATACCTATCAACTTGGAGCCCACTGGTCAAGGTGAGATTTTATTTAAGGCGAACCGAGATGTAAAAAATGAACGACAAAGTTAACAAAACTTTAACAACACTGTAGATAAAAATGTAATAGTTAGGTAGGTATGACGGGTTGACAATAGGGTTGCCAGACATACTATAATATATAGTATTATACTTTATTTTGCCTCTGTATACTTTATTATATACGAAACACATAAAGTATGCTAAAATACTATATTTTAAACTGAAATTCAAAGATCACAAGTTGACGTTAAAATTCGGGTTTACGTAACCATTTCCGAACGTACTCATAAAAAAGTGAGGAAAATATTAAAAATAGCTTATTTTTTCAATGTATACTTTATTTTTAAAGCCTTCAAACCGCCAAATACTATATATCTCCGAAAAAAATCTGCCAACCCTTGACAACAACACCGCGCCGCGCGCGCGCCGGCGGTCGACCTTGACTTTGTACCTACCTACTTACATTAAACCTTCATTATAATACTATCATAATTCGTTTTAAATCATCAGCTAGTAAGTACTTAGATACTTAATGTGACTAATGATGAATACGAGTAACTTCGAACCACTTTTCATTTACGAATTAAAAACTAACCTAACTTCCATTTAAAAAGAGAATAATTTATACTTACTATCTGCACTTGTGTCCTTCACGGCCATTCTAACGAGTCTTCTACTCCTGGCACTCATTTTTATGTGATAATGATCACAAATATAAGCAATAAGTCACTAAATACGCAAGAACAGCAAAAAATTACCCTCAAACTTCGGCGCATGAGTCGCGACTGAGCGGGGTAGCTTCTGCGCGAAGCTGGTACGCGCACTTAGTTGATTCTACCTGCACGGCATTGCATTAATGTTGGTACAAATCTACAGCCAAAACCAATTAAATCACTATATTTTTTTATGGCTGTATGGTATTGTAAATTCGTGAATAAGAAGTGCCTCGGGCAAAAAATTATAAAAGTGTTTAGGATGTTTAACCTGCCGTTAAATACCTGGTCTTAGTATAAACGCTTTCATTCAAATATCAAATAAGTACGTGTATAACTTATTTTTAGAACATAAAATGCTTAGTTATCATAAAATGAGATTGCAAAAAGATACTAAATACTAATATAATTTTCTGCTTGGAGGTATAAACATAAGTTATTGTATTATTATACATATATCAGTTTCTTCCTGTTTATTCGCCTACTTTTTTGGCAATAAGTTACTTTAACCAGTTAAGTATCTTCGGAACGGAGATTCTTATCGAAAAATGGATTTTAACAGGTTGTAGAGCTTAAAGAGTACATTCCAATGGTTTAATAAAATCATTTTCGATAAAATGGCACTTAAGCGGTATTTGCAGTAATACGACGATATGCGATTGATTTTTTTCCTGATTTATAAGTTAGAATATTATTATTGCTTACTTTCCAATTATAACAGTGAGGTATATGTGTGTGATTAAAGCACCATGTAATATTTCTATCTATTTATTTTAAAGAGACTAACAGTTTACTCATACAAGCTTAAAGAATTCTTCAAACTGCAAATTACTGTGGGGCGTGGGGCGATCTTGGATGTACTCAGTCCGACGCCTTACGGCCAAATCCGCTAGATACTTCAGCAGGTGGCCTGACTATCGTCGTCACTCGGCGGCGGTTAAAATTGAGACTGAGTTGTTTAGGTCAATTACTAAATACATAAACCGAGTTCCAATTTCAAAAATATACTCATGACGAGTATTTAATTCGGAACAGACATTTTGAAATATAAAAATGCAAAATAAATTTCCGATTCACGCCCCATCAAAGTTTTCGGTATTTTCAAATGTGACCAACGAAAACAAGCATATAAATATACTGAAATATCGCGGGATCAATGACTACTGGGTATTTTTATCGCGACACATTTCGGTATCCGGTAGATAACGTTAAAATAACATAGGTACATTATAGCATCTCTACATAGTATAAAACAAAGTCGCCGTCCGCAATCTGTCCCTCTGTATGTACGCTTAAATCTTTTAAGCTACGCAACGGATTTGAATATAGTTTTCATCAATAGATAGATTGATTCAAGAGGAAAGTTTTAATGTATAATAAATTTTGGTATATATATGGGTGTTACAGAAAACTCACATAAACCGAAGCAAAGCGAAAGCCGGTCACTAGTATGACATAAATCGAAATTATTGGAAACTGAATAAGGCCATCTTTAACGTAACTTCTGTCTTGAATTTTCTTTTCTAGTGTGGTTTCGACCCTAAAAGTTTTTTGTCGAAACGAAAACTAACAATGGATTAAAACTGCTTCCTCTGACACCAAAATAAAAAACTAAAGTTTTTCAAAAATGGTTTAAAATAGCGTTATCATCAATTAACTTTTCTTACTAGGGTAAACTTTTTAGTGGTCAGCCAGATACCCATATACTTCCCACTCTTCGCACTCATATAAGATCGACTAATGGTCTCTGGCTGACCACTGGTGACTTTACCCTACCATTAATTCGTTATTTAAACAGTAAAACCTGTCACTTATACACTGTTAAACATCTTCGCCTAAGTGTGCAAAATGTGGTTACAGAATTATCAAAAAGTTTTTATAGTTGTTGGAAATTCTGTAGCTCTGCCTACCCCACTCTGGGAATAAAGGCGTGAGTTTATATATGTATGTATGTATGCATACATACATACATACCTTCACGCCTGTCTCCCAATAGGGTAGGCAGAGATTATGGAATGCCAGGTGCACCGATCTAAACACACAATTTTCGCTTCCTCTACATTCATCAATCTCTTTATTCACGTACGGCAGTTTCGGGTGCTTTTGATTTGGCCCTTAATCAGTACATCGCGAATCTGATCACTGTAGGTCCGTCTAGGACATCCCCTACGGACATCTCCGCTCATTTTCACTCGCCATATCTCTTTCGTAACTCTTTTTTCATCCATCCTTTCTAAATGACCAAACCACCTTAGCATACCCTTTTCGATTTTAGTCACTACATCTTCTTTCAATCCACATCGTTCTCGGATCTCGCTTTTTCTTACTCTATCTATCATTCTAACTCCACACATACTTTTTAGAGCTCTCATTTCAACTGCATTAATCCTACTTTCGTTCTTCTTCTGCCATACCCAAGATTCACTACCATACATCAATGTTGGCGTCAATACTCCCTGAACAATGGAAAGGCGAGCTTTGCTCGATATGACCTTGTTTGTCAAGATTGAGTGTAACGCCCCATTGATCATATTTCCCGCTTTTACTCTCCTTTCTTTCTTTATATAGTACCTATGTATGTTAAAGGGCCTGTTTCAAAATCGACAAGTAAATTTATCTGCCATTTAAAGTTATCTGTTTTCTATTTTCAAGTGTAAGAAAGAGAAAGATCTAAATTAATCTGTCAAAATATTTTATGCTTTACTTGTCGATTGTGAAACAGGCGGTTAATCTAATTTATTATTAAAAAAAAAAAAAAAAAAAAAAAAAAAACCCCTGGAACGCCTGGAAGAGCTACTGGTCCATGAAGGAGCTGATGAAGGGAGACCTTCCTATGTCGCTAAAGCGGAAACTCGTTAACATATGTATCCTGCCTGTCCTAACCTACGGTGCCCAAACCTGGTCACTCACCGAGAATCAGAAGCTCAAACTGAAGGTTTGCCAACGGGCTATGGAGCGAAGCATTTTAGGTTTTAAAAGAACGGATCGCGTTCGGAATACTACGCTTCGCTCCAGAACCGGGATAACTGATGTTGGTAAAAAAACTGCCAGAATAAAATGGGACTGGGCTGGCCACATCAGCCGCATGCACCCGGATAGGTGGGCTAACGTAGTCACCAAATGGGTGCCGCAAGACGGGTGGCGAAGACGAGGCAGGCCCAGGCGGAGATGGCGGGACGACCTGGACGCGTTTCTTGACAACTGGCCGGACGTTGCCACTGATAGGGATTTGTGGAAATTAAGGGGGGAGGCCTTTGCCCAGCAGTGGGACACTCAACAGGCTGACTAATTTATTATTTAAGAATTAAAAAATACAATCTCTCGCATAATTTTCTCTTGCCAAAGAAGAAGCAATATTATCTCAACTTAGTGAAAATCTTATCATAACTGACATGAGGGCGGAAACCAAAGAAATACTCGAAAATTTCCCTCCGCAACGTTAAGGAAAAGATAAGTTCGTCAAATCCATCTCTTTAAGAAGCCAAGTAATCACTTTTTCTACAAAAACAAATCCTATATTATTTCTTCCAGCGGAAGACAAAATAAATTATACGCTCAGCAAAGTACCTATTTGAGACTAACTTCACATACAAAATGACTACGAGAACTCACAGGCCGCAAAACTAAAGCGAAATGTTTTTTTATTGGTACAAGTTTACGGCGAAGAGCGGTTTAAAGTTAAACCCGCCATATTTACAAGCATGAAATAACCGTGGAGTAGCTAAACTATATTGGAAGGTAGCCCAGAGAGCAGTAGAGAGAAAGCTGGTAGGAGTGACACTTAGGGACAGTAAAACGAACAAATGGCTTCGAGAGCAAAGCAGAGTCGCAGATGTGGCTAAACGAGTAGCGCATCTGAAATAGAAGTGGCTGGCCGTGTTGCCCGGAACGAGACATTGTGGTGCAAGCGTCTCCTTGAGTGGAAGCCATGGGGGGAAAAGCGTCTTCTGAAGACCACAAATGCGCTGGAAGGACGACGTGAAAAAGGTGGCCGGCTCGAATTGGATGCAATTGGCTCGACGCCGCGACGAGTGGAAGTTGTTCAGGGAGGTCTACACCAAAATGGTAGAAAGTGGCTAAAGAAGAAGAAAAAGAAGCTAAACCTATTCTTTGTCATACATACAATACACATACATAAACTCACGCCTTTATTCCCAGAGTGGGGTAGGCAGAGCTACAGAATTTCCAACAACTCTATAAACTTATAATTCTGTAACCACATTTTGCACACTTAGGCGAAGATGTTTACCAGTGTATTAGTGACAGGTTGCAAGCCCTTCGCCTAACAGTACTACACGCCTTTATTACCTTAGTCGGCTTTTACGACATCCACGGGAAGACTTGGAGTGGCACTATTCTAATCCGGCAACAACATTATCTGACAAATTCAAATGTCACAATGACAGATAAGGAAAAAGCATTTTTTAACTAAAATTTGCTGCGATCACTAGTATACGGGAAAAGCATGGATAATTGAGTTTATCGATACATAAACAATCCTAGCTGTCATCTAATTTTGCCCTGTATATTCCTAGATCTGCTTATTTAATTACGCTTGGCAACCTCTATCGCCTCAGTTCCTCACTTCTCCATCGTCAAAGGACTCTTTATTTATAACTCTACATAGTGGTAAAATAGGGAAACTCTAGTGTTAGTTTGTTTCTAAAACTACAATTTATACAGACTTTGAAAGCCGTTTAGAGTTTGAGTCCGTTTCCAACATTTTACGTACAAAATCCTTCCATTTTGGTCAGTGGGGGATTCCTTTCACCGTCATTATTTGGCGACTAACGTAGCCTTTATTTTGCAGTGTTTATACGAACGAAACGTTTTGCGTCCAAAATTATGCTCCGTTAAGCTCGTATGACGAAATATAATACTAGAATACTAGGTCACTTTAATATCGTTAAATTATTAACTAGCTTCTGCCCTCGACTTGCTCGGGGAAATTTTGAATTTTTGGAATATACAGTAGCCTATCTGTTAATCCTGAGTATAATCTATCACCAACAGAATTTAAACCTATATCATTAAAAAGGAATTAGTTAAAACGTTATTTCTTAATATGGCAGCAAATACCTAGCCTACTTGAAAACAAGATTATGTTGATGATATATATAGTCCATAGAAACATTGGAAAATATAGTACTGTGACGGATAATTATAGAACTGGGTTTAGGGTATTTGATTAAAACACTATATCGTCAACATAACCTAAGCAACTTAACGGAAAATAGTTACACAGAGGTCGATTGTTGTGTAATGTATCTTAAAAATTGTGTATTCTGTACAACAAAACAACTCTCTGATTCTAAGAAAATTCTTTACTTTATTATTAATTTAGCTAAAGTTTATATGGACTATATTATCTTGTTTTCAAGTGCCCATATTTTTATTCTCCGGAAAGCTAGGAATTTGCGGCTATAGTAAGAAATTAGTTTTAACTAATTACATTTTAAATTTAAAGGATTCAATTCTGTTGATGCCACACCCAATTTCAATACAAAAGTGCCCATGATTCTTTCTTCAAATACCGTTCAGCCGTTTGCAGCGTGAAAGAGTAACAAACCAAGACACACACACATACTTTCGTATCACTACATAGTATAAAACAAAGTCGATTCCCGCTGTCTGTCTGTCTGTCTCTATGTATGCTTAGATCTTTAAAACTACGCAACGGATTTTGATGCGGTTTCTTTAATAGATAGAGTGATTCAAGAGGAAGGATTTTATGTATAATAAACTCTGTTTTATGTACAAGTGTTACAGAAAAGTTACATAAATCGAAGCGAAGCTAGTTTATAATATAAGTAGGAAGTAGGAGGCCAGTTCCGAGAGAAATACTGTTAAAGTAATGAATTTAATAAAAAAGTTCCAGTAAAGGTATTTTTTTTCTAAGTTCGATGAACAATCATAATCTAGATCCCCTGAGATTAGGCTAATGGATTTTAATACAGTCAGCAGCGGAAGTAGCTACGCAACCGAAGAGGTCAAAATGACCTGCACTCGACTCTATTGTCAAGAGAATACGTCGTGTCTAGATCATTTTGAACATGTTATTCTGCTTAGCTACTTTTGATGACCTTAGGTCCAAAATCATCTGACACTCTACAACAATAAGGTTGAGTTTCCTAAAAGTTACAAATGAGTTGACATCTCTAATGACATTGACAACTTCAAGCAAATTTTTCTTGAAATTCCTACTATTTATCCACTAGATATTCCTACTATCTTGGTTGAGCTGTATGAAAGTGCGACCAATATGACACGCACGAAAATGTACTTTTTACGCACTGGAAACAATTGCCGCCGACTAGAGACCCATTTGAAAGGTTAACTCATCAGGTTCACCCAAACGCTATAGATTATCTGATAAAGTCTTTCGCGCATTTCCAGTGAATTCAAGGTTAGGTTACAGCTGAACTACTGAAGTCGATAAATCCTGCCAAGTTCCAGGCAACAAAAGAGACAGTTATATGACTATAGTAGTCTTGTCCCTTTCCTATTAATCACGCCACCAAAAGTTGCCTTTGTGGCGTCTAGAATAACATCACATACATATACAATATACCTGCACATAAGTGCTAATGAATGTTTGTGCTACTAAGGGCTGATTTTTCAATCTCCAGATAACACAATCTGCCAGGTGAATTGTAGCTCTGTCCTTTTGTTTGTCATAAGAAAAATAAGGACAGAGCTACAATTTCCCTGACAGGCAGTGTTATTTGGAGGTTGAAAAATCAGCTCTAATAGTTGTTCTGTTGTATTTAGGTAAATTATAGTTTTTTTTTTCGATCCGTGTGGTTGCCGGGTTAGAATAGTGCCACTCCATGTCTTCTCTTCGATGTTGTAAGAGACGACCAAGGGAATAAAGGCTTGTAGTACTGCTAAACGATGGGCTTGCAACCTGTCACTTATCTACACTAATATTATAAAGAGGAAAGATTTGATTGTTTGATTGTTTGAATTGAATACGCTTCGAAACTACGATTTGAAAAACCCTTTCACCATTAGAATCCTACATTTATTTACTCCTTATGAACATAGAATATGTTTTATTTTTCTGCGCAATATTCTATAACATTCTAATTGTGATAAGTGTGGTTGCAGAATTATCAACAAGTTTTTGAAATTGTTGGAAAATATTTAGCTCGGCCTACCCCACTTTGGGATTACTTACAAAAGTGAAGGTATGTATTTTAAACAAATACATTTCAAAAACTAAATGATATCCCAAAAATAGCTAAAATTGTTTTAGACGACCATCAGACGTTTTTTCAGCTGCCATCTTACAAACTGCTAATGCGTTGCTTGACAGAAAACAGGCACGTGACATTTAAGGTCGGCTTGATTCGACTTTGACTTCCGTCACCATCTGTCTACCATCTGTAATAATACTAAAAATAGTTTAAGAGTATTTGGTATCTGTTGAGATTCTAGTTTGGTTATTTTTTTATGCATCACATACTTTTGCACTCTATTTGTTGAGACGAGATCACCATAAATTTCCGAATGATCCTTTTTTTTCGAATATTCATTAGTCCGAATTTGATTTTTCCGAGAACTATGTTACACTGGTGCTATTTAAGATTAAATAAATAATTTAAACGTCGTACGTAGGTTAGGATAGGTTTGATTTATAAGCCATATCAAAAAGTTACGTCTTTTAAGAAATTGCGTTCGGAATTATAAAAATTCGGAGTTTTGATCAATTCGGAATTATGACTATTCGAAAATAATATAACAAGTTTTTAAAGTTGTAGGTAAATCCGTAGCTCTGCCTACCCCAATATGGGATTACAGGCTTGAAAGTTTGTATGTACAATAATATCACTATCATTGAGATCATACAGAGATCAATTATACATACAAAATAAAAAAAGAAACATATCTTATACTATCTTATCTCTACATGTTTGTGTGTGTGTGTACAACTAAATCATAAACGGGTTTCTGAGATCTGTAAATTGAGTATTTTTAAAAGAAAGCTATTTCAAAGCACTAAAGCGCGTATTAATAAACTAATCTCAACTCTAATGCTCGTCTTGAGATGTGTCAATAATGACAGTCTTCTATGGTTCGACGTTTACTTTGACGTATCTTGTGACGCGCATCTCAGCCAAGATGAGTTTGTTAATACGGGCCTAAGACCTTTTAAAATATTCTAGTTACAAAATTCTACATAAAATTCAACTTTTAGAATACAAAGCAACATTGTAACTCTTACGGCTAAGCTTTATGCTAGTTACATTAAACATGCAAGAGCTAGGTTATACACTGATGCGTCGTCTTATCTTATGGCATCGGCGCAGTGTTCTATCAAGAATACTTTTACATAGTACATGCTAAGCGCACATTTTCAAGCAAGTCACGTGCTCCATTACACTGTCGGCCCATATTTTAGAGCTAACGGCCGTTAATGTTGAACTTAAGTGTTCGTATGGGAAGTAGATGTGTTCTATTAATAGGGTTTTAAGCGTTTGATCTTCATTAGTAACTATATATAGAACAAGATAAGTGTGACGACTCATTAAAAATAATATGTTATTATGTTGATTTTTGACTTATAATAAAGACTGCATGCATTTTTTGGATGATAAGTAAAATAATAATAAAATAAATATAAGGGGACAATCTCACACCAATTGAACTAGTCCCAAACTAAGCTCTAGGCTTGTACTATGGGTACTAGACAACGATATAAATACTTATATAGAGAAATATATACTTAAATACATAGAAAACATCCATGACTCAGGAACAAATATTCGCGCTCATCACACAAATATCTGCCCTTACCGGGATTCGAACCCAGGACCACTAGCTTCGTAGGCAGGGTCACTACCCACTAGGCCAGCGCGTCGTCAAGTAATTATTATGTTGTTCAATAGAAACGCTATTCATGTTTTTTAATTATTTTAAGATTTTTTACGTTAAACTTAAATGAAAATATTCTTCATTTGACTTTATAACTCGAAGTAAATAAAGCTAGTTATAACCCAAATGTCTCATACACTCATATAAATGGATTTCCGGGCTACTTTGGAACTATGTCATACTCATAGAAATATTTTCAATCTAACCGTAATAAACTATATAAGATCTGAGAGAAAAGAGCATATTTTAGTAAAACTTATTAATATTATAAATGCGAAAGTTTGTGTGTTTGTGTGTGGGTGTGTGTATAGTAGTTTAAAACTTTTTCACGCTGCAACGGCTGAACGGATTTTAATGAAATTTGGAATAGAGATAGCTTATTCCGGATTACCACATACTTTACATCCCGGAAAAATTAAAAGTTTCCCAGGGTTTTTTTATTAAGATAGTATTTAGGTAAGTACGTTGATTCGAATTATTTCCAAATAAAAATTAAATGATTATAGACATTAACTATGTCAAATCGCATAAGGCCCTATTAAGGCAATCTTGAATAATACCTTATTATTAAGAGGAGACGATTTAATTTACTTTGGCAAATGAATGTAAGATACTGTTTATTAGCTAAAGAGGCTAATACAGGATGTGTTACATACATACATTAAATCACGCCTGTTTCCCAGAGGGGTAGGCAGAGACCACTTTTTTCCACTTGCTACGATCTAAAAGCAAAATATGTTATTATTTAGGATGTGATATTTATACAAAAATGCACAATACCTTTAAGGTATTCTTTAGCTTATCTAATTTAAAAAGTGTCCGCTTCAATGGATGCCTCTTCATATATCATAAACCGTTTACATAAGAAATAAGCATTATAACATAGTCACCATATTTTACGAGTGGGGAAATCTACAAAGTAAAATGTATGTTTTCACCCGTGCGGCTACGAGTCGACTGGTTTAGGAGCTGACCACGGAAAAAGAGTCTCAATTTATAGAGTGACTTACGACTTGCCTCGCTCTGCGTCTGTATCAGCTCAATGGAACCCTGACCCGCCATAGAACTTTTATGATTCAAAATTCAAAATTCAAAAAATTCAAAATTCAAAATATTTATTCAGTAAATAGGCCACATGAGGGCTCTTTTACACGTCAGTAATATAAGGTGAGTCTAACAGCGCTTCGGACAAGACCATCATTGCGGAGAAGCGCCGCAAGAAACTCCAGCAGAAGGTCATTTTTTCAATCATATAAACATAGTACTTAAAACTAAGTTACATTAAGTAAAGTAAGTTACATTAGGTAATAAAGTAATAATAAATTCTTAAAACTACCAAAACTATTTTTTTTACAAATGTAAGGTCAGTAAACCATAAACTTTATAAAATAAAAACTATGAGTACAACACGACGAGGTCTCTACGTAAAAAGCCATATTAACTAGAATAATTTATTTAAAAACAAGTCCTTGCAAACGTGAACAGACCGGACCCCACAAACAGCACCCGTTCACGAGTATGACGCGTATCTCAGCCATTGCCTCTCTCAACCATGTGCTCGGGAAAGTGGCGACCCGATCGCCAAGTCGAAAGATGTGTCAAATAAGTGTGAATTACAAAAATATTGTACATAGTTAAGGGCTTAATTGAGGCAACGTTAACTTTCTTCAATTGTTTTTCCTTTGTGTAACGAAAGTTATGCATATGAAGGGTCATACACATTCGAAAAAACAAAAGTTGTCTCTCCTGTGGTCAATAGTTAGCTTGTGTGCATATAAGTAATGTTTTTATTTGATAGGACTAAAGTAGACGTGACGCCGTTCATGCGGACGTGGGTTCAGCCAGAAAATTAGGCCTTAAACACGTTAACTTCGGGTATGTCCACAGGAAAGACGCGAACCTAAATCTGTTTATGACCCAAGATTATATGACTAATCTTCGTTACACAAAGGAAAAAGTTAAGGATTGTTAAGGGTTTTTTAATTGAGCCCTTAACTATGTACAATATATTTGCAATTCACCCATAAGTAGTTTTATAATGGCACTGTGACACCGTTCTATAGTGAGTATCTTATACTCTAATAAGAAAGCCATTGTGTACTAATATTGTTAGTATTTAGGGCTCCGTAACCAAAGGGTGTCAACGGAACCCTATTAACAAGCTTGCGTTGTCCATCTGTCTGTTTGTCATTGGACTGTCATTCATGAACCGTAAAGGTAGACACACGTTTTTACAGAGTAAATATTATCTTGGCCGCTTTAACCAC
Organism: Acleris laterana; assembly: GCA_963966035.1. NCBI lineage: Eukaryota > Metazoa > Arthropoda > Insecta > Lepidoptera > Tortricidae > Acleris > Acleris laterana. The sequence continues at coordinate 12,484,289 of OZ014460.1, forward strand.
AAATAATAAAAACAAAATTAACTTAAAATCGAAGACGACCTAATACAAAAAAGTGCGAGTCCGGATTGCACTTAGCCCATTTTATTGATAGGCTTTTTAATTAGCTCGTATAGTTCTTTTGTTTTGTATCCCACTCGATTAATTTTGTATATAAATGATGATTAGGGTGATTACCCTTACCAATAAATATTACGGCAGGCTCACGAAACAATAAAATAATGATTGTCGAGTTTTATGACGTGGTATCAAGCTACCAAATTAAGAATGCACGCGTTGAAATGTCTTAAGTACGCTCTGAGGGGATAACTTAAACTGCGTCGATTTAAAAAGTAGGCTGATGGAACCACTAATGAACAAGGACCAGTAATGGACAATTGTTTCTTATGGTACAGAAGATAAGAGTTATTCAATCATTTAGAGATAATCAATTTATGACCTAATGTACTTTGAATTAAGAGTTAAGTGTCGAACATTGCTGCCGTCACCTTGATACCCTTAAGATAATGTGTGGAGTGTGATTCTCTCAAAAACGCGGTCGGACGAACGAACGAGTGAATGCCGCAGCGGCGAATTTAGGTAGTCGCGTCAGAGCGAACAAAACACATTTTAGCGCATGCATTCTCAATTAAGCAGCCTTATAAGTTCGCTCTCATCGACAGAAGCCATGCTACCAATTTTTTTTTCTTTATTTATTAAATAACTTAAATCTATCATTACAGGCGTTACCCAATGCGATAGACATGTGAGCAATAAGAATAAGAATCAACACTAGGCGTAGTCAGCGATTAAAAATGTCGAGCACCCCCTTGTCACTGTGATTTGATATTGTATGGTTAGGTTAGTTAAGATAATTGAAAATGCACGCGCTAAAAAGTGTTTTGTTCGCTCTGACGGGACTATTTAAACTCGCCGCTCATTCACTCGTTCGTTCGTCCCGTTTTTGAGAGAACCACACCCCAGATTAGTTTCATTCCTCTATAAATTGCCACTCTTTTTCTGCGGACAGCTCTCTGTCTACACTTCTGAGCTAGCTGCCGGGAAGAAACGGGGTCAGTGGACATGTTTCTAGGTAGTTGTGTATCGCTTGGGCTACCATGAAACACCTAAGGCCTATGGGATTTTGTGATTAAATAAGTTTGAGTCAAAAGTGTCATTTATTGGACAAGCTTTTATTGCTTACTGTACTTTTGCGCATTCGTCATCTACTTGTCAAAACGATTCTAACAGACTCCGATGGGTTTATAATGTGTAATTTAGGAGTTCTTATGGCCACCCTGAGTCTCCATGATCAGATCAGCTCGATGGTACTATATTGTATTGTCATCAGAACTAAAAGGCGTATGTAATTTTTCAGCTTCATCGAAAAACGGGAAGTGCGTCAAATTTAACTTGCAAGATTTGACCCTTACATACATACATTGCAAGTTAAATAAAAGCTGTCAAAAATGTTTAGTACAACGTACATTCTCTTGAGTAGTAAGATTATTGCTGGAGCGTCATCTAACTTGATCATTTCATTTAGAAAAGTATTACAAACTGTTTCCTGAGACCCTTCTTTGAAAACCAAAGTTCGAAGTTACGTTAGCTTCATCTCTTTCTCTAATTAAAAAATTTGAACATTACAAGTCCGAAAATGTATTTCCTCTAATTTTTATCAGAATGACCATTTATAATAATTATTTCACATAATTATTTTTAGTCCGAATTGTTTTTTATAGAAACGGTTTTTATTTCGAACAAAATTTTCGAGTTCAAGAAGTTTGAAGGAAAAATTGAATAGCTAATATGGATCCCATTTATTCACAACAACAACACCAAAAAAAAAATATAGAGGCAAAGAGACGACATTTAAACGTTAGGGTTGTAAAGTGAGTTGTCCATGGTAACCCTACTTGGATGAAGAGCCTCGGGGAACGGTTTGTGGAGCGCGCTACTAAGAATTTTCTCGCATGTAAATACTCATCTTTAAGATGTTCAAGGCTTTGCAAACAAAAATATTCTGTAAGTATTCAAAAAGATGAGAAAACTGCTTCAGTTTTTTGTTTTGGACATTTCTTCAATTTATTCTAGCTGTTTTAAAGGGTAAATACACCGCAGTATGAAGTAACCATATCTGCCAAGTTCTAGTTATAGAAAGGTTATACAAGGGCCTCTATAATATTACGCTGCGTTTACCCCTATTGCAATCATAATGGTTTATGACTCGGTCAACCAAACAAGAATAATTATAATGTTAACGATACGATTACAATACGCAATGTAGATAGGGCCGAGTAAACTTTAAGTCATACATACGTACACATTATATACCAGTTACTTCGTAACAGATACGCCACTCGCCGCCACCTACCGTTATAATTACCTACCGGCCGGTGTGTCCCCAGGGACACAAATATCAGTTGAGTGTCAAAATTTGCACGCAGAGTACGCACGTCTATCTGTAATGTCAAATTGCCTTACCAATCACTGATGACGGATACACAAAAAAATATGTACTTCACGTGCTTGTGAATACACACATTTTGGTGCGTAGCACAGGGGTAAAATTTGTGGTGGCAGAAGTAAAGAAGGACGTAAGTAATAAAAACGCCAAGAAGTACAGTCCTGAAAGTACTGAAGTCTGTTGTATGGAGTGACGAGACCCTGCCATACGCCAAAAGGCATTCTCTACCAGTTAACTTATAACCTGTTATTATTCGGTAATCGCCGAATTGTACAACTATTTAACAATTTAAATCATAGTGTATGTTAAGTTACTGCGTTTTAGTCGAATAAATTGCGTTTTTCTCGAAACAGCATTTTTGCACTTATTGCGTTTTAGGATCTGCACGGCAGGATATTTGATTTCTCTAGACTGCAATCCTAAGACGTTCCTATGCGTTGCCAACCCTGAGGACTAAGATGGAATGCCCTAGTCCTAGTAATTTCACCGATTATCTTAACCCCACACCGGAACACAACAAGACAAACAGTGCTGCTTGGCAGTGGTCAATAAGTTTAGGCGTTTGACTCCCAAACAAAAAAAAATAGTAGCAGTAAATGGATTGTGTACTAAAAATAAGCAGGGTTATCAAAATTAAAAAAACACGTAATATTAACTAGATACTAATTTAATTATTTCAACTAATTGAAAGCGATTGTACAGCGATCTAATTTCCCTGCTTGTTTGAGATCCCTTTAATATTCATAGTTCTAATTTCTAAGTTTCTTCAATGTAATTGGAATTAAGGTATCGGCTTTGTGTGATAATCTGATAATGTCGTTTTCTTTGACTGCTTTTGAAGACCCTGTACAAGGGTTCTTGATTGGCTAGTACGCAATATTTTAGCTACGATTTTTAGTAGTTTTGGTTTTGAATAAACGATTTCGTGCCCATAGGTCAATATTTTTAACCTTCGTGACTTTTGGTCGAGGTTTCTTTAAAAAACCAACATTGTGCGCAAAAATATCTAATACGCTCTTGTAGTAATCAAGACGTATCAGATATTTTTGCGGCCAACATTCGATAGTAATATTATTTTTCGTGACTTGGTAAAACTGCCTACAAAAACACAAAAAAACAGATATTAAATACAGCCGATGGTGAGAGAAAAAAACAGATATTCAATATAACAGATGATGAGAGAGAAAAGACATATAATATTCAATACAGCAAATGATGAGACAAAAAAACAGATATTCATAACAGTCTTGTGATTGCGAATGTCTATGGGTCACAGTTTCCACTTACCATCAGGTGGCCTGTGTGCTCGTTTGTCTTCACTATGCCATAAAAAAAAAAAAAAAAAAAAGATATTCAATACAGCAGATGATGAGAGAAAAAAACAGATATTCAATACAGCAGATTATGAGAGAAAAAATCAGATATTTAATACAGCAGATGATGAGAGAAAAAAACAGATATTTAATACAGCAGATGATGAGAGAAAAAATCAGATATTTAATACAGCAGATGATGAGAGAAAAAAACAGATATTAAATACAGCAGATGAAAGAAAAAATTAGGTTCTCTGCCTTTTCGCCGAATTATGTTTCGTCAAATGTTTCATTTCGTCAAATGTATCATTTGGTAAAACGCTTTTATATCCAAAACTGTAAGTATTTCAGGATTTTTATAAAACTAACCTAACCTAACCTATAGGGTTCTACATGATGGTTCTGAAATAAATCCTGAAATACTTACAGTTTTGGAATAAAAAGCATTTGCCCAAATGAAGCATTTGACCAAATGAATCATTTGACGAAACGTTATTTGGCGAAAAGGCAGTACACCAAAAAATTATGAAGAATTTAATACAAAGTCACGGACAAGTAATAAAGTCAAAATTAAAATGAAATTGCATCTCAATTAAAGCTCGTTTCACAACTTAATATTAAATAAATCGAGTTCTATTCGGATTTCCTGCTTATGGCTGTTAAGCTGCCGCTGCCCCGCTAAACCCAATAGTTGCATCTCCTACCATTTCAAGTGTAGTATTTGCAACCTAATTACTAATGGGAAAGAATCTAATCTGCTTTAGGTGTAATATTTGAGATAGCATCTTTTGGCTTAGTTGAGCTGGAGTGCAAAATTATGTACCTAATTATTATTATTATTATCAATCATTTATGCATGAAAGACATATTTATATTTTCATATGATAGTATACTGCCAAACTGCATAACAGTTTGTTGGCAGTGCATATTATAGTGCATTTTATTATAGTGAACATGCCAATTGTATTTTTTCATTATTTTTCATCACACTTGCACGTAAACAGTATTTAAACATGTTAACTTAGCCGTAATGCCCCATATAAAACCCTCGAGCTTTCTTTTTGTCATGAAACCCTAGTTCGGTAAGTGCTTTTTTTTAATTTATAACATAGCACACAGCTCATGGAAGTTCAAGCAAGGACAAGGAAGGAAGGAATTGAAAACTTGTCTTAAAATGTTATCTAAACAGGAAATTCATGACACTCGCTACATGTTACTTAAATACTCAACTAATGTTTAATCGATATTAATCGATTTTGTATCAAAACGTCGAAATTATTATATATTTTTTACACTTCGTCGTGGCTATAATACCTACGTAAGTATTTGCCCTTAACGTTTCTGAACGAAACATTTGTATAATCTGTGGGTGTAGCCCGTCATCCGCTTAAAAATAATAATCACCTATGTCGTAATAATAGCTGTGCTGACTTGTGTATTAAAGCTATAATTTTATTCATAATTATTTACTCGCAAATGTGATGAAAAACATTGTATGTTTCACGGGCGGTACGGGAATTACGAACCTCGACTCAGAAAGCCACTCTACTAGAGCCTCGATCGTAATTCCTTACTAACCGCCCTTAATACACAATGTACTATTAACTAATTGGGATATTAAATTTTCTAACATTATAGTGAAATTATTTGTTAAAATCCCTTCTAGTGATGTAAAAAATCTTGCGATTCATTTAAAAATAGAAATAACTTAAATGTATTCGTATTATATTATATTAAAACTAATTGACGCCGGTGACTTTGGACATGTCTGTAGAATTGGTTTTCCGGTATTTCTCCTCTTTCTTTGTTTAATTGTTATACATAGCGTCAGTTATACAGCAATATCGCGTAACTAACATAATTCAATAAGTTGCAAAATGTACCCTACTGACTTACTTGCTAAGGTATATTTTGCACCTCACTTAATTTGTTTGTAGCGCCGTTTTGCAGTATCACCGACGATTGACGACGTGTGCTAAAAGTGACGGGGCACGCTCTAGGGATTTGATATCGATAAATAAAATAAAAATAAATAAATATCAGGGGATAATGTCACACTAGTTGACCTAGTCCCAAACTAAGCTCTAGCTTGTACCTACTATGGGTACTAGACAACGATATAAATACTTATATAGATAAATATATACTTAAATATATAGAAAACGCGCTCGTTACAAAAATACAGGACCGCTAGCTTCGTAGGCAGGGTCACTACCAACCAGGCCAATGCGTCGTCAAAATAAGATGTCGATTATGAAAACCCCCACTACTAAAACGAGTCTCGATATGAGACATGATATTGAGCCTCTTTAAAGATAATAAAAGTATATGGATGTCACTTTAAACAAAACACGGCAATTTACTGTCACTTCCATTCATATGCTAGTCAACAATGTTTTAGGAAATATTCCTCTATGAGTCCATAATAATTTTAAGTGGATATTTTTATACGGCAATCTTTTTTTCTGACAAACAGCATTTAAAAAAAAATGTAAATGGATTAAAATTATGTTTATTAATGTTGAATAACACCTTGATCTTGACAGTAGTAACATCGATGTAATTTTTTGTCGCAGAAATATTTTGGTACATCGCTATAGTATTCAAGCCCTGAGTTAGCACACGTTTGATTATAAAAGCAACCTAACCTAACCTGCAGAACTCAAGAAAAAAAAAAAACTTTTTTTTAATTTTTAACTAAATGAAACAGTAGTTGAGAAATAAAACTTTGGCCTTGTTCAGGGCGAACCAAATTCAATATACAAAAGCGATCAGCCTTACATCTACTTAGTTTAAGTGGACTTCCCATCGTATTCTATTGAGTGGTTTACATCTCAAGTATACATCGTTTCGTCTGAAAGGGAAATACAGATTGCGATAAATTAAATAAAGTCTAGATACGGTACTCGTTCGTAATTGGCCCGTATCTCGAAACGTAAGAGGTTAAAGTACAGATACGAAGAGTTTAACCTCATTAATTTGTCAAGAAAAATCTAATGATCAGGAATGAATCGTAGAAATGGTGAAATGTTTCGAATGTGCTTTTAACTCTGCTACATTTTATACTAAAATTGTTTGAATTTTGTACGTGATAAGACGTTTTATTTCATTTATAAGGCTCTTTATTTAAGCCCCAAAAATAAAGCATGAGAAAATTAAGCGAAATAAAAGTTTTAATCCATTAAATAATGGCGCCTTACGTTTTAGTTTTACTTACATTGACGTCATCATGTAACGTCAGTTTGAGTGGTGGGGTGCGACTTCATGAATCGATAATCTATATCGCTATTCTTAAAGATAAAACAAAAATAGATAACACAATATCGATCAATATTTTATACACACAAGACGTTGAAATGAGAACCATTTTTGACAATCGATTCGAGCTTTACACAATCATTTACAATAATTTATATATACCTACTCTAAATCTTAGCTATTAGTCCGATACTTTAAGTATGCATTAGCTTAGATCTTAGAGCTTATTTGGAGTAAATTAGGTCAAACACTTGTCACGAAAAATCCTTAATCTCAAATTTTATGTCAGAAGTTTTTTAGTGTTATTTCACAGTATTAGAATCAATACAAATCAGTGAAGTTTTCTCCATACTAAGTGAAAAACTTACACGGAAATACCTAGTATGGAAAAACACCTAGTAATGGTTCTAATAATATAAAATATAACTAAAAACATGACGTTATTTGCTCCTAATGAGCTCTAGTTTGCCTCCTTAAAGTATCTAGGTTGACTTAACCTGTAACCCTGTATAAATCGCATCTATATGTTTTCTATATCTTCACGTACTTGATATTAAATTGGCGTATGCATCGTTTGACATGCACGGCTGATTGTGCACTGCATTCTGCATTGTCCATTGCACAGTGCACTGCACACATGCTTGAGTCCTTCGATTCGAGTCGGCAAATAATTGATTGTTTGACATCTTGATAATCAATATTGAGCGAAGCGAGAGATTACGAATATTTTAAATACTGATATAAATGTTATATCATGTTATAAAGCTGAAGAGTTTGTTTGTTTGCTTGAACGCGCTTATCTCAGGAACTACTGATCCGATTTGAAAAAATATTTCAGTGTTAATTCAATTCAATTTAATCGTTTATTGGTAAAATATAAATTTTTACATGTCAATTCTTATTCATAAATTCATAATATAATATTAGGTACTTATTATATTTTATTACTATCGTGCACGTTGTACATAGGTAGATACACATTGTTATCATTTTTTTTTTACATAATTATTATTATTTTTGAGGGTCTGCGAACCAGTTACTATACGGAATGTGTATCACTCGAAAAAGGCATCAATGGAGTACCAGGCGTCAGATGCCAGTTTGGCTTTGAGTTTATTAGTGAACGCTGAGTCGCTACAGGCGTTTTTTAATTCTATGGGCAACCCGTTGTATATCCTGGGCCCCACTGTATGCAGGCATTTTTTTGATTTGGCGAGTCGCGTCTGAGGGGGCGCAGCTCGCCGTGCCTCCTCGTAGTTGTACCACGGGCGGTACCGTGAGTTGGAAACTGTTTCAGGTTACGCCTTACATTTTTGGCCACCTCCAGGATGTATAGGGACGGTAAGGTGAGTACATGCCTGTTTCCTTAAATAGTTGTTGGGCAGGGTGGTCCCAGGGGGCCCCGGTTATACAGCGGACTGCTCGCTTTTGTAGTCTAAAGGGTCTCAGTCTGTCGGCGGCGTCGCCCCATAGGTCAACACCGTATGACAATATGGAGTGAAAATAACCATAGTAGGCTTTTTTTATGTTGCTAAGGTTAAGACTGGGGCGAAGTCTACCCAGTGCAAAACAAGCGGAGGATAATCGACCGCATAGGAGATCTATATGCGGACTCCATGTTAATCCAGAGTCCATGATGATGCCTAGGTATCTAACTTGATCAACCTGAGGGACGGGCCGGCCGTTACAGGTGATTTGTAAGTTGTGTGCCTTCCTGCCACGTAAACAGAAATGCACGATATTTGTTTTGTTAGATAGCCCATTTATGAAGAAAGGATATAGGTTACATATCATACTCACACAACCCGAAGCAAAGCGAGGGCAGGGCGCTAGTACATAAATATAAGCAAAAATCTCACAGATATGAGATATGACGCAGGCTTGAACTCAGGGCTGTACAATGTGAATTAGACAATGATAGACATACCGACCTACTTATATAATATAAAGAAGTAATACCTATACAACTGGACATACCACTTGCACCGTGTCACCATCACACAATATGTTTTAATACATACATACATGTACATACACATACATAAACTCACGCCTTTATTCCCAGAGTGGGGTAGGCAGAGCTACAGAATTACCAACAACTTTAAAAACTTGTCGATAATTCTGTAACCACATTTTGCACACTTAGGCTAAGATGTTTACCAGTGTATTAGTGACAGGTTGCAAGCTCATCGCCTAACAGTACTATACGCCTTTATTCCCTTAGCCGTCTCTTACGACATCCACGGGAAGACATGGAGTGGCACTATTCTAACCTGGCAACCACACGGGTATTTTTTAATATATTTTTGACTTAAGTAGTCATAGTCATACTATGTTTATTTGTTCAACACAGGGTGCATAATATATACAGGTCTAATCAAAGAAAATTGTTTTTTATTGTACAGTCAATTTGATACCCATCTTAGGTCCAAAGTCAATCTGACATTCTACAACGATAAGGTTGAGTTTCCTAAAAATTACAAATGACTTGACATCTCTAATGACATTGCCGACTTCAAGCGTATTTTTCTTGAAATGGGTCCCAAATTGACGCTCGTGACCGTATCTACACAATTACACATTTTCAGTCTTTAAAATCACTCGTTTTACTCATTCATTTGATGTCAATTATTCATGATATTATTACAATTTTGTTCGACAACTTACCATGTTAAACTATTATGTACAGTCGGCAAAAAAAACCTACGGTTGGAGTTCATTTGCACGTCATGATACAACAAGTTCGATTTTCCCTTGTAACATTATAAAAATGACAAGTGTCAACCTTAGCAATAATTAGATATCGCAGAAACTGTAAGTTTTTGACTGTACATACACACACGTCCCTGCTACATACGCAGTTGGGTGAAATTCAATTAAAGGTAACCACAGCATACGAATGTTAAATCAAAACCCGTTATAATCGAATTTGACGTACAAATGTAAACCCGAGTCACAGTATAAACAGTAGTTCATCTTCAAACAAGCGGCTTGTACGTAAATTCAACAGGACGGAACAAGCAGGTTAAGCCTAGGTCGGGCCGTCACTGCGTTTGGTTGCGTGCGTATTACCTATAGTGCATCGACGCAACCCTAGCTCCAAAGCTGCAATAGGTAACAGAAACCCGTAAAGGGGCAGAGACGAACTACTATTCTAATTATACTATACCCCAGTAGTCATGGCAACCACTCGCTACTGCTATAATTGATCTCAGACCACATCAAATCAGCCAGGTCATGCAGTGTTGCCAACATTGATTACATTAAAAACAGACCATAACAGTACGTCAACTTGAATTGGAAAATGAATAACATGCACAGCATAGTGTTTCACATTCGAAGGAAAAAAATAAATGTCTTATTTTGTACACTTCTATTGGTAATAAATAAAAATATCTACTTTTAAGGTGAATGGACAGTTTTTAGAGGTTGCATAAATTTACCACTTAGGAGGAGCAGATTTTCAATGTTTACTATTTTCCCAAAAACAACAAATTATAATAATCAACAAAAAATTACCACGCATTATTTCACTAATACTTGTATCATTCGTTCATTATATTAGGTAAACATTATATCAAAAAACTATTATACTTATTTAAACATAATTCCAACAAAGCCAACAAAACACATTTTAGCGCGTGCATTCACAATAAGGCAGCCTTATACGAGTACGTTCAATCTTATCGACAAAAGCCATGCAGCCAAATTAAAAATGCACGCGCTAAATTGTGTTTTGTTTGCTCTGACGGGACTACTTACTTAAACTCACCGCTGCGATTTAACTCGTTCGTCCGACCGTCCGTTGATTTTGAAGGAATAACACCCCTGACGTAAACTTACTAAATTGAGGTACAGTCACGAGATTAAATTTGGTATCCACCTTAGGTCCAAAGTCAATTTGACATTCTACAACAATAAGGTTTAGTTTCCTAAAACTTTACAAATTACTTGACATCTTGACGACCCGCTGGTTTAGTGGGTAGTGACCCTGCCTACGAAGCTAGCGGTCCTGGGTTCGAATCCCGGTAAGGGCAGATATTTGTGTGATGAGCGCGAATATTTGTTCCTGAGTCATGGATGTTTTCTAATGTAATTAAGTATATATTTCTCTATATAAGTATTTATGTCGTTGTCTAGTACCCATAGTACAAGCCTAGAGCTTAGTTTGGGACTAGGTCAATTGGTGTGAGATTGTGTCCTCTTATATTTATTTTATTTTTATTTTATCTCTAATGACATTGACGACTTCAAGCATATTTTTCTTGAAATGGGTCCCAAATTAACGCTCGTGACCGTACCTCTAGTCCTCAATTGGTACCAACGTTATGGAATTGTGCTTACTGTTTCAATTATGTTTACTGCGAGTATTATTAATGGCACCAATTAGACAGAGGAGGGCTAGGAAACGCAAGTGTAATCTGTTCTTTCATTAACACGTATGTAGGTTGTAATTGCTTCTGAGTCAGTGTTTTAGAGATATTTTACTCTGTCTTCGAATCATACTGGAGACCTACTAAAAACGGTATACTCGTAAGTCTCCTTAACTCGTATTAAATAAAATAACCGTCCAAGTGCGAATTGAACTCGCGTAGAGAGGGTTCCGTACCGTGGTAAGTTTTTTTTTGGATCGAATTTAAAGAATTCAAAAAACCGGTTATAACCGGTTTTAATCGGTTATTTTCATACAAAGACGACCAATAACCGGTAAAATTACATTCCCTAATATAATTATTTTAGGCTTTCCCGAAATCTACAAGCAATGAAAAAATTTGGCTCTTTTCGGAGATCAGGGGGTGGTCAATTTTCGTCTTTTTTCATGAATAAATTCAAAACTATTTATTTAACAATAATAACAAAAATATATTTGAGATCCTCATCACAAGCCCTTTTCATTTGATATTTAACACAGTTCGTTTTGCAAAACTATGACATATAGACAAACGGAGAGACAGACAACGAACTTACCATAAGGGTTCCTTTTTTACCATTTTGGTACGGAACCCCTTCAGGATTACAATGCTACAAACACGCACACGTCATACACAAATAAGATACAGAACGATTAAATTGGACATCCATCCTTTCCAAATGACCGAACCATCGAAGCATGCCCTTTTCAATCTAATTGAATCTTTTATGTTAGTAAATTCTAAGATTGTATGTACTCTATGTGAAAACACGAACCTTTACGATCAAAACCCAGATATCCCGAGTGTCAAAGTGGAAATAATCGTACTGTACCCACGTTTAACTTATAACCCCCCTCACCTTCTGCGTTGGGGGTTAGCATACTGTTTTTTACTGTATTTTTTCCTACTCGGTTAAACGATATTTCTTTTGATATGTTATCGTACTGTTTTTTACTCGTCCGTTATTATTGTCGCGTAAATAAAAGCCAGAAGCAGTATGGTTTTACCAAGTGGAATAGAAAACGAAACCAAATTAAACTTGCACGTGAGAGGGAAAGTGAATTGTAACTGTGGGTTTATGTTTGATGTGTTAATGAGACTCAAGTTCTAATTAAAACCACATTAAATTCATAATGAATCGATTAAGTACACGTACAGTCAGGCTTATTAAGATTATTGTGAAGCTAAAAAGGGTTTGGGTAAAAGTGTTGTCATTTGTAAAAGTCATACATTTTCAAGGTGAGCGGCCATCAGTAAAAAGTGGTAAATTATGATAGTAAACCTTAAACCAAAGTCAAAAATCAAAATCAAAGTCAAAATATGTTGTAGATATTTTGAAAAAGTGTGTCTGTACGTTTTCCTTTCCAAGAAAATATTTCTAAAAAATTAAACAAATTTAGAAAACTAAAAACAGAAATGCACAGACCTAGTACTTTGTAGAATTTTATGAAAACCGTGGTTTTCATACATTTAATTTTGCGAATTATTTACTAACGTCAAATGCAAACCAAACAAAATTCTGTCAGGAATATTGAAGACTTCTAAGCTATATTATACATATCCTAATTACTTAAAAATAGTTAGCTTCACTAAAACTCTGCGTAAGTAATTTAAGCACTTGAACTCGCAGCACATGACAAGAGTTGAGTTCACACTTTTATTTTTAAATCTTTGTAACATAGTGTAAAATGAAATTTAGAAGTTATAATTGAAATGAATAAATTCCGTACAATATAAAACACGTAAAAAAAACTCCAATTTCATAGGTAAGCACCCAATAATAACTACAACATATTCAAAAATCGTGAAAAAATTGGGGGGGGGTTGAGAAACTTTATTACCCGGAGCAAAATTTTTATGGATTTTTATTGACAAATACGCGATTTTAGCGGAGCTTCGTCATGTTCTAAAGAAGGGCTACGCTTCAATCAGTATAAAAATATATATGGGTAAGGACCAAAAAGTTGGCCACGCTAACTCAATCAATAAATTTTTCTATGAAACTTTTCCGTTGTGAAACGATAATTAGCAGTGATCGGAATAGGTAGTGCAATTTCGGGTGAATAACCTCAAACATTATAAATAATATGGATAAGACCCGGGATTCCGGGATTCGTATTTTTTATAAATAATAAGATAATTATTAAAAAAGGTTTCTTGTTTGCAAGAATGTCAAAATTAAAGTGTCTACATAATCTCGTCAATACCAACTTTGTACAAGCAGTATAATCATTGTCAAAATTATAAATAAATAACTTTTTTGAGCTTACTGTGGGGCTAGGTCAATTTGTGTAATGTCCCCTGATATTTATTTTAAACCAAACACAAACTTTAAAACTTTTCAAAGTGAAAATCCGGGATTGCAAGTTAAGAGAGTAACATATCCGGCCGCAGAGTTCCACCACCGAACTACTCGTCGCAATGCCAGGTTCCATCAACATCACCTTGATGAAGGGCGTTCTTCCACCGTGCGTTTCACTAGGCACTTTTTGCCTCGTACAGTGAAACTGTGGAATGAGCTCCCTTCGGTGGTATTTCCCAACAGTTATGATATGGGTGCCTTCAAGAAAAGAGCTTACATCTCCCTTATTGGCCGGCAACGCACCGACAACTCTTCTTGAGCTGATGGTGTTTATGGGCGGTGGTGTTTACTTCCCATCAGGTAACCTACATGCTCGTTTGGCTCCCACTGATATAAAAAAAAAAAAAAAAAAAAACCATAAGAAGCTTATGCACCGAAATCCCGTGAAATTGCACTACCTATTCCGATCACTGATGATTAGCCATACAAATTGTAGGGATGCTTTTCGTCGCACAACGGAACTTTTTTCGACTTCGTTGTTTGTATTATTAACTGCGCGCTTAACTGTGGTCCACCTTTTTGGTCCTCACCCATATCATAATTTCATTGGTTTAATGAAATTATGAAAACGAAAGTAACCACCACACATTTTGCACACTTAGGCTAAGGTGTTTACCAGTGTATTAGTGACAGGTTGCAAGCCCATCGCCTAACAGTACTATACGCCTTTATTCCCTTAGCCGCCTCTTACGACATCCACGGGAAGATATGGAGTGGCACTATTCTAACCCGGCAACCACACGGGTAACATCTTAGCCTAAGTGTGCAAAATTTGGTTACAGAATTATCAACAAGTTTTTAGAGTTGTTGGTAATTATGTAGCTCTGCCTACCCCACTCTGGGAATAAAGGCGTGAGTTTATGTATGTATGTATGTATGAAAACGAAAGTCGGCGAAGTCACAATATTTTTACCCAAAAGCCGACTTCGATTGGACTAACCTTTTCGCACCGTGACTGTACATCGACTACCTATATGTAGATGTGACATCGTCATTACGTGTTTCCGTTGAGACAAGTGGTACAGATCGGATATCGAAAATGAATTTGGTCTGTTCACTTCTAGTAATATTTTTTGGTAAGTCAATCCATACTAATATAATAAATTTGAAAGTATCTGTCCGTTTTAAGGGTTCCTTACCAAAATGGTAAAACAAAAACCCTTATAGTGAGACTCCGTTGTCTGTCTGTATTTCACAGCAAGTTTTTTCAGCAACTAATGCCATTAACTTGAAATTTGGCATAATTGTACAAATTACTTTCCCTGCACCTATTTTTAGTATAAAAATATACAATTAATTTTATAAATAATTCAATAGGTGTGTAAAATATGAAAGAACGCAATCTGCACATTTCAAACCAATTTTAATTTTTTATTATATAAAGCCAAAAATTTACAAAAAATGTCCGCCCCCCTCACTTATCTCCGAAGTTTATCAATCAAAAAAAACTGAGATAATTACTCATATTTTATTGGAAAAATAAATGAAGTGTTCATTATTTACAGTTTTTGAAAAATAACAAAATTTAAAAAATCTGTATTAAAATTAAGCCAGCCAAAATGGAGTGATGAATGATGTAGCCTTATGGCATAAATAATAAAGTTCATGACAAAATTAGTGTTGTCTTTTACGGTTACCAAGCATATCATATTAAATACGGAACCCTTAGTGCGCAAGTCCGATTCACACTTCACCAGTTTTTTAACAACGAGAGACGCTTCAGACGCTGGTTATATAATAACTAATAACTTTTTCAGTTAAACGGATATTCGGCGATGTAGTAATCAGTACGGACTCAGGTCTACCATTTCGCCAAAATATTACGGAGCCAGATTTACCACATCGCCAAGTATATACGACGCCAGAAATACTATTGCAACGAAACTATACGAAGCCACCTTTACCATTTCAACAAAGCTATACGGAGCCAAGTATACAATTCCGCCGAAACTATATGGGGCCAAATATACCATTTCAACGAAATTATACGGGGCCAAATATACAATTCCGCGAAAACAATATGGGGCCAAATATACCATTCCGTCAAAACAATATGGGGCCAAATATACCATTCCGTCAAAACGATATGGGGCCAAATATACCATTTCAACGAAACTCTACGGGGCCACAAATACCATTTCAACTAAACTATACAGGGCCACAACGAAACGATATGCAGCCACCTGTCTTACGCGACGGCAGACATCATAGAAGAACAAAATATCCTCCAAGGATGCGAACTGCAGTTACGGTATATACATTTTTTAAGGGTCTATATTTGCATCCCTAAATTTTTCTTGTCCTAGTGTATCGTTTGTCCTTATGTTCGTTTATCCTTAAGCCATTCCTGGGGAGTTATTTCAGGGATCGGAAATTCGGATCGATATTTACCTAATCTTTGGCGGCGGCGTTGTTGTTCAGTTGTATGGAGGCGGACTCAATATTCATTTATTAATAAAATTCCCGGGATTTCGGAATAAATAAATTACGCCATCATAAATCCATATAATAATATTAAGTATTTACCTACATTCACTGTTTGAAGTTATTTCTTTAAATAAAGATTTATCTAACCTAACTTGACGAAGTCTGAGGAACAAATTGACGGAACGTTTTATCCTAAATGTAAAATAATTAAAATAAACGTTTTGTAGAATCCCAGAATCCCGGAAATTATATTATTAAAATAATAATTTCAAGAAGCCGACGCCATATTCGCTTAACTTTTCCGGGATTTAGCCAACTTTAGGTAAATATCGATCCGAATTTCCGAGCCCTGGTTATTATGACATAACTATGCAGTTCATTTCACGGTGAGTGTAAGCAGAGCTATGGTAGTTATATAGCTCTGTCCTTTTCTCTCAGTGTAAACCGAATTGCATAACTATGTCATAATAACCCCCCTGACTGAATTAGACATTATCTAGTAATGCTACCATACAACCCTAACCTGTTTTTTTCTAAATCGTTGGAAAAAATGCAGGATAGCTTTACCGTGGGTGACCAGTCCTCGGTCTACCAGACCGCGGGGGATATTTTGGAGACTCCTGAGTAAGAAATGCAAATAACCGGTTATAAGCAGTTTTAACCGGTTATTACCATACATTAATGAATAATAACCGGTTAAATTGCATTCTCTACTCCTGAGCTAAGCTATCCTGCCTTATAAGGTACACCACTATATCCCAGACCACTGTATTCTGCCCTTCTAAATAGAAAGGACAAATGTGCAATTCGATAGTCAAAGCAAATTGAACCCTCTCTCTTAAAAATAAGGTCACTAATACATTCACATAAGTCCTTTTTTTATCAGGGCAGTATTGTACTGTTTTGTATTTTTCAGTTCAAAACCTTGAGTTTGTACAAACATGTAACCGACCCAATTTGGGAATTCGAAGAAATAGATTACAACTTCGTTTTTAGCCGACTGTACCGTCAACAACACGACTGCGTCGGTAACAACATAAACTGCGTTTTGAACAGGTACCTAAAGTAACCATTAAGTCGTCATTACTTTGAAAAAAAACCTCGTATCTCATATTCGTGACGTATATAATATTAAACTCAAACGAGAAGAGAATTAAGTTCAACCTCATACATATCTCGAAAAAACAGATACGAGTTTTTTTAAAGTTGTAATGAAATGTTTCACCCTTTTTTAGTTGAAACTCATTTCGAAACCCGTTATCTAACGCTCAGGGGTGTTATTCTCTCAAAAAACGGACGGTTGGACGAACGAGCGAAGTCGCAACAGCGAGTGTAAGTAAGATTTATCTAACCTAACTGAGCCCATCAGAGCGAACAGGGTAGTGATTCTGTAAACAACGCCGGTCGTGCGGACTGTCGAGTGATACCAAGCGGCGAGATTAAGTAGTCCCGTCAGTGCGAACAAAACACATTGTAGCGCGTGCATTTTCAATTAAGCAGCCTTATACGTTCGACCTATCGTGCTGCTAAATTGAAAATGCACGCACTACAATGTGTTTTATTCGCACTGACGGGACTACTTAATCTCGCCGCTTGGTATCACTCGACAGTTCACACGACCGGCGTTGTTTACAGAATCACTACCCAGAACATATTTTAACGCGTGCATTTTCAATGTGGAAATGTGTTTTGTTCGCTCTGACGGGACTAATTTAACTCGCCGCTGCGATTTCGCTCGTTCGTCCGACCGTCCGTTGTTTTTGGGAGAATAACACTCCAGTTTGGGAGCAAGTGATAGGGCGATTCACTCACTCAAAAACGTATCAAAAGATTTCATTCATTTTTAACAGAGCTTCGCCTTTTTTTTTTTAAATAATGATGAAATAAAATAAGTTGGTTTATGTATGATTATGTTTCATAATACTCATAATAAATTATCAATATTTTTCCAAATCGTGTGAAGTCAAACTTGGTCGCCTGCTTTTTGCTTTTTGGTTGATTTTATAAATTAAAATAATTTCTCTACCTCTACACAGATGTTACTGGCCAAAACTGTAGTTTTTATAATACTCTAAGTAGTTTTTGTTTACAATACTGAGAGCCTAGACAGGATGCACTACATTAGCTAGCGTTTCTCTTCGTTTAGTTTTTAAACCAATCGCGTCCCTGGTAGATGACGTGATACGAAAAGTGCCTGGGGGCTTCCATAAATTTTAAATTTCAACATAAATATAAAGTACAGCAATAAAATATCTCCAATCATTCACATTACTTTAAAACAGCAAAAAAATTGTTCATTTTTAGGCAGCCCCGTCTGTTAGCATACTACAGAGCTTCAAATTCTACGCGATAAAAACCATTATTATCTTTGACCAATTATTGTATTTTTTTTAACCTTCCACCACAACAGGTGGCACATCAGGTGGCCTGTATGCTCGTTTGCCTTCTCTATGCCATAAAAAAAAAAAAAAAAACACGAAATACTATAATTTTCACGCCAATTTTTTATGTATTTTTACAGGATGTTTATAAGACCAATTTGTGTTGCAAATTATTATATGAAGTATCATAGAAATCAAGGCATGACGCCTAAGAGGATGCTGAGCTTGTGTGAGATGGACTTTCGAAATTGTCAATACAGACAAAGTTATGACAGACATGGCGGGCAGTGGTATAGAGGGGTTTACGGGACCGGTTATCATGACGGTAAAACCTTTTTTTTTCCACTCGCATACTAAACTGCCAATAGCAGGGATTGAAAACCGGTTTATTTTCCGTAGCGGTTAAAGCCACACTATTAGAGCCTAACCCATAATAAAGGTTACGCTTACAGGGAGCGAAATGCATTTACCGGTTAGAGAGCGCTCCTTCCGTGTGAGCCGAGACAAGGGTGAATGACGGAAGCGCTCTCTAACCGGTTATAACCGGTAAATGCATTTCGCTCCCTGTGAGCGTAACCAATTCGTTGGAACGTAACCCAAATAATTAACCGGTTTAACCTAAATAAATACCGGTTTATTTGTAACCGGTTACAATCCCTGGCCAATAGTGATACCACTAACGGAGTCAAAATACCACCTGTAGCGTAACCGAAGCGTGAAAACAGTTCTAAAATGAATGTTGCCATGGTAATAACAGTTTAACATTGCATTCACGGCTGTCGAGAGCATACCCAATTACAATTACACCGTAATGATGCTTGTGATACCAGGTCGATGTCGGCTGGCAAGTTTGTTGTGCCGAGGGTCTTTAATTACTACGGCGATAGGTGTCTCCAGAAACGCCTACCCTATATACTCAACAGCCTGCCCTCTGACATCAGGCAGGAAGCCATTAAAGCAAAGATTGGTAGAAATAAAAATAAAATAAATAAATATCAGGGGACAATGTCACACCAATTGATCTAGTCCCAAATTAAGCTCAAGGCTTGTATTATGGGTACTAGACAACGATATAAATACTTATATAGAGAAATATATACTTAAAAATATATAGAAAACATCCATGACTCAGGAACAAATATTCGCGCTCATCACACTAATATCTGACCTTACCGGGATTTGAACCCAGGACCGCTAGCTTCGTAGGCAGGGTCACTACCAACTAGGCCAGCGCGTCGTCAAAAAAAAAAAAAAAAAGAAAGCGAGAGTCGTGAGAAAGCTGTATAGTTACCTTATTAAAAACATAAAGTAATTTAGGATACTTTATTGTGCTTAGATTCATTATAGATTTATATTCTTAATAATAAGAGAGTAGAGACTGCTCGATCCCACAGTCAAACTGAGCAAACGGTTTTGTGGGACACATGTTCCTATTATATGATGTAAATTCATCTTTTTTTTTTCATAGTAAATAAATAATTGCTGCAGTAGCTAAAGACTCAAAACTGCTAAAACAACCCGTCAATGGATAGCTAAAAGCATGTGAGTGATCGACCAAGGAAACTGATTTACTCGTATTACCCCATGCTTAGGATAAACTGAAAAAGAAATGAGCTTTCAGCGAACTAAGACATTTTATTAATTAATTAATTCATTTATTTATTTATTTAGGTTAACAAACAGTAACACAATCTTGGCTTATGATTAAGTAGTATACAGTGCTTCATGATATGTTATTGTGCCACCAACACCATTAACCACAGATTACTAAAGAAAACATAAGTTCTTAGGTGTGTTTGTGTTATGTGTGTGTGTGTGTGGTTTTTTTAGGGTTCCGTAGTCAAACTAGGAACCCTTATAGTTTCGCCATGTCCGTCCGTCCGTCCGTCCGTCCATCCGTCCGTCCGTCCGTCCGTCCGTCCGTCCGTCCGTCCCCAGTCTAGCTCAGAGACTCATAGTACTAGAAAGCTGTAATTTGGCATGAATGTACATATTAGTCACGCCAACAAAGTGGTAAAATAAAATTTTGAAAAATATATTTTTTTAATGCACCTCCCCTACACGTAACGTGGGGATGTCTTTTTTTTTTCTTGCCTACCCCATAGTGTGGGGTGTCGTTGGATAGGTCTTTCAAAATATTGCGGGTTTATGAAAACAATTTTTCGATTAAGGGATCCGTTTATGAAATATTAAGCTTTAAAGCGCTATTTTTTGTTAGAGTCAAGTGTCCCCCCCCCCCCCTACAGCCAAAACTACAAGTACTAAAAATCTGAAAAAAATCTTCAACGAAAGCGCATATAACGAATTTTAAAGGAAAACTATCACGGCTAAGTAGACATGATTAGTTCCTGAGATACAGGCGATTAACGGGTTTATACCTACTAAAAATCATCTAAGACAGCGCCAAATAACTTTAAATAGAAAATTGTTTCATACATGTTGATTTTTGAGATAGTTTTTTGTGTTTGTCGTTACGGCTTCGGAACCCTACACTGAGCATGGTCCGACATGCTCTTGCCCGGTTTTAGATGAGTTTCGGCGATAACAGGGGATTCCAGTATCTATGTTTTTTACTTGTATTATCTTTTCACCTTCACAACTGAATGAATTGTGTAATCATCAATACTGCTTTTTTTTCAGATGACTTGGAAATTACTGGAGAGCAGGAAGAAACCACCTGCTGGGCGTATTGGTGGAATAAGCCGAACTTACAGTAGTTCTAGAATCCACGGAGTCGCTATATTCTGATTGTTATCCACATACCACCTTGATTTTAAAAGCTTTTATTTGACTTGCAATGTATGTATATGGGTCAAATCTTTCAACTTAAATTTGACCCACTTTCCGGTTTCTGATGAAGCTGAAGATTTGCATACGCCTTAAGTTCTGATGACAATACAATAATATAGTACCATCAAGCTGGTGTGCTGATGGAGACTCAGGGTGGCCATAGAAACTCCTAAATTACACATGATAAACTCGTCGTGTTAGGGCTTGTTAGAATTGTCCTGACAAGTTGATGACGACTGTGTAAAAAAAAAAAAAGTTGACAATAAAAGCTTGTCCCAAAAATTAAATTTTTGACAGAAACTTATTGATCTTAAGGCGACTTGTAGGCCTAGTTGTTAGTGACTCTGCCTACGAAGCAAGCATTCAGATCCCTGCAATGGCAGGTATTTGTGTGATGAGCGCGAATATAATTTCTGAGTAATGGATGTTTTCTATGTATTTTAGTGTGTATTTCTCTATATTAGTATTTACATCGTATAGTTTGGGACTAGGTCATTTGGTGTGACATTATCCCCTGATACTTTTTTATTTAATTAACGGGATTATAAGCGGCTTATGCTTATTATGCTTCGATGGTTCGGTCATTTGGAAAGGATAGATGAAGGAAGATTGACGAAAGAGACATACAGATCGATAGATCGTGGACGGGTCAGAAGGGGCCGTCCTAGGCGTAGTTTTTCGAGGCAAATCGGAGGAATACTGGAAAAGGGCCGAATCTTAAGTACCCGAAACCGACGTGCGTGCATGACTCGATGTATGAATGTGGAAGAAGCGAAAAAAATTTGTTTGTATGTATGTTATAATCGGGGTGAGTAGGGATTAAAGAGTGAGTAGGGACACAAGCTAAAATAAGTCATAATCTGTTACAAATAAGAACAAGTATTCAACGGACAATCACGGTACATCTATTGGAAATAATTTCTGTCTTATTATTAGTAACTTATGCTTAATTTTATGTTGTGTCCCTTCTTACCCCTTAATCCCTACTCACCCCATTTTACGGTATTCTTTCTCTCTTTTTCTTCAACCTGTCACCACCCAATGCTGTGTAGGTCTTTTTCAATGCAGGCCATCTCGTTAGATCATGAACTTTCCTCATCTAATCTCTCCCCTCTATCTTAACAAGATCGTCATTCCTCTCTTATATAAAAACCAGAGAATAGTCGCTTAGACTATTTATGCGGTGACCTAACTAAAACTCGGAACCAGTGATCGGAAATTCGGTAAGATATTCACCTAAAGTTGGCCAAATCCCGGAAAAAGATAAGCGAATACGGCGTCGGCTTCTTAAAAATATTCTACATGTAAGATAAAACGTTCCATTAATTTTCTCCTCAAACTCCGTTAGGTTAAGTTAGGTTATAATATAAGAGTTACCGGTTTCTCTCCCCCTAAATCAATTCCGATGTCCACCACTTTTGAATATGTCTAAGTTATTATAAAGAACTAGGTACGTACGTTTCTCGTCTTTTTAAATTACTTCATTCAAGGGGAGTGGCCTTTGCCCAGCAGTGGGACAATCAAACAGGCTAGAAAAAAAAACACGAGTGGATAGAGTTCATCGACTTACAGTACTGCCCTCTTAAATAAAAAGAACGCATATGCAATTTGATAGTCAGAGTAAATTTAACCCTCCGTCTTAAGAAATAAGGTCATTAATACACACGCGGGTCTATGGGACATACGCCCTTATTTCTAAGGATGGCAGAGTATGTTCCCATCACTAGTTAAGCTCTGTCACGCGCATTATTTACAGAATGTCCCACATACTTCGTGAATAACTCATAACGGTATATTGAGTTTAGTTTTTATATTTATAGAACTTGATGGAATTTTCTCATTTGCGAACACCCTGTGAATGTTTTTTGTGTAGTTGAATAAAATGACTAAGAAGAAAATGATGTTTTCATGATGAAATTAAACTCACTTCTGAACATAAAATCGACCCATAAATGTGTTAGTCAAACAAAATACTTCAGAACTGTAATTAACATGCATAATAATATATTAAACCACGACTGTTTCCCAGAGGGGTAGGCAGAGAGTTCTTTCCACCTGTTACGATCCTCACCAATCTCTTTCGCTTCTCCCACTTTCATACATCGAGTCATGCACGCACGTCGGTTTCGCGTACTTAAGATTCGGCCGTTTTCCAGTATTTCTCCGATTTGATTCGAAAAAGTACGCCTAGGGCGGCCCTTTCCGTCCATTACACTCACTTTTGATCTGTATATCTCTTTCGTCAATCTTCCTTCATCCTTTCCAAATGACCGAACCATTAAAAGCATGCCCTTTTCAATCTTAGTCACTAATAATTATGTAGTTAGTCACTATTAGTCACTAATACTGTGTAAAATATTTTAATTTGAGACCTTATCACTACTAAGGTTGTCTGGAAGAGATCGCTTATCAGTGATAAGACCGCCTGTTGTTTACCTGTGTTTTTAATTGTACTGATTCTCTGTAATGTTTTTGTTTGGTGTGCAATAAAGTGTTTTGAATTGTATTGTATTGTATTGTAATTATTAATTATTAATTATTTAACTTAATGGTCACCAAAGGTACATGTTATAACAACTATCTATAAAAGAACATAAAAAAGAAGCAGAAAATAAAACACCACAATAGAAATGAGAATAAAACGTTAGAAATGAAATGCAAACTGAAATAGACGACTTTGCACACGATTGCGGCCAGCTATTTTCAAAGGAAATGGATGGTGAAGTAAAAAGCGGTTTTGCGTATAGCTGTGAAAAGAATGCATTTATTGTCGAGTGGTTTTTTAATCATTTTGCCTTGGATTTCGAGTGGTATTTTTTTATTTCGGATTATGAAATTCTTTGACACCTTTTTTTAGTTTATTTCTGTTCCGTGTGGTATAGAATATGTTTAAATGAATTAATCAAGTTTGGTTTAAATGGTTTGGTCGTAATGGAGAGAATGAGTGAAGTGAGATTAACAGAACAGATATACGAGGCAAGAGTAAATGGAAATGGTGGAAGGGGAAGGCTAGGACGAACGTTCCACGATCAGATCGGGGAATTACCTAATAAGAAAGGGCCAGATTAGGAGTGGTCGAGGAAATTGATTCCTAGACTACTTTGGACTTATGAGTATGGAAGAAGCGAGGGAAGTTTGTTTGTGGTCCCAGCCCACCCCCATCCCATGTTTGTGTTTCATCTAGTAAGGAAAAACGAGCTTTGTGTGATTACAAAAAGTTGACCTAAAAAAAAGCTGGCAACTAGCTTTAAAAACATTCTAAGTTCATAATGATTCTATCCACGTATGAAATCACTGAAAAAATATTGAAATAATACATCAACATGCTGAGTTTTCGTATCATGGACATAAGGAAAAATTACAAAAATTCCGAGTAAAATTATCACTATCTCCGAAAGTACTAATAATCGCTGAACATACATGGAGGGTGTTTTTGGTAGCCGTTTTATACGTTCTGTTATTTTGCTGGTTTATTGGATTATGATATTGACTCAGTGGCTGTCAAAATAGGAAAGAGTGCATAGCCTGTGACTATGGTCACAGACATAATCTGAATATTGCACTATCATGCGCATATATGATAGTGCAATATTCAGATTCTACTACAGATTCTACTACACAGTCAACCACAAAGAGTGAATCCTTTTTGGACCATAATTACAATGCAATAAGGTGAAAATATGGATAAATCTCCTTGTAGTCCCACAACTAACAGTATATAGTCCCTTTACTGTCTCAACTTCGTGATAGGAAAAACAATCATGCTTCCTAAAGAATAAAGAATACTTTCCTATCTAGCTAACTCGATATAACAGGTAAAGAAAGTAAAAGGACGATATACCTTTGGTTTAACACCGGTCAAACATTGTTGTTTGAACAAGAGATAGGTATTTTGCTGAAGCAATATAAACCATATCGAAAAGCCTTTGTTGACTTTGCTTCGAATCGTTTACGGGGATACTTACAATCAGCTTTAGAAAGTGTATATTATGTTTGTAAACTCTATATTGCACAAATAAAAGTCAAGTAAATTCGTACCTACATAAACTTAAGATTAGCATGCACAATGGCGAAGTTATCCCTTTGAGAGATCTCTTCCAGTTAATCTGTCGAGTCGTTTTAATTTATATTGTTACTACTTTAGAAAAAACTCGTATTTGATTTTTCGAGATATATGAGTTTAAACTTAATTATCTTCACGTTTAATTTTAAATTCATACGACACAAAACATTTGATACGAGGTTTTTTCAAAGCAATGACGAATGTAGAACAATGCACCGGCGACGACACAACGCACACGCAACGCTCGTGTGATATCCCACTATTACATACATACATACATTAAATCACGCCTGTTTCCCAGAGGGGTAGGCAGAGACCACTTTTTTACACTTGCTACGATCTTGACAAATTTCTTTCGCTTCTTCCACATTCATACGAGTCATGCACGCACGTCGGTCTCGGGTATTTAAGATTCGGCCCTTTTCCAGTAACATAACATAACATCAGATAGCAAAATAATGTTCATTATAGATTTATCATAATATACAAATTTTACAAATCGCCACTCACGTAAAAAAAAATGTTACATAAATATCAGTGGACAATGTTACACAAATTCACCTAGCCCGAAACTAAGCTCTAGGCGTGCTATTAAGGAATGCAATTTAACCGGTTATAACCGGATAAAAACTGTGATAACCGGTTTTATACTTTACTTTAATACATAGAAAACATCCACGATTCACTAGCAAATACTAGCGCAAAGAAATAAATAAAAATATTTCTAATGTTCGCAAAAATACACTTTATCTATATTTATTTAATCCACTGTCGGCTTAATACAAAGGCCAACAAATAAGCTCCTCAATGGCTTCATTCTTCCATGTAATATGTTCACTGGACTTAATTAATCCTAATAGAAATCCTACGGGATCAACCGACGCTGTCTCGGCCAATCAAAGCTGCCGAATTTTCCCACGGAATCTTTTCTAAGATCCCACGGTATATTGTGGATACGAAATTGCATTTATTTATTGATTTATTTATTATTTGCAAGTGGAAAGAAGTGGTCTCTGCCTACCCCTCTGGGAAACAGGCGTGATTTAATATAAATGTATGTCTCAAAATAATGAATGACCCTTTATCTTCTATAACATTAGAGTCAAGTGTCCATCATAGATCCTTGTTGGTTACTGGTTCCATTACCATACGCGGCCCTAATATCACCAGAACAATTCTGCCGTCGTCCTAAGCAAAAACGCAGTAACTAAGATAAACCTCCTGTAGTAATATCAACCTTAGTATTAACGACATAGAATTGAATCTGATTTGGTGTTTGAATTTAAGATACTGCTCATTGGGCAGTTCGTTACTTGGCTTATCTTTCTGTATTTCCCGCACTTGTTCCAATCCTCTGCATATTTCAGTACCATGTCACAATAACACCACATTTGAACTACCTTAAACGATAGCTATAGCATTCACAACGACAAGGTACTATACTGTGCAGATAAGTATTTCCCGTGCTAGTACAATGGAGTGTACGGCAATTGCATTGTTCGGTAACAACTGGTCTCAATGACTTCGGCCCTGACGAGGAGACTGCGTGGTTCGTATATGTAATACCTAGATGTATGTTACTTTGACCGATGTGAACGATTGTATCAACGAAGGGACAACACTAAAGTTAATTTTTAAAACAGTTAAATTAACCAAACAGGTTTTTTCTTGATTTTTTTACATTGTCAGTGCCTTGGCGATGGGCTTGCAACCTGTCACTAATATACACATAATAAACATCTTAGCCTGTTTGTGCAAAATGTGGTTACAGAATTAACAACTGGCTGTTAAAGTTGTTGGTAATTCTGTAGCTCTGCCTACCCCACTCTGGGATGAAGGCGTGACGGTATGTATGTATGTATGTCAGTGCCACGTTCGTTTTGAAGTAGTGGTCGGAATTATGCCATTTTATTCGAAATTGAATTTTGTTTTTTAAGTCTAGCACTATGACGTTGAAATGACCATGCGTTAGCCATTACCGTTTTTTTTTTCTTTATTTTTTCTATAAATGTTTTGGCTGAACACTGGTGAAATTACCCTATATAAAGAAATCTAACATAGAAAACACCCAATACTTAAAATGAATATGATATAAAAGTAACGTTTGTGTAATATCGTTTTCCTGTAATAACGCCTGACATTGTGTCACAATTTGTCAATAATGTTCAATATCTTTATCGAATAAGGTAAAAGTGTGTATTGTTTAATACATTTACTGCGGGTGAAACGTGGCATATACCTACTAGTAACCTTTATCAAAATAAAGTCTTTGATCCGTTACCCAAAGAGTTTTTTATTTTTACTTACGATTTTCTGCGTTTTTTTTATTCTTTATTCTTATTTAAGTAATATAAATATAAAAGAATCTTAACTATAAGCTCTATCTCATTAAGTGAAATGTAATAATTATTTTTGAGTACAATAATTATGTTTTAACCTTAATAAGAGTTAAGAAACATAACGGTAACGATATACTTACGATTTAGAAGCAAGATGAGCTTACACAAAATGAAATACACAGCCACAGCGAATTCACTTTTTTTTTAATGGTAATAGAAAATAAAAAATATTTAAATATCTTATTTAAGTCATAAATACATTCTTCAGTAGGTATTTAAACCGTGACCTAAAAAACAAAATAATTTCTAAAGCGTATAATTATTATCACTTACCTTTTAAAAATAATAAAGTAAGATATGGTGCGTTACCTGTAACAAAAGTAAATTTAAATATTAATAACTAAATACTTTTTATGCTATCTCGATACTAAATTTCACCAAAATCAGTTTAATGGTTTAGCCGAGAAAGCGTAACAAAAAGACAGACAACGTACGTTAGCTCCATTTCTTTCTCTTAATTTAGTTTCGAATGACGAATTACACGGATGGAGCTATCGTAACTTATATGTCGTTGCTTAAATACTAAAGGGCCTTAAATCAAAATGTGTTTGTGTTGCTTTTAAATTCGGAATGCTATATACTTTAAGTTTTAAATCAAACTACACTCGGCGTCAAAAAAATCGCAACTTTTCTAAAATTCGTTTCAAGCGATTATTATTCCTAAGATACTTATGTATCTAACTTGTGTCGCTTGAAACGAATTTTAGGAAAGTTGCGATTTTTTTGACGCCGAGTATAATTATGTCTGTTTTTGTTTTGAGGCGCTTTAGCATTTAAGCAGCGATGTATATCGTAACCGATATTAGATTTCTAAAGTAGGGCCCCTGGTTTATTTACGGCCAAACCTTTTATTCAAACCGCAGACAGGATAAGGCTTATTACTTCGGATTAAAATTTGACATTTGCTCATACAAAATGTCTTAAATGTAAATCTTTGTCGCTATTGCCTAACGCACTCGCAATCTCAATTGGCTTCAAAGCGGAACAATTGTTTTCATTTTGTATGCAGAACAGGGCCTTCGATTTTCAAAATGAAAACAATTGCGATTGCAAGTGCGTTAAGCAATAGCCCCTCCGGACTTGACAGAAGCGCGTGGGGCTAACCCCATGTGCTTCTGTTTAGTCCATTGGAGAACATTTTTACCGAACAATTTGTCTTCAATGAGAGTGTAAACAGGAGTAAAAGTAATAATAAAAAAAGTTAACCCGAAGTCATTAAACAAAACTTTATTAGGTATTTTGGTGTAATTTCATTCCACAAAGACTTTTTCAAAAGTAGTTTTAAAATTCTTAAAACATGATAGGATTTCGACCTCAGAGGCTAATCTGGATTAACTTAAATGCTACAAACTAATTTCCTCGTTCAAAATGGCCGCCGTCTTATTTTTAATCTGAGTACTTAGTGCTTATTCTTTGTAGAAAAATTTTAGCGTGTTGTTGTTCATGTGGCTTTTATTGTTTTTAAGTTAAAGTTGTGGTGAAGGTGATAAATTCAGAGGTTGGAAAAAGGTGAGCTAAAATACCTATTCGTTGCAAAAGGACAATAAAGAGTGGTTACAAGCGGGTAGTTTTTTTTCTAGCATACTAGGTTAGGGTTGAATTATAACAACACTAAAAAAATAAATAAGTGGAAATGGCTTTAGGATAAATGAAAATTCGGACAAACGGTGCATTAGGACAAATGACGATTAGGGATTCCATAGGGGAACCTAGAACACAATGTATGAATAAAAAACCAATAACTTAAAGTCAACATTACTACGTGGTATTGCCATCCCTACTTCGATCGATACAAACTGTACTGAACCCTTTTCAAAGAGATACTCATCTGCAGACATGTTTGAACACCCTATAGAAACCATGACGTGAATTGAACTATCTGATTCGAAGCATGATACGGAATAGAGTTGTAAGTTGATATTATGTTGCACTATAATAATAGTACGGTTGGCAGTCTAAATAGCCTGCATATTCGTGGTTTTTATGCAAGAGTGCATAATTTCAAAATGAGTTGCTGTTGCATTTAAATTCAGAACATTTTTGAAGTTTACTTTAAAACGTCATAAGTAATTATTTGAATTGTAGCAGTATTGTATAAAAAAAGCGCGAATGTTAATATACTTAACTTGTTTAGACAGTTCCATGTTTTATTTGTTTTGTTTCTACATTTAGTTGTTTTTTTTTTTGAAAATTTTAAGTTTTTAATTTTTTAAACTGCCCTGCTGCAGCGCACACATTCTTTTGGCAATTTGTGTGTAATGTTAGTGTCACTCTACTATTACCAAATAAAATAACTCACAGTTTTACATTGTAATTCATAAGAATACGTCATTTTAAGAGACCAATTTCATTAATTTTGTTTTTTACACAATAGTTTTGATTAAAATATTTATTTATTTAGCAGACACTTTATGGATGACATGATTATTTTAAAATTGCGTTGGCATTTTCTAATAAATTAAAATACTTTTAAATGATCCAATTTTAAAAAGTGATTGTAATAGTGTATTAAAATATACTATTTCAAGCTGTTTTCGCCCAACCCGTAAGATTGGACACCTAGGAGGGCTTCAAGCCGAAAACAAAAGTCAAACAGAGGTTAAATATACTCCGAAATATATAAATAGTTCAAAAACTAAATAATGCAGAACAGCTTTAAAACGCTATTCCTCAAAATGGTTTTCAAATTGGAGTAATCGTATAAATATGAACAATCCCAATTGTATGTGTGATTTGTTGTGCGCAAATAAAAGTTTTATCTTTCTATCTATATATCTATTATTATAGATTCTTTGCTATCGAACAAGAGGAATAACATAAATAGAATTTTTATATTTGGATTCTAGTTTTTAGTTTTGCTGGATATGTGACCTATCGTAGTGACACCAAATGGTTCCGGTGAAAGACCAGCTTTGGCCGAAAAACCAGTAACATGCTGAGCAGGGGGGTTATTATGACATAGCTAGGCAGTTCAGTCTACGCTGTCAGAAAAGGACATAGTTATATACCTGCTATAGCTTTGTCCTTTACGCTTGCCGTTAAATGAACTGCAAAGCTATGTCGTAATAACCCCCCAGGAACCATTTTGTTCCGTCTGACACTGGTTCAGATGTTTTTGGATTGTTGTTGTTTTTTTTTTCTGTACTTGTGTGAGATGTTAGCAATTAAATGTCTTTTCTTTCTTTTTTCTTTCTAATGCTTTGTCTTTTTAACATCACGTTTGAGCTACTTCACTAATACGTTAAAGGTTTTAAAGCGACAAGGTACAAAAGGGTACAGTTACTTATAGGGACTGTAATAGGCAGATAAGAAGTTAATCCATTGCACAACCATGAATTTTTTAAATATTATTTAATGTGGACAGCAGTTTTTTTTTGTTGCAATTACTATTTCTTCAGATGCTACAACTATGATTAGGATTGTTTTACTGCTATCAACATAATCAATATTCGGAAACTTCATGGTTGTACAATGTGTCATGGTTGACTTCTTATCGACCAAGTACAATCAGCTGCAGAGAAAAGTAACCCCTCCTACAGCTCTATTACAGTAATGTAAATTCTATTAATTATAACTTGTCTTATTTTGTAAACAGTTAAAGCTTAAAATGCATATTTTTGACCAAAAAAACACATTCCCATTTAAAAAAAAACACAAAAATACACGGTTTTTCAAACACGGATTGTTCTTTTTATGAGTATATTATTATGTATGTATGAATAAATATTACATTGTTATTAAAGTAATATACAAAGGCGAACTTACACCTCAATGGAATCTCTTGCAGCGAACCTTAAAGTAGATATAATATTGGGTGATATAGTATTTCACCCACAATAATAGCTTTTTGAAATTATAAAAGTTATAAACCTAATTGGCCATGAACCCTCTTTCCAAACGGGCTTAAGTCCAAAAGAATAAATTAACGTGCTTATTACATTACATAATTTGACATTCAAACGGTTCACTTTGCGTCATTAGCTCAAGAACTGTTCAAAAATCATGCAATAGAGTTAATTCATTCACTCTCTTCAACACAAAAATCACAAACACTTAAGCGTTTGGTTTAAGTTACTGGCTTATGCGGATCAGGGGATCTTTACTTATCATAATAAATAAACTTAGTTTTATAACCTTAACCAGCGACCCGCCCTCGCTTCACTTTAGTTTATGTGGATTTTCTGTTGGCGTTTCATATGGAGAATTTGATGAGATCGGTGGTTTTTATACATTAACTAGCGACCCGCCCTCGCTTCGCTTCGGTTTATTTGAGTTTTCTATAACACACGTACATAAAACCAAATTTATTATACATAAAAACCTTCCTCTTGAATCACTCTATCTACTAAAATAAACCGCATCAAAATCCGTTGCGTAGTTTTAAAGATCTAAGCATACATAGGGACAGACAGCGGGAAGCGACTTTGTTTTATACTATGTAGTGATAGTGATATCTGCGGATTATTTAGTAGCGTTAAATGCAAACCAAACAAAATTCTATCAGAAATATTGGACACTTCTAAGCTATATTATACATATTTTAATTACTTAAAAATAGTTAGCTTCATAAAACTCTGCGTAATTGAAACACGAACTCGCAGCACATGAAAAGAGTTGAGTTCACACTTTAATTTTAAACATTAAGTAAGAAATTGAACCATATATTTGTATCTTAAACCTTTGTAACGGAGTATGAATAATTAAAGAATTTGGAAGTTAAAATTGAAATGAATAAATTCCGTACGAAATAAAACACAAATAAACCAGAATTTAAACATAAAAACCTTTCTCTTGAATCACTCTATCTATTGAAACCTGCATTAAAATCCATTGAGTCGTTTAAAAGATCTTAGCCAACAAACAGCGGAAACGACGTCATTTTATACTATGTAAAGTAAACTTTGTATTTGTTTGGAAGAAGCAAAAGAGATTTGTCAGGATTGTATTAAGAGTGAAGAAGTGGCCTCTGCCTACCTCTCAAGGAAACAGGCGTGATTTAATGTATGTATGACTATATCGATATCGATAAATAAAACCAGGTAAAATCCTAGAGCTTAGTTTGGGACTAGGTAAATTGGTGTGACAGTGTCCCCTGATAATTATTTAGTAATTTACCTATTAATTTATATTATATTGACGACATGATCCAAACAACAGTTGTGTTTTTATTAAAGCTTTACTGCTAATCCTTGCGCCAAACGTCATAAAATTATTTGTCCCCATGGCTGTCACTGTCAGACGGACAATATCATTGTCAAGTGGACTTTTGTCTAAAGTCGTTATGGAGCCACTGTCAACTTGTCACTTGGACGAAAAATGGTGTGACCATGATTCTCAAGAATAGTCGCGAGAATCGAGTAGAGGATAATGTTTTTTTTTTATAATCGTCCAGATTTGACAACCTGTCAACGCATTACAAAATGTAACCTCAAATTCTAATTCAACAAGCGCTATCTGAAAGATTTTTTTTAAGGTGTAAGTTTGCCTTTTTACCTGTTACATAACATACATAAATAATTTGAATCAAAGGCTTTGACTTGTGTTAATTGTGTATTTCAACAATCTTGAGCTATTTATAGAAATATGGACACTCCCATGGACTGGCCTTTTTCGAGAAATAAGTCAATGGATATCACACGCGAGGAAAATTCTGCCCTCTTACGGAAAAAAGGTACATCTATACTACATGAATAATAATTGTATTGCACTAAACTTTAAACTTTTTGAGAGTTTAATATGCTTCTATAAATTAATTACACTGGCGCCTTTTCTCTGTAAAAGAGCAGAATTGTTCAGTAAAAGAGCGTTTTCACTTGTTATATATTTTGTTCAGGTTTCTATTCAACTTTAAAAGTAAGTATAAGTGGGGAAATCTTGCAAACCCGATTGAAATTAGTTTGCGCTATGTGAATGTGAAATTTGGAGATTTAAAATAGACTATTATAAGCTGTGAATGTGATCCAGTACGAAATATGAGTGGCAAAATAAACACAATGAGGTGAAACCATGTAAATTAAGCTATACTATGTTATAACTCCAGTTATTATAGGATTGTTATTAACAAGGTAACGCTTCATACAACATTTATGACACATAAAAAAATTCAAAATCACCTACATAAAACGACAAAATTAATTGAGTTATGCTATTATAATTTCCTACGCGTTAATATAACAATTAATAAGAAAATCTAAGCACATTGTATTTATTATACCTTCCAGCATTCTTCAAATAATCTTTAATTAATTTTGACGTAGCAATATTCCTTTGTCCTATTTTCCCAAGCAACCTAAAGTCCCTTTAATTAAATACCAGCAATTAAAAATATATGAAACAATACACAAAATTGTTTACTGTCACGAGTGAAGTGGGCCTAAACAAGATAATTAAAAAGTTTTTGTTTAATTAACTGAACATACTCCCAAAAAGTTTTAGCACTCGTATAACTCTACGTTCACTGGCCAAAGCCTTGCTCTTGTTTGGTTATTTATATTAAACCTTTCAATATGTATATTTGAAAAGTTTAATTAATGAAAAACAACATAAAATAATAAAACAACCATAACACAATAACTGAAGAAGAAAACTAAAATTAAATAAAACTAACTCTAAATATATAAATTAACTAAAACATTAAATCTAAGAATGGCCCCTGCGGCATTGTACCAAAGATGCTGGCAGCATTTCCTCGCTGGATGGTTAAACTTATACGTTGAGCGAGGTAACTGCCAGCTCTTCGGTCTCCCGTGACGTCAATGAGCCTCTTCGAAACTTCTTCTTATTTTAATTAAACAACATATCTTGATCATGACTTTTATATATTATCTTTACTAGGCGTCTAATTTTCAAAGCTGCTATAAATCTTTTATTACTTTGTGGATAGCGACGCAATGCATATGAAAATAGGTTCTGTTTTATGAGCTGAAGGTAGATTTACATTTTATCTGGATGTTTTATGTGGCAATATTCATTTAAGGAGGGTTAGGTTGAGGGATACATTTAAAATACATGCGCTGAATTGATTTAAAAGGGACCGAGCGAAGGGTCAACCGCGTGCACCGCATTTTAGCTTAATATATTTAGTAATTGGTTAATCTTCCACATTTCAACACCTTTCACTTTAGTGGTAGGACCATCTTATCCGATGACCACCGCCAAGCAGCAGTGTTCGCATTGTTGTGTTCCGGTGTGGGGATAAGACAACCGGTGAAATTGTGGGAAACGTGCTTACTTCGACCAATATTTTCATTAAAAAAATGTTTTTGTGTTGTTATTACATTGGAAAAAAAAAACAATTGAATAAGTGCTTAAATCAAAACAAGAATTATCTTACTTTTAGCACCAAATTAAAAACAATTCAAAGGTTTAAACTAAACCTCTAATTCAGAAACGCACCATAGCTAAGTGTGCTTCAAATAATGATCCGTCCTTATCTGTCATTATGTCATTTGAATTGGACAGAAAGGGATAAAGAGTACTTGAAATAAAATAGGTTTGTTGTGCATATATATGACTAACGTAGTAATTGTTTAAATTAATTAAAAGCTTAAAACTTTTTCTTTTTCCACGCACATAAAGAATTGCAATGAAAATTACATTTAAAAAATGTATAGACCATATCGTCACTAAGGAATGCAAATAACCGGTTCTAACCGGTTATAAGCGGTTTTAACCGGTTATAAGCAGTTTTAACCGGTTATTTACATACAAACCCGGTTAGTAACCGGTTAAATTGCATTTCCTAATCGTAACCACTGTAGAATAAACCTGTAAAGTGCTTTTAGGCTTTTTGATGTTCATTAGAACTGTCCAGTTTAAAAAAAAAACAAAACCATGGTCAACCTAAAGTCTTCATACACATGTTAATTCATATTCCGGCAAGCGATTTAAAAGAACCAACCAATCCTGACCTTCAGAGTGGAAAAACAATGCCTCCGTCGTTAACTCATGCAAATTGTGTATGTTGTGTATCGCCTAAGTTTGTATAACAAATTGGTTAAGAAGCAGATGAAATTTGAGACAGTGTAACGAACTCACGAACGCGTGTTAGCTTGTATTGTTAGGTATTATGGTTGAATTTTGCATAATCTGTGCGTATTAGTGGAAATACGAGGATAATACAAAAATGCCGACGTCGGAGATGTCTCAGATAGTATGTAGATAGAGCTTGGAATGAGTTATATAGTGGTAATGTGTTCTTACAGGAATTTAACATAAGTTGAAATGTGAATAAGTGAAAGAAATATAGACTGTCGACGACAACTTAACACTATTAAACATAACACTAATAAGAAATAGAATAGTGACTAAGATTGAAAAGGGCATGCTTCGATGGTTCGGTCATTTGGAAAGGATGGATGAAAGAAGATTGATGAAAGAGATATACAGATCGAAAGTGAGTGGACGGGTCGGAAGGGGCTGCCTTAGGCGTACTTTTTCGAATCAAATCGGAGAAATACTAGAAAAGGGCCGAATCTTAAGTACCCGAAACCGACGTGCATGCATGACTCGATGCATGAATGTGGAAGAAGCGAAATAAATTTGTCAAGATCGTAGCAAGTGGTAAAAAGTGGTCTCTGCCTACCCCTCTGGGAAACAGGCGTGATTTAATGTATGTATGTATATAAAAAATATTAACATCAGCTGAAATAAGCGTAATTCCCAAAGGCTTATGTTTAACGGGTCACCAGATATAGTAAAATATAACGCCAAAAAAACACTTTTACATACATACACATACATTAAATCAGGCCTGTTTCCCAGAGGGGTACGCAGAGACCACTTCTTTCCAGTTGCTACGATCTTGACAAATTTCTTTCGCTTCTTCCACATTCATACATCGAGTCATGCACGCACGTCGGTTTCGGGTAATTAAGATTAGGCCCTTTTCCAGTATTTCTCCGATTTGACTTGACAAAATACGCCTAGGGCCTTCCGACCCGTCCACTCACTTCTAAAAACCTCTAAAATCTGTATGTAAAACACTTTTTACTGCCGAAAATAGTAAATGATCACCGAAACCTAACCTAACAAAACTTTGTGATCATTTACTATGTTTGGGACTCGAAAATTTTGATGCTCATTATATTTTGTTCCCATTCCCAAATAACAAAGTTTCGTTCTGCCCCATCGTATAAATCATACTAATACGATTAAAAGCATTTTCTAATTACGCTCCTCCCAAAATATTCGAAGTTTTAAACAGTTTAGGTACTTAATTCTAAATTAAGATTGTCACACATACATCTCCGACAGCTGGCGACTTTTCATCGAGAGCAGCCATACAAATCGTATGTATTTAAATGTACTTATTTAGTTTGTAATAAATGTTTTAGTTTAAAACTATAGAAATAAAAATCTTACTTCATCAACAGTTAGATTTTTAAATAATATCCTTTTGTACGATAATAAAACATACCAAAATCGGCCTTGATAAAAGGAAAAATTCTTGCAATTTTTTGTTTAGTGACCGTTTGGTTGCAATCACGCATTTTTTTTTTGCCATTTTATTTTCTCTCGATTAACCGGCAATTAATTCTAAAAATGAAATAAACTCTCCTTTGATCGAATCCGCCCTTAATGTACGGTCACGATCGTTAATTTGGGACCCATTTCAAGAAAAATATGCTTGAAGTCGTCAATGTCATTATATAGATGTCACGTCACTTGTATCTTTTAGGAAACTCAACCTTATTGTTGTAGAATGTCAGATTGACTTTGAACCTAAGGTGGGTACCAAATTAAAGATCATGACTGTACAGTCAAGGTTCAAAATAAATATCCGCACAAAGTTGCAAAAATAATATATGTACACAAACCTTATTGCCAAAGTAATTAGATCTATGTACATATTTTTGAGACTTTGTGGTATACATATTGGTGACGTTGACTGTACGACTAAAGAGGTTTGCTTACCCCATGCAAGTTAAATGTTATTGAAAATTAACCTTTAAATGATAACAAGATTCAATTTAGGCAATTATTACCTTGATGCTAAGTTCGGTCTGACAAGGACACCACACGGGCTAAATCCGAGGGTGACCGGGACATGGCGAGACATGGTGAAACAAAGAGCGAGCAAGACAAGATGAGAACAGTATGTAAACACTCGCTCTTGGACTGTCTCGAGGTGTCTCGACGAGTGTGTTCAGCCGGCATTAAAGAGAATAATATTTGTGGAACAGCCGCCATTGGACAACGCTCTTAAGTACCTAAGTCGTTTACCCAAACTTTGTTACTTAAACTTGATAATCATCGTCCCTTATACAAAAATATATTTCCTTATCCAGAAGTTATCTTTAAGTTATTTAAGGAATTATTGAGTCGCCTGCGATCCCGTTTCCGTGCAGTCAGGGGTCTAAATTTTAAAGCTTGTTTTTTTATTTATTATGTTTATTGTGAAATTCCTTGCTAAATACCGTTGAAACTACGCCAATTTCAAGTAAATCCGTATTATTTTTTTATGAACAATGTACTTAATAAAAAACACAGTGCAGTTTTTTTTCTGTTTAGATTTTCGAGTGTTTCTTTACTCATAATCTTTATTAGTTTTAAACATAGGCACTTCTCGCAGTCTACCCGATGCTGCATTTTCACTTTTGTCTACCAATAATATTATAATAATGTCAGAGGATCATGTCACATCAATTGCGGGTGGTAGGACCTTATGCAGGGTCCGTCCGGATCGCTACCACCATCTTATCCATTAACCTACCGCCAAACAGCAGTGTTCGCATTGTTGTGTTCCGGTTTGGGGATAAGACAGCCGGTGAAATTACTAGCATAAAGGCATTCCGTCTTAGTCCTCAGGGTTGGCAACGCATTTGTAGTCTTAGGATTGCATTGCAGTCTTGTGAATGCGAATGTCTATGGGTCACAGTTTCCACTTACCATCAGATGGCCTGTGTGCTCGTTTGTCTTCTCTATGACATAAAAAAAAATAAAAAAAAAAATAAAAAAAAAAATTGACTTAGTCCCAAACTAAGCTCTTGGCTTGTACCTATGGGTACATAACCATATAAATACTTAAATACATAGAAAACATCCATGACTCAGTACCAAATATTCGAACTCATCACACATTTATCTGCTGTTACCGGGATTTGAACCCAGGACCACTAGCTTCGAAGGCATGGTCACTAACAACTAGGCCAGCGCGCCGAAAAATAATTAACAAAGAAAATATTTCTAGGAATAAAATAATTAAATATATTAACCGTAATTTGAGATACGCTATCAAAATAATGCACCCGAACAGCAGTTTCAATTAACTGGTTTCATTGTGCTTTTAAATTGAATAATGTAAATCTGATATTTCCCGAATAGTTTTCAATGAAAACCAATAATATTAAACCCCTGACACAAATAGAGGGACGTTATTAAGTTTGGCATAAACGGGTTATTAAAAAAAAATAACATATTATTGTTTTTTAACATTGAGTTGTTATATATCTTTGCATGTGATCACCTTGCGAAGCAACAAACTAACCTCACAATTGCCAGTTTGCGCACAGTGAGTACGTCCGTTTATCTGTACATAGCTGCCGTCATTGGATGGTCACACGAGGGTTCTTTTAAACGGCGGTTATATGGATTGAATCTACTAGCGCTTCGGATAAGACCATCATCTTTTCGCCGGCCGTAAAGAAAAAAATGTATTTAGGTTAAGACTTTTTTTAGGATTGTAAACTGTTTTTTTTATGTGCCAAATAAATCATTTTTCATTTTATTTTCATATCTTTTTTTTTACACACATTATTGCGAAGGTGGCCAGTTATAGAAGGTGGCCAGTAATTAGACGATTTACCCTAACCAAATTTATAAACAAAGTGTTGGGGAATTATCCAACAAACCAAGTAGCATGTAATATGGTGTAAGTACACATAAATTGGGTGAGTTGTTTTGCGGCCATCACGGACCTAAAAAAAATGAGGACGTAACCTCGTCTAATCATGAGTGAAGCATGCAAAATGGCTGTCAGTGTGCGTGCACACGTACACACGTTAACTGTCACTCGTATGTATGTATGTATGTAAACACTTTAGTGTACTATCAGCCCAATGGAACCCTGACCCACCATAGAACGGTGTCACAGTGACATTATAAAACAATTTGTTTGACACTTCTTATGACTTGAATCATAACAATACAATTAATATAGAAATATGTACAAAGGCAAACTTATCCCTTTAAGGGATTTCTTCCAGCCAACCCTTGAGAGACTGAGACTCGTGCTGTGGCTCGGCGCGTTGTGTTACCTAGTGTATCTTCGTGACGAACAAAAGTGCCGACCTTTAATTTTTCACACCTTTGCAACTGTGTGCAACGTTACGTCCGCATTTTTTTTAGGTCCGTGTTCGCGGCTTTAAAAAGGTTGCAGTTCAGCATGTGCTGCAGTGGGGCGTTGGTATTCAGTTGCAACCTTAATTGTAATTTATTAACACTTTTAAGCTTTAAGCTGAATGGGTGGCATAAATAAAACATCGATAGACAAGAGATAAAAATACGGATAGACACAGTAGATTGTAGTAATCGTAAATTTAGACGCAGTCAAACCGTACCGCTGTAAATGCGTCACTACTGCGTTAGCGTATTTCAAGCTTCAGTGTCAACGCTCTTTTATGTCTGTCATATTCAGTGCCAAGTCGTTCCTCAATTAAAATTTACTTAATATTGAGACTCAAGTACTGAAATATGAGACAATTGAACAGAACCATGAAACGAAGCGAAGTAAAACAAAAGTTTTCAATCAATGTGGCGTCAGTTTGCTCAGCTGTTGGGCAACAGCTGGTATTTCAATCCATTTCTTGTTTTCCTTCAGCTCTCTGTAAATAAATTTTAATAAGGCTTCCATAGTGCTGAAGTATTTACCAATTTTATATTGTTATCTTAAAACGTGACCATACATTTATACATAATTATTTTATCTAACAGATGTTCCCTTTCGGATACACTTGGACCCTGTAGGATGTTTTGTGCAATTACCCTCTTACACACTCAGCTGTTTAAATTTGCAGGTTTCCTCATGACGTTTTTCCGTCACTCTAAGAGCATCGGGTGATGCACCTAAGTTAGAAAAACTCATTGGTACATGGTGACCTTGGGGGTGCGAACTCTGTACTTTATGAGGAATTCTGGCCGAGGGGTGTCATTTATTTAGGTGGTGTATATTTCGGCGATTTCGTGGCCGCCGGCTAGCTGACACCGCAAAAGTGTATGTACTTGTTTTAATTTTATGTTATATATTGTTATGTATGTTAGTCAGTAAGGTATTTGTAAATATGGGCCTTGTTGTCTGAAATTAAGTCTATTCTATTCTATTCTGTTATATTCTTACGATCACGAGCCGAGCCCCTAAGCTACTAAAAATTATACAATATACTTTTGTCCGACTTTTTTTTTGATTAAATATCTTAGTGACATTTGCATCACTAACACGAATCTAATGATCGCAGATTATCTTATGACACCATGTTTGTCAAAATCAGGAAATCCGTTCAGCCTCTAAAATTTTTTTAAATATAATTGGCCCACCTATCACCGGTTTGAGAGATATTGCGATTGTTGAGGTCGAGCAAAAAATGCCATAAAATCTCGTTTCCCATACATATAAACATACATAAATAACGCCTTCATTTTCAGAGTGAGGCAGAGCTACAGAGTCACCAACAACTCTAAAAATCAAGCTAAGATGTTTACCAGTGTACAGGGTAAAGTAACCAGTGCTCAGAGAGAGACCAGTAGTCGCCTTATATGAGTGCGAAGAGTGGGAAATATATCTATCGTACTCTTCCCACTCATACAAAGTGTAGACAGAGGTGACTACATGTCTTTGGCTGACCACTGGTAACTTTACCCTATTAGTGACAGGTGGCAAGCCCATCGCCTAACAATACTAATGGCTGAGTTACATTGGGGCAGCAAAAGCAAGCCAGTAGAAGTACATTGACGAGTTAGTGTTCACGTTTGAGGCGAGAGCTATTGTAACGACGCAATATACTTCTACTGGCCATGCTTTTGCGGGCCCAATGTAAATCAGCCATAAAAGCCTATTACTTTAGTCGCCTCATAAGACTTCCACGGGAGGACATGGAGCTGTACTTTTCTAAGCCGTCAACCACACGGCTAAAATAAATCGTTTCCTGTCAATTTTTTTTTGTTCTGAAGGCAATGCTTTAGCTATTATGGTTCATGAGATACAGTTTGCTCATAGACAGACAGAGGGATAAAAAAACAGAGAGCGGAGGTTTAGTACTAAATATGATTAAACATATTTATGTTATGACACACAATTTGGACTTTTAATACAAAAACATACCAAAGTAGTAGTTTTAATTTGTAAAATTTACTTTAATTATAGTTTATAGAGAAACAAATACTACAGGATATTTTAAAATAAAGATAAAGATAAAGAGACATATTTTATTCGCAACAATACAAAACCAGATTAGCTACATAGATACAAAAAATAAGACACAGAGAAACAGTTGCGAAACGGTCCCAACTCAGCATTCGCTAGCCGTAAAGCCAGCACTGGTCTACCGTTGGAACCGCTTGGTGAAGAGACGGAGAGTGACACTCTTAACACAAAATAACATAAAATGAACATCAAGGATCAAAACTGAAATCATTTGTTCGATTATCTCGAACGACCATAAAATTTACACCCTGCTAAGATTGCTAAAATAATGCCTTTACCCTACGTCAACCCTAATTTCCCACAGCAATCATTACAGTCCTCCATCATCATCAGAGCGTAAATCACCATTCATAAAGCGTGCCTGCAATTGAAGATAATAACCAGTCATTGTGCGAAATCAAAACAAGAGGTTAAACACCTATTCGTCAGCGTGACTTGTTGACGTCATGACGTCATGATGACGGATGACGCTGGCCGCGGACGCCTCAGTGCCATCGGAATGGTGACAGACAAACAGATATACAGATTCACGGACACACATAACTATTAGAGATTTCATATTTTGTTACCGAAAATATAGTGTAAAGTTACGCCCACACCAATTCTAAAAAAACGGTGACGGTACGGAATCGCAGTGACGCGTCGTATCCGTACCGTTTTTGACGCATGCCCTCCACACCAAGTATATAATACGTGGCATGTCAAATTAACTTTAATAATTTACATTCATGTCGTCAGAAATAAAATAAAAATAATTTTGAGAATTAACATTACGATCACAAAAAATAAAATAATGTCTTTGTAGGATTGTTAGATCTTTGCCCTATAGTTCGCGGTTAAAAAAAAAAAAAAAAGATAAAAGATGTTTATTCAGTAAGTAGGCCGCACGTGGCACGTGGCACGGGGCACGTGGGCACGGGGTTACGTATCAGAACGCCTAAAATTATTAAGCCAAATGTATCATAATGTATTGTTAGGCGATGGGCTTGCAACCTGTCACTAATACACTGGTAAACATCTTAGCCTAAGTGTGCAAAATGTGGTTACAGAATTATCAACAAGTTTTTAGGGTTGTTGGTAATTCTGTAGCTCTGCCTACCCCACTCTGGGAATAAAGGCGTGAGTTTATGTATGTATGTATATATCATAATCCCTAAAAGTTCATAATACCTAATGGTCTTTCTTATTGATATCGTACAATTTTCAGGATTGTCATAAAACTAACCTAACCTAATGGGGTCTATATAATGGCATTTCAAAAAATCCTGAATAGTTTTCGGTTTCTGTAAAAAGGCAATTAGGTATTATGATTTTTTAGGTATTATGATACATTAGGCTTATTAATTTTAGGCGTTCTGATACGTAACCTATTTCACTGGCTGGACAATGTTCACGTATTCCTCACAACAATCCTAAACTGTCCTCACTCCACTTGCCGGCCTTGGCCGCCAATATTCTCCATGACAGTGACAGTGTTGGCAATCAATACAGGAACACACGAGACAGCCTGTTTATGCTATATCGCATACACTACAGTCTTCATCAGGATCGTGGTAGTATAATGTATCGAACAACACACATAACTTTATAATTCAGATGCTTAATAAAATTAAGTTAAATGACGCTGGCCACGGAGCACATAACAGAATGATCCAAAATAATTGATTTACCCTACTTCGATCCTTTTTTCCCATTGGAATCATTAATGACGTCGAATGACGTTGCAGTACCATCAAAACGATGACGAAGACAATGACGATTTCACTAAAATAAAAGATGGAATTTCGCTACATACATACATACATACATAAACTCACGCTCTTATTCCCAGAGTGGGGTAGGCAGAGCTACAGAATTACCAACAACTCCAATAATTTGTTAACAATTCTGTAAC
The DNA here is from genome assembly GCA_963966035.1 of Acleris laterana. NCBI lineage: Eukaryota > Metazoa > Arthropoda > Insecta > Lepidoptera > Tortricidae > Acleris > Acleris laterana. Next base: position 12,528,450 of record OZ014460.1, read on the forward strand.
CACATTTTGCACTTTTAGGAAAATGTTTACCAGTGTATTAGTGACAGGTTGCAAGCCCATCGCCTAACAGTACTATACGCCTTTATTCCCTTAGCCTTCTCTTACGACATCCACGGGAAGATTTCCCTAGCAGATAATAAAATGTAAATTTCTGTTCTAAATAGTCGACTGGTAGGGAATGCCATTAGGCTTTAGGTCCGCCATTTGTACTTATTTGTGTGCAATAAAGTTTAATATATAAATAAGCTAGTAGTAGTTTGTTTCGAGTATCGGCGTAAAGTTGCTTGTCTCGGTATTTCACAAGGTATATGTATGTATGTAAACACTTTGTTGTACAAAAGAAAACCCATAACAATACAATTTATATAAAAATATGTACAAAGGCGAACGTTTCCCTTTAAGGGATATCTTCCAGCTAACCCTTGAGAGATTGAGAAGAGTGAAAGGTTGTGCAACGAGTAAACAAGTGTACAAGAAGAAGAATATAACACATTAAGGTAACCAATAAAATGTATATAATTACAATTTAAATAAAACTACATTCAAATACCTACATAAATAGATACAGAAATATACATATCAATAGTTAAATATACATACATAAACTACATTTTACGTACCTAGAGGATAATTGATATTTAGGAGATAGAGTCAAGCCAGAACTTCTTTAATTTGACTTTTAGGGAATCTACCGTTTGCTTTGTATATTATGGAGAGTACCTAGTAGGGAATGCCATTTAACCGGTTATTGGGCGTTTTTGTATGAAAATAACCGATTAAAACCGGTTATAACCGGTTATTTGCATTCCCTAGTACCTAGCCCAGGAGCTACATGACCTCGACTCACCGTCCACTTTCTCACATCCGTCTTCTAGACGCCGGGAAGGGCTTCCATCCACACGTAGTACAGTCACCCAATAAAAATGATGAGCATACTTAGAACCTTGTCATTGTGACTGCCATTGTTATTGTCATACTTTGGCCATTTGATGTTCAGTTTGAAGTTTATTATGACAGTGCACTAAAGTGCTTAACATTTTCGTTGGGGTACTGTACAATACCCAATGTTTCGTACGCAGTGGTTGGCTACATCGTTTCTTATTCGCACTGCCAAGTAGTGTAACATTCTCCCTGCGTCTGTATTCCGGGAATCATAATAACCTTGGTGTTTTCAAGGCAAGCGTGAATAGGCATTTTCTCGATAGGCGTGTACCGCCTTCGACCTTGTTGTCACTTAACATCAGGGGTGTGATTCTCTCAAAAAGCAAAGGTGAACGAATGCACGAGTGATGTCCAAGCGGCGAGATTAAGTAGTCCCGTCAGTGCGAACAAAACACATTGTAGCGCGTGCATTTTCAATTTAGCAGCACGATGGGTCGAACGTATAAGGCTGCTTAATTGAAAATGCACGCGCTACAATGTGTTTTGTTCGCACTGACGGGACTACTTAATCTCGCCGCTTGGACATGACTCGTGCATTCGTTCACCTTTGCTTCTTGAGAGAATCACACCCCAGGAGACTAAGGGCTAACGCAAATCCATTATCAATACAAAAAGTTACATTCGGCGAACGTTATCGATATCGAAAACGTATACTGTCAGTTTTCGAAAATTGTTAACGGTAGCGTATAGCATCTTGTCAAGGGCCCAAATCGGTTATATTTATAACGAAAACTAGAGTCCCGCCCTCGCTTCGCAAAACAGATTTTTTTATACATAAAAACCTTTCTCTTGAATCACTCTTTTTATTTAAAAGATGGCATCAAAATCCGTTGCGTAGTTTTAAAGATCTAAGCATACATAGAGACAGACAGCGGGAAGCGACTTTGTTTTATACTATGTAGTGATATGAGTTATAACGCTCTATACTTACTTAAATTTAATCTCACATAACTTCAGACTTGTGCTGGATCGCAGGGAATGACAAAATTGCAATATCGTAATACATGACACTATAGGATTATTATTTCATATATCGTGACGAGAATAAATTCTATAAACTAGAATATCATTTTTTAACTCCCGACATAAACTTACCGCCAAGCAGCACGACAACCTCACTACATAGTATAAAACAAAGTCGCTTCCCGCTGTCTGTCCCTATGTATGCTTAGATCTTTAAAACTACGCAACGGATTTCGATGCGGTTTCTTTTAATAGATAGAGTGAGTAAAGAGGAAGGTTTTTGTGTATAATTAACTCTGTTTTATGTACGGGTGTTACAGAAAACTCACATAAACCGAAGCGAAGCGAGGGCGGGTCGCTATTACTTATAAACGTGGAATAAGCTTGGGATAGTTTATGCCATGCTTTGTCACTTTCTGTCAGATGCAAAAGTCACAATTACAGATAAGGACAAAGCATGGAATAAACTATTCCAAGCTTATTCCACGTTTATAAGTAAGAGGGTTAATGTCAAAAAAATGCTGGAAATTAAGTTTTACTTTGGAGCCCCAAAAAATTATTAATATTTATTAAAAGTTACATAATATTAAAGTAATTTTTAAACTTCCTCCATCTTTATAGGTACGTGATAATAGTGTCATAATCGTACATTGATTGGTATGGTTATGCTCACACATATAAATTCATGCCTTCATTACCAGGGTGGGTAGGCAGAGCTACAAAATTACCAACAACTCTAAAAATTTATAGATGATTCTGTAACCACATCTTGCACATTAGGCTAATGTTTACCACGTGTATTAGTGACAGGTTGCAAGCCCGTCGCCTAACAGTACTACAAGCCTTTATTCCCTTAGTCGTCTCTTAGGAGGTTCACGGGAAGACATGGAGTGGCGCTATTCTAACCCGGCAACCACACGGGACATCATCATGCTTACACCTTTAGCCATTTAAATAACGCGGTTTGAGTTGTTATTTTGGGAACCCAAAAAACTTCATAACAAAAAGAAACGAAGCACTAATTAATTATTATTATTATATTTAAGAGCCGGATGTGTCCCACTGCTGGGCAAAGGCCTACTCCCAACTTTTTCTATGTGTCTCTATTCTTTGCCGTCTCTAACCAGTTCTTCAAAAAGGAATCCAAGTCATCCCGCCATCGCCGACGAGGCCTGCCGCGTTTCCGTCTTGAGCAAATACGGGTATATTTAGTTACAACCGGGTATCGATTACTATTGCTTTTGGTTATTGAAGGTGTAACCATATTCCAATCGACTGAGTTTCTCAATCACTAATATCAAGGTCAGGAGTGCTATTTTACTCTGGACCAGTTTTAGTTATCTGCTCTTAGTAATAAAAAATAAATAAAAAAAACCGAGACGATGAAAGAGATAAATATACAGATCGAAAGTGAGTGGACGGGTCGGAAGGGGCCGCCCTCGGCGTACTTTTTTGAGTCAAATCGGAGAAATACTGGAAAACGGCCGAATCTTAAGTACCCGAAACCGACGTGCTTCCATGACTCGATGTATGAATGTGTATGAAATGTGGAAGAAATTTGTCAAAATCGTAGTAAATGGAAAGAAATGGTCTCTGCCTACCCCTCTGGGAAACAGGCGTGATTTCATGTATGTGTGTATGTAAAAATAAAATAAAAACAGGGGGACATTGTCACACCAAATGACCTAGTCCCAAACTAAGCTCTAGGCTTGTACTATGGGTACTAGACAACGATATAAATACTTATAGAGATAAATATATACTTAAATACTATCAGACCATTGGAACCTTGACCCACCATAGAACTGTGTCACAGAGACGTTATGATTCAAGTCATAAGAAGTGTCAAACAAATTGTTTTATAATATCACTGTGACACCGTTCTATAGTGGGTCAGGGTTCCATTGGGCTGATAGTACATAGAAAACATCCATGACTCAGGCACAAATATTCGTCTCATCACATAAATATCTGCCTTTACCGGGATCTGAACCCAGGACCGCTAGCTTCGTAGGCAGGGTCACTACCACGTCACTACCAACTAGGCCAATGCGTCGTGAAGGTTGATATTGCTACAGGAGTTTTAACTGAGATACTAACTATTAACCAAGGAGAACAGTACACACACGTTAACCCTTAAACACTTTTTGTTAACAGGGATTAAAAATAACTGTTTTTTAGTCCCCAGGGAATAGTTTTCAACATTTCACAAATAATACAAGCTACTATACTACACTAGCTATATACTAGCGTGTGGTTGCCGGGTTAGAATAGTGCCACTCCATATCTACCCGTGGATGTCGTAAGAGACGGCTAAGGGAATAAAGGCGTATAGTACTGTTAGGCGATGAGCTTGCAACCTGTCACTAATACACTGGTAAATATCTTAGCCTAAATGTGCAAAATGTGGTTACAGAATTATTAACAAATTTTTAGAGTTGTTGGTAATTCTGTAGCTCTGCCTACCCCACTCTGGGAATAAAGGCGTGAGTTTATGTATGTATGTATGTACTATGTTTAAAAGGTAACACGATTTATTTCATAAATTTGCGTCGTTCATGTTTGAAAAAAAAACAAGTAGGGTAAAGTCACCAGTGGTCAGCCAGAGATCTGAAGTCGACTTTATATGAAAGCAGAGAGTGTGAAATGTATCTTTTGTACTCTTCCCACTCATACAAAGTATAGGCAGAGGCTGACTGCAGGTCTCTGGCTGACCACTGGTGAATTTACCCTATTGAATAATGACTTGTATGGTATCGTTGTTGGTAATTCTGTAGCTTTGCCTACCCCATTCTGGGAACGAAGGCGTGAAGGTATGGATGTATTAGTATTTTTATTTATTTATTATTTGTATTTATTTGTCTAATACCCATACCACAAGCCTAAAGCATAGTTTGAGACTAGTTCAATTTGTATGAGATTGTTCCTTTTTTTTAGAATAACTATCGACCCTACCCGTGTAGATATATTAATTACGCAGTCAAGAACATCGCAATGATCAAGAGCGAAATTGGGTCACATTATGTACAAATACACTGGCCCGCAAAACTAAGTACCTATCACACTTTCAATTATATTTTCATTAAAAGTGTGATTCTTAAGCTGGGTACAGATTATGCGCGGCAGCCGCGCGAGCCAGTGTTCGCGTGAACATTGGCTCGCGCGGCAAAAGTTCGATTTAATTTAGGTAGACCGCGGCGGCTGCGCGAAGCAAGCGATCCAGCTTGATCAGCGCGTGAAAAAATATATTTAAATCACACAGCTGAACTGGGTAGTGATTCTGTAAACAAAGCCGGTCGTGCGGACTGTCGAGTGATATCCAAGCGGCGAGATTAAGTAGTCCCGTCAGTGCGAACAAAACACATTGTAGCGCGTGCATTTTCAACGTATTTGAACGTATAAGGCTGCTTTTGTACTCTACCCACTCATACAAAGTATAGGCAGAGGCTGACTGCAGGTCTCTGGCTGACCACTGGTGAATTTACCCTATTGAATAATGACTTTTATGATATTGTTGTTGGTAATTCTGTAGCTTTGCCTACCACACTCTGGGAACGAAGGCGTGAAGGTATCTATGTATGTAAGTATTTATATTTATTTATTATTTGTATTTATTTATGTCTAGTACCCATACCACAAGCATACTTTGAGACTAAGTCAATTTGTATGAGATAGTTCCTTTTATGTACAAATATACTGGCCCGCAAAACTAGATATAACACTTTCAATGAAATTTTCATTAAAAGTGTGATTCTTAAGCTGGGTACAGATTATGCGCGGCAGCCGCGCGAGCCAGTGTTCGCGTGAACATTGGCTCGCGCGGCAAAAGTTCGATTTAATTTAGGTAGACCGCGGTGGCTGCGCGAGGCAAGCGATCCAGCTCGATCAGCGCGTGAAAAAATATATTTAAATCACACAGCCGAACTGGGTAGTGATTCTGTAAACAACGCCGGTCGTGCGGACTGTCGAGTGATATCCAAGCGGCGAGATTAAGTAGTCCCGTCAGTGCGAACAAAACACATTGTAGTGCGTGCATTTTCAATTTAGCAGCACGATGGGTCGAACGTATAGGGCTGCTTAATTGAAAATGCACGCGCTACAAATGTGTTTTGCTCGCACTGACGGGACTACTTAATCTCGCCGCTTGGATATCACTCGACAGTCCGCACGACCGGCGTTGTTTACAGAATAACTACCCTGCGCGCGTGGCAGCGACTGAAGCATCTTTGATGTGGGCTCAAAAACCGACAGCGCTCGAATCGCCGCGCGGCACGTTCGAGCACGGCAATGTTCGAGCCGCCGCGCGATCCAATGTTCGAGTGATTGCCGCGCATAATCTGTACGCGCCTTTAGTTTTGCTGGCCAGTATATAAGTACTCCTTGACCCGTTTTAATTGCACTTGCTTATACAATCAGGAATGCATGTCCGATGTGTCCTTTGAGTGCATGCGACTGCATATGTCAGGTTATTATGAAGTAGAGGATTAAATTTAAACCGGTAAAGCCTCAAAGAGGTTGTATTCAAATGTGTACATAGTAAAGTTATATCATTTGGTGTAGTGACTTGAAAGCTATTGGATGCAGTCTGATTGACAGACCGGTTGTTGTTTGTGCCATCTTGTCTAACTAACGACATACAGTCTATGAGCGGTTCTTCTATGGAATCCCTAATCGTCATTTGTCCTAATGTATCGTTTGTCCGAATTGTCGTATATTCTAAAGCCAAAATTTTAAAACTTTTTAGTGTTATTATAATACAACCCTAATCTATCCGAAGCGCAGATATAATTGGAAAACTTAAAAGTGGCCTAACTCATCTGAAAACCAGTTTAGGGCAAATGAAAATTCGGACAAACGATGTGTTAGGACAAACGTTGTTAGGGATACTGAGGGACACCGCGAAGGCCGTTTTTTGTTTTTTAAAACATTTATTTCATGTTAAACCTAAGTATTTTTTAAGCATTCCTTTTTTTTTCTTTAAACAATGGGTTCAAATCCCGATAAGGGCAGAATTTTGTGTGATGAGCGCAAATATTTGTTCCATGAGTTGAGTCATGGATGTTTTCTATGTATTTAAGTATATATTTCTCTATATAAGTATTTATATCGTTGTCTAGTACCCATAGTACAAGCCTAGAGTTTAGTTTGGGACTAGTTCAATTGGGATTGATCAAAAAAAAATACTCACGGTTTTTACTTTCTAATTCGAAAGAATAGAAAATTTTAAGACACCTATTTCGTTAATTTTGTATCTGAACCACTAGGTTTGTTTTAATATCTTTATTTATTTAGCAGACATTTTATAGATGACACGATTATTTTAAATTTGGGATGGCATTTTCTAATAAGTAACAACAATTAAATTATATCTAATGAAAAAAAGTGATTGCAATAGTGTATTAAAACATACTATTTCAAGCGGTTTTCGCCTAACCCGTAAGATACACCTAGGGGGGCTTCAAGCCGAAAACGAAAGTCAAACAAAGGTTAAATATACGAGTAGGTTAGGTTAGGTTAGGTTAGGTTAGGTTAGGTTAGGTTAGGTTAGGTTAGGTTAGGTTAGGGTGAATTGAAAAGTTTTGAGCCTGAGGTTGATAATGAAATTAAAAAGAAAAAATAATACTGGCACGTAACACTTACATATTTATTTATCATAATGCACTATCTTTTGTTTTTCTTATGTCACAATTGCAAATTTTGTAATCGATTTACTAAACGAGGTTCGCGGTTTCCATTAGAATGGATAAAATTGAGCACCGTTCTGTCATAAAGTACTTACAAAAAAAAGGTTTAACGCCGAAGCAAATTTTTGAAGATATGTGCCATACTTTAGGAGAATCCGCTCCATCATATGCCACCGTAAAACGATGGGTAACAGACTTTAAACGGGGCAGAGAAGCAGTTGAAGATGAACCCAGGTGTGGTAGACCAATAACGGCTTCCACAGACGAAAATGTCAATAAAATACTAGATATGGTTATGAACGACAGGCGGTTGAAAGTTGCAGAGATAGCAGAGAAAATTGCCATTTCCTATGAGCGAGTACAGAACATAATCACCAAGGATCTTGGATTTTCTAAGGTCTCTGCAAGGTGGGTACCTAGACTACTTTCAGCTGAAAATAAACGCACCCGCCATACAGTGTCACAGGATTGTTTGGATCTGTTTCAATGCGACCCACAAGATTTTCTCGGTCGTTTCATAACTATGGACGAGACTTGGGTCCACCACAATACACCGGAGTCAAAAGTGCAGTCCAAACAATGGAAAAGGTCAGGGTCTCCACCTCCTAAAAAAGCTAAGGCAATTTTATCAGCGAAGAAGGTAATGGCTTCAGTTTTTTGGGATTGCAAAGGGGTCATCATGGTGGATTATCTCGAAAAGGGTAAAACCATACATGCTGATTACTATTGCACCCTCTTACAACGTCTGCGTGAAGAAATTAAAACGAAAAGACCTGGTATGATATCTAAAAAAGTGTTGTTACACCAAGATAATGCACCTGTCCATACTGCAGCGAAATCTATAGCACAAATACATAACTGTGGGTTTGAATTGTTGCCGCATCCACCCTATTCGCCGGACTTGGCCCCCTCTGATTATCATCTTTTCCCGAACCTAAAAAAACACTTGGCAGGACGGAAATTTTCGACGGATATTGAGGTACAAGAAGCTGTGACTGAATATTTCGATCACCTTGAAGATTCTTTTTTTTGACGTGACAACGTCTTAAATTAGGTTGCGGCTGGGAGTCACTTATGAAAAAGTGTAACGCTCGGTAACGTTACGATGAGTCACCGAACGAGAGAGAGGCCCGCCGAATGCCTTGCGTCTCTCTCCCACTCAACTATGATCGGTCTGCCGCGCGCGCAGCACTAGAGAATTAGGCGCATTGAATCGGCGCATGCTTGTGTCTCTGTCTTTGTCTTTCTCGAACGTTCTTGGCGTTGGAAAAACAAGAAAGCGTCATAATACAAGTTCACACGTGTGGTTAAAGTATCGTCAGCTGTGTCTGTAGTGAAAATGTGGAGTGCTTAGATTCGTCATTTACAACAACTACAACAATAAAGGTAAATAATTGTACACTGATATTTCATTATCGTAAACTATGATTGATTGATTAATTGTTAGATTGACACAAAAGTTGAGAAACTGAGTTTATAGGTTATGTCATACTATTGATAAATGTTGATAGTGTTAAGTAAATTATTAGTTTAAAATTAATTAATTAATTAATTATTATTTTACAAATTTTCATTGATTTCAAATTTATTTAGCAAAAATTTGAACCTTCGATCTGAATAAATGTTTTGATTTTCGAATTGATTCTTTAAAATTACAAATATTAAGAAAAAGTGGCAGATATAAGAAAACTTGATTTAAACTGTGTTGAGCAAGAATTTTAACATCTAATTTAAGTAAATGTTTAAATTTTCAACTTCATCATTTACAATTACAAATTTTAATTAATTTCAAATTTATTTAGCAAAAATTTGAACCTTCGATCTGAATAAGTGTTTTGATTTTTATATTTCTATAGTTAAAATTTGTGCAATTCTTATTTTCATTCAATTCCTTGTTCCTATTGTGCAATTTAATTATATTCATATCAATAAATATTCTACCGAGAAAAAGACGTTGTCACGTAAAATCTTCGCCCGTAAAACCGACTTTACAGGCAACCATTTTTTTACAAGGAATAATGAAGTTAGAAGCCAGATGGCAAAAGTGTATAGATCGTTTTGGAGACTATGTAGAGAAATAAAATTGTTATAAAAACTCAAGTATTTATTTTACAGGTTAGGCTCAAAACTTTTCAATTCACCCTCGTACTTCCGCCGAAATATCCGAAATAGATAAATATTTCAAAAACAATAATGCAGAACGGCTTTAAAACCCTATTCCTCGAAATGGTTTTCGAATTGGAGCAATTGAAAAAATATGAACAATCCCAATTGGTGTGACATAGTCCCCTGATATTTATTTATTATTTAAAATACCAAAATTACTATATGCCTATAATGTTCGAGGAGTTCCCTCAGCTCCTCACGGATCCCCACATTAGCGACCACCTAGGAAGTATACGTAGTTTATCAAACCATTTCTTTTTTTAAATCGAATAAAATTTTCGAAATCTGTAAACGTAAGTACATAAAAAAACATGTTATTATAGTGGAATATAGAACCTCATTTGAAGTCATTTAAAAATAAATCATTCACCCACACAGCAATGCATGACGATACTCCAATTAAAATGGCCATTTGCCTATCACCAGTTCCAACTGAACCCTGGCCAATCGAATCTCCAGGCCCCCCTAATGACCACTTAGAGGAAGACTGATGGCTAGGTTGGGCGACCTAGAGACCTATTTTCGTTGGTGACGAGCGGTTTATTGGCATTTAGATATCTTGCAAGGGGAACGCTGCCCTTTTAAATAAAGACGTTTGTGCAATTTGATAGTCAAAGCAAAACTAACCCCCTGTCTTAAGAAATAAGGTCACTTAATACGTGTTTCTATGACATATCATTCATTGAATACAAAACGGACACATTGCAAAATGAGTCAGTGTTGCATTTTAAAATTAGAAGCTGTTCGTATAAGATTTTTAATGCAAGAGCAATTTATTTTGGAGTGTGTCCGTTTTGTATTCAATGAGCGATATGTGCCCTTGTGTTACTATCTGTTGACCGCAACTCTGTCGGCGAATAAGTCGTTCACCGCACTTCCCTCGGGAACCGTACACTTTTCCGAAATAAAAAATAGCCTACCGATCGATGAAATCCGTTTACCAGAGAGAAGTCACCATAAGGGTTTATTTTTTACTATTTCGGTATAGAACTTTTAAAAGAACAGACACACACACACACACACACACACATATACAAATTGAACTTATAACACTGCTATTTCAACGGGAGTTAAAAATTTACGCCTTAATTTAACTTATTTATTTAGTCACTACTAATATTGATTAATAAATGGCTGCCATCTTCTCTTCATTTTTTTTCTCCATAAATTTTATTACAAGGTACCTTTACTGCGATAGAAATGCAATTTCCACGAACGGCTTCAAATTGAAAAATCCTTTCCGCCATAATTTAATATAAAATGCATGGCTGACGATGAATTATGAAGATTCTATTTACTCTTTTTTACTATTATTTGAGCGACCATTTTTATTTGTCCAACGTTAAGCGCTACTGCGTTTTTGTTTAAAAATTGAATGTTTGTTTTTCATCATAAATATTAATAAAGTGAATGAAAATAATGGTATGAAGAAGTTCATTTATAAATGTTAAATAATTTTCCCAGTTTTATTTTGTTTTGATATGCTTTTTCATTCATTGTGAGCAAAATACAATTTTTAAGTATAGTCAGCCAAAAATATGGTCTGCGACTCTCCGGTTGAAGTTTATTTGCACGTCATGAGACAACAAAATCGATTTCCCCTTGCAATAATATTATGACAGTGACAAGTGTCAACCTTAGCGATAATTAGATCTCACAGAAACTTTTGTCAAAACTGGTAGACCACTTCCTTGGCCGACCGTACCTACCTAACGCTGGACTTCATTGGGTTGGGCATCTTCTCTATCTCTACATAGTATAAGACAATGTCGCTTTCCGAGTCTGTCTGTATGTCCGCTATTTCCTTCTAACCCACGCAACGGATTTTGATGCGGTTTTCACCATCAGTTAGATAATTTTTCACGAGAGATTTAAATATAATAAAATCTTCAACGCATTTCCGTTTTGAAAATAGAAAGCTAGTAAAGTAGGATAGTTCAGTTTTGATAAGAATTAGTTGGGCTCTTTAAGATATAAGATCAGCTTTTTAAGTAGGTAATGATCGCAAATAATAATACAATGTCTGGGTTTTTGTTTATACAAAAGTAATTACACCGTTATTCTGATATTCTGCCCTCCTTAGAAATAAGGGCGTATGTCTCATAGAACCGCGTATGTGTTAGTGACCTCATTTCTTATTATTATTTTATATTTATTTAATGGCTAAATTTGCCAATGTCAACTAGGTATATATAAGCATGAATCCTGTCCTGTCGTCAAAGTCTTCCAGTCATAGTCGTTCTGACCCTTGAAGATGGCGAGCCTCCACTTCAATGGCTTGGTGTGATCTTGACCGCTAACTCATTTGGAATCACCTATTCACTGTTATTTTATTCAATGCAAGTTCTTCATTAATGTTACAAGTTGTCCCACAAAACTGCCCCGGAGTTGCGAACCAAAATGAACTATAAAATAATTTACAAAAATTGGACAAATGTTTTCAGAATGTTCATTTCTTAAGACGGTGAGTTAAATTTACTTTTACAGTCAAATTCCACATGCCTTCGTTTTTATTTATGAGGGCAGCATTAATAGCTTTTGGGTAACACATTTTTTTCTCTCTATTAACAACAGGTAACGACCCAGTATAAAATATTCACAAATCAAATTACTTTGGAGTCGTAAATAAGATCTTAAAATTTTTATTACCGACATAACATACGAGTAAGACTATATTTTAGCAGATTCTCAACCACGACGTCTTTAAAACCTAGACGTAATTTTAAAAATAACGTCGTGAGTTAACACCATAAAAAAACGACGTGACTATAAGTTGAACGCAGTATTTAATACACTTATTTTAAAGTGTGTATTTAACTGGTAACATAAAAGAGTGTTTTTTTAACGTGGTTAGTTTTGTGTGCAAGTCCGTCTGTAGCATCGTATCACCTAAACAGATGACCAATTTGAATGTTGTTTTTAGGATTCCATACTCGAAGGGAACCCAACAGGGGGAAATCATTAAGGGGTTCATACAAGAAAGAACATTATTTATCTATCAACGTAATTTTATTTTTGTTGTGTCGTAAAATAGTCCATTATGTGACTGGTGCATAATGAGAGGCATAAACACACAAGCGTTTAAAAGCCTAATAATTATGCGCACAGTCGCATACATAACTTTATCTACATGCATACGTTTTCTACAATATGTGAAAAAATTGTATCTGTTGTTGCCCTGCCTCTTGTATGTAACTGTATCTTAATGTGCACATTAAAGTATAGGTCACCAATACTTTAAAGTGAACATTAAGATGCAACTACATCGAAAATCAATACTTTACTTTACAGATAAGTACAGGTTTCCAAATAAAGATCATTTGCTGTTTCTGAACATATTATATTGAAGTTATGTTATTATCTTTTTTTTGTTATGATTCAATAAATTCATTACAAAAAACCCGAGGAGATTTCTTAATATCAATATTACGTTTCTGATGTTTCATTGGTTTCCCACGAATTTATAGTCAACACAGACTTTCCTGTATTTGTCTCCTTAAACCGCATATAATTAATTACTCACAATTTGACACAAAACGGACTAATTGCTTAAACATTGTTAAAAGATAATAACAAGGAAAAATAATGAGAGCGCAAAAGTGTGAAACACCTTTAGCCGAACGATGTCTTTCTCACTTTTAATAAAAATAAAAACGAGAACAAAAAAAAGATGGATGATATAATTATGTGAAGACCCATTACGAAGAACGAGGGAGTGAAATACTATGATGGTTCATACGAATTTTCGGGACAAAAAATCGTGCCGCGCCATATTATTCGTATAAGGGGATGATGATGATAATTGAAAGAAAGAAAGAAAGAGGAAAAAAAGTATTTTCGGAGCTCTAACAGGACAAAATAAACATGAAACCTGTGACTGACCTATTGATAGACAACGTGGAATAGTTTCAGGGGTGTTATTCTCTCAAAAACAACGGACGGTCGGACCAACGAGCGAAATCGCAGCGGCGAGTTTAGGTAGTCCCATCAGAGCGAACAAAACACATTTTAGCGCGTGCATTTTCAATTAAGCAGCCAAATACGTTCGATCTCATCGGCAGAAACCATGCTTCCAAATTGAAAATGCACGCCCTAAAATATGTTTTGTTCGCACTGACGGGACTACTTAAACTCGCCGCTTGGAGATTCACTCGTTCTTTTGTCCGACCGTCGTTGTTGAGAGAATCACTCCCCAGCTCATGTTGCTGGTTGTGAAACCAGCGCTGGTCTTCGCTGGTACCATAATATTCCTCACAAACGTCACAAGACAAATCAAATCAAGTCAAATCAAACGACTCTGACCGGCTTCAGCCGATTCCGCGTTCAACTTCAATAGATGTGAAGGGATGTCGTCAACGTCACGAAGTGTTACTGTACACACACACATAAACTCACGCCTTTATTCCCAGAGTGGGGTAGGCAGAGCTACAGAATTTCCAACTACTATAAAAACTTTTTGATAATTCTGTAACCACACTTTGCACACTCAGGCGAAGATGTTTACCAGTGTATTAGTGACAGGTTGCAAGCCCATCGCCATCGCCTAGCAGCAGTGTTACTGTTACTGCTATTTTAAAACGAATTGGACCATGCATAATAAAATTAATTCATCCTTCATATAATTAAATACATTCAAAATAACGACTTATTTTGGCGGCGGGTGATTCCAGAGCAGGCTCGTTTTTCGGCTCAGTCTGGCTGTGCAAAGGGGGAACGCGGTCCATACTACGAGCGGGTGAACTGCAAAGGTTATTCTACTTAACCCTTTAAAGGACAATTTTAAAACCTGGTACTAAAAATGACCACTTACAACTAATACTTTTTGTATTTTTTATTCGAAAGATTTTGTGCGATTAGGAGGAATCTAATGAGGCTAGAATTCAGGTCTATTTTTAGTTTTGCCCTATAAAGGGTTAAAGTTAGTAATTATAATGATTACATTTTGTAATTTTGTATATTTCCTTAAAATAAAAATTCTTTCAATACATTCATGATCATTCATTGTGTTACAGTTGAGGTAATTTCACGTTCAGAAAATGGTCCATACACAATCATTGTGATAATTTAATGTCCGTTCACAAACACCATGATTAGTTGTTTAGGGATTTCCAAAGTAAATAAAAATAAAACACTTTAATCCCTAGGGATTGAAGTAGATGGTGCAGAGACTAAAGTTACATTTGAAACGCTTGAGAATTGAAAAAAATATTTGTAAAACCAGACTTCAACTTGACATTGCGCTATGGTTATGAAGGCTAGACATAATGAATTTATTATAAAACAGGTATAAAAACGAGTATTTTAAAGTGTACAGATCCAAAGTTCATTGCCGTTTGAGTATTAGTTAACGCTATACAGTCACGGTCGTAAAGTTAATAAAATAATAACGTTAAAACTTTACTTACCTATTGCCGTACTAAGATAAATTTAAAAGGCAATAAGGAAAAAAAAAAAAAATTCCCAGATTTAATGAAACAAAAGAATGGTGCCACTCTATGTCTTCCCGTGGATGTCGTAAGAGACGACTAAGGGAATAAAGGCTGTGTACTGTTAGGCGATGGGCTTGCAACCTGTCACTAATACACTGGTAAACATCTTAGCCTAATTGTGCAAAATATGGTTACAGAATTATCAACTTTTAGAGTAATTCTGTAAATCTGCATACCCCACTCTGGGAATAAAAGCGTAAGCTTATGGATGGATGTATGTATGTTTAATAAAAGGTGATTTATGTAACAAAAATTTAAGAAAAATATATTTAAGCCATCAAAGATTAAATTTGTTCCTATCTCTTTCTATCAAAACAGAATTTATATGGCCAACTTTTTAGATGGCGTCACAGTGCATACGGATTTCTCTGTCTAATTGCTGTCTGATAAGCAGTTTAAAATGCTTGTATCGGGTCTCTATTGACTGCCATAATTATTTTTAGTCATAATGTGTTTTAAGTCATAATTTTCACAGGTCATAATGCATTTTTCTCTGGACACGGTTATTTTTTCAGGATTTTTATAAAACTAACCTAACCTAATCTAACTAATCTACACGATAGACGTTCATTAAAAACTGTAACTTCAGTCTGAAAGAAGTTATGACCAAAAA
Source organism: Acleris laterana (assembly GCA_963966035.1). Lineage (NCBI taxonomy): Eukaryota > Metazoa > Arthropoda > Insecta > Lepidoptera > Tortricidae > Acleris > Acleris laterana. The sequence continues at coordinate 12,544,307 of OZ014460.1, forward strand.
AAGTATGACTAACAATACATTATGACCAACGATATGTATGGCAGTCAAAGGATCCGGCTTGTATCATACTTAATTATCATCCATGCTTTGATTCCTTAACAAATTTTCCCAGGGTACAACGTCAAAGTTAACTAATTTGTCCAATGTGTTTACTTAATTTATGTTTAAACGCGAAACCAAATTTGGATTTGATGTATCAAAGAGCTCTCGCTTCTTTCAAATTTCAACCTTCTGTCAAATCAAATAAGGTTCCAAGAGATTACAAAATCCTCCCCTTATTTGTAATGTCTTGGTTCAAAGTTTCAATTAGTTACCTGACTGTAAAGAGAAAAGAAGTATAATTAGTTGTACAATCTTTAAATGTATGAGACATGTGTTAGGAGATGGGCTTGCAACCTGTCACTAATACACTGGTAAACATCTTAGCCTAATTGTGCAAAATGTGGTTACAAAATTATTAACAAGTTTTTAGAGTTGTTGGAAATTCTGTAGCTCTGCCTACCCCACTCTGGGAATAAAGGCGTGAGTTTATGTATGTCTGCATAGTATTAAACAAAGTGGCCGATTTTTTTTATGTTACTACTTTGTCGGCGTAATTTAAATGTATACCTATGCCAATTTAGAGCTTTGTACTACGAAGAGTCTCTGAGTTAAGACTGCGCCGAGCGTACGCCGGATGTACAGTGGCACCCTCATTACTACGAGTATTATTGTGTTTTCTAATAAAATAAAGTATTTTCTTGAAATTGGTCGGTAGCTTTTTGTACAACAAATGAAAACACAACGTATAGGGTATATCACATAGTTTAATAACAATTCACCTTCGAGTTATTAACTCAACGCAAAAGGAGTGGCCACCTTTTCCCGATAAGCTGACAACTCAAAGGGTAATTGTCATTAAAGTTTGTTACGAATTGTTTTTACTTGCGCTACAAAATCGTATCGTCAGATTGCAAGGAAATTCTTTAGTTAATTAGAAAACACAATTATAGTAATGAGGGCGCCACTGGCCGCTCGACGTTTGCTCGGTGCACTCTTAACGCGGACCGACGGACAGATCTGATGGACATGGCGGAACTATATGGGATCCTAGTTTGATTTCGGAACCATAGAAACCACCTTAAATTATTTTTTTTAGTCAGTTGAGATCCCTCCAAATTATCAAACAAAGAAATATATATCTATTAGATTTTTTCAAATTCAAATTCAAATTCAAATTCAAATTCAAATTCAAATAATTTATTTGTTCAACACGGGTAAAATTGTACATAAGCACAGGTCTTATAGTGTTAAGGTTACATCACCATGTTGGGCCGCAAGGCATACAAAAATTTTAGCTATCGATTGCAGTCTGATAGAAATTCATTTACTGAATAATATGCTTTGTTCACTAAAAATTTAAACAATTTGCTCTTGAAAGTAGTTACATCCTCTATATTTTTTATGTGATCTGGAACCCGGTTATATATTTTTGGTGCCATCCCAAGTACACTTTTCCTGTAAAATGCTGTTTTTGAAGGCATCGAACAAATTTTATTTCTGAGACGTACACTCCTAAAGCTTTTGAATAACTGCAAATTACCATTCGCAAACATGACTATTTCAAAGATATATAAACTAGGAAGAGTTAGTATGCTTAATTTTATAAAGTACGGTTTACATGAATCTTGTTGCTTTAGTCCACATAGCGATCTGATGCACCTTTTTTGCGCTTTGAATGCAACATCTCTTTCAGCGGAGTTTGCCCAGAATATGATGCCGTATCTTAGCGTCGACGTTACATAAGCTTGATAGGCTGTTAAAACTATTGATTCGTTGACAATTTTTCTTAGATTATATAGAACATATGAGAATTGATTTAATTTCTTACATATAATGTCAATTTGACTCCGCCATGTCAACCTATGATCTACGCTTATTCCTAAAAATTGACTTTTTATAGTTTGCAGATAAATTACTAAACCACATTATCAGAGAGTAATCAAAAGAGTGTTCTTTTTTTATGACAGTTATATTCTGATAACGATAACGTATCCAATTTTAAACTGAAAGTAAATAAAATAATCCAGTTTTACCTTTTAATACACAATTAAACTTTATCAAAACTTGTTGGTATACATACCTTCATGCCTGTAATCCCAGAGTGGGGTAGACAGAGCTACAGAATTACCCACAACTCTAAAAACTTGTTGATAATTCTGTATTCACATATTGCACAATCAGGCTAAGATGTTAACCAGTGTGCAGTGTATTTGTGACAGGGTGCAAGCCCATCGCCTAACAGTACCACAAGCCTTTATTCCCTTAGTCGCCTGTTACGACATCCATGGGAAGACATGGAGCGGTACTATTGTAACCCGGCAACCACACGGCACTATTACAAGTTATCCGTTTTTATAAAACACTAGGTTGTTCCCGTGTCCACTTCGTTGGGCAAAACATTTTTTTTGAGTTAATTATTTTCCCGCTCATTCCCGTTCCCGTGGGAATTTCGGAAATTCCTTTCTTAGTGCACCTCTACGGTACCTAAACTACGTCCCTTCCAAATTTCAAGTGCCTACGTTTAGCCGTTTAGGCTGTGCGTTGATATGTCAGTCAGTCAGTCAGTTTCTCCTTTTATATATTTAGATTGCTATGATCAACGGTATGCAATTTTTGTATGCAGAATAAGATTAATTTTGTTATGTTGGGTACACATAGGAGTGATCTAAAATAGTATGAAGAAAAATAAAGTATATAAACTCATTCCGCCACCTAGCTTGTGTATGTTTACTATAAATTAGTAGCTTATTTGTCAAAATTTTACTTGTTAAGGTCTCCTAAAACGTTTATATTATTCGTTTATATTGTCCCTTCCAAATTTCAAGTGCCTACGTTTAGCTGTTTAGGCTGTTCGTTGATATGTCAGTCAGTCAGTCAGTTTCTCCTTTTATATATTTAGACAATAAGGCACATAGTAGTGTTGAAAACCACATATCCACTTCTGAAATAAAAAAAAAAAAGAGGGTTTCCTATATACCTATTGCACATCCAACAATTACCAACATTGTTTGGCCTGTCATTGTCAAATATCATTGTCGCGATTGTATCTGACGATGACGGATATTTGATACCTATCTCATCACTGCAAATGCGAAGTCGATCCCGAGGGACTAGGACGGCCTCTATCTCATTCATTTTCAGCAATTATAAAAATTTAATCTTGTAACTACTAAGGACCTTTGAATTTTCATCACAATTCCATCACTTGGCTTAGAAAGGTTTCTAATTTAAAATAAAATTTTGCAATAAAATTTATTTAACGAATTCATTTGCGTTCTAAATTTGAAGTTGAGCAGACATTAACCGCTGTATTTTGAAACATTTTAAAGACAATCAACTCGTTCGATTTTCAAACTTTTAAATCAAAAATCGTCACTTAGGAACGAAATAACCGTAATTCTGACTCAAAGTACGTTAAAAATGTATATTTTTTTAAATCCTGGTCGGCCTGAGCCGAGCGTTACCACAATTTTGAGAGGTAAAATTAGATTACTTCATTAGGCTAGGGGTCGTAAAAATCTTTCCACCTTAGGCCAAAATTTCCATAGGCGGAGTGAAAAATAAATGAATTTACGCAGCTCACATAAAAGAAAATCAATTTTAAAATTTAAAAAAAACTTAAAAAAAATTACTTGGAATCATACCTTAGAAAATCCAGCGCGAACAAAAGAAACACAAAAACTCACAAAAAAGAAAAGTGACACTCACTAACACAACACTCAGAGACACTAAAAAACCACAGTTGCACAGAAAACACGAACGTTTAAATCAGTCCGCTACGGAAATAGTGTGAACATACGACTATCTGTCGAATTTTTTACGCTCGAATATTTTCGGGAGCGAACGACGTGCGCTCTGCCCGCCGGGTCGATGCCAACTGGCTGGGTCACATCGAAACGCGGGAAACCAGGCTGAAAAAACGCGCGGGTTCTTTTTTCAAGTTTGAAAGCAAGGAGTACGTTTAATGAGAGTTATTGCATCGACAAATGGTTTTATCCACACATTATCATAAATCCTCTAGTAGCTATGCATTCAAAAGCCGAAGGCATTGACTAGCATTACCTGTGGTAATAGCTGACAGCGATGACAGTTATGTTTCGATAACGTTATGAAATTGCGTTACACCTGTCGTCACTGTCACCTACTACCACAGGTAATTGCTGGTCATTTGCCTTTCGCCTTCGGACCCATCTTAGAGTACTTATAATATGTGTGTAGATGAAGTATTGTACGCGACTCTGCGTAATTGGTATTACGCAACCGTCACGTAAACTACTATTATGGCTTTTTAGCCAGAATTTCTATTCGAATATAAGATAATGAATTAATGACGACCGTTTTAGCTAATATGGAACTCTTTACAACTGCATTACAAATAGAAAAAATCTGGAAAATTTCCCCCGTGTGATTGTCGGGATAGAATTATAGTGCCACTCTAGGTCCTCCCGTGGATGTCGTCAGAGATCTGATGACCAAGGGAATAAAGGCTTGTATTACTGTTAGGCGATGGGCTTGCAACCTGTCATTAATTACACTGGTAAACATCTTAGCCTAATTGTGCAAAATGTGGGTACAGAATTATTAACAAGTTTTTAGAGTTGTTAGTAATTCTGTAGCTCTGCCTACCCCACTCTGGGAATAAAGGCGTGAGCTATGTACGTATGCCCAGCAGTTTTTAGGGTTCCGTACCCAAAGGGTAAAAACTGGACCCTATTACTAAAACTGCACTGTCCGCCTGTCCGTCTGTCTATCTGTCACCAGGCTGTATATCATGAACCGTGACAGCTAGACAGCATCAGTGAAAATTTTTCACAGATGACGTATTTTTGTTACCGCTATAACAATAAATACTATTAACATAGTAAATAAGTATTTGGGGGGCTCCCGTACAACAAGCATTTTCTTTTTTTCGTGTTTTGTTCAATATTATAACGGTAACTGGTAGGCGCTTGAAATATTTACAGAATGTTAAATTGCATGTTTGCTTTAAAAAAAAAAAGTGGGACATCCTACAAGAAACGTGATTTTTCATGGATAAAGGTACGGAATCTTTCGTACGCGAGTCTGACTCGACTATCGAAATACATGTTAAGAACCATGTAAGAATACCAAGGAATCACTTTAAATGCATAGAAAATTAGGTTTTACTCGTGGTTTTTAAAGATGGTTCCTATGTTTTGTATAACGGTGAGCAAAATCTTTACTGAGCATGGTCCGATACGCTTTTGTTTTTTTTTGTCTGGGATGAATTCAGGCCAGGGTTTGTTTGTTTTGACGAAAAGTATGCGTGACAAACGTGTTATGTTACAAACTTTTATTACGCAAAGACGTATTTGTTCTAAAACCATTACATATTCAAAACGTTAAGTTAGTTTACAGATGTAGTGAATAATCCTTTCCCATCGTTTTTTGTCGAATATGTTCGTATTTATCTAGCTTTCTGTTAGCTTCAGTACCCATCAATATGCCAACTGAGAAAGCAAGATAAATACGAAGTTATCCGACCAAAAACGATGGGAAAGGATTATTCACTACATCTGTAGACTGCATGAAATAATTGAAATGATGACTTGGTAAAATATTACTGAACTGTTCAAGCCAGTCAAGCCACACATAAATTGTGGATTATGAAGACGTATTACGTTAAGTCCGGCGTGGGAGAAGATTTTGTAGTAGTTTTTATTGATTAATTACTAGTAAAATAGGCTAACGTCATCAGTGGTCAGTCAGAGATCTTTCGTATTCTCTCCACTCATACAAAGTATAGGCAGAGGCTGAATATAGGACTCTGGGTGACCAGTAGTGACTGTACTCTATTATTTCTAAATTCAAATCAACTTCTTTACATTTAGATAAATCAACGAGATATCCCACACAATTTAGGTATGTTTTGTAAAAAAGTGAAATGCCAAAAAAACTAATAATAATTGTAAAAGTGAGAGAAGCCGTTTTTTTTTATATGTAATGTTATAATGTTATCACCTTTACAAGATAACTAAATACTCTACTTTGTATGAGATTCCCCCCATAAATATTCGATTTCTGTTATCAATACAATCGCAATCCATATTTAAACAAAGTGCATGCTCTTTGCTACCAATCCTGGCATTTCCCGTATAATTAACCTTTATAACCCTCCAAATCTGCAAATAAACGACAACGTCACAAATCAGCACGAGCACTTTACAATTAAAACCTTAAACTTTTGTATTAAAGTTCGAAATACAACAAAGTTTTACTGTTATTTATGTTGTTAGCGTTGATTACTAACCAAATGTCAGAACGGACGATTTATGACTTACTACGCTTTGCTACGGAAACTGGCTTTTCCGGAAAACATATACATAACTATTGAATCGATGCTTACCGTGTTTTCAACGAGATATTGAACGTAATTAGTTTGTTTTTGGTTCATGGTATGCAAAAGCTGGGTCTGTTTCGTTTTGACCAAAATGTTTTAGTCAAATCTATCATTTCCCAAATTATCATTTGCCAAAAAGTGGTTTCCCGTCGCAGTTGAGTGGTTTTTTATGTAGTCACAAGTGTAACCTAACCTTATATTCGTAGGAATCGATATCCCGGATATAAAACCAAAATAATACATAAAAGTTTTTGGGAAATGAAAATTTCGGAAATGATAGATTTGACCAAAAACCTTTTGGCCAAACGGAAAAGCTAATGACAACTTAAAAAATGTAATTGAGGAAAACATAGATGAAAAGGGTGGAAGGTTAAGAGGATTGCGAAACTTAAAAAAATATACTAAATTCGTTAATGTTTCTCTGAAAGTGTTGTAGATATTATGTTATAAAACATACTTAAGGCCTGTGTGTACGTTTTCCTTTCCAATAAAATATTTCTTGGTACCTAACCTAGTTTTTCATTCAATTACCACATATTAAAAAAATATTAAACGTTGCCCTGAGTTAAATTTGTGTGGAATATTGTAAGTATTGACCGTCAATTCAAAATCCTACATTAGACATGTTACATTACACTAATTTAATAATGTCTAAATGTCATTTCGTAACAAAACATCAAAGAGGCAGCTCAGGATAGAGGAAAATGGAGGGCTTTCTTTAGGGTCTGCCGCCAAGAGTAAAGCTTTTAAAAAACAGAAAAAAATATCGAAGAGGCTTATTCAACACGAGAAGATGAGGGAAATAACCGTAAAAAAAGTAAAAAGGCTTTCCTGACTATGACCAAAACTGATAATTTCTAATTTGATCAAGCAAATTATGACCTTTAAAATCAAGCATCGATAGAAAGAAAGCTTGACAAAAGATTAGTAGAAAAACCCCATTTGGCTTATTTATTCGGATACCTAGAGGCAATTACAGACAGTCAGGCGAGGAATTACAATCTCGTTCAATCAACTGGGGCCTTATTTTGCATTGATTTACACCTAGATTGTGTTGAAACCCTATTGTTATAGTGTAGTGTAGCGTAGTACAGTACAGTACAGTACAGTTCAGTACTGTACAGTACAGTACAGTATAGTATAGTATAGTAAGTATATAGTAAAGTATATTGTAGTATGTTTGTATAGTAGTGTTCCGTGACTCACCAAGATGGTACTGGCTGAAAATCAGCGCTATAGGTGTCTGAGGCCTCAGTATAATGCGGAACCAGTGTCCGATTCGCTACCGCGAGGACACACTCCGTGCTGTTTCTGTCACATTGTTTGTTCTCTTTTGTCTATTTGTGTCTTCGGTCTAGAGAATAGATGTCTCTCTCCTTTTTCTTCTTCTCCTATTAAGTCTAGAATAATGGCGACTGAGGCGAAAATTATACAAATACTTACTATAATTATAATATGTTCTCGTTTGTTTCCGTGTACCTACCTACTTCAGATTCCGTACTCCAAGGGTACGGTACCATCTATTACTAAGCCTTCACTATCAAATTATCAAAAAATAAATAATTTGAAAATTAAAGGGGGTTTCAAAAACGTTAGGCAATTTAACTCGATAATAAGGACTCGCACTTGGCCGGTTTTACGCATAACTTTTGTCTCACTTTAGCTTACATAACAATACATTCATTAAAAAAATTACCCACGAGGTACTGTCAAACTGTTACTTATGAACTACAACTAAACATTAAGTAACTAAACGTGGCTAAGAAAAACCAACCATAACGTTGCTAGTTCAATAACGTATTGTCACAGATAACAAAGACAGAGGAGTCATTCGATTAGCTAATGAGGCGAAACGATTCTGCCGCTTGCCGCAAACCCTATAATCATGTGCTTAGTTAGCTCGGGAGCCGTTCAATAACTATAAGCATTATTAATGCTAGCTATAAATTAATTTACAACTTATAGATTTATTTAAGAGTGAATGTGTCTGATTTGGTTTTAGTTTTGTTAAAATTTAGTCAAAGGGAATAACCATGATTTCTTATATCGCTTTTCTATAACAAATTATATCAAAGAAATCACTTAAAGTCAAATTAAAGTTAAATTCATCACCTTCATTATTTTAACAGCTATTCAAAAAATGATTTTCTCAACTGTTTGTTACTCTAAGAAGCTTTTATTGAAGCTGTGAAAAAAAATGAATATTCCCTATTGGAAAATATTATAGGGGTTTTAACGAATTTATAGTTTTTTTTTTTTTTTTATGGCATAGAGTAGACAAACGAGCACACAGGCCACCTGATGGTAAGTTGAAACTGTGACCCATAGACATTCGCATTCACAAGACTGCAATGCAATCCTAAGACTGCAAATGCGTTGCCAACCCTGAGGACTAAGATGGAATGCCTCTATGCTAGTCATTTCACCGGCTATCTTATCCCCAAACCGGAACACAACAATGCGAACACTGCTGTTTGGCGGTAGGTTAAAAATAGGTATAATAGTGTGATGTACTTTGGAAAACGAGTCAATGCTACAACCAATCGACGTTAAACCGATAGTTTATAGCCTGAAGCTGGGCAGAGCTTTCCTGATACTTAAAAATAGAACAATTTCCGAGGCATTCGTTATAAACCACTTTTTTGTGGCATGGAGAAGGTAAACGAGCACACAGGCCATCTGATGGTAAGTGGGATCTGTAACCCGTAGACATTTGCATTCTCAAGACTGTAATCTAAAGACTGCAATCCTAATTCCAAAAATGCAATGCCAAGACGAAGAACTACTATGATATGCCTCTATTGTAGTAATTTTACCCGTTGTCTTAATACAACAATGCAATGCAATGCGACTTCAAAGTGAATGGTGTCGCGGAGAAACACAGTTTCTTTATTATGACGAAGCGAACAAACGTTTTTTTTATTCGACTGTTCTAAAATTGTATTTAATTATTAGCGAAAAGCGATAAACAACTTCTCAGTAAACGGCAAAGCGGCTTAAAGTATATTTAAAAGCTTATCCTCTAGAAAAATAAATGAGACTTCTTCACGGCTATGTTACTATGAACAGGACTAAAGAAATGCATTTAAATAATTCAAAGCGCTGCGTCAAACTTGATAAATAGTGTGAGACACGTCAAAACAGAACTTATTCTCTCAAAACCAACGGACGGGCGGACGAACGAGCGAAATCGCAGCGGCGAGTTTAGGTAGTCCCGTCAGAGCGAACAAAACACATCTTAACGCGTGCATTTTCAACTAAGCAGCATTGTTTCTGCCGATGGATCGAACGTATAAGGCTGCTTAATTAAAAATCACGCGCTAAAATCTGTTTTTTTTGCTCTGACGGGACTACTTAAACTCGCCGCTGCGATTCCGCTCGTCCGTCCGACTGGCCGTTGTTTTTGAGACAATAACACCCGAGGTAATGTTAACACGTTGACGGTTCAACCAGTGTATTTGACGAGTTAATAAACACGGCAGCTAGTCACTCAAAAGCAAAATTCAGATGAGATTTATGGGCTGCATTTAGCCAGCTCTCATCGAAACGGTGACTTTGAACGCGTAGCATTTGTTTCCTGTTATTTTTTTCACTTTTTTCCCGTTGGGGTCTGATCCTAAATCCTTACTGAGTGTATTCTACTAAAAGAATATTTCCTTCAAAGTCCTTTGAACCAGAGTTTTTTATGTATATTTGATAATAACAATATTAAACAGGTAAATAAGTATAAAAAAAGTCTGATGCGTTTTGTTTCTATTTTGATTTAATATCATAATATTAATGTATAGATTTAAGAATTTACTAACCTAATAGGCTTGTTTTCATTTACCTTAACGGCTTCAAAACAGTGGTTTGTTTCTTTTTTGTGAAAAACAAAGAATATTCTAAAAAACAGCAGTTTTTTTAAATAGCTATTTATATTGAAAGGCAGCTGCTGAAATTGGTGAGAAGGGGTAAATCAAATGTAGGAAGCTTTAATCCTGATATTATGAGTATTTCGCTATAGGGCATAATGACGTCGGCCCATATGGTGAGTTATTCCAAAGCACTGTTAAGTCTAAAAACAGATCTTGTGCAGGATCCGTCCGGGTCGCTACCGCCATCTTAACAGCAGCAATAGCAGTGTTTGCATTGTTGTGTTCCGGTTCGGGGATAAGACAACCGGTCAAATGACTAGCTTAGAGGTATACCATCTTAGTCCTCAGGGTTGGCAACGTATTTGCAGTCTTAGGATTGCATTGCAGTTTTGTGAATGCGAATGTTTATGGGTCACAGTTTCCACTTACCATCAGGTAGCCTGTGTGCTCGTTAGTCTTATCTATGCCATAGAAAAAGACAAGTTCTATTTTTTTAAAAGGGCCACTTATGGCAATTTATTAACTCGACCCATAAACACCTGTAGCACCTGAGGAGTTAGTACGTTGACAGCGATAAAAAAGTTAAAGCACTTTTTTAACGCCAGCTCTCGGTCTAAAACTCCAGGCAGTTCATACGTAATTAACTATGCGAATCACAACTACCTTACACAAAGCCGCTTGTCTGGTGGCTGACTCCGAAACACGAAATTATTAGAAATAGAGCTAACGGTATTGCAAATTGCAAACCTTTTTAGAGTAAGGCAGAAGCTTTACAAATATAATATTGTTTTTTTTAATGGAATAGAATAGAATAGAATATAGTTAAATGTTATATCAGTCTCTAAGATATAGTTATAAACAAAGTAATTTGTCTTACTTATTTGGAAGCTGTAACCAGTTTCTGCTTAAGCATTTAAATATTAGGTTAATTTTGCAGCCGGATCACATAGAGCCATAGACAAAAGAACTACATCTTCGCATTACAATAACATAATAGACTGATGTATTTAGTACTTTAATTTGATAGCAAGGGACATTGAGGTCGACTTAAGTATCGTCGTCGAATAGTAAAGGTGAATTGTACGTAAAGTAATATACGAAAGCTAGAGTTATGTTTTAAAATAGTACCTAAAAGCATGTGAAATCTGAATGTACTGGAAAATAATAAAAATTGGAAAAAATTCACCTCAAACTATTTTTACATATAACCCTCACACACACACACACACTCGCGTACACACTCATACACACACAACCTACAAATTTGTAAACTACTTGCATGTATCTGGTAGTTGTTGTTCGTTCTTTATTCATAGCGAATAGGTGGATGTCTGTAACTGGCACTATTTTGTCTTATTAAATTTACTATTTATTATGATTTGTAATATCCTTAATAAATAAAAAAATAACAAGAATATTATTTGACGTTACCACAATGCGTTTTTCAAATTAAGTTATTTTATTACACCTAGCTCCCGTTCTCACTCTTTGGGCAGTTCATTCCCAATCAAAGCAGCCAATTCACAATGGCACGCTGGACAAGCCACGCTTTGTCGCCGTGACGTATTTAGCCTGCGGGCTATGGCTGCGTCTATATCGCGTGTCAAATGTGGATAAGGCATCCGTCACTCTCGTACTTATTTACGTGTCAGAAAGTGACGGATGCCGTATCCAAGCTTTGTCACGCGCTAAACGCAGCCATATTAGAGCCCCTGGAGGCTTATTATGTTCATGCATTTCGATGTGGACAACGTGGACGAAACATCTGTCACTTTCTGACCAGTATGTAAGTGCGAGTGTAACAGAATATGATTTATCCAAAATCCACCGCGATTAAATGATACGTGGGGTATTTTAAGGCAAATGCCTGCGGTAATATAGCTTGCATTTAGTGCTCTGTACCGCCAGGGCTTTGACGTCATTGTCTGCCCTTCTAAATAAAAAGGACGCATGTGCAATGTGATAGTCAATAGTTATTTGTTCAACAAGAGAGCAAAGTTGGTTTTTGCTGCGAGTGATGATTTTGAATCCCGAGTAAGCGAAGGATTCTATTATTGAATCACGAGCGTAGCGAGTGATTCTAGGTTAGAATCCTGAGCGTAGCGAGGGATTCAAAGATACGAGACGTAAAAAACTTTGGTCTCGTGTGAGACATACAACTTTTCACCCCAGCAGCGAGAACAACACAGCGTGAAGCTGTTAGGGCCAACGCAGGTCTTCCGTTGTGACCATTTGGTGAATACACGACTAAATAACGACACGATCGCATAATTATGCATCAATCACAAGCATTTTTGCAAAATACTAATAAAATAAAAAGTGGAAAAAATAAACATGAAACAGATAAAACCTGTCACTCGACTTGATAATGCCGTAGTGCAAACACAACTTTATACAGCTTTATGTAGTCTGTGGCTTTAAAAAAACCTAACTAGGCCTTGTCTATGGCTATTTTGGCTATGGCGGACAAATTAACAAAAATTACATCGTCAACATTACATTACAATAATCCCGCTATTTTTGAAATGCGTTCTGAAACTGCCCCCGCGGTTTATGTCACGAAATTAAAGATTGTTAAAACGATAACAAAATTATGTAGATACATAATAAACTTCTTATTTTTCATTGATTTTGTCTTCAAAACATTAAATAAAAAAAATGATTGTACCTACTATATAAAATAGTTATAATAAACACATTTCAAACTTTAACAGATACTTTTATTTGCAATTTTACGGTTATGTGTGCATCCGAACGTGCGTTTCTTTTTGGGCCTACTATGTGTGGAATTTGAAAATCGAACTTCGAATCAAGTTGTTTCTATCTCTCGCTTTTTTCCTATCGAAGTGAAAGTGACAGAACAAAGTGAAGTTAAATTTTTTCGAATGTTGTGACTGTTGTGAGTAGCCCCAGCACTGCTCACGGCATTTAAAAAAAATAATTAAAAAGCTACTTTGCCTCTCGCTCGCAGCAAAATTGAATTTTGCTCACTGTTTTTAAGCAGCAAAACCTGCTTGTTTGAGCTGCTGAGGTGAAAAGTAAATTTCACCCTCCAGGTTAAGAAATAAGGGCAATGAGGTTTTACGAGACATACGCCCCTTTTTTCTAAGGAGTGGTGGTAAAAGGTGTCAATTATCGAAATAGTTACAATCAATGAGAATATTGAGGATGTCAGAGACGGATAAAGTGTCTAGTCGAAGGAACTTGCAGATGAAATGGAAATGTAAACCCGATGACAACGCAAAATCACGGTATTTAAAGTTGAGTATCCACCTGAGCTGTGCAAGGTAGTGAAATGATGTGCAGGGAAGAAACCAATAGAAGACCTTTTTTACAATGAGGAATAGTTATTTGTTATACAAGGGAGGAAAGTTATATTTTACCTGCGAGTATTCATTTGAAACACGAGCTAGGGAACGGATTCTATGATTGACCATGAGCGATGCTTTTCACCTCACTATAGCGAGGAAAAAATAAGAAAAAGGGTAAGCTCGATTCCGCATTTTGCACTTTTTCCCGTTATTCCACAGGTGTTATTAATACGTCTTCGTCAAGAAAACATGCGAATATTTAACGATGACGGCTTAATTGAAAAGAAAAGTTTTGACTTAAGTTTTTTTTTTAATTATTTCGGATGCGTTTTGTTTGCACATCGACTTACTTGAACTGTCAGAACAATATATCCGTTTTTACAATAAGAATGAAGGTTAATGTTGAATGCTTCAATGAATTAAAATAAATTTGTAAGACTGTGTTTAGTGCTTTTTACTCGATGCAATTCATGAATTGTGATGTTAAAAATTCAGCACGTTTTACGTTTTGTTAGCTGTCAAATATCACTTAAGCTGCCTTCAAATGTCAAAACTCTTTCTTCACATGTGGATAAAAAGCGATTTTCCCAATAGTTGTCAAACAAACAAAAAAGGCTTTCCGAGCTAGTGAGATGAAAACAGATTTACGCGTACCCTCTGGTCTAGGGACGACCTTGGAAGATTATGTGGGACTCCCCTCACCCTTCAGAAAGAAGGACTACCCACTAAAACCTTACCGGTCTTTGCACTTCAAAGGCTGTTGATGATGGGGGCGCCGTGAGCTGCTAACGATGCTACAATTGGGACCAATTAGAAGACCTATGGTAGTGATTGTTGGGTGTGGCAGGACAAGCATAAAAGTCGTGTAAATGCAGTTGAAATGCGCTCTTTGCGTAGTATGTGTGGTGTGAAACTGATTGATAGTAAGGAATGAAAAATTCAGAGAGAAATGTGGAATAAAAGAAGATGACATGTAGTGACTAAGATTGAAAAGGGCAAATCAAATCAAATCAAATCATTTATTGTGTGGAATTTGGGTACAGTACAAAGATAATATTATAATATTGCACATATTTTGGAAACACCAAACTCTACCTTTTCAGATGTCACACCTTTCCCTACTAACATTATTTATACAGGTCAAATTAATTTATAAGAAAATAATGTCGTATAAAATAAAATTAAATAAAATTGAGTAGTTATTGATAACAATCACATTAAAAAGTCATTAATAGTATAAAAAACATTTATCTATATGCCATTCCTTTGTCTTTCTCTTAAATCTACTTAGATTATTTTCTTTGAAAGCGTCAGGTAACTTATTAAAAATTTCAATGCACATTATATACGAGTTTTTAGAATTATGGGCAAGTTTAGTCAAAGGCTTATACAGTTTTTGCTTGTACTGGCTTCGAACTCTGCGACTGCATAGGTCTTGCTTTTTAGTAAAAAGAGTTTTGTGCTTGTGTACAAAAACACACACTTCCAAAATATACAAACCCGCTACAGTGAGTATTTTATGTTCCATAAAGTATGGGCGGCATGACTCTATCTGTCTCATGTTAAATATTGCTCTTATACAGCGTTTTTGTACCAAAAATATTTTCTCATTGCCTGCGCAATTTTCCCACAAAACTATACCATAACGAAGTACAGAGTCAACATATCCGTTGTACGCGATTAAAGCAGCTTGTGTTGATACTGTCTGTCTTATTTTTCTGAGGGCAAAAACGAAACCGTTGACTTTAGAACAGATGAAATCCAGGTGAGCCTTCCAGTTGCAGTTGCAGTCAAGCATCACTCCTAAAAATTTGGTTTGAGACACCTCCTCTACTGGTTCCTTATTAAAACTTACAGTTAACACTTGAGGTTTGCCCTTATAAGTGCGAAACTGGATTAGCTTAGTCTTATCAACATTTACTTTTAAGTTGTTTTTCTTTAACCACTTTATTGATTGCTCCAGTGTATTATTTATTTCATCATTGTAGGTTGCTAGGTTATTGCCTTTTATAATAATGGAGGTGTCATCGGCAAATAAAATGCACTCATGAGTGAGACTACTAGGTAGGTCATTTATGTAAATAAGAAACAACAGGGGCCCCAAAATGCTACCCTGAGGTACCCCAAAGCTATTTTTAGTATAGGGAGATCTGTATGTTTTTAATAATTTCGAATTAGAGCGGTATCCAACGGACTCAACACATTGTGTGCGATTAAAAAGGTACGATTTTATCCAATCAAGTGCTGGGCCTCTTATACCATATCGTGATAACTTATTAATAATACGTTTATGACACACAAAATCAAAAGCCTTGCTCATGTCCATGAATAACACCGTTACAGGAACTTTACTTTCGATACTATCCATGACTAGTTTAATTAGTTTGAACATTGCAAAGGAATGCATGAATTGCATGCTTCGATGATTCGGTCATTTGGAAAGGATGGATGAAAGAAGATGGACGAAAGAGATATACAGATCTAAAGTGAGTGGACGGGTCGGAAAGGGCCGCCCTTGGTGTACTTTTTCGAGTCAAATCGGAGAAATACTGGAAAAGGGCCGAATCGTAAGTAGTACTTACGATTCGGCCCTTTTCCAGTATAAGTACCCGAAACCGACGTGCGTGCATGACTCTATGTATGAATGTGGAAGAAGAGAAAGAAATTTGTCAAGATCGTAGCAAGTGGAAAGAAGTGGTCTCTGCCTACCCCTCTGGGAAACAGGCGTGATTTAGTGTATGTATGTATGTATGTATGTATGTAGAAGACCTACGCTAAGCGATTGGTGTTTGTTTCCTCGCACAGCTCTGGTAGACATGGTCATCCTAATACTCTGAGTCCCTAGACAAGACACATTGCGAGAACGGTCTCGTTATCGAAAACGTATAGCGTTGACGTAAACTGCCATCGAATGCTTATGGCAGTTCTAGACATTTCCACAGTTTTCGCAAATCGTTTACGAGACGTCATGTATTTTTTCTAGGGGCATGATGACTCGGAAAGTAGCTATTGGATTTCCGCTGTTTTATTTATTTATTTATTTATTTATTTATTATTATAATTACAATTATAGGCTTACAGTATGCACCAAGGCGCCTACAATGTTATAGATTTACACATAGAGACATTTACAATATTAGGTTTATAGAGAACAACAGAAGCAGTGAATTTTACATAGCAAATGTTGCCAGTTGTCAGCAAACACATCGACATCTTGGATCTGCGAAACAAACTCGTTAAGGAGCATCTGACATAGACACAACACACAAACACATAACATAGACATAACATAGATTTAACATAGACTACAGACTTCTAAGTTTGATATGGACATTAACTGTGTTAAAGTACAGTCAGCAGCAAACACGTGTCTTGTTTTTTTTGTTCTGTACCATCATTGCTGTAATAGGTTTAACACACACAAAGACCACGTCACTCAAGTGGAACCTACAACACTTCTGTGCCCAGGATTTCCGATTTCTATATAAACTCGACCCTATATGTCGTTCTCGGTTGGGAATGTTAACCAAACAACGCATGGAGGCTTGTGGGAGCTTGTGGAGACTGTTCGGAAATAATATGCGGTCACACTAAGAGAACTTAACGGGGACTTTGGGTGCGGCGCAAGTTATAGCAAAAACATGAAATAATACATTTTGATTAGGGAACATTTAAATGAAATGAAATGAAATGTTTATTAACAAGAACATAATGGTAAGCAATAACCGGTTATTAGACGTATTTATATAAAAATAACCGGTTAAAACCGGGTATAACCGGTTATTTGCATTCCCTAATTTTGGTGCAAGTGCGGAAAATTTATCATATTATTTTCATTATTTAAGAACAAACTGTCCTACATAGTATTATTATAAAATTAAGTTTACCCTTAGACCTTTTTAAAACATATAGTTTCCTTTATTGAAATAATGCTTTTAAAAAGTAAATGCAGTTGTCCACTTATTACTTATGACTTCAAATCTAAACAATTTTGTCACTTTCTGACACGTTTATTAGGTACGAGAGTGACGGATGCTTTATACATATTTTTGTCACGCGATAACGCAACCATTTTTCTATCCTATTCTAGTAAATAATATCATGTCACAAAAAAAGAAAATTCATAAGAAAATTAATTACTTACCAAAGTCAACCAATCCATCATCATGATCGTTTGTTCAATCTAGCTTTAAAAACATCATCGGGGTACAAATAGTCCCGATTACCGAACAAAGTTAACCTCTCCCGGGACATGAACCCACATCAAGCAGGTAGGTCGCACCATTGTGTTTCGATCAGGGGTCAAACTTTTGGTGCTGACGTGAATTTGCATATAGGATGATTAAAAATAAAAGGCTAGTAACGAAGGTTGAAACTTGGTCCGGGTATCGAGGAAACCAATGTAAAACATTTTCCGCTTTACTTATAAACGTGAAATAACCGCTGGGTAGCTAAACCATGCTTTGTCCTTATCTGTCATTGTGACATTTGAATTTTATAGATAAAGATTTGAGTTTAAAGATATTGACTTTTAGATGGACAGTAGCAAAAATCATCGATACCATTTATTATTTATTTGTATTTGTGTGATATATATTTTTATTATTAAATACTATTCTAGTATTTCTAGTATTATTATTTTGAACAATACTCGTCGAATTCAAAAAAGAATATTGACTTTATTTGTGATTTAAGTAAAAAATGTACTGCTGGGTTTTTATGATTACTTTACCGCTGTTTGTTATTAATTATTTATTTTAATTAAAACCTTAACACCTGTGCTAAATAAGAGCTACCTGTATACAAAATTTCGTCATCAGCACCTAAATTTTGCCTAAAGTTCGACCTCTGGTTTCGACTTAATACTGTCGCCGATAAAATAACTATAGTCATACCAATCTCTGATGATTCAAGGGTGAATATCAGATACAAATTATGTATGTATAAGTTTAATTAGTTTTTTTAAATTTATTTAATCTAAATCAGTTATTTATTAAATAAAACGGCATGTATTTCGATCAGTGTTTATTAAACATAAGGTACGACATTTTTTAGATCCATGATCTTAATCTCACTTGTATTAAATTGTTAAACTTTTTTATTTTAATCAACACAAAACCCTGCTGTAAATCTTTACACTATAGTCTATTCGCGTTAAGAAAATAGTGACCCATCGGTGTCCACCGACTAAGGCACGCCCCCTAACCAATCAGGTTTATCCAAATTATGTTTATTTTTGTATAATCAACTTAATCTTTTAAAATATTTTTTTTTGAATTTTAACTCCACTGCGAATACATATTTACCGTGCACTTGCACTGATGAGTCACTATTTTCTTAACGCGAATAGACTATAGTAGTATCCTTTGGTTTTGATTTGGGTAAGACCCGTTGGGCACCTTTAAACTTATGATTAGGTAGGGTTTTTTTTATTTAAGTAAACATACAAAAATAGCTCTATTTCATTTTCTGATAATTTCCCGCTCTCTTGATGACATCTCACTAACGGGTAATATTTTTTTTTCCGCTTTTCTTTTGTGGTAGCTTAGTCGTTGCTTTTCTTTAAATTCTGCATAACGTACCGGATCATTACGGATTTTTTCTAAGCGCTTTCGTTCAGCATTTCTCTTTTTTTCTAGTCTGTCAACTTTGGTCTGCTTTTCTTTATTTAAATTAATTGTGTGCTGCGGTTGCCTACTTCTACTGCAAACAGTATTATTTTTTGGTTTCGGTTTTATTTTTTCTTCGCGCCATTTTGATTTCAAATCTGTAACAAGTGTTTAAATACAAAAATACTTTCCCGAAAATGACAAAACGTTTCCAATCATTTAAAGAACATGTTCAATACTACTTTTACACTCCTGTTTATTATAGAAAAGCTATAAAGATTTTATTTTATTACGGCTTTTAAGATTTATAATGTTAACAACAAATGATATTTATTTTTTCTATTGTTGATTGTGTAGAAACCAATATAGGAAATATTATAAACAAAACGCACCCTAAAATACACAACTAAGTTAATAAAAGCTCACTAAACCAAATAAGTTTTAACCACATCCTAATTTCTTTGGAGAAAACCTAATTTCTTTGGAACTCAATGCCAAAGAAATCCGAAGAAATTAGCACCAAAGAAATTAGAATGGGACCTATTTTATTTTTTATATCTGTGAGTATTTAACGAGTTGTTTTATCTTACAATTACGGAAGCGAGCAATCACAGCGTGCATACACTAAAAAAGTATAAAAAATTGCAACTCGTATTTAAGTATAAAATCGACTACCGAAGAAATTAGGTACTCACCGGAAAAAAACACACGCACACCGATAAAAAAAATATTCTTCCGAAACACGTTGAACTTTGCACAGATCTGCACTTGTCGGGCATTAGATCTCAACTATACGGAGCGGGGGCGGGAGGTAGGGATTGTCCACGTGTCATGGTGGCATTATGCGAGACTGCACAAATACGCCAAAGAAATTAGGTGTTTTTGGGGTGGACAAAATTGAATTAACAATAACTTTTGATTAAATGATCAAAAAAATATGTTGTTAAAGCTACACCTAGTTCAATATTCTTAAATAATGAAAAACCTGTTGAATAGGAGAATTTTGGCAAAAAATGTAAAAAAACAGATGTTTCAAAAACAGAACACAGTAAAGGACGCGCCAAAGAGCTTAGATTTTTGACGTTTGATATTTTTTATAAATATCTTCTATTTGAAAAAAAACCTTTTTTATTAATGGCAATACTGGTTTTTGGAATGAACTTCAACCAAAAAAAAACTTGACCGCAATAGTTAATTATACATGAAGTTAACATGGGTGGACAAGTGCAAAACACGAAATCTGATATTCACCCTCAAGTGACAGCGGTATCGTAATATTATTAAATACTTACATTAATCGCAAAAAATCATTATTACTATTGAAAGAAGTAATCCATACTTTAGATAAACTTACTTATACAAAAAAGATATAATTTTTTACTAAACTTTCAAAAAAATATATTAAAGTAACAAAGAAGAAACAGCAACATATTATTTGGTTTTTGATAATTTATACGCGCACCGAGCTTCATACTGTTTGCTCAAAAAGTGAGTCATCAAGAGAGAAAAAAAAACACAAAATGGGGTAATAACGGAATTTTAATGTCACATTACTACATTGAAAACAGGATAATTATGGGATTATATTCAATATAAAAACTTACTTGCAAGACTTGAATCGGAATAACAGACATAACAAATGACAGTCGTTGCAAAAGGTTCCATGTTGAACGAAACTTTCCCACGTATCTCCGCTCATGCCTTGCCCAGCACGATCATACTGTACACAATTTCGCAACTTCTCAGATGTTTAAGTGCCATAGTTCGACGGAAGAGCTTTTGAGCGTTCATTAAAGTTTGAGAAGCTTTCGCTGTTTGTGATAAGCTCTCAAGTTTCCTTGTTTGTAGGTTATGTTATAAGAATTTGACATCAGCGCCATCTAGCGGGCAATTTAGGAGCTATTTGGCTAAGTGGCAGGTAAAAGGGTGATACATTTTAGGTGTTATGGGAAGTGGGGCGAAGTTTTAATGTTTCTTAAGGAAGTTGTTCTAGGGGAAAGTTTTGGGTGATATGTTGGCGTTAGGAGTTCAGGTTTAGTTTAATCGTTTTGGACTCGCGTTTGTGAATATTTATCCACGCATGTATGAACATTATGTCTGCAGATTGTAAGATATCAGTAGTTGTCAGGTGTATGAAAATTTTGTTCTGAATAATTTTTATGTTGACCAAAGCTTGCTAGTGTCTCGAGTAATTTAACCGATTTTACACTTTTTTAATTTATAATAATTGTAGTGTCCTTGTCCTGGTTGTTCCTGTTTGTATAACAATAAATATCAGCTCGCTCGCTATGCACCTCGTCTTTCTCCGCGCCCGGCTGTCAAACTCCCCACCCTCGCGCCAACCGCGCAGTGCTTAGCCCCGAGATGACAGATGACACATGCCACAGATAACATTACATTTATATGTGTCCAAACACTACAATAATTAAAGCTTAGTAAAATTAAGGCCTGTAGTATTGTTAGGCGATGGGCTTGCAACCTGTCACTAATATACACATATGGTAATTATCTTAGCCTGTTGTGCAAAATGTGGTAATAGGATTAACAATAAGTTGTGAGAGTTGTTTGTAATTATGTAGCTCTGTCTACTCCACTCTGGGATGAGGGCGTGACGCTATGTATGTTTGTATGTTCAATTACGAGT
The DNA here is from genome assembly GCA_963966035.1 of Acleris laterana. Classification (NCBI taxonomy): domain Eukaryota; kingdom Metazoa; phylum Arthropoda; class Insecta; order Lepidoptera; family Tortricidae; genus Acleris; species Acleris laterana. The sequence goes on from OZ014460.1 coordinate 12,566,131, forward strand.
ATAAAGGTCAAAATTTGTCGTTGTGTGTTTTTTAACATAAGGATTGCATAAGTTCATCTGGAATTAATATTGTGAAATAGTGGCAGAATTTTATTGCTTCAAAACTTTCATCAAACAATGGAAAATAAGAAGAATGGGATCAGTGTAAATATTTTCATTCTTTTCAATTATACAGGATGACTTATCGAAATAGGCCGGTACAAAGAGATCTTAATTTTAAAAGAAAACGAATGGCCTGAGCGTCGACGTCGTTTGCCCCAATGATAATGTTCAGTTAAATGTATAAAATTAAGTTTCGATTTAGTTTTAGTACTTTTAGTATTATAATATTTGAAATTAAAAGAAAAAATATTTCTTTTAAAAAATGCAAAACTTTGTCGAATCATCAATATCAACTAGGCTGCCGCGTCCTCACGGGTAATACTCTTTATCTTCTATAATTATATTATTATATAAACGTTAAACCTGACTCACTGAATTATAGTTATTCACACATTGAGACAGGTCCAGGCTGAAAAACAGCGCTGTGCAGATCTGTCTCACAGCATAATAATATGCTGAGTTCTGAATCTTTTGCCAAGACTTTGGCAGACATAGTTAAAACTTACTGTAGTTTTTGTAGTTCTTGTTATCTGTCCTAAGGGATTTTTTTTTTTTTTTTTTTTTTTTTTTTGCCCCGCGGCGACTTCAACAGCTACTACCGCCGGGCTATGGCGTTTCCACGAATGAGTGATTTCGCCAGTGTCAAGTGTATATAAGTATAAATCAATATAGCAATAAAATACAATCCAATCTTCTCTGGGAAGATTGGGGGCAACGTTGTACGGTAGTTTGTAGGACAGAGGTCAAGATAGTTTTAACCTATGTACCACTTCGAGTCCACTTGTAACGAGAAGAAAGATGCCAGAAACGCGAAATAAGTCCAAGTTTTCAATCACTGTGCAACACAATGGCATAAAAAGTACAAATCACTATCAGAAAAGAACTTTGAACACCTAAATACACAAAAAAATAAAACTAAAACAAATTACACATCCGCCATCTTTTAACGTTGCAAATGGCCCTCCTAAGGGATTATAATGTCATAGAAAGTATCATTTGACATCTGTCAAACCTGTTAAAACTAGAACATAAAACAAACCTAGCAACGCCATAAACATCCACAGACGAGAATGCGTTTCATTTTTCCTAAACTTACCTATAAACAGTTAAGTATTTAAGAAATAAGCGTAAAAAATCTCATTCGCTATTAAATAATAAATTACTTGCTATAATTTCAACTTTTGTTAGCTTCACACATTCATTCGCATTCAAAATATGAATTACTGAAAACCGATAAAACATAAACTTTCTGCGTACAATGAAACACGTTCCAACGTAACAACGTAACAATACCTACTATTTAGTCAATCCCTCAGTTCCGAGTGGGAATCTCAAAAATATTGATTTACGGATCATACATACATACATACATACATTAAATCACGCCTGTTTCCCAGAGGGGTAGGCAGAGACCACTTCTTTCCACTTGCTACGATCTTGACAAATTTCTTTCGCTTCTTCCACATTCATACATCGAGTCATGCACGCACGTCGGTTTCGGGTACTTAAGATTCGGCCCTTTTCCAGTATTTCACCGATTTGACTCGAAAAAGTACGCCTAGGGCGGCCCCTTCCGACCCGTCCACTCACTATCGATGTGTATATCTCTTTCGTCAATCTTCTTTCATCCATCCTTTCCAAATGACCGAACCATGCCCTTTTCAATCTTAGTCAATACATCTTCTTTTATTCCACATTTCTCTCTGACTTTTTCATTCCTTACTCTATCAATCAGTTTCACACCACACATACTACGCAAAGAGCGCATTTCAACGGCATTTACACGACTTTTATGCTTGTCCTGCCACACCCAACATTCACTACCATACATCAGGGTAGGGGCCAGCACTCCATTGTGAACAGCCAGTCGGGCTTTTTGTGAAATGCCCTGTCTGCTCACAAAGGAGTACAGGGCCCCATTGATTTACGGATCATTCGAAAATAAAGCGTGAAAGATTGTCACATTCGAATATTTTCTACCGCACGGTTTTGAAATCGAGCGCTCGAAAGTGAAAAATCGGTCTCCTGTAGAAGATTAAGACTGCGCCGAGCGTACGTCGGATGTACAGTGGCGCCCTCATTACTATTATTGTGTTTTCTAATAAACTAAAGTATTTTCTTGAAATGAGGAGAAAAACTGCCGTATTATCCCGTCAGGTGTCGCACAATAGACAATGCTTAATCTCAACTTGTCATCTGTCAAATCCCATACATTTTTTGTTCGCGAGATTACAATTATTAAGAAATTTCTTATTTAAAATGACCCTGTGTAGTGCTCTAAACTGCAAAAATAAAGGCGTTCACGCTTTCCCTAAAGACCGAAAGCGTAGAAAAGCTTGGGAGAAAGCGTTAAGAATCAAAAACTTTAAAGCAAAAGACTCATTGCGTTTATGTTCAATGCATTTTACATCAGATGACTATTACGGACAAAGTATATACACAAGTAAGTTACTTAATTCATTTTAGATTTTCATAATCAAAAGCCAAGCATCAGAACTTTAAAGCAATGGTAACTTTCTTTCTTTCAGATTACGAGCCGAAAGCGAGATTCCTAAGGAAAACTGCCGTACCTTCAATATTTTCATTCAGCGTTTCAAAATTAGATACACCAAGTGCAATAGCCCGTCAGCAGCGACTTGAGACGAGGTCTCAGAAAAAGTTACAGTTTGAAGAAACTAACTCCATCAACAAGCCGCCAACCAGCAATTAATGAAAAAAGAACTATGCCATACTTCATGGACGTAGAAGAAACTGTAACTCCAACAACAAGCGACAACCCATCAATAAATCAAGAAAGTAATGTGCCAATCTTCATGGACGTTGCCAGTGAAATAGAAATCAGTGCGGATATAAATGAGTTTACAGTGCCTATTTTAATAAAATAAAATAATAAAATAAAAAATTAAGGTGGTTCGCCTAAGGTTCGCGCCCTTTTCGCGTAATAACAGTCAGGACTAGAAAAACAACAAACGTTTTACTATTGATATTATTGCACGTAACATATATTTTTCCAAAGCAGTTTGAACAATCCGTTTAGGAGCAGTAGGCCTTTAAAGAGAGATCATTATTGCAGTTTGAGGTCACAGCGCCTTGCACGTTATGATATGTTTTGAGGTTATGTAAAAAACCAAGTATCGAATTACTTTAAAACCGCTGCTTTATATGTAAAATGACAAATACATATTGAAAGTACATAATTTTCGCTTTTATTCGAGATATAAATGATTGCTGTACATTCTGGGGCACAGGGCCATAGTAAAACGGGCCATGTCCTTTGTGCCTGAATAGGTGACCTATAAAACACCTTATGATGTCTTTTAAATGTCATGAGCTTTTGTGTTGTCACTTGATGTACAATAATGGTTTTAGTTCTGTACATATCTTCCACTGCACATAATAGAACAGACACATGCTTGCAATGAGCTTCAATACCACTGCCAGCAGCACACTCGCAATTGGCCTGTTCGATATTACCTTCTTTCGACACTTTTACATTCACTAAGTAAGTAACTTTCTTCATTTGGGCTTTACACTGCCCCTGAAAGTAAGTACTAGCTCCGACCGAAGCATATCGAGCGGTTAACAGGCAACGAGACTCGTACATATCTTTGCCTTTATTCTGGGCATTAAATTTTTCAAAATATGCCTGAATTTCGTGCCTATCTAAAGGTGGAATGGGCGAATCGGCATTGATGTCCTTAAAGCACGACACAGGCGGACACTCATACCTAGGATCGTCACAAGGACCAGGGTCTGCACCAAAATTAAAATTTCGGTCATACGCTTCCAATCTAGAACAAAAGGCGTAGCATTAATAAAGTAAATAACCATTATAAAAGCTAATTTATTATTCATAACCTCAAATATTGTTTTTGCGTACCTTTCGATCAAATCAGCTTTTTTACCAGCTACAGAGGCATTTCTCTGTCGCAATACATTTTTCAACTGCACCACAGTCATAAATGAATACATTTTCACTGTAAATGTCGAGAATTTCCGATATTACTTCTGACAGCCAAAGCTAACAAACGCAATAGAGCAGGGTCGCTTGTGCCGCCATCTACGCAGAGTTTTTAGTTCCTCTCCCCATTGGTCGATAGGTTTTTGTACTACAAATAAAAACACAACTTTTAGGATATATCACATAGTTTAATAACAATTCACCATCGAGTTATCAACTTAACGGAAAAAAGTTAATTAGAAAACACAATAATATTAATGAGGGCGCCTCTGGACGCTCGGCGTTTGCTCGGTGCAGTCTTAACCTTTTGGAAACCCGCTAAAATTTAGATGATTCCGTGAGCGTTGAATTTGTAAGAGTACTTATGGAAAGTCATAATCGTCTATACTGGAGCTTGCTTTCAACAGGAACTCTAAACGACTGACGGTGCAACGGAAAGGGCATTGGGCAAGCGCGCAGCCAGACTGAGTTCGAATCTGACATCTGTGATATCGTCCATCCCTTTGAGTTTTTTATTTTTGTTTTTGTTTCGTTGCGTGTTTTAATTCATTTTATTTTCTTTTTAATATTTTAGGAAATCTTAACAGAAACCGTGCTTTACATAATTGACAACATTTCATTTTGGTGACACCTGCAAATTACTATACGAATCGAACGGGTTTTACCTCCTGAACACGGCAAAATATTTATTTAGATTTATTTTTCTTTATTTACAAAATTACAAGTAAGTTAATAAAAATATCGATTTTTACCAATACTACGCCTGAATAGATATAATACCATTGCCTTTTTCACGAGATAAAAAGCTGTCATACTTCAAATTTGATAACAGAACAAGGAAAATGCATTGTGTTGCATCGTATTGCGTAGGTAATAGCGTATAAATTTACTCGCCTTCTTTTGCTCCAGGTTAATCGAAGCGACGTGACAATGATGTCACGCCGCGTGTAGTGGTTCCCGGATTCGCCGGAGCTCCCGTTGACTCGTTAGCTCAGTTGGTAAGAGCGCTAACATTCAAATGTTTGAACTAGGGAGGTCGGGGGTTCAAATCCTCCACGCGTCGGTCCTTTTTTTTTTTTTTTTTCAATTTTAACGCAATAACTGGTGTTTGTTAGAATGATTGTTAATGCCAATGTAAACTGTGCTAAACATCCAAGAATTTAGGACAATAATTGGACAGTTTAATTTTTTCGCGCTTTGTGCTATCAAGTTGGCGTCCCCTAAATTTTGATGTCTGCCATGTTCTGTTGCTCTTAATGTTTTTTTCTATTGTATAATTAAATAACTGGGTTGGGTTTCTCGTAATAAACAGTAAATCGCACCAGAAGAGTGTTCCAATATAATTTATAAAAATAATGTAAAATATGACACTTCATCATATTTTAATATTTCGTTATTAAATAAAAATACTCGTACTTTACAACCATAACAAATCCACAGTGAGATCGTTAACAGTAGAAATAGGTATACAATGTACAGGGTACCTCTGACCTTGGGGCTTAAATGCATGGATAATTTCTGCCCCCGAAAGCGAACTTCTTTTATTCTGTAAGTTGTTACAAATATGTCAAACTTAAATTTTATTTTTTTCAAACGAGTTAAATATAGTTTAAATGTATGCGAACCAATTATCCATTTTATTTAAGCCCTCGTACCAAGGAAATCTCGCCCCCTTACCATGTGATAGTGATTATAATGACCATGATAATAATACACTGATTTTACAATCATACTTTCCTTCATGTATTAAAAATATATTATTGCACAAAGTCGTCAGTTTCAAAAATCCCTGCTTATATTAAAGATACATCATATCATTTCTGTATAGGTCCTGAGATTGAATACCCCTTGAAGGACAATCAATTTTCATCTTAGCATACAGGCTTGGCAAAGCATTCTCAGTCTTGATATTGCGTCTTTGAGCCTCAGAGCTTACTTATTATATTATGTTGACGACGTAATAACCTAGCTGGTGACCCTGCCTACGAAACTATCGGTCCCCTGGACTCCCCGGTTCGATCCCCGATATGGGCAAATATTTGTGTGATGACCACGACTATTTGTTTCTGAGCCTTCGATGATTTCCATGTAATTACTATTTATACATACATACATACATACATTAAATCACGCCTGTTTCCCAGAGGGGTATTATAAATTTTGTACTATAGAGACCTAACTCGAAATCCAAATTTTATGAATTAGGTCACTTTAATTCAAAAGATGCGAAGTGTATATAGTCAATAGTCTATGTTAAAACAGCAAAAATTCAATAATAATAAAATAAAATAAATAATAATAAATGAAATTTTTATTTACCAACACAAAACAGTACATTAGGTTAAACTAGATAAAAATTTAGTTAGGTATACAAAATATTCTTACGTACATAATAAGTGCGGTAAAATGGACATGAGACTCAGCAACACTGCTGGTTTTCAGTCTCCAACCAGGAATTAGAACAATAGCTACTTTCCGAGTCATCATGCCCCTAGACAAAACACATGACGTTTCGTAAACGATTTGCGAAAACTGTCGAAAGGTCTAGAACTGTCATAAGCATTCGATGGCAGTTTACGTCAACGCTATACGTTTTCGATAACGATACCGTTCTCGCAATGTGTATGATCAGAGTATTAGGATGATCGTGTCTACCAGAGCCATGCGAGGAAACAAACACGAATCGCTTAGCGTAGGTCTTCTACATACATACACACATTAAATCACGCCTGTTTCCCAGAGGGGTAGGCAGAGACCACTTCTTTCCATTTGCTACGATCTTGATAAATTTCATTCGCTTCTTCCACATTCATACATCGAGTCATGCACGCACCTCGGTTTCGGGTACTTAAGATTCGGCCTTTTCCAGTATTTCTCCGATTTGACTCGAAAAAGTACGCCTAGGGCGGCCCCTTCCAACCCGTCTACTCACTTTCGATCTGTATATCTCTTTCGTCAATCTTCTTTCATCCATCCTTTCCAAATGACCGAAACATCGAAGCATGCCCTATTTATTTCTCTGTATAAGTATTTATATCGTTGTCTAGTACCCATAGTACAAGCATAGAGCTTAGTTTGGGACTAGATCAATTTGTATGAGATCTTCTTTTTTTTTTTCTATTTATTGCAAGTCTTCGAGCTTACCATCAGGTGGCCTGTGCTTTTCAATTAAAAAAAAAGGCTTCTCTCTGGCCACACATTATTATTAAATACGTACCATTTTCTCTTATACAACCTTAACCGCAATACGATCAGTAAGACCACTAATGTCCTTCTAATATCCAATCTCATAGTATGTTCCCAAATTGCGAGTTTCCCGGACGTCCATCATGGCGGCGGGTCTCTCGACGAGGTTCTAATGGCCACCCTATTAGTTAAACGGAAGACTGTTAGAGAGGTGGGAGGTTAGATAGATTTATAAGTGCTTTAGTGGGAATAGAAGTAATTTATTTTCAGGGGTTTTTTTATATACTTAGTTAGGGCCATTTGCACGCAGAATTTAACCCTGGGTTAAGGCACTAACTCGAGTTAGTAGACGTCAGATTCATACGAAAACTGTCATTTTAACTCGAGTTACGGCCACTTGCACGCTGAATTTAACCCTGGGTTAAGGCACTAACTCGAGTTAGTAAACGTCAGATTCATACAAAAACTGTCATTTTAACTCGAGTTAGTGTCTTAACCCAGGGTTAAATTATTCGTGCAAGTGGCCCTTAGTGTCTTAACCCAGGGTTAAACTTTTCGTGCAAGTGGCCCTTTGAGTATTATCAGTTTCTTAATAATGATCGGCAACCTTCGTTTTTCTATGAAACATTAGTGACAAACATAGTGGCTGTTGCAAGTGCAAGTGGGATAGCGATAACCAGCCGAAAGCTATTCAGAAGCCTGGGAGTTCAGTACACGTAAGACCTTCTACAGGGTGTCCCAAAATTTGACAGGGTAAGTACGCTTCAATTATATCGGTCTAGAATATATCGTTCGTTTTTAGTATGTTTTAGTTTAGGAAATATTAAGCTTTTAATGTTTCTGGTCAAGAACACTACCTTGCACACTTAGTACACCTTTGGTCCTCTTGGCTAAAAATAGCTAAGATCGTGGATCTGAAACTTGATATTTATCTAACATTTAAACCGCAAAAGGTTACGGACAAAAAAGTTGGACCACAGTTAAGCGCAGTTAACCATACAAACAACGAAGTTGAAAAAAGTTCCGTTGTGCGACAAAAAGTATCCCTACATTGTATAGCTAATTTTCGTGTCACAACGGAAAAGTTTTATAGAAAATTTAATTAAGTTAGCGTGCCCAACTTTTTGGTACTTGCCCTAAAAGCAATGTACTTAATTTAGATTTCCATTCCGTATAATAAATTATAAATTATGAATATAAAGTATAGATATACTACACAACGACCAGCATATTTACAAGGAAAAATACATAATTTATTACTGACAAAATATAAGCCTCATATCAAAATAAGCTTACAGATAAAAAATGTCGTTGGAGAAATAATCGATTCTATATTGGCTTCGTATAATAATAGCACGCGCCAATTAGAGGGTATGCCGTATCGATGTCGTTTGAGTGACGTGCGATTAAGGGGGGGACACACGCGCGCGAACGGCTGACTGTCTTGTTATTTTAAAGGTGAACGCACACTTATCCGAGCCGAATGCGTCGAACAAATCGAACGAAACGAATTTTAGAATTTTGTCATAAATCTTATGAAACTTCGCACACTTGCGTTTCTTACGGATTCGGACGATTTGGGCAAGGTGTGCGTTCACCTCAAATGGAATAAAAACTATTCCTGTGTCTGCTATTCTAGGTATTTAAACTATATTGTATTCAAATTGAATTTATGATTTGTGATTTAATTTCATGCTTTATATAAGTTTTTACTAGATCGTAACTGTTCGATCTTTTTTTTTCCATGGAAATTTTAGCTCGGATTGTTGGAGAAAAGCTCTATACATGCTTAAGCCGGGAAGGGCGGTTGCTGGATTCGTATATAACTGGGGTGTAATTCTCTCAAAAACAACGGACAGTCAGACCAACGAGTGAAATCGCAGCGGCAAGTTTAAGTAGTCCCGTCAGAGTTAACAAAAGACATTTTAGCGCGTGCATTTTCAATTAAGCAGCCTTATACGCTCGATCCATCGGCAGAAACCATGCTGCTAAATTGAAAATGCACGCGCTAAAATATCTTTTGTTCGCACTGACGGGACTACTTAAACTCGCCGCTTGGACATTCACTCGCTTTCACTTCGTCCGTCCGACCGTCGTTGACAGAATCATTATCCTGTACTCGTCCCGCACCAGCCATTTTCCCGGTGTCTGCAGTAATGCACTATTATTTTGCGGGCTATGTAGCAGTGTGTCGCAAACCGTCACATGTTACTTGATACCTGAATTTCGCTGCAAACGACCCTGTTTAGTCGACGGCAAATTACGCTAATTGACAACTTCGCGTTTTCCTTAAGAACACGTGAGAAATTAGAAGGAGCAAGGAAAATAAACAAAGGTATTTCAAGTTCATTCTTTATGGTTTTCTGTTTGCGGTATTTTTTCATTATATAAATATCTAGGGACAATTTTATACAAGTTGACTTCTTGAGCTTTAGGCTTGAACAAATGGGTACTTAGCACAGAAAAACACATAATAATTTAATAATTTAAATACTTAGAAAAAAAATCTCCCGCTCATCATACAACTATTGCCGTCACTGGGAATCGAACCTGGAATCGATAGCTTTGTTTATTATGGTATTTATTATTAAGTTTAATGTTTAAAGGAATCTATTGAGATCTGTTAGTTATCTTAAGGATTAAAAAAAATTCGCAAAAACCGCAAAGTAGGGTAATAACCGCAACATCAGGCCAGATTCGTGATTAAAAAAAAATGCAGTGGGAACTTGAAAAATGCTAAATTATCTATAGTTAGTTGATAAAACTACAATCTCAATAAAATAAAAACTTTGATAAATGTAGATATCAATGTGAAAGCTATTTCTAAAAGTGTTACCTGCCAAAGAGAAAAAAGTGTAAAAAAGGTTTTGCTCTTCGATACCCCAACAATTATAAATCATCCTCTATATACACTTTATTTAAATTTCGTCCCTTTTCAAGTCCTCATTTGCCATCATTTTTCACCGAACCCTTCAATAAAACGGAAACAAAACATGGCGGATACATATAAAACACAATAATCCCCGGAGCGAACCCTTGTCCATAACTCAGCGTCGTGAAATTAGTACGTAATCCATTTAGTCAGGAGCAAGCTTAATAAATCACTGAACATACAAGGTGATTGGTAACTCGATGTAGTTATTCGCAAACGCAAAAGAGCTTATTTTCTGTAAAAAAGGTTACAAAATCACGGTAATGAAAATCAAATATTAAAATTTATAACATTTATGTGACAAAATTACACTAGTTTAGTACATAGTTATTTTATTAACTTTTATAAAGTAAAGCAAATTGCTGTTTTTTTCTAAAACTTTTTACAGCATTCGATAATTTTGAGGTAAGTTCTCTTTTTCCAAAAATGTATAGTTAGTAATAACAAAAAGTCATTGAAAACAAATTAATCTTTTAACTAAATTCGTGTATGTCTTGTTAGTTTATGTAAAAATATATTTACTACATACGAGTAGAAACATTTTACAAAAAAAAAAACAATATGACCACCTTTTTAAAATCAACCTGTAGGTATATATTTTGTACCGTGACGGGTGCCGAATGTGATTTATTATACTATAAGATAACTTTGTGAGTGTGCGAGATTAAGGTTTAAAACTAAACATGATGGTGACGCTGGGATAGTGAATAAATGAATTAATGCTTTTTCATCTCTCCAGTAGCCAGGTGCTTTGCGAAAATGTTAATATTACCAAATTTTTTTTGATGTATAATACTGACGTAAGCTGCTGGATATTCGCGACGTTTTCGACATTCATTATGGTAGCGGTAAGCACCTTGTTAAAAGCCAGAAAAAAAGAATTTCCATATTTCAATAACGAAATAAAAATGCAATTTTCATCCCTAAGGAGAAAAGTGGTTTTTCATTTTGTTATTAGACCGTAGAATAATCTTAAAGAGCCATCAAGAAACAATTCTTTTTTTTAAACTAATTTTTAACAGTACAATTTGTGTTTATTATTGTTGTATAATGGTGTATGTTATGGTTACGAATTAACTTTTATAGCTAATTCGTGACCAAAAAGACCATTTCTGTTTACTGCCCTTTCCTCTCAGTCGACACATAAACTAAGTGCTTGACTCGGGTGAAAGTATCAATTGCCTCGAACTGGCCTTAAATATTTCGGGGTACAAATTGATCACTTTATCCCTTGGTTAACAATGTACTATTTATTACGCATACCACCCCGGCTATTATGCTTGACCCGATTTTATCGCGAGGATATTAATATAAATATACCAAAAATATTTTTTATTTATCGAAACCCTAATATGGTTGACAACCTTCATAAAGTAATCACGCCGATAAAGCTACGTTAAATGTATGAACAAAGTGTGTAAAAATTAAAGTAAATCGATAAATTGTGTCATTTTATCCTAATACCCGCCCTCGCTTCGCTGCGATTTATGTGAATACGATATTATAGCCTTTAGTCTTCCTCGATAAATGGGCAATCTAACACTGAAATAATTTTTCAAATCCTTCAAGCAAGCGTTCAAGCAAGCAAACAAACAAACAAACTCTTCAGCTCTTATACAGGGTGGAAAGATAAGTCGGGCCCTGGAGGCAAACTACCTTAAATCCTTAAGTAGGCTCATTTTACTTAAAGGAGACATTCCTTTATTTTTAAAAAGAAACAAAACTGCATTCAAAGATTTTCTTAAATTTTCTTGCCTCAACCGGGAATCGAACTAGCTAAAAATGAAAAAAATTAAAAGTAGCTATTTTATTCTTCTAATCGATAGGATTATTGTTCGAGATTAAATGTCTCTAAGTAACACTTAGTATTAGAAATAAAAAAACGTGAAATTTAACATTAATCATATCGAGTGTTTACTTTTTACATTTTTACCTGGTTCGATTTCCGGGAAAGACAAGATTATTTAAGGAAATCTTTTAAAGCAGTTTTGTTTCTTTAAAAAAATAAAGGAATGTTAAGTAAAATGAGCCAACTTAAGGATTTAAGGTAGTTTCCCTCCAGGGCCCGACTTATCTTTCCACCCTGTATATCGCTGTCAGAAATTCAAACAGTTTAACCGATACTACCAAGTTAGCATAATTATGTCGACAGGGATAACTTGTAGATAGTTTAGTGATAAAAACGGTTTATCGCATTGCTAGACGATAAATTAAAAGTTTACCTACAGTTCCAATTATAAATATGGGGTCTAATGCGGACGCATTTATCGCGTGACAAAGTGTGGATAAGGCATTAGTCACCTTCTGATACGTATAAAAGTACGAGAGTGACGGATGTTATATCCACATTTGACACGCGATATAGACTCAACCATTCTAGGCCCGCAGGCGTCCAAAGAAGAAAAAAAGTAAGAAAGAATGCAGCCCATACATTAAAAAATTCATGCCTGTCGGTAATAGTCGTTCAGCCGGCTTGAAAACTATCATTTATACATAACATACATACATAAAATCACGCCTTCGTTCCCGGAGTGGGGTAGGCAGAGCTACAGAATTACCAACAACTCTTAAAACTTGTTGATGATTCTGTAACCATATTTTGTTCACTTAGGCTAGGATGTTTACCAGTGTAATAGTGACAGGTTGCAAGCCCATCGCCTAACAGTACTACACGCCTTTATTCCACGGGAAGACACGGAGTGGCACTATTGTAACCCGGCCACGCCATAATTATATTGTTAAAAACTCACTGAATTTTATTTGTTATAGTAAATTATCATATTTTTACTGTTCGATATTGTCAATCGATTTCTTTTAACATTGAGGATCCATTTATATAAAGAGAATGACATTTCTACATCAACAGAGCATATTTGTTTAACAGAATAATTGTTTTTAAAATATAAATTTGAATACTCGTATCCATGTTATGCTTTCGCCGAAAAATTGCTACCAGTCGCCGATCATTACAATCCCTTTTTTTTTAAGTCACTTTTCAGAAGGCAAACTGTCGTAACAAACATGTTGTAAATAAAATAAATAACAATTGTTATCTCCTTTTTACGCTGGGAATTTACATTCAACCATTGAACCTTTGTCTTTCTCTAATATTAGTCTAGTGAATTTAGTTTAACTTATTTCTGATCTACTAATTACATTTTGCCTCAATTATTTCTCTAAGCTGCCTCTCCCTGGGGCCAACCCTTGTCTCGTTCTAAAGTGATAGCTGCTCTCTATGGAGCGAAATGACAGTAAAATTTTTGTTACGTCAGCACCTCAAAAAGGCAGATTTTGCTATTAAAAATCAGTAAGCAAAATTCGCTTTTATTTTTAAATCATTTTTAAATGCTGAGAACAGTGCATGGGTTATTGTTATTATGAGTCGGTAAAATATACATGTAGTTTAATTTTTATCATGTTGCATTTTATACATTTATTATGTTCTCGCTGCTGAAGTGAACAGTTATATTTGCTACACGAGACCAAAGTTATTTGCATCTCATGACTTTAAATCCACGCCAGGTGCACCGATCTCAACACACAACTTTCGCTTCCTCTACATTCATCAATCTCTTCATGCACTTACGTCGGTTTCGGGTGCTTTTGATTTGGCCCTTATTCAGTATTGTTATGCAATTCTGTTTACGCTGAGAGAAAAGGACAGAGCTATATAACTGCCATAGCTCTGTCCCTTACACTCACCTTAAAATGAACTGCATAGTTATGTCATAATAACCCCCCTGATCACCGTACGTCCATCTAGGACGTCCCCTACCGACATCTCCGCTCATTATCGCTCGCCATATTCTTTCGTAACTCTTATTTTATCCATCTTTTCTAAATAACCAAACCACCTTAGCATACCTTTTTCGATTTTAGTCACTACATCTTCTTTCAATCCACATCGATCTCGGATCTCGCTATTTCTTACTCTATTTATCGTTCTAACTCCACACATACTTCTTAGAGCTCTCATTTCAACTGCATTAATCCTACTTTCGTTCTTCTTCTGCCATACCCCAGATTCACTACCATATTTCAATGTTGGTGTCAATACTCTCTGAATAATGGCAGGGGGCTGTCTTATGTGTGTAGTGAATAAATGTGTGTTTCTTTTTATTTCTTTCCTTTTCACATGCTTTAGTAGAACAAGTCGAGAGCCACAGACTAGAAAACTTAATGTAATGATGGCAGTGTTGCCAACAAACGGATCTGGATGAAATTTGGCACCGAGATTGATTATAGTCTGGAATAGGACAGGTTACTCTTCATCCCGAAAAAATGAGGTGTTCTTGAGGGAACAGCGATAAAACTAGTATTTTATAAAAATAAAACTGAAGTTGCTTGCAATTATAGTATATAATATTTAAATTTATTTCGAATAAAAATGTTTTTTTTTAGTTTTCTCAAATAGCTACGTAATATAAGAAAAACACCCGGATTTCCATGCAAATAAATTAAACAAAATAAATGTTGTGAAATTTAAATTGCATGTAAATTTGCATATATCTGTTTTAATCATTCCAGGTTCACCCGAAATAATTAATTGAACAGAAAGCCTTTGGCTGGAGATTTGTGTACACGGGTTCGATTCCACGATATTTGCTCGCTTCACACGCGGCGGATATAATTACATGTATCAAAACGCTATCGGTATTACAATATTGATTTTACTTGATAAAGAATTTTCAATAAGTAGATTACACCTTGTCTGGCCTTATACTTGGTTTATTCTATTTAACCATACTGCTTTTAACATGTTTGGTAGTGTCAAAGTTACTATAGTTCTTCATCTACTTGACACTACTCGTAATGGCCGCCGAGTTAAACAAAAAACATGTCAAAAGCGATACAGGGTACGAGATGACACGGGAAAGCGTTGCTGGCCTTAACAATGAATTAAAATAACAAACAAACGAAGAAAAATGCAGCAATTTTGCGGGTGGTAGGACCTTGTGCAGGGTCCGTCCGGATCGTTACCACCATCTTATCCATTAACCTACCACCAAACAGCAGTGTTCAAATTGTTGTGTTCCGGTTTGGGGATAAGACAGCCAGTGAAATTAATGACTAGCATAGAGGCATTCCATCTTAGTCCTCAGGGTTGGCAACGCATTTGCAGTCTTAGGGTTGCATTGCAATCTTGTGAATGCGAATGTCTATGGGTCACAGTTTCCACTTACCATCAGATGGCCTGTGTGCTCGTCTGTCTTCTATACGCCATAAAAAAAAATGTATATATTTCAGGAAAACTACTGTTATTATGTATGTTTTAGTAAGAAACCTCTCGAAGAAGCTCTTTAAAGTTACGACGGACAAACGGACGGACAAACGAAGGCCTTCTAATCGGTTTCCGTCCAGCCTTTTGGTTACGGAACCCTATAAATAGGTTAAAATTCATACAAGTTGATCTAAGCACAAATTAAGCCGAAGGTTTGTACCATATAGGTGTATACACACATCACATATAAACTCACGCCTTTATTCCCAGAGTGGGGTAGGCAGAGCTACTTTTTGATAATTCTATAACCACATTTTGCACACTTAGGCGAAGATGTTTACCAGTGTATTAGTGACAGGTTGCAAGCCCATCGCCTAACAGTACTACACGCCTTTATTACCTTAGTTGGCTTTTACGACATCCACGGGAAGACTTGGAGTGGCACTATTCTAATCCGGCAACGATACGAGTACATGTATGTAAACAGTACACAGTATGTGTACAGTAATAAATATACGATTCTGCCTCTTTTCTGATGCTAGTGAAGTGATCACCCGCTGCTCATGGTCACCTGCAACTCCAGGAAAGGTATTTGGTGCTGCTCTTTTCTTCATTTGTTTTTTATATGTATACTATCCTATACTATCTATACTTATACTATAAAGCTGAAGAGTTTGTTTGTTTGCTTGAACGCGCTAATCTCAAGAACAACTGGTCCGATTTGAAAAATACTTTCAGTGTTAGATAGCCCATTTATTGAGGAAGGCTATAGGCTATATATCATACTCACATAAACCGAGGTGAAGCGAGGGCGGGTGGCTAGTACATAATACATATATAATTTCAACGTCGTTTTTGCCAACACGCCTCTTAATTTGTTGTGATTAAGGTGTAAATGCTTATAAAACAACAAATTATAAAAACCGGCCAAGTGTGAATCGGGTGTTAGGAAAAACCCTCAGTATTCGAGTCCGATTCGGTTCTTTTTCATCATCATCTTTGCCTATTCAATGAAGTCAATTCCGATAGCGTTACACCATACCCAATCCCGACTCAAGCCAAATGGAAGCCATTTTAGATGAAATTCCGGTACATGCAATACCTTTCTGGGTACGATTTTTTTTCATTCCTGCTTGAAATTGAAAAGCGAGTTGTTTTTATTTATTTTCATCCGCATTTTAACATGCGGCTGTGAATCCGTATTGATTCGGATTTCACAATACCGTTCTTTGAAATGTGGGTGAAAAATAGGCACAGAAAATTTAAACCACAAATTTACTGAAATGAAATGAATTCCTACTATAATGTTAATTAATTTAGGGCAGGTTTTTCAATCTCCAGAACAAACTGTCTGTCTGATAAATTGTAGCTTCAATTTGCCAGACAGATAGTGTTTTTTTTTATGGCATAGGGAAGGCAAACGAGCACACAGGCCACCTGATGGTAAGTGGAAACTGTGACCCATTGACATTCGCATCACAAGACTGCAATGCAATCCTAAGACTGCAAATGCGTTGCCAACCCTGAGGACCAAGATGGAATACCTCTATGCTAGTCATTTCACCGGCTGTCTTATCCCCAAACCGGAACACAACAATGCGAACACTGCTGTTTGGCGGTAGGTTAATGGATAAGATGTGTTATCTGAAGATTGAAAAATCAGCCCTTAATATTATAAATGCGAAAGTATGTGTGTGCGTTAGTTTGTAGCTCCTTCACGCTGCAACGGCTGGACATATTTTGATGAAATTCGAAATGGAGATAGCTCACAACCAGGATTAACACATTGGTTACTTTTCATTCCGGAAACTATTAAAGTTTCCAAGAGACGAAAATCTAAATCTATGCAGACGAAGTCGCGGCCAAAAGCTAGTTGGGTTTCATGAGAACACACAACTCTCTTGACGGAGATATCTTATTTTCTTATTGTATGTTTGTATGGAGAGAATCGACCCTATTTTTTTTCAGCGGCCGTTGGTGAATTTTATATAGTTATTTAGAGGACAACACATAGATATTTATATAAATTATTGTGTTAAATAATAATAATTTATATAAATAATAATAATAGGTAATAAAGGCGTGTAGTACTGTTAGGCGATGGGCTTGCAACCTGTCACTAATACACTGTAAACATCTTCGCCTAAGTGTGCAAAATGTGGTTACAGAATTATCAAAAAGTTATATAGTTGTTGGAAATTCTGTAGCTCTGCCTACCCCACTCTGGGAATAAAGGCGTGAGTTTATGTGTATGTGTGTGTGTGTGTGTGTGTGTGTGTTAAATAATATCGGAGTGGAGATATTTAATATTTAAGTGCTTATTCAGTTTCCGGTACTAAAAGTACGCCCATGGTATGAATATTTAAATATCTCGGCTCCGATGCACTTAAGAGTATTACATTACACAACAAAATATGTTTATTTTGAATAATTATATCATAATTTACCACTTTTACAAATGGCCGCTGAAAATGTATGACCTTTACAAATCACGCGTTTACTCAAACCCCATTCAATCAAGTCCCCATTCAGTCAATTTTGAACTAGTTCCCGTTAATGGCAAGGGCTGATATTTTGACCACATTATGTGAACCCAATGACAATGCAATATTACGATATCCAAGAGCTGATCTGATGATGGAATCGGAAGGTGGCGACAGGATCACCTCTAAACTTAACGTAGACCTATCCTATTGGGGCTCATTAATTTAGTCTTGATAAACAGATAACCTTATTATAAAAAGTACAGTCAGCAACAAGTAAAGCTTATCCCAAAAATACATTTTAGACAAACCTATTTCTTCCATAACTAGTACTATGTATACTACCTAGTATCTCAATTTCTTGCCCTGAAAGAACAGTTTCTTGCCCTAATATGGGTAGGTTTATTGCGTGACAAAAATGAGGAAGCATCTGATTCTGTCACTCTCGTACTTATGATAATGTGTCAGAAAGTGACGGATGTTTTATCCACGTTTTGTTCGCGATACTGCGTTTATCGCGCATTAGGCCTAGGTTCCGCTTTCCTAATGTCTTGACATAATTATTAAAGTATGTTTATGATTGTCTAGTACAGTCGACGCCATAAATATGTTTACACTTTAGTACCTCGTCACTTTACCCGCTATGACAATTTCAAATGGCAGTTTAAACATGACGCTAAATAGACAAGGTACCTACTAAATTGTAAACATATTTATGGCGTCAACTGTACGCAAAGTAAAACCTTAGAGCTTTATTTAGGACTACAGTTTTGCCGTTCTAAGAGGCCTGATTTGATTACTGTCACAGCTGTACAAAATATAACCTCAAACATATATTTTGTACTAAATGACAGCTGTCAAATCAGGCTTCTTAGAACGGCATAGTTATAGGTATGTAGATAATGTATACAAAAAAATCTCAATACTTTGGCATGCTATTTAACTTCTAATTCGAATGAGATCAATTGAAACTCAAAATATTTTACGAATAGATACCTAAGTACTTTAGTATTCAATTTCTCTCAGATCAAATGCAAGCTAGAATCAGCAGATTCTCGATTCAGTTGCGAATTGCAATCAGGGAAGTGACTGATTGCATCAGTGCACTGTATGCATGTGTCATATCGAGTAGCCCGTTAATCAAACCAATGACGTAGTGCAGTATTTACATTTATTGCAGTATTTAAAATATCGTTGAGGGTCGAACTATTCAAAACGGTTAATTTTTTAGTAGGTTTTTTGTTTGTGTCGATAAATAATGTTTTGTAAGGTACGTTTTCTTACTAGATTTATTTCGTTCGTCTAAAAGTAAGCGCAGGGTGATGGAACCAGTAATGGACAAGGCACCAATAATGGACGCTTGATTCTTATTTTACAGAAGATAAGGGTTATTCATTTGTCATGCAACTATTTAGGACCGTATGGCATTTGAATTAAGAGTGAAGTGTCCATTACTAGTGCATGTCAGCGAAAAGTGTCCATCATTGGTGCCGACACCCTATTCGCTCGGCACCGGATCTGCTCCAAGTGAGACATTAAAAAGTGAGCTTTGATTTATTAGTATAGAGTGGATTTGAAGTAGCAATTACAAGTTTAATATGGATATGACTAGTGAGATTGTTGACAGGAACTATCAAAAAGGAGACTTATAAATAGGATCATTATGCTTGAGCTGTATAAAACTCCTTTAATTAGAATAAAATATTTTTCTTTGCATACTGCTTGTTGCAAGAATAACATTTATTGAAATTAATTATCTATAAGTTTTTTTTTATTATTTATTATGGCATCGAGTAGACAAACGAGCACACAGGCCACCTGATGGTAAATGTAAACTGTGACCCATAGACATTCGCAATCACAAGACTGCAATGCAATCCTAAGACTGCAAATACGTTGCCAACCCTGAGGACTAAGATGGAATGCCTCCATGCTAGTCATTTCACCGGCTGTCTTATCCTCAAACCGGAACACAACAATGCGAACACTGCTGTTTGGCGGTAGTTTAATGGATAAGATGCGGTGGATTGCAGTGCGGTATGTAAGTAATAAGATAACTGTAAGACCAATAAACAACATGATATCTAATAAATAAATCTATTTATCTATCTATTCAATGGCACTAGTCATATCCATATTAAACTTGTAATCGCTACTTATAAATCCGCTCTCTATTTATTACTACGATAAGTTAAAGTGCAAACAATAGACGTCGTCTAAAAATGAATCGTGTTAACACAAGTCAAAGCTCACTTTTCAGTGTCTTACTGAGAGCCGATCCGATTCCGAGCGGTTATGTCTGCGCCAACCTTAAGTTCGTTAACAAAATAACTAAAAACCAACATATTTTGATATCTGATTTCAAACATTTTCCACTGGTCCGGATATTTAAGAATAATTGTCACGTTTTTCTTACCTATATAGTCATTTATACATATTATTAAACTTTTCTTCCGGACGTATGTCTGTATGTACGCTTAGATCTTTCAAACTACGCAACGGATTTTAATGCAGTTTTCATCAACATAATTATAGAGTGATTCAAGAGTAGGGTTTTTGTGTATAATTTATTTATTTATTTATTTATTTATTTATTTCACACACACACTTACAACTATTTTTACAGGACTGTGCCTAAGACAATAGCGTAACTACCTCTAACTTATCTATAAGTACTTAATTATAATTTTAATTTTAATTTTAATTTTATTTTAATTTTATTATAATTTTTTTTTTTTTTTTTTAATTTTGTATATTTGAAAAACGACTAACTGTTGAGTTTCTTGCGGCGCTTCTTCTCAGCAGTGGTCTCTTGCGAAGCGCTGGTAGATTTTTGACGTGTAAAAGTGCCCGTGCGGCCTACTTACTGAATAAACATCTTTTATCTTTTTTTTTTTTTTATCTTTTTATCACGACGAAAAAATATAGTATAAGGCCGACTTTGTGAATGCATTCAGAGAACAAAAAGAACACACATACATACATACATACATACATTAAATCACGCCTGTTTTCCAGAGGGGTAGGCAGGGACCACTTGGTTCCACTTAAATTAAATATATACGCGTGTTACAGAAAACTCACATAAATAAAAGAAAAGCGAAAGCGAATCGCTATTAAGTGCATAAAAACGAAACCCTGTTGTACAAATTTGACCCTCATTTGACCGATATTCGAGTTTAAATTCGTTCAAGTCATTCGCTTCAGTCAGCGTGAAATTTAATCTTCCAACGTCCCAAGTCACCTTGTCTATCTCTTAAAACAAATATTTGTCCAAAATCCCAGTACAATAGTAATATTTCATCCCCAATTTGCCCAAAGGGGGTTAACATCGATCAATGTCACTGGTTGACTGTGAAATTTAATGTCATGCTATGTTTCACTTTTAACTAATTATACTGATTAAGATTGATCCATGGATCGGGGTGGAAATGCTAGAAATGCTATGCAAATGTTATTTTTTTAATTATAACTTTACAATCGGACAAGTGCGATTCGCACTCGCACACGATTGGTTCCGTATAGAAATCTTTTACGCAGGTGCGTTTTTTTTAATTCATTTGAGATTATAGACGTATAATAGAAATACACATACATACAAATTTTAATTATTTACCTATTAAGGTTCATGAAATACAGCCAGCTGACATACGGACGGACGGACAGACAGCGGAAGCTTGGTAGTAACTAGAGTCCTGTTGGTTACCCTCTGGGTACAGAGACATTATAAAAGAATATTTAGAACAAGCTTCTGCCCGTGACTTTGTCCGTATTGATCATCCTACACAAACACGAACAGTAGTTATTTTTTCAGAAAACGTAAAAACGTTGTCGGTACAATACATAAGTATTTGCCTTTAATTCAAGAACCAGTATAAAGTCGACTGGTTTTTGATAGTTTTCCTCTTTAATCAGTTGAGTCTGGCTTCTAAGGTATTTGGATTTATTTATAGACATGGAATATTATCAGTATTTTAGGATATTTTTGTTAGTATTTTTGGCCATGTAGGTTTTGATAAAACGAAAATAATGTTAATAATTCAAACTGACGTACCTATTATTTTACAGGAAAAACCAAATATTTTTAACGAAAAGAAAATTATGAATTAGCAAGCATCACAAACTTCCTGCTAAACTTTATTTATTGCACTTAGAGGGCCAAGAATATTATTGTAAGGGCAAATAAGTGGAGATAAATCAAATGCCGCCATTTCTGAAGTGGGAGGGACGAAATGGTCCCCGACGGATAAGGGTTCTGTATCCCTGAAATCCAGGGAAAAGGGCCCTTCGTGATAGAACTGGTTGATGCGGTATTTAAACACCAGGAATAGGTTTTGTGAAAGTAAGTAGAATAAAGTGTAAATATTTTTTTTGTGTTAAAAATGAGAGCTCATTATGGTATTTCTCGCCGGACGGCAACTTTTTTTTTGTATGACAGCATGAGTATGTCATGTTCACTCAAAGGTCTGACGGCGTTGTCATTGTTCGGGCGCTATCTTTCCGAGCACATGGTTGAGGGAGGCGATGTGTGAGATACGCATCATATTCGTGAACGGATGTTGTCTATGGAGTCCGGTCTGTTCACGTTTGCAAGGACCTGTTTTCCAGTTAGTTATTTTAGTTATAGTTCCTAATTTAGAAACGCCGTCGTAATTTTCTCCTAGTCATTATTTTAAATTCAATGTTATTGACCTTATATTTGTGATGATTTTATTTGTGCTAGTTTTAAAAATTAATGGTGAATGTTATTTTGTAATGTAATTTACTTTTTATTACTGTATTTCTTGAGCCAAAAATAATTTTCTGGAGTTTCTTGCGGCGCTTCTCCTCCACAGTGAAAGTCCTGTCCGAAGCGCTAGTAGATTCACTCCATTTAATAGAAGTGTAAAAGAGCCCTCACGTGTCCATTAAAAAAAAAAGAAGTAAGATTTTATTCTGTGAACATTGACAACCAGAAATACTCAAAACCTAATTATAGTGCAGGATATTTTCGACCACACTCAGGGTTAGTGCATATCGATTAAGTCGTCACTTACCGTCATTTTAGAAGCAATTAACTCACTTATTTTTCAAACTTGTGTATGAAACATCGTCTCTATCGGCCGCACTCGTCATAAGTCGTCTCTCAAAGGGTTTAAGAGAACAAATTGACCTTTAAAAAATAATTAAACATACATTTACATAGATTAACCTCCTTCTTGGATAGTGGGGTAGAAACTTAAACTACCACATCCAAAGGTGAACTCGCGTTGACCTTTAATACACGGACCAGAGTCACTCTGTCCGCGTAATCTACTTACCCGGACAAAGCAATCTAAATACACGCCGTGATCTTAATGCCCGGACAAAATGAGAATGAATTTACTTACCGTTCATTTTGTTAAATATATATAACAGAGACGGTCTCACACAAATTGACCTAGAGCTAACCTGGGCTCTAGGATTGTACTATGGTACTAGATTATGATAAAAAAAATTATGTGTCAAAAAAGTAAGTTTCATAATAAGTACTTGCGACGCTTAAGACTGGACCGAGCAAACGTCGAGCGTCCAGTGGCTAAGTATTTTCTTGAAATGAGTCGGTAGTTTTTGTACTACAAATAAAAACACAACTTATATGGTATAACACATAGTTTAATAACAATTCACCTTCGAATTATCAACTAAACGGAAAAAAACTGGCCACCTTTTCCCGTTAAGCTAACTACTCAAAGGGTAATTGTTATTAAAGTTTGTTACGTGTCCCATAAATTGTGTTTTTACTTGCGCAACAAAAAACGTATCGTCTGAATGCAAGGAAATTCTTTAGTTAATTAGAAAACACAATAATAGTAATGAGGTCGCCACTGGACGCTCGACGTTTGCTCGGTGCACTCTTAAAAGCACGGTTACAGGGTGTGCAGAAGAGTTAACCAGCTGAGTTATAGGTGTAGTTATAGAAGGGTTTAGGTTGATTTTCAGTACATGGCGCTTTGCATTTACTTATATCCCGTGGGCGGTAGTAGGGCGGGACGTCTTCGATTAGAAATATGTATACATGGAAATACATGTAAAAAAATCAATTAAACCAAAGCTTGAAACGCTTTAAGCATCGTGTCTAGGGTGCCTAGTCAATTTGTATGAGATTGTCCCCTAATATAATACTTATTCATTTACAACATTATTTATTACTTAATTGTTTTCGGTCAAATTACGATTGATTATTGTTATTTAATTGGAAACACCAATAATTTCAATGACATTAGTTTTTATTTCCCAATAAAATTCATATATTTCTGCGCCAACTGAACAAGCCAGCCATTGGCCACAACTTCCGGTGGCTCATTTCCGCCGGATACGGAAACCGGAATGAGATCCAGCGGGATTCCAAGAATATCTGTTTTGTGAAATCTTAGGATTTTCTTATTTAACCGAGCGTTAAAACCAATTCCGGTTTCAGGTAGAGAGTATTTTTAAATCTAGATTAAAATGATAATACACCAAAAGGCAATAAAAACGGGTCACTATCTATTTGAATTACTGCAGCGATCATGTTTATTGCTCTTTAGTGTAAAATAATTACTTATGTATGTAAAAAGTTTATACAAACAAGAACACATTTATTTTTTTAAATGGACACAAACATAGCGGCCAAAAGGCCAAATCATCCTACCGCCAAGCTTCAGTGTTCTCATTGTTGCGTTTCAGTGTGGGGATAAGACAAACGGTGAAATTACTAGCATAGAGGTATTACACCTTAGTCATTAGAGCTGACAACGCATTTGCGGTCTTAAGATTGTATTTATTTATTTATTTATTTATTTAAATAGGTACAATAACATAATTTAGGCAAAAACATGCTATAACGACATTACACTATGCTAATAGATCTTTACATTGCTTACACTACAATAATAATTGTACACAACATTTTTAGTATGCAAATCAAAGCTACCTAATTTAAGCTAATTCTTGAGAATGCAGTATATCTTTAAGGGTCACAGATTTTACAATGAATGCGTAACGGTATGTATGTATGTGTATTTATCTCTTTCTAACAATAGCATTCGCTACGGATTGCTGTCTTTGTCTGTAGAAATATGGCAACGTTGCAACTGTCAGTAATTGGGGTCGGGTGTTCATTGCGTTTAGTATGAGCGTAACGTATCTTAATAGAAAATATCATTGGTAGAGAGAGCTACAGAATAATGAACAACTCTAAAAAGTTGCTGTTAATTCTGTTACCACATTTTGCACAAATAGGCTAAGATGATAACCAGTGTAAATTAACAGGTTGCAACCTTAGCAATACTACAAACCTTTATTCTTTAACCCTTAAATGCATAATGATGTAGATTTACATCGTACATTTTAAAGTTCGATTTCAAACTCATTTTAAGCAAATTTAAATCTTAGAATTTATGCAGTAAGATTTGTAGCTTTGTCAAAATTCAATTTGGAAATGAACTTTAAAGACGCGTTCGATTTTCGAAACGCTATGCATTTAAGGGTTAACAGTAAAAACCAAAGAAGTAATTATCAGCTAACATAACTTATCTTAAAGATTATAGAATAAGAATAGAACGAATTAAAATAGAGCTTCTAATTTAATTTTGAATTTGTCATATTTAAATAACAATATACAAATTAATCAAAATCCTTGTTGTCTTGTCTCTGTCAAAACAATTATTTATACTTGGAAATGAAATCGAATTTGCTGGTCCCGGAATATGCATGGGCTGGAGAAATCTTAATAGGGGGATTATGCAAATCGTCGGTGAAACTGCAAAACTGCCTAAGTAACATTTTAATGAGGAGCAAAATGCACCTTTTATCTAAGAGGTTAAGGTTTATTTTGCTCTATAGTAAATTTATGAGTTACGCGGTTTTGCAGTAACACTGACGAAATAGGACACCCTCAAGGGACTCGACTCGCCCATACATATTTTAAAATGCAAGACTATGAAGTGGGAAGATGTGACAGTGTTATAAATGACATGGCATGAGTGTGACAGTGTTATAATAGCGGTTCCAACGGAAGACCAATGCTGGCTTTACGGCTAGCGAATGCTGAGTTGCGATCGTTTCGCAACTGTTTCTGTGTCTTATTTTTTGTATCTATGTACCTAATGTTGTTTTGTATTGTTGCGAATAAGTCTCTTTATCTGTATCTTTATCTATATCTTTAAATGTCACAGTCATACTTAGGTACTTACTCTTCCTCTTTCTGTTCTTTCTCTCATGGCCATAGCTCGGAAAGGTCATCGCAAAAACAGATATGGAAATAGAACAGGATTCAATAGAGTCGTAATACCTGAGATTATGATTATACATATAAAGCGGGATACTATCGTAATTTAACTGGTTTTTTTTTTTAATTATTTAGGAAATCAAACAGCCGTGTACAAAGTAATACATACAAATAATGAATATGAATAAGGCCTAAAGTTCTATATATTGCTAGGTTACAATTTAAGTTGTTAACCAGTTTTCTTAAAACGCAAACAAAACAACCAAAACTAATTAGAAAACAGGAATTCACAAACGGTAGGTACTAATAATCTAAAAAAGCGATTGCCAAATCTTAATTTTAAACTCTGATAGACTATTCGCAACGATGTCAACATCATTAAACAAATCATTGTACACCTTACACCTTTTTTATAGTATAGAAGGCAAACGAGCTGACCTGAGCTCGCCTGATGGTAAGCGATCACCGTCACCCATAGACACCTGCAGCACCAGAGGAGTCACAAGTGAGTTACCAGCCTTTCAAATGAGATTACGCTCTTTTCTTGAAGGTTTGAAGGTCGTAACGGTCCGGACATACCGCAGGCGACAGACCATTCCACAGTTTAGTTGTGCGAGGCAGGAAATTCCGGATGAAACGCACATTTGTGGACAAAATCATAGTTGCATATCTGTCATAGTTTTGTTAAAGTTGCATTCCTGAAACAGTTTTGTGTTGAATTGCTTGATGACATCTCGTATGGTACGTAGTAGTTATGGTCATAGTTACCTATGAAATTGGCGTTTTATATGGAGAATTTTATGAAAACGGTGGTTTTCATACATTTAATTTTGCAGATTATTTAGTAACGTCAAATGAAAACCAAACAAAATTCTGTCAGAAATATTGGACACTTCTAAGCTATAATATACATTATCTTAATAACTTAAAAATAGTTAGCTTCATAAAACTCTAATTGAAACATTTGAATTGCAGCACATGAAAAGAGTTGAGTTCACACTTTAATTTTAAACAATTACAACACTTTAATTTTTAATTTTAGTAAGAAATTTAACCATATTATTTGTATCTAAAACCTTCTTAACATAGTCTATAAATTAAATTTAAAAGTAATTTGGAAGTTATAATTGAAATGAATAAATTTTGGTACGAAATAAAACACGTAAAAAAACGCCGATTTCAGGTAATGACTCAATATAATATGTCAAAAAATAGGTCACCTCAGGCTCATTTTAAAGCAACTTTTGAACCTAACTTTATCCCTAAACAGTAAACAATTTTAAACAACTGTCTACTCTATATGTACCCTCCGCCTCGATTAAGTGATAGTATCTGTCCCAAAGTGTTCAGTAATTCTCCCTTTATGTCCCAAAAGTTTTCCATAATTACATTAATTACCGAAATGAAGTTTCGTCCTAAAACTTACGAGCTTCGTTTGTAACTGTTAGTTATACGAAAAGTTTTCTGAGGGTAATATTGTTGGACGTGACTTTTACACTAATATTTGGAAAATATTGATGGTATTTAAATTGGACAGCTATCGTATTTATTATAATTATATATTTATTAAATAGGCATTCCATCTTTAGTCCTCAGGGTTGGCAACGCACTTGCAGTCTTAGGATTGCATTGCAGTCTTGTAAATGCGAATGTTTATGGTTCACAGTTTCCACTTACCATCAGGTGGCCTGTGTGCTCGTTTGTCTTCTCTATGCCATAAAAAAAAACAGGCAAGTGCGAGTTGAACTGGCGTGGAGAGGGTTCCGTACCGTACGAACGTTTTTTTTTTGGTCTATTTCTCATAGTTTTTCCAGTCTAAATACAAGCAATGAACCATAGATAATTTGTATTTTAATCTCAGTAGTTTCGGAGATCATGGGGGGCAAAGGTCAATTTTCGTCTTCTTTCATGAATAAAGTTAAAAACAATTTGTAACACAATATAAAAAAATAAGATCCTTTTACCGTGCCCTTTCATTTGATATGTGACACAGTAAGGTTTGCAAAACTTTTTTTTTATTTCCTAATTCGGCCCCTGACAACGACCCTTATTTAAATAATAAATATATAATATTTATGTACTTTGCACATGTACCAAATTTCAACTCATCATTCTATCTATTTAAAAACCGCATCAAAATCCGTTGCGTTGTTTTAAAGATCTAAGCATATATAGCACACAGACAGCGGGAAGTGACTTTATTTTATACTATGTAGTGATGCATGTGATAAGTCTGTGTATTATTGTTAAAGTTCTTTTCATTAAGAGTGTTATCTTCAAAATATTTTCTACCTACTAGGATAATGAGGGGATATTCCTTAAACTTTCTGAACTCATTCTTTTTAGTGTTTTAGTTTATTTCCATATTTTTAGTCTGACATTTTTTTTTTACTGTAATTTTTTAACGTTGCTACTATTTTTAAAATCCGCGTCAAAAACATAATCCTCCTTCTTTAACAGTCGGATAAAAATAAAATTAACCGAGACGAAATGCTCAGAAGACTAGACGTAGGTAATTTGAAATGGTAATGCCTGTCCCTTCGGGATTGGATGACTTAATCTGATTTAATGGTTTACAAGATCCATTTTGTTTATGGACAAGATAAAACTAATGGCTGTTCAAAGTTAATAAGTTTTGTGGTTGCATTTTTAGCGATGCGGTGTATATTCATGTTTTTCATGTTTTTTTGTAGTAGCTTTTGCTCGTTCATATTTTTTTTCCGTTCTAATTCCGTTCCAAAAAGTTATAACTCTTATGCCCTTACTTATAAACGTGAAGTAACGGTGGGGTAGCTAAACTATGTTTTGTCCTTATCTGTCATTGTGACATTTGAATTTGACAGATAAGGACAAAGCATGGTTTAGTTACCCCACGGTTACACGGGTACCTCGATACGCATTTCTGAGATAAAGGGTCTAGACAGACAGAAGAACGGGCAACAAAGTGATCCTATAAGAGTTCCGATTTTTCCTTTAGAGGTACGAAACCTTAACAAGAAAAAAGTATTGTGCTCTTACCACACCTCATTTTAATACTTTTATTTCGAAATTTAACAAATTTTGGCACCAATTCCAGAAATCCCGCCCTTCCAAGATCGAAAACTTGGATTTTTATGAGGACCTCTCAACTGTCCTAACCTAAAATCACTGTGGGCACGTATTAGCCGCAAGTTGACCCTAATAAATTGTCCGTCAACAAACTACTTCCCTGGCTACCCTTCGGAGACGACCCTTAAGGCTCTATTGAAGCCCTTGACCTCCCCAAGTTCTAAATAACTTAATATTTGATGACGAAGGTTGCTTGAGGACACATTAATAATTGCGATACGATGGACTTGAGATTACTTGGGAAAATTAGGTATTACGTGGACAAAGAAATATAAGTTTCTGTCATCGAGTTAAGTAAGATACTAAGAATAAAAATGTCAGTAATTTATAATGTAAATTTAACTCGAAAGATTTTAGGAGTGATATTATAAATGAAAAAAAATATAATTAAATGAAAAAATCGAGGAATAATGCCCATAGTTACAAGTTTGTGTATGTAAGTTTGTTACTCCTTTACGCTGCAACAACTGGACGGATTTGGATGAAAGGATATCATCCGGGTTTAAATTTTGAATTTTTTTAATTTTAATCTTATTATGCCACCAAAGTACCAATATCCATAGTTTTGTTCTAGTTATAAAATTTAATATTTCGGTGAATTGAACTAACAAAAACGAATGAATTGTTCTACCACCCCTAATCAAGATTAGTGATGATACCCTTTGGTTCCATAGTAAGAAATGCTTAGGCGGGTAAATTGTATCAGAAAAACCGTCTTTTTTTTGGCCGACACTTCCACTTTTTAACAAAATGGATGATGTCCTTTGACATAAAGATAGTCTAATTTTCATTCCGGAAAGTTTAAAAGATTACAATGGAATAACGAACTCGAAATCTATGCGGACAAAGTTGTAAACTTAGGCTAAATTAAAAAAAAAACTCCGAGGTGACAGGACAGCGTGATCCTGTTTTACCAAAAGTGGCGTCATAGTTGCCTGCTCGCTCCTATATTCAAAACCGTGGATAGAGTTCTGACGTCGTAAAAATTTGACACGTTTTTTACTTAGCGAATGTCTAATTTTAACGAGACGTCCACAAGTCTATCCACGGTTTTTAAATATAGGAGCGCACCACAATAGGTTGCACGAAAACCGACGGCACATGAAATCTTTCAGCCAGAATTATACCTTAATTTTTCGCAATTCCATCGAAACAAGAAATAGAAAACGATATCACTTTGTGTATTTTTATTTTTGTTTTTCCCTCGAGCTAAAACGAACTTCAATGAAAGTTGAAACCTATTATTCCCAAAAAACTGATTTCGCAGGAAGAGAAGTTGGTATAAAACTAAGTTTAAAACTTTTAATAACACTCTGCATCTATTATAATAATTATGTCATAACCATTAACTACTTTTCCAAGCAAAAATGCAAAATTAATGAGAACCAGACTCATGCCGGTGGGATTAAAAAAATCGAAGTCAAGACAACTGAATTCTTTTTTAATCCCAACTGAAATCCGTCTGTACTACGCTCATTAGGTTGGTAAGTACTTTGTAGAGAAAATCCAAATGATACGAATCCTACAGTAGACTACTTTCAGCTAAATAAGGTTTCTAATTCTAAAATACCACCGTGACACCTCCGGCGTTTACAGTCAAGCTGCCTAGATCGTAGAATGTCAGAGTAGTAATAGGTATGTCAAAGGCTCAGAATATCATACTAGTAATACCTCAAAGTGTTAGAATGACGGTAGTAAAACACCATATAATCTTTTAAAGTAAAAGTCTTGAAATGTCAAGCTGCCTAGATCGTAGAATATCTGAGTAGTAAGCTGGATGTTGTAAGACCTTCCCGTTGTACGACTTTGACGTTGTACGACCTTGACGTTGTACGACCTTGACGTTGTAAGACCTTGACATTGTATGACCTTGACGTTGTACGACTTTGACGTTGTACGACCTTGACGTTATGCGACCTTGACGTTGTACGACCTTGACATTTTAAGACCTTGACATTCCATGACAAGGACGTGTCAAGATTTTGACGTCGTCCTATCTGGACATGATTTAACTGAGTTTAAACGCCGGAAGGACAATGACTTCGTACAGTCAGTCAAAAAAGTGGTGTATAAGTTTTGACAAAAGTTTCTGGTGAGATCTAATTATTGCTAAGGTTAACTTGTCACTGTCATAATATTATTGCAAGAGAAAGTTGAACTTGTTGTATCATTACCTGCAAATGAGTTTCAACCGTAGGGTGGTAGACCACATTTTCCGACTGTACACGAAAAATTGTAGAATTCGTTTCCTGCTATTCCCCCTTTTTAACCCCTTAGGGTATTAATTTTCAAAAATCCCTTTATAGTGCACCCCTAGAATATCTAAGGAAAAATTCCTCTAAATTGCAAGTCCCTAGTTCCAACGGCTTCGGCTGTGGGTTGATCAATCAGTTAGTTCAGTTCTTTAACAAATAATAAAAGATGAAGAAGAAGACGAAGACGAAGAAGAAAAGAAGATGGTGAAGTTGAAGTATTTTATATTGTAAGGTTTCAATTTAAACGTCATGTTTTCAAATCGCTTCTTCTATTCGAAAACGTATTCTGAACCTATCCGTAGCACGAAACCATATAATAAAGTCACACCTTGAAATACATATATTGAAAAGTTTCTTTTGTAATTACAGTAGAACCCGCTTAATACGATCACGTTTAATACGATTTCCCGCATAATACGCCATTTTCTGCCGGTCCCTGCAACTTAAGGCCTGTTTTCATACATTTTTTCACGGTTAATACGACTCGCGTCCCGCTTAATACGTCTTCTAAAACCATAATACCAAGTTATGTACCTACGCGGGTGAAAAAGAGCATATCGTACTAAGGGACGCGACCAAGTGCTTGGGTAATAGCGAAGAAGCGATCCATAAATTAAATTATATTGAAAATCTTGTTATGAAAAGTGCATCCAAATCGTTACGTTAATCTAAAATAAATAATTACTTTAAGTAAAACAATAAAATTGTTATTAATATACACTTTTACATAAACATAATTTTTTGTAGGTACTTATCTTCCATTTAAAATAAAAAAAATACATGTAAATGTGTGTACATGAAATATTACTAGTTTTATTTTCACGTTTAATACGATTTCCCGTTTAAGACACTTTTTTTGCTAGGTCCCCTCAGAATCGTCTTAAGCGGGTTCTACTGTAGTATAATAAAACAATATAACGATCAATGCGGAATAATAACTCTATGCAATTGAGACACGAATACGTTCCCTGTATGCCCCATGATACAAACGACACGTATATAAGTGCATTACATGTGAGGTACAACCCCTTGCAATCTTGAAGGGCGCAAGTAGCTGAAGCATTCTAATCTAATTGCACGGAGAGCATCGGTGGCCTATAATAGTGGCTTAGGGGGCGACTCGTGATCGTAAGGTACCGAGTTCAAACCCCCACGGTCACCAAGTACCAATAAGTTTTTCTAACTATTAAAGTTTAATTAATGAAAAACAAAATGAAATAATACAACAACCATAACACAATAACTGAAAAAGAAAACTAAAATTAAATAAAACTTACTCTAAATATATAAAATAATTAAAACATTAAATCTAAGAATGGCCCCTGCGGCATTGTACCAAAGATAATGGCTGCATTTCCTCGTAGAATGGTTAAACTTATACGTTGAGCGAGGAAACTGCCAGCTCTTCGGTCTCCCGTGACGTCAATGAGCCTCTTCGAAACTTCTTTGAACTTAAGTGCATTATCCGATGGTCTTTTGGTGAAGGAAGATCATCATGAGCAGACCTGCACATTCGAACAACTGAGTGTGTAAGAGGGTAATTGCACAAAAAATCCTAAAGGGTCAAGGTGTATCCGAAAGGACCCAACTGTAAGATACATACATACATACATACATACATACATACATACATACCTTCACGCCTGTCTCCCAATGGGGTAGGCAGAGATTATGGAACGTCAGGTGCACCGATCTAAACAAACAATTTTCGCTTCCTCTACATTGCATTCATCAATCTCTTCATGCACGTACGGCGGTTTCTCTGTAAGATAAGATAAGATAATCTGATTGCCCGTGGAAAAAACAATATTCAATTTCAGCCTTCTGTAAGGTAGTATTTCCTGTGGCACAAACACTGCAACTAACGAAGGAAACGATTGCTCCCAGCTGTAATGGTTTCCTAAGAAACTGTGACACCGCACAGTTTATTTAAAATACAGTCATATCCAGTGATCGTTATCAACGTCCTGTAATGGTAGCAAAGTATGGTTGACAAAAAAAACAAACAACGAAGTATATTAAACATTATATATTTTACAAATTATGAGATTTATATACATATTTATAACAACAAATCCAAATTATAGTGAATAAATGACTAAAATTTGTTCAACAGATTTGGCTGTCAGTCGTTCACGTCGATTGGAAAAAACCCATTTTAAATAGCTAAATGACCTTTCTACGTTAACAGAAGTCACAAAAAGGAAATTTAAGTCTTTAAAATATTGCACACTATTTTTATTTTATTTTATTTACATGGGATTTTGACTTTAAGTGTTTATATTGTGCTTTTTCCTTTTAATATTGATATTACAAACAGTACATCGAGTGGCTTTATCCGTCGTAATAAAATACGGGTATTGTGTCAAATCCATGCTGTCAATGTAAATACTGTGATCATACGTGCACTTTATGAGGACTCCACTAAAATACTTGAATATCCACTCTAGATACGATATGCATTGGTTTAATTAGATAAACACGTCGCGTAGTGTAATTAGATTTTCAACTACAGTTATATTTTGATGACATTTTATGTCATTTGACGTACACTGTTTTAAAAATATATTAGGGCGGAAAAGGTTTTGTACCGTAAGAATTTATATCTAGAGGTGTAATCTTTAGAAGGTAAGTATTTATTTTATGGTTAAGATCAAAAGTAAACAACCAAATGTTTTTGTTTTTTCTGCCAACCATACCCTTTGCTACCAAAAGTGGACGTTGATAACGATCACTAGCATATCTCACGTTGTTTTTGGAAAACAATGAAGGATCGAAATAAGCATTAGAGTAAGTTTTGTCGGCAATTCTTGAACAACATTGAAGATTACAGAATCATAATGTACACCAGAAGACATGTCAACTTACAGATAATATTGATTTAAATTTTTATTAAGTTTCTTTTCTGTTTTATTTATTATACTTTAAATTAAAATCGGGATCCCTACAAATGTTTATCGCTGAGGTACGAAATATTGTTTACACAGTTTGACTACGGGACTGCTCATTATTTGTATGTATGTATGTGAACACCTAACAAAAGAGATAACAATTGTAAAGTAGACAAAAATACATCATGATGTAAGAAGGCAAACTTATTGAATTAAGAGATCTGTTCCAGTTAAGCCTCTTATTTCTTTGTTGTAGCTACATTGCCGGAGAGTGCCACTACGCAAATATTAAGACTGCGCCGAGCAAACGCCGAGCGTCCAGTGGCGCCCTCATTACTATTATTGTGTTTTCTAATTAACTAAAGAATTTCCTTGGAATCAGACAAGACGTTTTTGTAGTGCAAGTAAAAACACAATTAATGGGATACGTAACTAACTTTAATAAGAATTACCCTTTGAGTAGTCAGCTTAACGGGAAAAGGTGGCCACTTTTTTCCGTTAAGTTAACATCTAAACCGTATGATATACCCTATAAGTTGTATTTTATTTGTAGTACAAAAACATTTCGTCCAATTGCAAGAAAATACTTTAGTTTATTAGAAAACACAATAAAAGTAATGAGGGCGACCCCGTACATACGGCGTACGCTCGACGCAGTCTTATATACAAAGTCAACAAAATGAATAAAATTTAATTAATACGCAACAGTTACAAGTAATTCTAGACATAATCTAGTTTTAAATTAATCAAAGACCTTTCTCATTTTACTATGACAGATACAATTTGAGAGTTCAAACAAGTTTATAATTTATTAAACGTAGACGCCTTTCATAACGTCAGTGTTAGGCACTCTAATTTAAAACCGGTCTGTAACAAAACCTTTGGATTTTGTTAAGAAAATTATTTGAGCTAGACAGGTGGTCGGACCGTCTACAATTACCAGACACAGATAAATAAGATAAAAGACTTCACTACATAGTATAAAACAAAGTCGCTTCCAGCTGTATGTCTGTCCCTATGTATGCTTAGATAATTAAAACTACGCAATGGATTTTAATGCCGTTTTTTTTAATGGATAGAGTGGTTTTTATATATAGTAAATTCTGTTTTATGTGCGGGTGTTACAGAATACATAAACCGAAGCGAAGCGAGGGTGGGTCGCTAGGTTTATGTGAGTATAATAAATGCCTTCCTCAATAAATGGGCTGTCTAACACTGAAATATTTTTTCAAATCGGACCAGTATTTCCTGAGATTAGCGCGTTCAAGCAAACAAACAAACTCTTCAGCTTTAGTTGTATAGTGTAGATGTACATAGGCGAACTTATCCTATGTTATGTTCGCTGTAAGGCGAACCCTTCTTTGATATTTTTAAAACGGCAAAACCGTTTCTCATGAAATTTAGCTAAAAAAATCTCTATTAACCTCGCTTTATTTTAAGACAAACCGCGTTCAAACAGGTCCGCCGTTTGGAAGATACAATGCTATTACACACGTTAAAGTCACAGCAAACCCCTATTTTTGTCCGGGGTTAAAAAAACACTCTGACCTGTTTTACAAAGAGGTTACCCAAAAAGTGGGTATCTTAAAATCATATACATACATACATAAACTCACGCCTTTATTCCCAGAGTGGGGTAGGCAGAGCTACACAATTTCTAACAACTCTAAAAACGTATTGATATCTGTAACCACATTTTGCACACTTAGGCTAAGATGTTGAATAGTAGTTTATGCAATATTTAAGTTTAAGGCTTATGTAACACATTTCTCTTGTTATATCCTTTGTGAGGTGAAATAAACGTTATTAATAAACGTTATTATTTATTATAATAGTTGTATAAGAGAGGTCAAAATATATGAGTGGCGTGAGTTACGATGTGAGCCGAAGGCGAACATCGTAAAGGAAAGCGCCACGAGTGTTTTTTGACTTAGTTATACACCGTTGCATACAATATTTTTTCTACGACTAGGTTTCAAATGAAATGCAAAATTAAGCGAAAAAACTTACAAACAAACGAACGAAGTAAAGAACAACAAACGAGCGGGAAACAAGAAAATGACAAAATATGTGTCTATGGTTTACTTTGTTTTTAAATTGACGGAATGGAAAAAAGAATTATTTACAATTCCAAAACATTTTAATTTGACCAATCAGAATACTTCACTAAATTAAATCCACCAATCACAATACACATCGACTGTCAAACGGAACGATAGGTTCTTTTAGGTACGTGTTTCTCTTTAACTAATTTAAATCTTTTAAAAAAACTTTGTAATTCGTATCAACCAATCAGAATACAGCTATTTTAAAATCGACCAATCAGATAACTGAAATCATTTCTCAAAACATTAGGTGTTTTATAGTCCCTATTTCACAATCGTTAAAATATGATTAACAGGCTACACTTAGTAATCTGTGGCGTATCGTTAGGGCGACTTTACGACACCGAGAGCTGTTATGGGGAATAGAGTTATAGACTTTTCTGAAGTCATATTATCTATGTTCTTATAATAGTGTTCGTGACTATGTAAAAGACTAATAAAAGTACAGGAGTAGAAAAATAAGGTAAACGTCCGAGTGCTTGTCGCTGTACTAGTATTTGTCCCCATACTTTGAATTGCAATTAACAAAATAAGATTAACATTACTTTTTTCACCACCTCATTTGATCGACCGGAAATCTTTGTGGCTTTGTTATTACACACGCCAATTTTTAAATATAGAAAAGGACAGCCAGCAAAAGCACCTGACATTTACTCATACAATCCGATTGATTAACATTTCTGTTCATTTTGAAAAAAAAACATATGGTTATAAGTAATTTAAAAAAAAAAATAACAAAAGTAAAGTTCTCATCTCCCAAATCACATGAAAATGTTTTGTGTATAATGTATAAATGAACATAATATTAAAACGCAAATGAATATTTTCTGTTAACATGTCGGGCACTCGGACGTTTACCTTATAAGTTCTTAAAATCATAATTACAAAAATACAGCCTAATCTTAATTGTTACAAAAATCTCTCGCAACTAACACTTCAAAAGCATGAGTTACATACTGTGAACTAAAATCCGTACAAATATACTTTATTCATTATGCTTTAAGGTCTCGTCTATTTTCAATGATTTATTTGAAAAAACATTAGTTACTCCGTTGGAAAAGTTACATTATGTCAAAAAAAGTCAATTAAAAATTTATTTTCATAAAATTTTTCGTCGGTGATAATGC
Organism: Acleris laterana; assembly: GCA_963966035.1. Classification (NCBI taxonomy): domain Eukaryota; kingdom Metazoa; phylum Arthropoda; class Insecta; order Lepidoptera; family Tortricidae; genus Acleris; species Acleris laterana. The sequence continues at coordinate 12,603,732 of OZ014460.1, forward strand.
AAAACCGCGTAACTAACAAATTTATGATAGAGCAAAATGAACCTTACCGTCTTATTAAAAAGGTGCAATTTGCTTCGTATTAAAATGTTACTTACGCTGTTTTGCAGTTTCACCGACGTTTTGATAGCTTACGTAAATAAGTGCACTGAATTTAAATGAAATACATTGCCAGTTGGAAACTGGAAACGTGTTCTTTTCGAGTAAATATTCAGTTTTTAGGGTTCCGAAGTCAAACTTGAAATCTGTTTAGTTTCGCTATGTTCGGTTTTCTATGCCTGTGAGTATTTCTCAAAAATAATACATTAATAAGATGAAATTTTGTACCTATCTGTATATTTATTAATTCTATAATTAAATAATACTCCTAACAATTTTATTACGTTGCCTGTAATTGGGTGAAAGCTCAACCAATTTAAAAAAGTTATGTTTACTTTGTAAGTTATGTAGTATGATTCCTGTTGGAAAACTTATCATAGGTCTATGTAAAATATTCCACGTGTAATATTTTTTTTATTATAGTTTTTACAAATTTTATCGAAGTTAGATGAGAAATCTAGAAACTGCTGAAAAACCGATTATTTCCGTAATTTAATAAACATTATTAATTTCAATTAAATAACGAAGACTTACGCGCTAATTCATACTTTTTAAACAATTATTTGAAAAATAAAACTTATATTTCCACAGCTATGTTAAACTTGGCAACCCGTCACTAAAAAAAACATAAAATAATGTTAAACAGCAGAATTAAAGATAAATAATGTGAAACACAAGGCGGTTAATATAGGTATTTATATTAAATGTAAATGTATCGTAATGTGTATCATTACGACACTGTATTTTTCCATCGCGTTGAATCGACTCATGTTTATTCCCTTTGTGACTTGTAAATTGGTTCACAAAGATAAAAGCAGCAGCGGGGCACAAAGTAACTAACTTTGCTTATTTTGGCACAAGAGCAAGTAATAATATGAAGGGAATGTAAAGTAAGTGTAATAATACGTAAAAAAGAATAAAAAAGAATTTAATTCAAGCAACTAAAGTATATTTTTTTATTCCGTAGACTAAAATGACAGCTACAAATGTCAAACGTAAAAATAATGTGGCCAGCTTTTAAGAAACAGTGCTTGTGTAAAAGTAACCTGTCCAGCAGCATAACGAAAGTGATCAAATACAAATGTGTGGAATTCATATTGTGCAGTGTATTGTGCAGAATTGCGACTAGAAAGAAACCGGATTGTATATAAATAATGACTGTGAAGAATAACGAAAGTGATCAAATGCAAATTTGTGGAATTAATTTTTTGCAGAATCGCGACTAGGATGAAACCGGATTGTAATTATATTTGATCACTGTGAAGAATAACGAATTAATTTGTGGAATTCATTTTTTGCAGAATCGCGACTAGGATGAAACCGGATTGTATATAAATGATCACTGTGAAGAATAACGAATGTGATCAAATGCAAATTTGTGGAATTCATTTTTTGCAGAATCGCGACTAGGATGAAACCGGATTGTATATAAATGATCACTGTGAAGAATAACGAATGTGATCAAATGCAAATGTGTGGAATTCACATTGTGCAGAATTACGAATAGGAAGAAACAATAATGGCATAAGCGTCGAATAATCCACACCCAGGGCTACCAAACCAATGTATGTTCAGCGATTTTTAGTACTTTCAGAGATATTGGCCATTTTAGTCAGAATTTTTGTAATTTTTCCTTGTCGATATTTCCATGTTACAAAAAACTCATCATGTTGACATATTATTTCAATGTTTTAGTAGTTTCTGACATGGAAAAAATTATTATGAAGGAACTTAGAATGTTTTTAACACACGCCACACACACACACACAATTGCCAGTTTTTTTTTCATGACAACTTTTTGTGTAATCACACAAAGTTTGTTTTTCCATACTAGATAAAAAACGAACGTGGGGTTCACTTAGTATGGAGAAAGTAACTTTATGATTACACAAAGTGGGGCCTAGTATGATTGCGTTTATCGCGTAACTAAATGTAGATAAGCATCCGTCACTCTCGTACTTGTTATACGTGTCAGAAAGCGCTGCATGTTTTATCCACATTTTGTAATTTTTTTATACATTTTTGTATACCAGTATTTCAAAATACCAAACTACTCTTTTTACCAGGTTCTCAAAAGCAAGCAAAGCTTTTGCAAGGTGTAGTAATAACGTAAAAATTACCCTTTTTAAGGCGTTCTGTCAATCATTTTACACCTGCAGCCTATGGATCAACTATACGCAAAAAACTTACTGCGCCCTGCGCGTCCAATATAATAATGCCTTTAGGATGCTGTTGGGGCTGCCGCGCCATTGTAGTGCATCGGGGATGTTTTGCGAGGCTCGGACAGATGGCTTCCATGCCATCATGCGCAAGCGCGTCGCGTCTCTGGTGAGGCGCCTGCGCGGCAGCCCGAACAGCCTCCTACAGACCGTGGCGGCGCGCCTAGATGGACCCTTCCTGTTCCATTGGGACAACTTGCACAGGGCGTCTAACTGATAAGTAAATAGTAACGTTACAATACCTAACATAGTTTTAAGGCTCATTGTTACTAACATATTATATGGAAATTATTCTGAAATAAATTATTATTATTATTATTATTATAAAAGAACAGATTCGAAATGTTGGGTAAAGATAATAAATACCCTAATTTATATATTTAGTTTTGGGATTCCGATATATTGAGAATCAGGTACCTTGTGCAGGGTCCGTCCGGATCGCTACCACCATCTTATCCATTAACCTACCGCCAAACAGCAGTGTTCGCATTGTTGTGTTCCGGTTTGAGGATAAGACAGCCAGTGAAATGACTAGCATAGAGGCATTCCATCTTAGTCCTCAGGGTTGGCAACGCATATGCAGTCTTAGGATTGCATTGCAGTCTTGTGAATGCAAATGTCTATGGGTCGCAGTTTCCACTTACCATCAGGTGGCCTGTGTGTTTGTTTGTCTTCTCTATGCCATAAAAAAAAACTGATATTTCGGGAATGAGTGGATCAACGCAGCCATGATTAGGGCCCCCGATGGAAAGTGGACTCTAAAGTCCAAATAAATTTAGAATTTCAATTACGGGTGCCTGTCAGCTACAAGTGTCTATTACTGTTGCCATCATCTACCACTAAACCAGTAGTTCATAAAATTTAATTCATATTTTCATCTACTAGTTCCTATGGCTCGTGTAAAATCGGAGTTCTGTTGAAAACTAAGTGCATTAAAAAGTTCCTCACCATTGCAGAATTGCCCGAGCCCCGATTTTACAGTTTTCGCTAAAAAAGTTAGAGAGGTTGAGAGTTACATTGGCTGCCGTATCTTTTTATTTATACTTACTTCCATTCGCTCATTATTAAATTTTAAATGTGCTGTTTAGGGCTTAGTACGTAAAGAGTTCCTAAAGGTTTGACGTGAGGGCTTTTTTACACGTCGGTAGTATGGAGTAAATCTACTACATCTATACTAATCTATACTAATACTATTATAAGGCTGAAGAGTTTGTTTGTTTGTTTGCTTGAACGTGCTAATCTCAGGAACTACTGGTCCAATTTAAAAAAATCTTTCAGTGTTAGATAGCCCATTTATCGAGGAAGGCTATAGGCTATATACCATACTCACATAAAATGAAGCGAAGCGAGGGCGGGTCGCTAGTACTCAATAAAGAAAAAATATAAGATTACTTCAACAATAAAATTCTATAACTTTACGGTTATTCATATCCATATTACCGATATTGGTCGACATTATTTTGACGTAATTTGCATCCGTCATGTACCCATTAACTATTGTGTTAATATTATAAACAATTACCTGCGTGGTTGCCGGGTTAGAATAGTGCCACTCCATGTCTTCCCGCGGATGTCGTTAGAAGCGACTAAGGGAATAAAGGCTTGTAGTAAGTTAGACGACGGGTTTGCAACCTGTCACTAATACACTGGTAAACATCTTAGCCTAATTGTGCAAAATGTGGTTATAAAACCATCAACAATTTTTTTAGAGTTGGTAATTCTATAGCTCTGCCTACCCCACTCTGGGAATGAAAGCGTGTAGGTATGTATGTATGTATGTATGTAATGTGAGTCCGGAGTTAAAAATAATATTAAAATGAAGTTAATCTAATGACTTTAATGCTCTACTTTAAGCACGCGTAATAAAAACAGTATTTTAATGTATGCCAATGTTTTTTTTTCTCCCCCTTTTCCTCAAGACATCTGCTAAAAATATCTTCCCTAAATCATTTACATTTGAGCAAGCAAAAAGGTATAAGCGTGGGCTTTCCTGTAGCGAAATGTAATCTTGTTTACAAGACAACCGACAAAAGAACTGGTTATATCCAGATCAAAGCAGTAAGTAATCATTGAGGCCTTTGACGAGTTACTTTGGTAATAAATTTATAATTCTAAAGTTTCAAAAGGATCAGAGGCCGTATTATAAGCTTTTGAAACTTGCCAAGTTCCAGCGAGTGAATGGGATAGAGCTATGGGAGCCGTATATCTCTGTTCCTTTCACTGTCTGGAACTTGACGGTTTTTGACAGTTCATACTCGTAACTCGTAACGTTAAGCTTGTTGGACTGTGGGCGGCCAGGTTGTAATATAAGGCCGGTTACACACTGCGACTTTTTGCAGATGAGAGCAGGTATGTTATGCACGTGTTTTTCGTGCGACTAAATCCTGTTACTGGCGAATGGGATTGTTAGGCTAAAATACTGATTCAACCGCGAAATTTTAACGATGCAGTCGCTCTTATAGTTCAAGAAAAACCGGGCAAGAGCATGTCGGACCATGCTCAGTGTAGGGTTCCGAAGCCGTAACGACAAACACAAAAAACTATCTCAAAAATCAACTTGTATGAAACAATTTTCAATTTAAAGTTATTTGGCGCTGTCTTAGATGATTTTTAGTAGGTATAAACCCGTTAATCGCCTGTATCTCAGGAACTAATCATGTCTACTTAGCCGTGATAGTTTTCCTTTAAAATTCGTTATATGCGCTTTCGTTGAAGATTTTTTTCAGATTTTTAGTACTTGTAGTTTTGGCTGTAGGGGGGGGGGGGACACTTGACTCTAACAAAAAATAGCGCTTTAAAGCTTAATATTTCATAAACGGATCCCTTAATCGAAAAATTGTTTCCATAAACCCGCAATATTTTTGAAAGCCCTATCCAACGACACCCCACACTATGGGGTAGGCAAGAAAAAAAAAAGACATCCCCACGTTACGTGTAGGGGAGGAGCATTAAAAAAATTTTTTTTCAACATTTTATTTTACCACTTTGTTGGCGTGACTAATATGTATATTCATGCCAAATTACAGCTTTCTAGTACTATGAGTCTCTGAGCTAGACTGGGGACGGACGGACGGACGGACGGACGGACGGACGGACATGGCGAAACTATAAGGGTTCCTAGTTTGACTACGGAACCCTAAAAACAAGTTTTTCTTTCGATTAGAAGTGGCGCAGGCAACCAAACTTAAAATATTAATTGTAAAGCGTTCCCATTGAAACTGCATAGCGATTGCGAATGTAATCTGGATGTCCCTTGTGATAAGTTTGCCTGTGCAAATTCTAATCATTATGTCTATCATATAAACCTCTTACAGGTTTGTGAAGCGCGTCTTAACGTCAGGAATTTTATTTGCAAAAAAAAATTTTTTTTTTCTTATTGTGTAGCTTAGTTTTCATTTTATTTTGATAACTTTAGTTTTACGTGCTATTTTATCACTTATATTTATAGCCGAACAAGACATTCTTATACTGTAATATTGTATTTGAATTACTGTTTTGTACAGTCAAGTTCATGAATATGTATACACTTTGGAACCTTGTCTGTTTAATATCATGTTTAAACTGCCATATATAAATTGTCACAACGATTAAAGTGACTAGGTTCTAAAGTATTTCCATATTTATGAACTCGACTGTACAATAAAGTCCTTACATTCATATATATGGACGATCAGCGACTCCTGTATCGCGATTGCATCTTGAATGCATCACTGCCTCAAGACACGCATGAATGCAAAGGTAGACAATTAAACGCGACTGCATCGCGACTGAATCGCTGTGCAAAAAGTCACCGTGTGTATCCGCTCTTAGCTTCGAGCTTATCTTTGTGTACAATACAACAAAATACTTATAGGTATATTTTCATTCCATTTATAAATATATTTCAGAAATTTAAAGTTCTATTGCTGTAGATAACACAAATGGCCGCCCACAACCATATATGGTTTTAAAATTAGGGTGTTTGAAATATGACTGGTAGAATACTAATTAGATAGATGAATAAAATAATAGGCTTACTGAACCAGATTTAATTGTCTTTTTTTACGTCTTTAATGTCAGCATTACGCTAAATTGGGACCATTACGTGCCAAAAAAAAAAGTGCGTATTTAATCTGTCCTTTGTGGTGATGTATGTTACGAATAAATATATTTCTTTCTTTCTTTTTAGGGTTCCGTAGTCAAACTAGAAACCCTTATAGTTTCGCCATGTCCGTCCGTCCGTCCGTCCCCAGTCTAGCTCAGAGACTCATAGTACTAAAAAGCTGTAATGTGGCATGAATATACATATTAGTCACGCCAAAAAAGTGGTAAAATAAAATTTTGAAAAATATTTTTTTTTAATGCACCTCCCCTACACGTAACGTGGGGATGCCTTTTTTTTTCTTGCCTACCCCATAGTGTGGGGTGTCGTTGGATAGGTCTTTCAAAAATATTGCGGGTCTATGAAAACAATTTTTCGATTAAGGGATCCGTTTATGAAATATTAAGCTTTAAAGCGCTATTTTTTGTTAGAGTCAAGTGTCCCCCCCAAAACTACAAATACTAAAAATCTGAAAAATATCTTCAACGAAAGCGCATATAACGAATTTTAAAGTAAAACTATCACGGCTAAGTAGACATGATTAGTTCCTGAGATACAGGCGACTAAAGTGTTTATACCTATCAAAATCGCCTATGATAACTTTGATAGAAATATTGTTAACGGGGCGTGCAGGACGCGCGGGGGGAGTCGAACTGTCTAAGCAACAAATCGAGCGACAGCCGCGCTCATAAGCGCGAGCGCCTAGATGCTGTTCGGACGTGCCCCGAAATGCTACCTACAAGTTTGCGATTTGCGACCTGAAAGTTTACAAATAATCGATTAGATTATTAATTTGAGTCGAGTATCGTTTGGAAAACTTAAAATTCTATTTACTGGCCCTTGTTTTTTATTCAATTTCTATTAATTATTTTATAAAAGATTAAACTTTTATTGTAATTTAAAGTCGGTTTGAAGCAGTTTAGATACCTAACTACCTACATAGGTAGGTATACTGATCTCACACTTAAAAAAGCTTGGCTCTTTTTTGAGATATTATATACGAATTTATAAGGAAAAGAATCATTACTTATTAGACTTAATTAGTTCCTGAGATACAGGCGACTAACGGGTTTATACCTACTAAAAATCATCTAAGACAGCGCCAAATACCTAACTTTAAATAGAAAATTGGTTCATACATGTTGATTTTTGAGATAGTTTTTTGTGTTTGTCGTTACGGCTTCGGAACCCTACACTGAGCATGGTCCGACATGCTCTTGCCCGGTTTTTCTTTCTTTAGAGCTAATTGGAGAAGAAATAAAATTCACCTTATCTCCTTTGAAATTGATCTTTATTTATTCCAATAGCCAAGGGTACAAGGACCCTTACGAGTTCAAAAAAGCCGGCCAAGAGCGAGTTGAACTCGTGTGGAGAGGGAATCCGCACGTACCTACGTAATTACTTAATTTTTTTTTGGTATAATTCTTTAGGTTTTCAAGTAATCTACAAGCAATGGACACTGTTTAGTATTTTTTCAAAATGTTAGGCTTATGAGTTTTGGATATCACGGGGAGGGGGAGTTGTCAATTGTCAATGTCTACATACATACATACATTAAATCACGCCTGTTTCCCAGAGGGGTAGGCAGAGACCACTTCTTTCCACTTGCTACGATCTTGACAAATTTCTTTCGCTTCTTCCACATTCATACATCGAGTCATGCACGCACGTCGGTTTCGGGTACTTAAGATTCGGCCCTTTTCCAGTATTTCACCGATTTGACTCGAAAAAGTACGCCTAGGGCGGCCCCTTCCGACCCGTCCACTCACTATCGATGTGTATATCTTTCATGAATAAAATCAAAACTATTGGTTTTACAATAATTACAATGATATATTTGAGATCCTCGTAACGAGCCCTTTCATTTGTTTGTGATATGTGACACAGTAAGGCATGCCGAACTTTTTTTTTTTAATTTCCTTATTTGTCCCACGAAAATTACACATATTTAAAAAAAAAACTTTGCATTCTATGTTCGGGTCATACGATTACACCATCCTACCAAATTTCACCTGATTTGTTTTTGTAGATTCGGAGCAAATTGTCTGTGACAGACGGACCGACAGACAGATAGACGCACGAGTTATCCTATGAGTACAAATTTTATTTTTTTACGGAACCCTAAAAACAGTTTAAATAATTCCATCATCTATTTAGAAATTACAATTTAACCAATACATTAATACACATATAACACACGTTACACCTTTAACAAACATGATTGAACACGATTTTTCCGGAACGTCATGAAAAAAACATTCACGGTTTTTTAATAAAAAAATGCTTTGAGACAGAAAACCGGGAAATTCTCTAATTAATAAAAAAATCAGGAAATACGCAACCCGTTTTTAATTTCTCGGCTCGTATTTAACGGGTCAGTGCACAGTGGATCTCTTTACACCGAGAGTGGAATTTTAAAATTGTTTTTTTTTATCACCCGGGTCACGATTACTTACCCGTTGGTTCAGTGGCAGTGCAGTTTAATCTGTCGTGGATTAGATTCTTACTGGTTTTTATGAGCACGATTAAGTATAAGAAATTGTATTGGAAGGCAGGGTTGCACGTGACATTTAATAAATTTTGTATTGTTATGTCGTGTTAAACAGGCATAAAATAAGTTTTACAACGTTAGATTTACGCTTGTAAGAATTACTGCCTAATATTTTACACTAAATTTATCTATTTAAGCAACAGATCAGGGGCTCAATTCTACTCGTTAAAACCATATTGCTTATTTTTTATTCAAAATGTAGTTAGTATTCAGTAATGGCAGCCAAATTTATTGGTTTTACTTACTGAAAAGAATTAAGGTAAGGTAGGGTAAAGTGCCTCTACGCTACGGGGTAAGTGTGACAAATCCTGTATTTTTAAGAGATATTTTTTGTTTGACGCACTTACCCTACCTTACCTTAACTGTTCTCAGTAGTTTATATGCTATTGAATCTGATATTATTAAACCTATATTAATGTAAAAATGACTATGTATGATTATTACAAATAAATAAATCTTATCTTATCTTACCCCAAGGTAGGACAAGAGCGTCAACGGAGTGAGTGCGACAAACCATAATAATATATTATTTAGGAGACATTTTTGGTTTGAAAAACAAGCCGCTATCTATTACGGTTTAAAAGATAACGCTGTGGACGGACGAAGTGACGGGCCGACGTACGGTCAGTGGAGGTATATTTATGTAAATGGGCTTCCTTCGGGCACGAAATTCTAAACATTAAAAAAAAACAAGGATAAAAAAAATCCAAGTTTAACTTTCTTGTCTAACTGCAACCCGATATTTTGATCTCATGAATATTCGGAACAAATGTCGATCTCGGAGATTGACCTGAATGCTGGTATATTTAAATTGTGCTCTGACTCAAAAACTCCTTTAATTGGATCCTCAACTACATTTCACTATCTAAGTATACCTATTTTCCACTTGCTGTGTCCTGCTACGCCCACAACGCAGTTGTACGTTTCCCGATTACATTACTCTACGGAGGCGAAGGATCTCGTAGAGTATGTACGAGTTAAGACCGGAGTTACTCCTAGGGTCGAGTGGTTGGAGCCCAGCCACAAGGTTAATTTTAAGTCTTTTGTGGTGAGAGTACCCACCAAAAATCTGTCGACCTGAGGAATTCTGGCCAAGGGGTGTCATATTTCGGCGATTTCGTGGCCGCCGGCTAGCTGACACGGCAAAAGTGTATAAATAGTTGTTTTAATTACTAGATTTAATTTGGTATCCACCCTAGGTCCAAAGTAAATCTAGCATTCTACAAAAATAAGGTTGAGTTTCCTAAAAGTTACAAATGACTTGACATTACTAGTGACATTGACGACTTCAAGCATATTTTTCTTGACATAGGTCCCAAATTAACGCTCGTGGCCAAGAATGTAAAAAGTGTGACCTGATGACGTATTAACAATATTTTTTGCTTATTAATAAATTGATCTTAGAAAAAATTAAATAGAATAGAAATAATTTTATCAATGAGTATACACATTTTAAACCATGCATAATACATGGTATCCAGGGTATTGAAGTAAGTTTAACGAGGTGGTTAGGTTTTGCTAGGTGACCCGACTTTGAACGTAACAGTTCTTGTACTCGTATATTCCTTAATACCAGCCAATAGAAATATAAGAAAAACGTTCCATCATCATCATCATTTCAGCCGAAACACGGGTACAGCTCACTGGACATACACCTCCCCCAAGGTTTGCCACAAGGATCGGTCCTGGGCCCCTTGCATTCACCAGTTCACAACCTGAGCCACGTTGTCGTACCACCTCTACGTCCCACGGTTACTTGTCGGAGGTATTTTTATTTCCAGCCTATATGAGTGTCTCACTGCTATGCAAAAGCCTCTAGTCTTGATCTCCTTGAGTCCCTATTTGATGCCTCTTCCGGCCAGTTACTGAGGAATGCGTCCAAGTTAGAGGTCTATTTTAGTATAATAAACTTGGCATAAAATTATTCTTTCTACAATTAGAAATGTGCAAGTTGCAGAACATTTCCATAAGATTGGAATCTGCTCAAGAAATTACTGAGATTTGAAAGATGTTCTCTTTCCACATACCGGTAACACACTTGATCTGGTGTTGCGGGCTTATATGGGTCGCAATGATCCTTTTTAACATAAAAAAAAAATTGAAGTTCCTGATAACTTCCGTAAGAAACTTTCACGATTTAAAATGTTTTTAGTTATCAGGTAAAATAGCTATCTAAAATGGAATCAGTGCCTTAACAAAATATTGAAAGACTATTCTGATATTTTTATTATTTTCTGCTTCTTTACATAAAATACTGTGTAAATGCGACCCGATTTTTCGTTCTCATGAATATTCCAACGGCGGTCTCGAAGATTGACCTACTGAGTTCCGCCATATTGAAATAGCGGTCTGACTCAAAAGCCTCTCTAATTGGATCCCCCAATTACGTTTAATAATGATTTGAGAGATAATTATGAACTGTTCACAAGGTGGAACAGTGTAAAAAACTATGTCCCAAATTATTGAATGAAAGAGAGGTTTTTAAAAGAGTTGTGATGCTAAAAAATTCCATACAAAGAACGATAAGATCTCTCCCATTAAACCTTACCTAGTTCGTTTTTTATTTCAATTTTTGGATTTGTTGTAGATACTATGAAAAACTAGGTCCGTAAATTAAAAGTTAAAAAATAGGCTGTGTGCAAAACTCGTCTTTCATAATAAATGCAACATAATTGTTAAAACGCCGGCCAAGTACGAGTCGGACTCGCACACCGAGGGTTTCGTACAAACCTTGACATGAATTTCAATTTAATACCTCTACGCGTTCATGAGGAAAGGGGTAGTATTTTTATTATATTTTATGATGTAACTTAAAAAATATTTTCACCTCAGCAGCTCAAACAAGCAGGTTTTGCTGCTTAAAAACAGTGAGCAAAATTCAATTTTGCTGCGAGCGAGAGGCAAAGTAGCTTTTTAATTATTTTTTTTAAATGCCGTGAGTAGTGCTGGGGCTACTCACAACATTCAAAAAAATTGAACTTCACTTTGTTCTGTCACTTTCACTTCGATAGGAAAAAAGCGAGAGATAGAAACAACTTGATTCGAAGTTCGATTTTCAAATTCCACACATAGTAGGCCCAAAAAGAAACGCACGTTCGGATGCACACATAACCGTAAAATTGCAAATAAAACTATCTGTTAAAGTTTGAAGTGTGTTTATTATAACTATTTTATACAGTAGGTACAATCATTTTTTTTATTTAATGTTTTGAAGACAAAATTAATGAAAAATAAGAAGTTTATCATATATCTACATAATTTTGTTATCGTTTTAACAATCTTTAATTTCGTGACATAAACCGTGGGGGCAGTTTCAGAACGCATTTCAAAAATAGCGGGATTATTGTACTAAAAAAAATTTTTGTCCTCCATAGATAAGGCCTAGTTTAGTTTGTTTTTTTAAATCCACAGACTACATAAAGCTGTATAAAGTTGTGTTTGCACTACGGCATTATCAAGTTGCGTGGCATGTTTCATCTGTTTCTTTTTTCCACTTTTTATTTCATTAGTATTTTGCATAAATGCTTTTGATTGATGCATATGCGATCGTATCGTCATTGCGTCGTCGTCCAAATGGTCACAACAGAAGACCGAGGCTGGCTCTGCCAGCTTCACGCCGATGGTTCTCGCTGCTGAGGTGAAAAGTTGTATGTGTCACACGAGACCAAACTAAAGCTATTTACAACTCGTGTTTTTGAATCCCTCGCTACACTCAGGATTCTAACCTAGAATCACTCGCTACGCTCGTGATTCAATAATACAATCCTTCGCTTACTCGGGATTCAAAATCAACACTCGCTGCAAAAACCAACTTTGCTCTCTTGTTGCACAAATAACTATTATATGGCTTTCGCAATTTTTACGTAATCGTTGCTTTGAGACATTGTTTCAAACCAAATTTCAAGATTCTGAGTTCATGGGAAGTACCCTGTAGGTTTTGATTCCTGTGCGAGTTTCTTTTGATTGCGTTGGCTTAGAAGTTTGTTTTTTTCACGGCTCCAAGAGACTGTAGACTTCTAATACAATACTTATTTGACATAAATTATAGCTTGATACCGCGCCAAGCGGCTCGATTCTTAAACACCGTTCGTGTTTTAATACTCCTCATTATGCAACAATTTCATAAACTACTATAATATACTAGAGGTATAGGGTGGATAAATAATGTAACAATCTAATCTAAAATTCGGCGTTGCCAGCACAGCTTTTGTAGAATACCTTTTAACTAATAATTTTCGGCAAATAGAAACCTCTTAAAACGCCCCGACTTGCACTCGACTGGTAAACAAAAATACAACACGTGGAGATGTCTTGACAATTTTCAACTAAGTCATTTTACTATTTTGTCAACAGAAGTCAGTTATTACATAAATACATACATTAAATCACGCCTGTTTCCCAGAGGGATAGGCAGAGACCACTTCTTTCCATTTGCTACGATCTTGCCAAATTTCTTTCGCTTCTTCCACATTCATACATCGAGTCATGCACGCACGTCGGTTTCGGGTACTTAAGATTCGGCCCTTTTCCAGTATTTCTCCGATTTGACTCGAAAAAGTACGCCTCGGTCAGTTATTAATGATCAATACTTTACTAAAGTTAGCAAAGCAATCTCTCCGAGAAACTTGACTTTTGTCGCAATCTGAAAGTTCTTTCTGAACTGGCATCAAAATGAAATGTGAAAGGCACGATAAAACTGCGCGGCCAATTCAAGCTCCAATGTAGGAAAACATAAAAGTATGAATCTCCCCGAGGGTCGAGTGAGATTTTACACCACTACCATGGAAATCGCTTAAAACTAGCATTTTTTTTCTAATATAATGTAACTAGGAGTTTCATTTGCAATAGAACCAAACCTACCTTCTGGAACTACTCGATTTCCCGATTTAACAAGAATAGTCTCCCGTGTCGTTACCGGGTTAGAATAGTGCCACTCCATGTTTTACCGTGGATGGCGTAATACGCGACTAAGAGAATAAAGGCGTGTAGTACTGTTAGGCGATGTGCTTGCAACCTGTCACTAATACGCTGGTAAACATCTTAGCCTAATTGTGCAAAATTTCTTAACAATCACTCCATTCTTAAAATGCATCACCGCCGTAAGCTTCATCTGGCCTGTCTTCTTTTTGAAGTACTTAAACACCAGGCTCCAGCATATCTGTTTACAAAGTTGCTACATGTGTCCTGCAATAGGTCGCGTGGAACTCGGCAATGCGCTATACAATTGTTAACACCTCGTCATGCCTCAGCCGCCTTTCGAGGTAGTTTCCGCTACGCAGCTACTAAATGCTGGAACAACATTCCACCGCCAATATAAGGAACCTCCAAAGTTTGCATTGTTTTAGATCAAAATTAAAGAAATATTTGTTAGGTCACCAAGCGAGTCAGGAACTATTGAGGCATGACACGAGCGGAATATGACCGATGTTATACAAACCTTAGTGATATGTTTGTTGTTTTGCGTTTTAATTATTCGTTTTGTTCTTTGCTCTTTCTTGCTGTCGACATCAGAATCTGTGTTTCCATTGCCTCCTTCCACTAAAACTCACCCACGATAAAGGATGCTTATGGCCTGGACTCTGGTCCTTTAAGCCACATATTATGTAATGTTTTTTATTTAAGTTGTAAATTGTTTGTGTCACCTTATTTGTAAATTGTTTGTGTCACCTTCCGTGCTGCCACCGAGCGGTCTCAACGGAAGACCAGCGCTGGCTTAACAGCTGGCACATGCTGAGTTGGGACCGTTTCACAACAACCTTTTTTTTTTTATATGTATTTTCTTTTTTTCTTTGTTGTGTGTTGTTGTGAATAAATATTTTTATTATTATTATTTATTATTATTATTATTATAAAATGTGAATACAGAAATATTAACAAGTTTTAAAAGTTGTAGGTAATTCTGTAGCTCTGCCCACTTTGAGATTACAGGCGTGAAGGTACGTATGTATGTATGTACCATGTTGTCTTTTCTATTGCATTATTAGTAAGGTTAGGCGGGGCTATTACGTCTGAGGAGCTTTTGTAACTTTTAATACTAAGACGTGTTCTACTTTTAAAATTAGTTTGAAAAGTTACAATAGCCCCTCAGACGCAATAGCCCCTTTTTTTTTTTTTTTTTTTTGAGTTGATCTTCGATGTTGGTGGTTTGGACACCGTTACATCTTCGCAGTTGGCTGTGGAGGGGGCGCTGCCTTTCGGGCGCCTCGGCTCTGGATTCTGGATGTCTTAACTTGGGACTTCAGAGTTCGCAGGTCTGGGAGGTCTGCCGCGACGACGTCTTGAATTACCGTTCCTCCGGAACTGTGACGTTGCATTGCCCTCTGACACGGCAAGCTGGATCGGGTCTGTGGGATCAAGTAGGATGTGCTTGGGGCGCCTGAGGGGTACCCCAAGCGCGGCGAGGATATCAGGATCGGAGGGGGTGGGACTAGGAGTATAGGAGGTGGAGAGCTGGATTAATGGATTTGGGTTGTGGGGCGCATCATTGAAAAAGCGGCGGGCCGCTATTTCAATGATGTGCTTGACGGAAGGAAAGTTGAGGTCCCGGTGTATGGCCTTATTACGGACATAACCCGGGGCCCCAACTACCCTTCTGAGGAATTTATTTTGGAGGCGCTGCGCAATAGCCCCGCCCGACCTTATCCATTTGTTTTCTTTTCTTAGTGTTGGCAAAACTGGCTACGCATTTGTAGCCTTGCCTTCATTATTGGTGGGGTCCTTACGGATACACTTCGACCCTGTGGGATCTTTTGTGTCATCATTCGCAGCCTTAAACTTCTTCAATCCACCCAAATCCACCAAGGTCAAGTTCTCTTCTCAACTTTAAATGGGGAATATTTATGTTTTTTTACAGCTTCAGTAAAAGCTGAGTCATGGAACAAACAGGTGAGTTTTTTTTTTTTTTTTTTTCCAATAGCTCTAAAAATAACTAAGATTTAAGACGGCAAAGATTTGTTTCTATCTCTTTCTAACAAAATAAAATTTTACGAGGAGATTATATGACCGAACTGCACAATGACGTCACAGTGCACTTTGGATATCTCTGTGTAACTAGCATAGTGCTGCAAGCCGCCACTGACAAAAAAGTAGGAAATTGTTGCCATAAAAGCCAGGAGACAGCCAAAAAAAGGATGGTGTTTTTTGACATTTATAGGTTTAATTTAATGGAAACAGTAAGCACTCAATGCATTTTTTACGTATATTCATTTTAGAAAACGGTCACAAACCGACAATCACTAAAACGTAAAACGATCCGTTCAGCTCTAATCGAATAAATAAAAGTGACGTAACAATAATCGTTACCAATATAACACAACCACATAGGAATGACAGTCAGTAATGTCAATATTTTAAGGATATAACTGCATTGACACGTGCGTATTCCAAAAATCAGGAGATATTATTGATATCATATCTTAACAGAACCAGGAGATCAAGGGTGTTATTCTCTCAAAAACAACGGACGGTCGGATGAACGAGCGAAATCTGAGTAGTCCCGTCTGAGCGAACAAAACACATTTTAGCGCGTGCATTTTCAATTTAGCAGCATGGTTTCTGTCGATAAGATCGAACGTATAAGGCAGCTCGTTTGCCTTCTCCTTGCCTTAAAAAATCTTAGCCCATACAAAGCTCACCACCAATCATGCAAGCCTTAGTAATTAGATGCAAGATGTAGCAATAATGACAGGTTTTCGTTCCAGAACACCAGGAATAACATTAAAGATGGTCCTTCTGTTTCCACGCAAAATCACATTGTTTTTTTTTTTACGTTTACTTTACCTATACTGTGCAAAAAAAGTAATCATCTACATAGATCACCCCTTTTATTTTTGCAGTTGTAACCTCATTTAGCGTTTGTATATTTAATCGCAGAAATACCAATAAGATGGGTTAATTACGCACTTTTACAAAATTGATAAAATTTTATAAATTAATGCTTCGTTCTTATTTTTTTTTAATTTTTTTTATGGCATAGATAAGACAAAAGAATACACAGGCCGCCTGATGGTAAGTGGAAACTGTGACCCATAGACATTCGCATTTACAAGACTGCAATGCAATCCTAAGATTGCAAATGCGTTGCCAACCCTGAGGACCAAGATGGAATGCCTCTATGCTAGTCATTTCACCGGCTGTCTTATCCCCAAACCGGAACACAACAATGCGAACACTGCTGTTTGGCGGTAGGTTAATAGTCATACAATCCGATTTTTTTGTGCCTTTAACCTGCGAGGCCTTAATAATTAATCTAAGGCATTGTTCACAAGTGGCACACGTGTGAACAAGTAGTTACGCTTGGGGCGTGGAAATAAGACCGAGGCGCTTGTCCGTGTTCCGAAACTAGAACCGTCGACGCTCGGCGGGGGTCCAATATTACGGGGCCTTGAAATGAACTGGTGTAAATTGAACAATTTTTAAATAAATTGATGAGACCTTTGACACTATAGGACTAGTTAGACGCCTTGAAATGCCTTCTTTTGTAGTTTCAGTGGTGGTAGGAGCTTGTGCAAGGTCCATCCGGATCGATCACCATAACATGAAATTACTAATATAGAGGACGCCATCTTAGTCCTCAGGGCTGACTACACATTTGCGGTGTTAGGATTCCAGTATGTAATCTTGACAATGCAGCAGTCGATGGGTCACACACTTACTTACTTACTCGTTTGCCTTCTACTGGAACTAAAATAAAACAAAAAACTAAGAGATTGTTCACAACTGGCACACATATTATAATATTATGAGGCCTTGAAATGAACTTTAGTTACTTTACTAATTATTGCATACTAGGCAGTCGCTTTGGACCAATTTGGAGTCCAAATTAGTTCATAACTCGTATAAAAAGAACAATTTTTCAACAAATTGATGAGACCTTTTGACAGGAACAACTGTAGGAATAGTTACAAGCCTTGAAATACCTTCTTTAGTAGTTTCTGTGGTGGTAGGAGTTTGTGCAAGATCCATCCAGAAATCCTGTGAAATTACTAGTCCTCAAGGTCTCAGGATTGCAGCCTTAAGATTGTACTCTTGAGAATGCAAATGACCATCAGGCGGCCTGTGCACAATGCTGTTATGACTAATTTCTTCACATGCAACAAATTAGTTTAGTGGGATCCCCTTAAATCACCAACATTCATTTGAACGAATGTATAATTTCATCGAAAGCTAATTTCTGCTGTAACCTTATTGTTTTTAGGTTATCTTTAGCATGGGTTACAAAGGTTAGGTTATATTAAACCCGTGACTACCAATCTCGTTCTTATATGTTCGGTCTTATCGACAGAAGCCATGCTGCCAAATTGAAAATGCACGCGCTGAAATATGGTTTGTTCGCTCTGACGGGACTAGTTAAACTCGCCGCTGCGATTTTGCTCGTTCGTCGGACTGTCCGTGGTTTTTGAGAGAATTACATTCTTCATCGCTCGTCGCTCCCGTCCGACTTTGGGCCGCTTGCCCTAAATTCAGCAAAGCCGTCTTAGGGCTTCACTAGCAATCTTTTACACTCGACTTCTGCCTATTGACGCCGTCGAAGATATTTTAATAACGATCTGAGTAGTACTAGAGATGTAGAGTTGTACGTTGTTCACCAGAGGATGAAAGGCACCTTGATCACACGAGATATTTTGACGCTCGAGCAAAGCGAGAGTGCTTATATTTCGAGTGTGAAATAAATGGTGACTTTTACCCGAGTTAAACACTTTACTTTTCATTTCGATTATGAGGACAATGTAAAGTGTTTTCTCGCTCTTATTTATGACAAAAAAAATATTATAGCGCCAAAGTGCCAGCCATTTTACTCGATTGCCATGAAGGGTTATTCATTAGGTGAATAAAAACTGACAAGTTATTATGAAAAATAATAATTATAATTTGGTGCTTTATTCTGAAACTTGATAATAAAACAAACTTATCAAAGTAAGATTAGGTAGTTTTACCAAAGAGTGGCTGAGGGTATAAGATTTTAACATGGCTCAGCACAAACTTAGTATTTTTTTTAATAGTCTTACTACAGAGAGGCTGTTTAGGTTTCTGCTACTGCACAGGTCTATAGACATAGTTATTTTTTCAAATTACTTCTAAAATTAACAATGGCCTACTTTCAGATTATGAGACATGAAAATACGTTTAGGGGTTTCCGTAAAATCTAAAAAGTATAACTGTGATAACTGACATAAATTTGGAAATAATTATAATGTTACTTAAATTTTTCAATCCACAAAAGTTAATAGTAAACCTACAAAAAAGCAGTAGTGTTCGCATTGTTGTGCTCCAGTCGGAGGTTAAGACAACTGGTAAAATTACTAGCGTGGCGGTATTCCATCACAGTCCTCAAGGTATGCAACGCATGTGCGGTCTTAGGATTGCAGTATTAAGATTGTTGGTCAGTATTACATAATTTAGTAAGTGACCGCCCTAGCTTCATTTCAGTTTATTTGACTTTTCTGTACTACCCGCCCATAAACCAGAATTGATCTACAGTGTGTTACCGGCATGCGGGCATTTATTAAAACTGCCGATAATATTGTTGCTTTAGCAATTGTTTGCAAGTATTATCAATTAAAAAATAATTAAAATAACTTCACAATTAATTTTCTTGGATACTGACCATTTTTAATGTAGTACATGTGCTGCGTGTTTATCGTTATCAGTACCGCTGTTGCTTAGTACAAGGCATGTCGTGGTACGGGGGCAGATCATAATAATCAAAGTATCCGTCGACTGTCATCTACACTTGTCAAATGGCTGTGCTTTACATTGCTGGCAATTATTTTTTTTTTCGAAAGTTAACAAAGCCTGAAAATGTGTTTATTAATTAAATTAATGTCATAGTTACGTTACAGATATACGTTATTTTAACCTACTTTAAAAAAAGCCAGGGTGCTGGTAACTCACTGTATACTAATATTATAAAGCTGAAGAGTTTGTTTGTTTGCTTGAGCGCGCTAATCTCAGGAACTACTGGCCCAATTTGAAAATTTCTTGCAGTGTTAGATAGCCCATTTATCGAGAAGAGCTATATTTCATACTCACATAAACCACTTGAAAGATCTTTGTTTTATATTAGGTATGTAGAGAAGAACGTTATCTTGCAGATCAAGCTAAATGGTTCCAAACTGCCACGTCAGACGTTACTGGGAGAAGGCGGCGAGAAATTCATATTCAGCTTTTGTTGGAAAGCCTTAAATAAGTATACCGCGTTTTACTAGAAGAGACAACTGAGACAGGAGAGCTTTTGAAAAAAAAAAATAAGTACAGACGCGGCATGAAAAGTTTGATCTTAAGATCTGTTTCGCTTGCTCAGTATAAATTATCAGTATCTGCTTACCGACCGAGTATGACACATTCCGTCATAATAGCCCAGACACTACAGATACATGGTTACCATGGTCACGCGTATAAACAACAGCCACTATTGGTTCAAACTGAACTCAAGTTTTTATTGGTCGTTACAAAAGGGTTGCTATGGTCACGTATAAACAACAGCGGCTATTGGGTCAATATTATTTCTCTCATCTGTTACCCAGCTTAAAGAGGTAACATATGCTTGCAACGCGTAAATAAATTTATTTGAAAACTGGTCAACTTTTCATTCCGCGACTTTTCATGCATATGGGTGGATCACGGAAAAAATGGTCTTGTTCCCTATTTAGTAAGTGTTCTGTTAGCTTGGGTTAGTACAAAATATTAATGTTTCTCTACATACATACACCTATATTTAATCACGTCTGGTTCCCAGAGACGTAGGCAGAGACCACTTCTTTCCACTTGCTACGATCCTGACATACTTTCGTTTTCTTCCACATTCACACATCGAGTCATGCACGTCGCGTCAGTTTCGGGTATTTAAGATTCGGCCCTTTTCCAGAATTTCTCCATTAGGTAATATTATATCTCTTAAGTTTTATATTATAAAAAAGACGGAAGCAAAAAAATATTCATACATTCATTCATTCATTTAGTTTTTAAGTAAAACTGAGAACCTTCTCCTTCTTTTCACCAACTCCTTTACCAACTAGTAAAGACAATAATAGCACAATCCTGTTTAGAACTAACCTATAACTTATTTTAATTATTGCACATGAAATGTAATAATTGGAAGTCTTTTGGAATCTGACTCCTAACGAGGAGAAATTTTGGAATAACGCAGTGTCACAGTAATATTCTAGCTAGGTACCGATAAAATTTAAAAATGTGTGTGTAATTTTCATTTGCAGTGTTTTTTTTAACCCGGTCTCTGCTGGCAGGGACGGAGTTATATCTGTGTGGACGATAGCTTCCTGAGTCAGCCAGAAATAAATTGGTTATTATCTATTACGTGATAAAATTATCCATTGTTTTGGAAAGTCATTTGATACTAACTGGCACGCTTATATTATTATAATTTACATCCACAGTGATAAAATTCTTCACGATACCTAAACTTGGGTAGATAAAGTCACGGTAAGAAAAGGTCACTTTTGGATCTTAATAGCGTAGAAATAGAATCGAAAAGTGACGAACCTTTATTATCCGTGACTATACCTAAACTAGGGGATAGAGATACATCTTTATTTGTTTTTTTGAGATGAGAGTAATTGGTTGTTATCGCCTCGTAAGTCTGTGCGTCCCGTTAACGTTGTAAATAGGGATTAAGGGATAAGTAGGGACTCAACCTAAAATGAAGCATGAGTTACTAATTATAAGACTGAAATTATTTTCAATAGACTTATTTGAGATTGTGTCCCTACTTCTATTACAGTTAATGACATACAGCTCGTTGATAGAGGGATAGATTGATGGGCAGACGGATGGACGGACGGACGGACTGAAGGGCGGACGGACAACAGAGGCTTATTATTAAAGAGATGCTACACGGAAGTTGTCAATGCGCTGCGTCATTTTCGCTGCGTTGTACATTTTTTTTTTTTTTTATGTCATAGAGAAGACAAACGAGCACACAGGCCACCTGATGGTAAGTGGAAACTGTGACCCATAGACATTCGCATTTCACAGGACTGCGATGCAAATGCGTTGCCAACCCTGAGGACTAAGATGGAATCCCTCTATGCTTGTCATTTCACCGGCTGTCTTGGAACACAACAATGCAAACACTGCTGTTTGGCGGTAGGTTAATGGATAAGATGGTGGTAGCGATCCGGACGGGCCCTGCACAAGGTCCTACCACCCGCAAACCCCCCCCCCCCCCCCCGCAATAATAATAAATTATAACGACATGCCACACGATGCGTCAAAATACGTGCGTCGCTCTATGTTAAAATCACAGCGTTGCAATGACGCAACGCAAACCTCATGTGGCATCGCTGTTAGGGTCCCATTTGTACAAAAACTGACAAAACATTCAAATTCAGATTCCTATACTTATTGAGAAAAACACGTCATTTTTGCATAGTACAGTCAACGTCAAAAGTAAGTGATCAAAATCAACATTCCAAAATATCTATTGTCATGGCATCCCAAATATAACATGTTATATTAAAGTGCTAAATTAATTGATGTTTTAATTAGTCAAAAGAAAGTGATCATAACAGCTGTGCAAAACAGAAGCCTGACATGACATTTCTATCAAAAGCGTCAAACGTGAATTGAATACCAAAATAACGACATTCCAACAATATCGGCAAAAGAAGGATTTATGGCAAATAATTCCAAGATGTAATAAAAACTTATTTTAAATCTTGGCGTAAGGGAGATTGCTATTTTGTCACTTCGCATGTTTTTCGACGAACATAACCGATATTAACCGAAGTACTCCGAGGTTGTCCCAAAACCAAGATTTTATAGTTAAAACTTTAATTCGAAATGTTCAACGATGACTTAAACTGTCATTGAGTTTTCAAAAATCGAAATAATGGTGATCACTTATTATGACACGTTATTGAGCTCATTTACTTTTGATCAACTACAATAGTCCGTAGCATTTGACTTAATGTATTGTATAGATAATTTTGGGACCCTATTTCATCAGTTTCTTTTGCTGTTGACTGTACATTATTTGTTTTGCACAATCAGGCTAATATGTTTACCAGTGTATTAGTGACAGATTGCAAGCCCATCGCCTAACAGTACTACACGGCTTTATTCCCTTAGCCGTCTCTTACGACATCCACGGGAAGACACTGGTGGCTATTCTAACCCGGTAACCACACGGGGGATGTCTTAGCCTGATTGTGCAAAATGTGGTTACAAAATTATCAACAAGTTTTTAGAGTTGTTGGTAATTCTGTAGCTCTACCTACCCCACTCTGGGAATGAAGGCGTGAGTTTATGTATGTATGTACATTCTTTTATGTCTATAGTAAGTAAATTAATTTTAACAATTTATCTATCGAATCATTGATACTTCGTTAAATGTCAAAATTATTGTGATTTATAAATTACTAGCTTCTGCCCGCGACTTCGACCGCGTAGATTTCGATTATAAGTAGTCCCTCGGGAACTTTTAAATTATCCAGGATAAAAAGTAGCCTATGTGTTATTCCGGTGTAATAAGCTATCTCCATTTCAAATTTCATCCAAATCCGTCCAGCCGTTGCAGCGTGAAGGAGTAACAAACACACACACACACAAACTTTCGCGTTTATAATATTAGTGGGAAGTATGATAGGATAGTTAAAACAGTAAATAAAGGCAATAAATAGTACCTAATTGAGGTCAATGTCAATGTCAAACGTATAGGGATTAACCATAGAGGTAGGAAAGCATAGAGGGAGTGTAAAAACGTATAATAGAATAGTACTCTTCGCACGTATTACAAACTTTAATGCCCTTCAAAAAGAGTCCTCTATATAATATGGCCGCTTTCGATTGAGTTTCAAAAGTGTACCACTTTTTAGGCGTGTCTGTGTGTGACTCTGCATCATTTATCAACATTAATAGCGACCCGCCCTCGCTTCGCTTCGGTTTATGTGAGTTTTTGGTTACACCCGTACATAAAACAAAATATATTATAAAAAAAATACCGCATCCAAATCCATTGCGTAGTCTTAAAGATCTAAGCATACCTAGGGACAGACAGACAGCGGGAAGCGACTTTGTTTTATACTATGTAGTGATATTGGCTACAAGTTGTGATGTACACAGAAGAAAAGGGTGGTACACTTGACATTTGGATACACGTGATCTTTGTTTTCCCACATCTATGGGATTAACGTGCTGCTCGTCATGAGGGGGGAAATTGCCATGATCTCCACGCTGGGCAGGCGGGTTGGAGATCGCAGGGCACAGTTTCTCGAACCACCGACGCTGCTGCCCGTCGGCGGCCATAGGATAATTTAACTGTGCCAAGTTCGGAAGGGCTATACCGCCATCGACCGGTCGTCAGAGCCTCGTTGGTTAATGCAGGATGTACCGCGTGCAGGTGAGGTTGACATTTGGAGCATTGGATGATGAGTGCTCCCTTACATCCCTACTAGTATAGGCTGATGATGATGGGATTAACGTGACGATCTAACGTTGGCTGCTTATGTCACCCATATTATGTACAACTTGACAGATAATTAAATCTGTTATTAACATTACCAAGTGACGTGTATCAACTCGCGGGGATTACTTTACTCCCGCGGAAGTAAACTACCTGTGAGTGATCGCTAAATACCCGGAATGCCATTACCATAGTACCCTCCCAAGTCAATAAATATTATCTCAGACTTAGTACCAACGTAGATTCAACCTTTTCTTTTGGTTAGTAAGGTTGTGATTGCTACAGGAGTTAATTCAGATGCTGCTTTTTGGTTTAACAGGGCAGCATAACCCTGGTACATTGGCCGACATGCTATACATTTAGGGAGCTAATTACATGGTAGCGAACAAGAACTAAGATGACGCAGTAATAGAGGGTGGGCTTAATGCCTATTGACCAATAAGGACAAGCGATACGCTCATTGAATACAAAACGGACACATTCCAAAATAATTTCCTATTCTATTAAAAATCGTATTCCAACCGCTTCTAATTTTAAAATTCAACACTGACTCATTTCGGATTGTGTCCGTTTTGTATTCAATGAACGATATGTCACCGGATGTTGAAGCTTCATTGATTCTGTCAGGCACGGGTCTAACTATTTGGTTTCTTTATAATGAATGCTTTATTATACTGGTTTTATAATTAATATATTTGAAGAAATTTAGTATGTACATTGACATTATTCATGCTACGGATTGAAAGGACAAGAGAGCGCGGCGTCGTTGCGTTGCCCTTTTATTATAATAAACAGCGCCTCTCGCAGCCATCACAGGAAACGCTGCTCGGCGAGTGACGTAGGTTTCGTCTATAACACCGGATAGATAGATAGATAAATATAATATAATCTTTATTCTTAACAAACATGGACATGGCTAATAGAGCCAAAATATAAATTACAAAAAAAAATGCAATTAACTATAATACTAAAAATAAAGTAAACCATTTCGTAAGAAAGAGAGTCATGTGATAATGCGAAAACAAGGCGCTGGCTCAGCATAAAACTGCGGAGACCCGGAGCACTGGTATTGACAGAACCTTTGAAGTAGTGACGCTAGCATTATTATAAGAAATAAAAGTCGTGCCTATTGAGACCAGAGGGGCTATTGCTTATCGCACTCGCGATCGCAATTGTTTTCATTTTGAAAATCGAAGGCTTGTCTGCATACAAAATGAAAGGACAAGCCTTCGATTTTCAAAATGAAAACAATTGTTCCACTTTGAAGCTGACTGCCATTGCGAGTGCGTTAGGCAATAGCCCCTCTGAAAGTCTCCTGTGAGAGCTGAGGTGGAACCCTACCATCTGAAACCTCTGCGATGTTAACCCACAAAGGCTATTAACGGGGGCACCGTGGGCTGATGACTGTGCCACCACTGGGTGCCCACATACTAACAAAATTAAAAAAAAAATCTAAATTCTAAATATTTATTCAATAAATAGGCCACATGAGGGCTCTTTTACACGTCGGTAATATAGGGTGAATCTACCAGGAACTAACTAACTAACCTAACCGACGAAACACTTATTTCATCAATTGGAATGCATTTCACCAAATTTCACTTCATTCCTGCTGAAACCCTGTTGTTTTCAGGCGATGTTACATATTAATTACAAACGTCAAATTGGGTAAGATTTGTGACCATCACATCAACTCCTTCGCGTATAAAACTTTTTCGAAGAAACGAAAATTCTGGGAAGTGTAACATTCTATGAAAGAAGTGGATTATACCATCCGTCACTTTTTGACATGTACATAACGAGAGTGACGGATGCTTTATTCACATTTTGTCACGCGATAAATGCAACCATAGATTTAGATTTATTTATTTCATAATATAAGATACAGTTATGTTGCACACATGTCAATTATACAGAATTCATATTATGATCGTCAAAGAAGTAAATACAAAAAAAAAGTAATGTAGCAAAAGCCAACGTCAAAAATGAATGGATTAAAAAACACAAATAATAATAAAACGAGTCACAAAGTTAAATATACAAATGGTAGTACAATAAACAATGTCAAAATTATATATGTAGGTATTATAAAGTCAAAATTCAGTATCAATAAATTCACTTACAGAGTAAAATGCATTATCTAACAAAAGGTTTTTCAATCGGCGCTTGAATGTTTCGTCACTGGACTCATTTTTTACGGAAGCGGGTAGGTGCTTGTAGAATTTAGGCCCGCTGCTTTAACCATATCGATAAACACATGGTATTAAATTCTGTTCGGTGTAACAGGCAGTCAGGTAGGGTTAGGCAAACAGGCTTATCGCGCGGCTGACAGCGCGGGATTTATGCGCAAACTTTATCTTTTCCGCCCTACAGCCGGTGGCACCGTAACGTACAAAACCGCTGTTTGTACGTCATTGTCTTAACGTCGTACGTTACGGGCTTTGAAGGAGATTACATTTTTACAAAGAGGAATTAGTGTACAGAGCCGGCATTGTAATGTGTGCTACAACTGTTTAATAATGTGATGATTAATGGTTAGTATTATGTGTTTAGTATGTATGTAATTATTTACTTTAAGTATTAAATTTAAATAAACTAACACCCATGTAAAGTATATGTATTTTGTCCCTTTACCTTGAACTTTATAACCTTATTTTTTTTCCATCTTTCGAACTTTCTCTCTTTTTTTATTAGTATTCTTTAGCTTATTTATCGTATTCTTTATTATTTTATTAATACCCAGTGGTAAAAAATACATTTATTTATTTTGTAAAGACAAATATATGAATCAAAATTAATTTTGCTACTTACGAGTACTTTCGAAGTATACCTCTAGAATGTAATAAAAACTACTCCTACGTATACGAAAAACTTTACTCATCTCATAATCCGCTTCCAGAGGGTATCGTTTATATTGTACGGAACCACGAGGCACAAAATCTGACTCACACTTGACCCTTTTTTTAAATGTTACCGTATGACTTCACATCCTACGCTACATGCTTTTAAACAGATTATACTATTTCAAAAGAGAAAAGTGATGTTTTTTTACAAAGGTAGCAATGGATGGGTAAATGGGGGGTGGGGTAATTGGTTTGAATCTACCTCCTCGTGGTCCACCCTGGTTAACGTCTTCCCATAAGCAATCCACTCAAAACGATTTGCACCGAAGACGGCTAAACGATTCTAACCTTCATCGGCCCGCTGGATCTGCTCCTTCAGAGACTCCCAGCGTATCCTGCTATTAAGAGAATTATAATGAATATCGCAGGATCTTCTCAGGCCGTACGATAATAATAATAATAATGATTTTTAGGGCGAAATGGATTGCAAATACACGAGAAAATGACGGCTTTGGACGCTATTGATAAAATCAGAAAACCAATACCTAGCATGTCAATAAAAAACAACGTATTGAAAATGAAAAAAATATTTTTATTTCGTATACCCGATACAATTGTTAAGGTTTTCCTTCCATTTCATGCTTTGTGTTATAAATCTGGTCGGGTTTACGTTTTGATTTCTTTCATTTGCTCACGTTTGTTAATTAACTTAGTTAATTAGTGACTTATAAATAAAATTACATCTTGAGGTAAGGGACAGAATGTGTCGGTCAGGAACTAAGAACTAAAAGGAACAAATTCCCGTCACGAACCGAAACGAACTAATGTCTTGTTCTTCGTAAACGATTTTAATCGGTCGTAATTGTTATACGTACCTATGAGCAAAACAACCTACCTATAGCACTATAGTACCTATTTCAAAGCGTGTCCAGGGTAGTGACTCTGTAAACAACGCCGGTCGTGCGGACTGTCGAGTGATATCCAAGCGGCGAGATTAAGTAGTCCCGTCAGTGCGAACAAAACACATTGTAGCGCGTGCATTTTCAATTTAGCAGCACGATGGGTCGAACGTATAAGGCTGCTTAATTGAAAATGCACGCGCTACAATGTGTTTTGTTCGCACTGACGGGACTACTTAATCTCGCCGCTTGGATATCACTCGACAGTCCGCACGACCGGCGTTGTTTACAGAATCACTACCCTGCTTAGATCTTAAAATTTGCTCCAGAACTAAAGAGCCTAATGGAACTAAAAAAAGAGCTAGAGAATTAGTTCGCTTTAGATTTATTTCGTTTATAATTTATATTGCTTACGACATGTCACATGGTCCTTCCGGATTGCTAGGACCATCTTATCCTTTAACCTACCGCTAGCAGCAACGCTCTCATTGTTGTGTTCCGGTGTGGGGTTAAAGACAACCGGTGAAATTACTAGCATATAGGGAATGCAATTGAACCGGTTATTAACCAGTTTTGTATGATAATAACCGGTTATTTGCATTCCCTACTAGGATAGAAACATTCCATCTTAGTCTTCAGGGTTGGCAACGTATTTGCGATCTTAAGATTACAGTCTTGAGATTGAAATTGTCTATGGGTTACATATCTCGCTTATCAGGTATCCTGTGCGCTTGTTTTCCTTCTCCATTGCATAAAAAAAAAATGTATTTTTTTCTCGATTTTCAAATACTAGTTAATAATGTACACTCGGCCCGGGAATTTATTTGCAAAGTATTTTAAAAATCCCGTATCGAGGATGCAACTATTCTGCGTTATCTGCAAACGGAATAAATTGAATGTTTTATGGCGTTTTTTTGTAAAGGTATCAGTTTTTTATTAAGAGACAATAGTTTTTCTTTTATTTGCGTTCTTTGATTATCAGCGTTGACTTTGAGTGACATAATGATGATGATTGATCATACCCAGACAGAAGTTTCTGTTTCATAAAAAAAAAGATAACAGATAAAACATGTTTATTCAGTAAGTAGGCCGCACGGGCACTTTTACACGTCAAAATTCTACCAGCGCTTCGCAAGAAACCACTGCTGAGAAGAAACGCCGCAAGAAACTCAACAGTTAGTCGTTTTTTAAATATACAGTTATAAAACTTAACCTAGCATTATATAAAACAATGAATCTAAGATACGATAAGAACAATTTTGACAATTATGACTATGAGATAAAATGTTCTAACATATACATAATACGAACATGCAACTTACACACCTATACAAGTTGTATACCTAGAACATAATACACACAGTATAAAGTATGTATTAAGTTCTAGACTTGTACTAGACAACGATGTTAAAAATACAGAAAAAAAACATACAAAACCCATCCAAGACTATGAAACAAAAATATTCGTGGTCATCACACAAATATTGCTCATACCAGTAATCGAACCCAGGACCGTTAACTTTGCAGGCAATGTCACTACTACCTAGACCAACGCGTCGTTTTTTTTTTTTAATTTATTTTTTAAAGGGCCTTTTTACAACCGTATATACCGGCCCTGTTAAGTCGAACACCATTTTGTCATAAAATAATTAAAAAATAACTCAACATTACACAACAAAACATTACACAAAACAAAACAAAACATTACACATATTACAAAACTATGGAAGTCGTATTATTTTAAAGGTGATGAATTTTTCCGCAGCACCATTTTATAAAAGTTTTAAAACGTAACTGTTGAACTGATAAGTCACTCAATAAAGGGATTAAAACCTCCTTTAAAATACCTCATTTCTCAGTTAAGTCTTAAAATAACTCATTTCCAATAACGCTTGCGTTAACTTAAATACTTGAAAAATTTCATTAGATTCTCGAGGATCTTTAGAATTGAGATCTTAAGTATCGAACCTGATATTCAATTTAGAATTTTAACCACTCTAAATAAGGTGCAAAATGGTAATATTAAAATGTAACTTAAGCCCTATTGTGAGAGGTACAAAGGTATAAGTGGAAATGGTCTTTCCTTGTTTTCGTAAAGATAATTTTCTCGGGTCGTTATATTTAAATTAAACCTTTCTGGGCCTCAATTCTAGGCGTTAAAAACCATATTGTCTTTGATCTGTTATCGTATCATGAACGTTTTAATAACTCTTAGGCCCACTTGCGTGGACCAGAGTTAGCGTCTTAACCCGAGGTTTTTTAGGGTTCCGTAGTCAAACTAGGAACCCTTATAGTTTCGCCATGTCCGTCCGTCCGTCCGTCCGTCCCAGTCTAGCTCAGAGACTCATAGTACTAGAAAGCTGTAATTTGGCATGAATGTTCATATTAGTCACGCCAACAAAGTGGTAAAATAAAATTTTGAAAAATATTTTTTTTTAATGCACCTCCACACGTAACGTGGGGATGTCTTTTTTTTTTCTTGCCTACCCCATAGTGTGGGGTGTCGTTGGATAGGTCTTTCAAAAATATTGCGGGTTTATGACAACAATTTTTTGATTAAGGGATCCGTTTATGAAATATTAAGCTTTAAAGCGCTATTTTTTGTTTGAGTCAAGTGTCCCCCCCCCCCCTACAGCCAAAACTACAAGTACTAAAAATCTGAAAAATATCTTCAACGAAAGCGCATATAACGAATTTTAAAGGAAAACTATCACGGCTAAGTAGACAAGATTAGTTCCTGAGATACAAGCGATTAACGGGTTTATACCTACTAAAAATCATCTAAGACAGCGCCAAATAACTTTAAATAGAAAATTGTTTCATACATGTTGATTTTTGAGATAGTTTTTTGTGTTTGTCGTTACGGCTTCGGAACCCTACACTGAGCATGGTCCGACATGCTCTTGCCCGGTTTTTTTTTATGGCATAGAGTAGACAAACGAGCACACAGGCCACCTGATGGTAAGTGGAAACTGTGACCCATAGACATTCGCATTCACAAGAATGCAATGCAATCTTAAGACTGCAAATGCGTTGCCAACCCTGAGGACTAAGATGGAATGCCTCTATGCTAGTCATTTCACCGGCTCTCTTATCCCCAAACCGGAACACAACAATGCGAACACTGCTATTTGGCACTTAGCATTTAGCATTTGGCTGGTAGGTAGGTTGGATGGATGGATGGTGGATGGTGGTAACTCTGGGTTAAGGGCTAACTCTGGTCCGCGCAAGTCCGCCTTACTAACTTGACAGTAATGACGGCAGAGGAATAATACCACACACACACAGTACACAGTACACAGTTACACAGTACACAGTTATTGGCAATAAAATTATCTTATCTTATCTTATCTTACCGTAACCGGTCATAGACAAAGTTGATTCAAAAATCAGGATGTCCCGTCTAAATCGGGACGTCTGGCAACGCTGTTGGCAACTCAATTCCAGTACTTGTGACGGGCATCTCATCCATGATGAGTATATTAATACGGCCATTAGCATTTCAGTCTTGAGAATAATAAATATGGGTCACAGATTCTACTTAATACCAAGTGGCGTAGCAACAGGGTTTCTGTCGATAAGATCGAACGTATAAGGCTGCCTGATTGAGAATGCACACAAAAAAATGTATTTTGTACACTGTGACGGGACTATTTAATATCGCCGGCTTATATACATAAGCTGAGCTACGTTCACTCGTTTGACCGACCGCCGTTTTTAAGACAAAAACATTCGTGTGGTCTCGTTTGGGTGCAGACTCGTGGTCACACAAGGTCGTCACACCACTACTATTCGACGGAGCCCTGCCAGAGGCAGGGCTCCTATTTCTGAGCGATTTGTCCTTCGGGCATCTAAAGATACCTAACGAACCTAGCCTACCTACTTTTGCAGAATAAGAATGATTTCTGTCGAATTTCCGACCAAAGCGAATAGCAGTGGTGTGACAATCTGGTGTGACCACGAGTCTGCCCCTTCTCGTTTGACTTCAGCCTTTTCACGTCTTAAAACAAGGAGCAAATCTATCACAAAGCAACAAGAAAAAATAAACTCGCTAACTATAGATTAGCTCCTTAGTAAAAGCAACTAAGCTAGAACTAGGTCAAAGCTAGAACAACAAACTGAAACTAAGTCTTATCTAAGCCAGGGCAATGTGTGGAAAAGCTGAAACAAAAGAAGCTAGAATGATGGCGAAGTGGATTAGTTCGATGGTGAGTGCAAACATTGTTGTCTACAAGAAAAATAATTGAAAATATACAAAATGCAGCTCGTGGCAAGCAGTTAATTAGTATTAGGTGCCGTCCACATTGTCAACAACCGTACTGTTTCGGACCGTCTGAAGATGCTTAGCCTCCAGAGAGACTGCACCGCTCTGCATTTTCTACCGTCTGTATAATGGGGAGTGTTCCGAGGAACTGCCTAAACTGGTGCCAACGGCCTCGTTCTACCATCGCACTTCTCGTCATCGGCAGGATGTTCATTCCCATTTCCTTGAGCCACTACGCTCAACTACGCGCCGGTTCTCTTGAACGTTTCTGGCAATCAATAGGAATTTGGAATGAGCTTCCAGCTGAGACTTTCCCAACGCGCTACATTATGGGGCTTTTTAAAAAGGGTATCATCAAATTTTTTCGAGACCGGCAACGCATTGGTGACGCCTCTCGCGTTGTAATGTCCATAGGCGGCGGTGACCACTTTCAATCAGGTGGGCTGTCTGCTTGTTTGAAAAAAAATCATCATAATCTAGTGCTTTCAAAGACCTAACTATTGCTTTCGAGGGAGAAGCTCAACTTGGCTAGCCTTTATCAGCTGGCTGGAGTTCAAAAAGTACAATAATTTCTTAAAAGTATATTGGCAAGTCAGGTGCAGCTCCATGCATAATTTTTTAGGTTTCTGTACTCAACAAAGAACCCTTACAGGGGACCAAATATGGCTACGTTTATCGCGTGACAAAGTGTGAATAACATCGAAATATAATAAGTATGGAAGAGTAACGTCTAACAAAAACGACTGACAAATCCGCTCCAAAACGCCCACTTTTTGAAATGAAAAGATCTTATGTATCGAGTGGTTTCAATAATCAACTAAATATTAATTGAGTTAAGGTATGAAGTCATTTATGTCAGATGCTGGTATAACGTTTGAGTAGACAGTAATTACAGTAAGGTTTTATACCGTTTGAAAGACAAAAATCTGCAATTGGTTAAAAGCTCTCTGACACAAGATTTCCATTTGTCAATATTTTTTTTCATAAGGGTTATTTGAACGCGGCCATGTCTTTCAACATTTGACGTGGATGGTTTAATACAAAAACAACACAGTAATTGAATAATGAATTTTATTAATATTTTTTATATGATTGAATGATTGTTCCCCTTGAATCATTTAACATACTTATGTTACACTATTATAAAGTTGTAAAATAGTATATCAGAAGATATTATGTTGTAAGAGTAGTCAGCGTCAAATAGTCTTTAGCATCTAAAGTGCCAAATATATTGCAACCCCTTTTTTATTCTTATAGGCATAAAGATACGTGACAGTATAATACCTATATAGGTATTTAGTCGCTTTGGATGGTACAGCCTATTTGATGCTGCCGAAAAAACATGACCAAAAATTAACTTTATACGAGTAGTAAGACGAAAACATCACAAATAATCCATTTGGCACTGTTTCTATTCTACAGTTAGAGATGTGAAGCCAACTCTTAAGTTAGATCATATACAATAGAGTATAATTTATATACAATCTTAGCTTTACCAACTCCATTATTGTACAAGTATCAATTAATTAAGCCTATAGCTTTTTAGGGTTCCGCACCTCGAAAGGAAATCACTTTGTTGTCCGTCCGTCCGTCTGTCAAGACCCTCTTTCTCTGGTATCAAGCTGAAATTTATATCAAATACTCAGGTCTACTGTCCCTTGGAACTGTGAAAAAATCATTCATTCCTATTCATTCATTCATTCGAAGTAGTTGCTTGTAATTCACATTTTTAAAAGATATATTGCATAACATCGGCCATGACATTTTGGTATGGGAATATTAAAAATTCAATAACTTACTAATGAAAATAAATATCGCTTTGTTTTGCATCTGTGTGGGTGCTGCACCAATTTACAATGCAACTTGGCATGGTTGCAGCGTCATTTAAATCCGGTAATCATTAATATCGATTTTTTTCTTTTGTGATTGTAAACAACTGTTTGACACTACGTCAGAAAGTCGACTGATAGACAGTTCGGCACTCATTAATAGCTCCACCCCCGCCGGCACTAAGTCAGTGGGGCAGATTTTGAGCGTCGTTTACTCTTCCATACTTATTATATTTCGATGGTGAATAAGGCATCTTTCACCTTCTGACACGTAAATAAGACTAAGTACGAGAGTGACGGATGTTTATCCGTCTGTTCGTCAGTCTATTTACGGCTGAACTCAGACACTCTTAGTAAAATTTCGCAAAGTTATACGTGTTAATTACGCCCATTAAGTCATAAGTGATAATCTTTATTGCATATCACATTACAAATATTAGGTAGGAAACCAACTATAGGGTTCTCTATTGTACCTATCGCCGAAAATTTTATTGCCGAATTTCACTTCCCAACCAACGTTTTGGCGAATTTCATTTTGCCGAATCATCATTATGGCAACTTGTTAAAATGATTAATTTCATTTCCCAACCTCTAGATTTCCAACTCAACCTTTGGTTTTTTTTTTATATAGACATTTATTAAAATGTCTTTTTTCATATAGCCAAATAGTTCACTTGGGATAATATACATTTCGCGGTGTATTGTGTATGTAGTATTATAAAAAAATTCGGTGCTGTAGGGTCGCAGTTCTACCTAACACTCCTCCTCGCTACGCTCGTCGTCGTACCTAACTAAGAGTTTTTAAGCCTAGTGTAACATTTGCCATGTGAAAGATATTCCAAAAGTTTAAAGTCAATTATGATTTTCGTCTTCGTAATAATTCGGCCAAATAATGAGAGGTTGGCATACAAAAATTTACCAATAAGTAGTTGTCAAAGTGAACATTCGGCGAAATGTAGGTTGGCAAATGAAATTCAACCAAAAAAAATTCGGCGAAAAGGCAGAACACCCAACTATAAGGTATACGTGAGACGCCCAAGGGCAACGCCATTTTAGAATAAAATAAAAGCTTGAATGTTTTTAATCGGTTACGTCCTAAACACGAACAATTATTTATTATTCGTCTATTTTATTGTGTTAGGTGATATTTGATAGCTTTCAAAAACAATTCAGGAATCCATTTGCAAAATATTGAACGTAAAACTGGCAATTTTTGTTACAGTCTAGTGAAATACCAGTAGTGATTCGCTGGTTCGTCCGACCGTTCGTTGTTTTTGAGAGAATAACACCCCAGCTAAGCCCTTGTTTCTGTACACGTGAAAAAATTCACTTTAACAGTATGAATTAACAAAGTTTAAAGAAAAACTATCACAGTAAGTAAGGTTAACTAGTAACCCAACACGTTTTAAACGGGGCTTTTGTCTAAGGTCGCTGTCAATAGAACCTATGAACGATGTAAACAAATTAGTACTAATGTTTGACACATAACCTCAAATATTCACCAAGCGTGTTTTTAATAAAAATAACGTGTTATGAATAGTTATTTCATACACATACATACACATACATACACATACATACACATACATACACATACATACACATACATACACATACATACACATACATAAGCTCACGCCTTTATTCCCAGAGTGGGGTAGGTAGAGCTACAGAATTACTAACAACTCTATAAACTTGTTAATAATTCTGTAACCACATTTTGCACAATTAGGCTAAGATGTTTACCAGTGTATTTTAGTGACAGGTTGCAAGCCCATCGCCTAACAGTTAGTACTACACAGCCTTTATTCCCTTAGTCGTCTCTTACGACATCCACGGGAGGACATGGAGTGGCACTATTCTTACCCGGCAACCATCATTAACTTAATATGAAAATAATGATCTAGTGTATAAATCATTGCAAAGACTTCACTTGAACTTTAAACGTACGTGATTAGCGAGTAATGGGTGAATTGGTTCCTTTCGTTTTGTTTACATCTTTTGCAAGTTCTATTGACGGCGACCATAATGTATATCAGCGAGGTTATTATGATATGGCTCTGCAGTTCATTTTACGGTGAGCGTAAAGGATAGAGCTAAAGCAGTTATATAGCTCTGTCCTTTCCTCTTTGCGAAAACAGAACTACATAGTATGACGACGCGCTGGCCTAGTGGGTAATGACCCTGCCTACGAAGCTCGTGGTCCTGGGTTCGAATCCCGGTAAGGGCAGATGTTTGTGTGATGAGCACGAATATTTGTTCCTGAGTCATGGATGTTTTCTCGGATCCCTTTGACTGCCATACATATCGTTGGTCATAATGTATTGTTAGTCATACTTTTTTTTGTCATAACTTCTTTCAGGCTGAAGTTACAGTTTTTAATAAACGTTTATCGTGTGGATTAGTTAGGTTAGGTATGGTTAGTTTTGTACAAAATCTGATAAAATAACCGTGTCCTGAGAAAAATGCATTATTACTTGCGAAAATTATGACTTAAAACACATTATGACTAAAAATAATTATGGCAGTCAATAGAGACCCATGTTTTCTAATGTATTTAAGTAAATCTTTCTCTATCTATGTATTTATATAGTTGTCTCGTACCCATAGTACAAGCCTAGAGCTTAGTTTGGGACTAGGTCAAATTGGTGTGAGATTGTCTAAAAAAGACAAAAAAATAGGTATGTCATGACAACCCCCCAGTACCATATTCCATGTTTTCCTTTTTTCTCACGGCCAGTTTTTAAAGATATCTAATACAAGTAGCTGTTACATTCAACGCCAGGTCTCCTTGTAGGCAACTAGGCTATCCACCTCGTTAAACTACAATGTTAAACGAAGAAGTAGAAAGAGGGTAGCCTGATTCGTATCTTAGTTTACCTAGACGTGAGCATGGAGCGAGCGAACTGGAACATAGATAGTAATCCAGAATGCCTTCCGACTGTAACATTTCACTGCGCTACTACAAGAACTCTCTTTGAGCTCGCTTTGTTTACTGCTTTATAATTAATTTTAATGTTCTTTATGATTAACAAAATAAGCCATTTTACAATATTGGTCGGATATGTTGTCAAGTACGGTTTGATTTTGCGTTACAAAACGTTATATACAGAATGTTTTTGTCGGCCCGTTTGCTGATGACCTAATAACATTGTGAATCAATCAAACATTTAATGGGGTCGTACACTAGACGGCCGTAACATCGGTTTGGGCCTTAATTTGTTTCGTCTATTACTTGCATACTTTTTAGGCTCTGCAATAGTGTACGGTGTGTGTTTGATTCATTCACTACAAATCCTTTGAGACTAAAAACAAATTCTTAGTAAAATATTCGAAATAAACTGCCATTTTTCTCGTGACACGCTTTATTTTGTACAGACACAACCCGGAAATGTTAAGCCATCTTCCACTCTTCCTAATTTAGCTGCGTAATGCATTTTTGGTTGACAGGCAGACTTGACATATTACCCGAGTGTAGTACACGGCTAAATTAAGAAGAGTGGCAAGTGGCGTAACCATTCGCTAGTTGTGACTTTACAGCCGTCACCTTTTCAACGAATCAAACTTCGTGATTCTATGTTATTTACAGTAGAAAGATCACGTTGTACTTGAGTTGCTGGTGTTTATGGGTGGTGGCAATTACTTCCATTCAGGTAGCTTAGGTACATGGTCGTTATCCTGCCACTGCTATAAAAAATCGTGTTTAATGATGAATTTATACCCGTTATGCGTATAGTATGAATATTCCCAGGTGAATTTTTCGCTTCGAGCCCTAATCTTTCAAACAAAGGCCATTGGCTCTATTATTGCAAAGCCGCTAGCTACCGAGTTAGCACGTGCCATTACAACATTCATATTGAAAAACAAACGGTATCGTCATAGTATTAAGGTCCAAATTTAAAATAATATGAGTGCCGTATTGCCTCGAGGCGGTCTATCGTCCCACACTACCAAAACGTAATATCCAGAATATCAGTGACATTAAATTTGAACTTTAACACTATTACGATACCGTTTGTTTTTCAATATGAATGTTGTAATGGTACGTGCTAACTCGGTATCTAGCGGCTTTGCAATAATAGAGACAATGGCCTTTGTTTGAAAGATTAGGGCTCGAAGCGAAAAATTCACCTGGGAAGATTCATACTATAGCATGCGTCACTGTGGAATGGCTGTAAAGTGATAAGATATGGTGAGTTTTTGGTGAGTTTCCTTAGTAGCTCCATTAAACAGGATTTATAGTGTAACCCGGAACCCTCTACATTCGTAATGGATGGCGCGTTATTCAGTTGCACTCATGTCGAGATTAACGAGAGACATACAATCTATCAAGTAACATGTCAACGTACATCCTCATGAAACTGTACTTATGTACCTTAATAGGTACTTGTAGCTGTAGTCTAGTACCTAATATACAGGGTGGGGCCTGTAACTAAAGCTGTAACTAACCAAAACAAATTTTACTGTTCGTCTCTACATTTTTTTAAATTACATATCGTTCATTGAATACAAAACGGACACAATCCGAAATGAGTCAGTGTTGCATTTTAAAATTAGAAGTGGTCGGAATACCATGAATGAATGGAAGAGCAAATTATTTTGGAACGTGTCCGTTTTGTATTTAATTAGCGATATTACTAAATCATGCTACGAATAATAAAATCAAATACAGAATATTCCTACTTTTACATTTCTGTTTCACCTAAAGGTTGACTACTACATAATGCGTTTATCATTAGGTAAGTACACTCTTTGTATAGTGTTTTATGTTATGAAATGAATTATTTTAATAACACAATAGCACTAATAATGAGTACACAAACCTAAAGTACTACTAACCATTGTTTCAATTACAACCAGCAACAAAGCGCGTCGTTTTGTTCGCCCCAAAGGGAAATCCCTCGGAAAAATATAATGAAATGGTCTCTAATCCCACGCTTGGGCTGGACAGATAATGTCGTCGCAGCGACCTTGCACCTGTCCAAGTTGTAAGATTCTGACTCAAAAGTAGGTTTATTTCATAGACAGTAAATTTAATGGCAAGAGAAACGCAGACATGCACACTGGGCCATAATACATACATAAATCATAGATACCAGAGGGCCCAGACAAGATGCATGACGCTAACTATCGTTTCTATTCGTTTAGTTTTTAAACCAATCGCGTCACTGGCACATCACGTGACTTTTCGTATCACGTCATCTACCAGTGACGCGATTGGTTTAAAAACTAAACGAAAAGAAACGCTAGCTAGCGTAGTGCATCTTGTCTGGGCCCTCTGGTATGGTATTATTTTGAACTTAGCCGCCATTACTGTAAAGTTGACAAACCGATAACAGGGGGGTTAATATGACAAAGCCATGCAGTTCAGGTTCCAGTCAAATTTAGTATGATTAGTCATCATTTGCCCATTTCCGCCCACTGCTGGACATAGACCTTTTCCATAGCGCGCCACTGAGCTCGGTCCTGAGTTTTTATTTCCAACCACTGCCCGACACTTTTTTTATGTCATCGCTCCACCTAGTTGGAGGGCGTCCCATACTACGTTTGCCAAGCCGTGGTCTCCACTCAAGAACACGTCTGCCCCAACGATTGTCGGTCCTGCGACAGTTTTTTTTTTATGTCGTAGGAAGACAATCGACACACAGGACACCTGATGGTAAGTGGAAACTGTGACCCATAGACATTCGCATTCACAAGACTGCAATGCAATCCTAAGACTGCAAATTCGTTGGCAACCCTGAGGACTAATATGGAATGCCTCTATGCTAGTCATTTCACCGGCTGTCTTATCCCCAAGCCGGAACACAACAATGCGAACAATGTTGTTTGGCGGTAGGTTAATGGATAAGATGGTGGTAGCGATCCGGACGGATCCTGCACAAGGTCCTACCACCCGCAAATAGATGTGACCAGCCCACTGCCATTTCAGTTTGCTAATGATTAGTAGCAACCCTGAAAACAAACAACAAACACTAAAAAAGGGTCATTATTCGATTGGAAATCGAATTCAAATATACTGTGCCGTGCTACGGAATCTGCCGCGAGCCACTCTTACCCGGTTTTTTTTAAATGAAGACATTCTCAAATTAACGTATTTTTTTCCTTAACACTTTAACCATCTTCTTGCAATAAACACTGGCTTGAATCTTGCGACTTGTACCACCCGGGTTCACCCAGACCATTCGGACCAAATCCCTGACGATATAATTTGCTGATTATGTTTTTTTCTGCCTTTGCTATAACACCACACTGGGCACCGTTTGACAGTTTTATCTTTACACTAACGGTGCGCTCGGGGTGAACAAATCTATACATAATATTATAGCCTCTTTCAAATCTTACTTCTTAATAATATTATGAATGTAAAAATTTGGTTGATTGGATGTTTGTTACGCTTTTAACACTAAAAGGATCGAAGGAAGGAAATAGGACAAAGGATAGTTTTTATCCCCGAACATTGATCAGGTCCCGAAGGAACAGCGATAACCGACTTCTACGCGGACGGAGTCGCGGGCAAAAGCTATAATGAAATATTTTTTCAATGCAGTAGATACTTACAATATCTGCACTCTCTGTTTATAATATTACTAGAGTTCCGCTTAGTACCGGTTCAAATAAATAAAAAGTAGTAATTAGCAATACTCTAGATCACCGATCTTTAAAAAAAATCTCTCATTACTCTGATTAAATTTGTATAGCCTATATCA
Organism: Acleris laterana; assembly: GCA_963966035.1. Classification (NCBI taxonomy): domain Eukaryota; kingdom Metazoa; phylum Arthropoda; class Insecta; order Lepidoptera; family Tortricidae; genus Acleris; species Acleris laterana. The sequence continues at coordinate 12,644,645 of OZ014460.1, forward strand.
TTTACATAATCAAGATTATTCTAACAAGCCTTCATATTATAATAAGATCCATCAAGCCAGTTAGGCTACAGAGCAAAGAAATATTATATACATTCATACGCAGTCGAGTTACAAATAGGAAATGCAATTTAACCGGTTATTAATCATTTTTATATGGTAATAACTGGTTAAAACCGGTTAGGGCCGGTTATTTACATTGCCTAGTTACAAATAGCCAATCTAGAATAGTTTACCTTTTAAATGTTGAAAGATTTTTTGGAATAGGCTTCGTGGTTCTGTAATTTACTTGTTGGATAGATGAAAAAATTAAATTTACTAATTAATTAGCGGGCCGCTTGGGTTAAATAATATAAATAATTATATTTTTATGTATATTATATATTGTTATATGGCCGTTAGCATTTTAAATGCCATGAAAATGTCGAAATAAAGTTTGAAGGAAAACGTGACATAGAAATGTTGTATGTTTCTTCTGTAAGCAATTGGAACCACTCAATATATCGTAAAACCGAACAACAACTATAAACCTGCCTTAACAGCTCTCCAAGATCACTCAATCTATAGTCTAGGGGCATAAAATTCTAACCACGTCCTTTTCGTCGAGTAACGAGCAATAAAGTTCTAACCACGCGAAAGGTCAGCCATGTTTTAAACAATAACTTATCCTGGGTTTATATAGCTGTGAAATTAATTAAAAATGGCTATTTCTTAGTATTAAAATAAAAAAATAACTTTTCTAAACTATACATTAATAAATAAATAAATTGTCGGTCTCAGAGTAGGATTCGAACCTACATCTCCTCCGGCTTTCCAGGCCAATGCAGGCGCATTACCACTTGTGCCACCAAGGCCCTACTTAAGACCCACGAAATTTGTGATCGGCTACTTTTTCATACTCGAAGAGGATGGTCAGTTCAGACAGACATTTAAATATACCGCAGCCTTAATGTAGGAGGTTTTTTGGTGCTAAAATAAATGTTTAATTGATCCACTGCGCTAGAAAAAAGGGTAAATATAATTTTTACTTTGAAAACTACGTTTAAAGATATACAGATCGAGAGTGAATGGACGGGTCGGAAGGGGCCGCCCTAGGCGTACTTTTTCGAGTCGAATCGGAGAAATACTGGTAAAAGGCCGAATCTTAAGTACCCGAAACCGACGTGCGTGCATCACTCGATGTATGAATGTGGAAGAAGCGAAAGAAATTTGTTAAGATCGTAGCAAATGAAAAGAAGTGGTCTCTGCCTACCCCTCTGGGAAACAGGCGTGATTTAATGTATGTATAATATGTAAAACTACGTTTTGGAATACGCTGTATATTCGCAAGTAATTGGCGCAAAAAGTTAATTTATTAGTTATTTATATGGTTTTACAAAGCTTATTTATTATTTACAGAATGCTCCCACTGATAAAGTATTACAAAAGCAGCTGTATTACCTACATTTTCCAATAAAAGTAACACTATTCCCCGAACCCAAGCCATAACCTCTCTCTGGGGACGCGGGTACTTGCTTCGGAACATAATCCTAAATTTCCGGGCCAGGCGTTTTTATGAGCTCCCTAACCAGGCAATAGGTACCTCCTGGGTTATGGTACACTGCGAGACTAACCTTTATGTTATCATTTTAAACCAAACCTAACCTAACTTACGTTATGATAATTAAATTATCCATTAATCTAAAATAGCTCAAGCGTAAGATAGCTTTCGGAAAAATTAAAATTTGGAATTCCAATTCCATTTTACTACCTACGCGCAGCTTAAGTGTTAAACCGTGAAGACCACAGATTAAGCTACAGGATGTTGAAAGGTTTTAAACTTTTATAAAAAAATACAAAAAAAAAACTGCTAAAATCTATTGTGAAAAAAAAAAACCCTGCTCCAAAGATGATCATAACGTTTCCTAAAATAAGCAAATAATACATAATATATTATTGTAAATGTTATGACGTGAGCATCGTGCGCATCCGCAAGGAGCAGCTACCGCCCGGCTAGAGTTTATTGCAAAAGAAAAATCGTGTTTATGGCTACAGTTTTCTAATTAATTATTGACCTGACTTGAAGTAAAACTGATGTTATTTTTCCAATTATTGAAAAAGGAATTGAATATTTAATGGCAATATTTGCAAAGTTTATAAACATGACTGACAGTGTATGTAAACGGATTAAAATTTATTTATATTATTATTGTGAGCCGGCAGAACATTTATTTTGGATTTAAAACCAAAAAATTAAATGAAAGCGAATGATTAATTAAGAGGATTGTCATATTTATAACGTTTCTTTCCCGTTAAACGTTGTCTGATTTTCACGATATTTGAATATGTTGTAGAAATTATGACAAACGAAGTCTGTAGGCTTTTTTTTCAAAAAATCAACAAGTAAAAAAAACTGATTAATTATAATTTTGACACGTCTTAATTTAGGGATAAGGACATCTTGAAATTGTACCCAACCCAGTTTTTTAGGATCATTTAACTTTCTGTATAAAAAAATAATAATTACGAGTACATCCCTTCATGCAAATGTACAGTGTGATTTTATTTTCGTCCACACGCAAAAATAGCGACAAAATCAACGCGTCAGTGTTTTTTTACCCCTGAGAAGGGACAAAGGTCAGATATGGCTGTCACACCGCTGTCATGCGAAATCTGGATACTTTAATATGTAACTGGACAGAAATAAGCTGTGAGATGTTGGTATAACACAAAATCTAATTTGGCGCGATGAGACCATCTGCGTCGTCAGTTGTTTTTGCAGATTTAGTTTATTTTGAGTGATATAGGTTTTATTATGGAATAAGTCACTCTTCTAGGTTTAGCGACGAATATTGTTTTTAAGATGCATGGTGTTTTGAGTTAAAGAAAGATATTGGAGATTCTATAGAACAGAAGAGGAGGCATGATTGGCCATTTATTAAGACACGACATGCTGATCAAAAACATTATAGAGGGGAAGATTGAAGGAAGGAGGGGTAGAGGACGACCAAGAAGAAGCTACATGGACCAAATCAAAGAGAAGGTGCATGTCGTATTGTATAGGGAGGTCAAGGAGCTGGCAGAGAGGAGAGAAGATTGGAAATTACTCCACCGACAAGAGCGAGGCTTTTAAATTAAGAGAGAGAGGGTGATTTGAGTGTGACTGAGAGGGACTGTCATTATTGTAATAAAATTAAAATGTGATGTTTTCGACCAGTTTTTGTACTTTTACGTTTGACATGAGTGTCTTGTTTGACCTATAAGGTAAAAATTAAGTAATGCTTATTATGCAAATTATTTGGTAACAGAACCCTGTGCAGTCCGGATCGCTACCACCATCTTATCTTTAAAGCTATCACCAAGCAGCAGTGTTTGCATTGTTGAACTCTGGTGTGGATAAGACCACCGGTGAAACTACTAGCATCAAGACCAATGGAATGGAACCTATTAATCATAATAATGCAGTCTCAGGATTACAGTCTTGAGATCGTAATCTTATAAATGCAAACATCTATGGGTTTCAAATGCTACTTAGCATCAGGTGGCCTGTGGCTCGGATTAGTTATTAACCGGCAAGTTTAAGCTGTATACATGTTTGCCTTCTATTTGCCATAAAAAGGATGAAATTAAATGGGTATTTCCTAAGTATATTGGTTTATAAGTGATTTTATATCTAATTAATTACAAACGTTCCTTAACACTTTTAAGGACACAGCACCATCCTGGACGAACTGTCACATTTAACGTTGTGTCAAAGATTGTGCCACTTTATGACGGAAATTATTCTTATGTAATTTCCTACCATAAAAATCTTACCTATTGTGGCAGCTCAAGCAGATCCGTTACGTCCACAGCCGTGATATTATCACAACACGCGTTGTTCCCTTTTTAGGGTAGTGCATGTGGTTGAGGTTATCCTAGATCTTTTTTGCTGTGACACTAGGTTTGTGTCAAAGCCTAAAATGGCACAGAGACCATGCTTCCTATGAATGCCATGGGAAATAGCCGGTTAGGCAAGAGTTCAGTTTTTGGTGTAATTAAGAACACCGCCGACAGCCGTAGTGCCATAACACTCAACGGAAGACCAGCGCTGGCTTAACAGCTGGCACATGCTGAGTTGGGACCGTTTCACAACAACTTTTTTATTTTTTATTATTATAATTATGTCTTTACTTTTTTTTCTTTTTAAGTGTGTTGTTGTGTGTTGGCCGTGTGGTTGCCGGCAGAATAGAATAGTACCACTCCATACCTTCCTGTGGAAGTCGTAAGAGACGACTAAGGGATTAATAATAATAATAAATAATAATAAATAGTTTATTTCAGATAAAAGAATCCATAATTTGTTAGTAAATTCCAAAAAACTATGTTAGTAGGTACTTAAAGTTATCTTAATTAAGACCGGTGTGGAGCTGCATCCATCTCCGCAGGAGTGGAGAGTCCCACCGGTCCGCAAACACGCGAAGGACACTGTTGGCGCTGCCGCGCACGCGCCACAGCGCGGACGCGGCCCGCTTGCGCATGACGGCCGCGAAGCCGTCCACGCGCGCGGCCGCGAACATGCCCGACGCGCTGCAGCGCCACGGCATCCCCAGCAGCGCCCTCAGCGCGTTATTATATTGGACGCGAAGGTCGCTGTATGTCCGCTGCGTAAACGAGACCCACAGACTGCACGTGTAAAACGCTTGACAGTAACTTTTAAAAAGCGTTATTTTTACGGGAGTCGTACAACGTGCAAATCTGCGGGCCAACATGTTACATCGGACAGCCAGCGATCTTCGTTCCCTTTCTATGTCTAAATTATCTTTTAGGTCCTCGGTGACCCAATGGCCCAAATACTTAAATTTAGTCACCCTAGACAGCGGGGCGCCGCAGAGTAAGACCTCAGGTACTTCGGCGTAGGTTTTGTTACCCGCCTTAAATACCATGAGCTCGCTCTTGTTGGCGTTATATTTGAGCCCATGAGCCCTCGCATAGACCTCACACATGGACAACAGTTTCCTTAAACCACCGATAGATGGACTCATCAGCACCATGTCATCGGCATAACTTATGTTATTGATACAAACTCCATCGACATGGCAGCCAACTCCCGTGCTACTGAGCCCATCCATCAGCTGGTTCATGTAAACATTAAAGAGGCGCGGTGAGCTCAGCCCTCCTTGTCTCACCCCACACTGCAGGGAGTATACGGTCGAGTACGAGCCGTCCCACCTGACGCTATTCCTCTGTTTGCCATACCAATATTTAAACAAAGCAATAACCTCAGGAGCAACCGTCGTTTCAATTTGGAGTTTTTGCCATAACACATCATAGCTAACTAGGTCGAACGCCTTCGACAAGTCCAAAAAACAGGCAAAAATCGGCGTTTTTCTATGAGTATAGTATTGAACAGTCTGCTTAAGAGCCAATATAGCATGCTCCGTGGAAAGACCAGACCTAAATCCGAATTGAGTATCGGATAACTCAATGTGCTGGGCTAGATGGCTATCAAGCAGACCGTCCAACACCTTAGCTAGGATAGTAGCTAGTGAAATTGGCCTGTAATTCGACATATCGGAGGCGCTCCCTGTCTTATTTTTAATAATAGGAGCTACAACAGTTAACATAAGCTCATTTGGGAGATAACCATGACTTATACATAAGTTATAGAACAAGGAGAGCACCCGCGGCAGATGTAATCCTGCATGCTTAAGGTGCTCGACGCTGAGACCGTCGTGACCTGGAGATTTACCTCTTACCATTCGCTTTATTACTGAACAAACTTCTTTAGCAGTAAATCTTACAGAGAGATCACTCACACTAACGGACTCCTCGCCGACCACCCGTTGCACACTTGATAGTGGCGATTCAACCTTAAAAAGCTTCTGAAAAGCATCAGCAATATCAACAGGCTCGTGCAAGCCCCCAATACTCACAGGGAGACTCGATTTAGGACTTAATTTATTTGTGGCCTTCCAAAAACTCTTAAATTGTTTTTCTGAGTGGTTTTTGGCTATCATATCCATCTTTATTTGTTGCTGGTTATCCTGACAGAACTTTAATTTAGATTTAAATAACCGCCTTGAATCACTCATGTCTTGAAAAACAGGCCCACCAGTAGGTTTACCGAGCAGCAACCACGTTTGATAGCAACGTCGATTAAAGGCTTGTAGTATTTTTAGGCGATGGGCTTGCAACCTGTCACTAATATACACATGATAAACATCTTAGCCTGTTTGTGCAAAATGTGGTTACAGAATTGACAACTGGCTGTTAAAGTTGTTGGTAATTCTGTAGCTCTGCCTACCCCACTCTGGGATGAAGGCGTGACGGTATGTATGTATGTTGTGAATAAATATTTTTATTATTATTATTATTTTAAGTATTTATTTAATTTTCTGTAAATTAGGTTTTTTACAATAAATATTCAATTATAAAAGTTAAATAACAATACTAATATAAAAAATAAACATTATAAAAAACCTAACCTACGAATGCCGCCGGCAGCGGGGCAGGGCTCAAGCTACCGGTGGTTAGGGCTGCAGAGAGAGGAACCTCCTCACAATACGTGCCGTGTCGAGAAGTACTGCCTTCTGTATCTGGCCCTTGATCCAGCCATCTAGCGAGAATCTCTTGAGGTGTTGGTCAAGACTCTTCGCTATAAGACCGTTTGCCGAAACAACTATTGGGACAATGATCGTCGAGTCAACATCCCACATGGCGGTCACCTCGTGAGCCAAGTCAAGGTACTTGCTGAGCTTTTCCTTCTCAGCCTTCACGAGGTTCTCATCATGCGGGATGGTGACGTCAACGAGCACTGCCCGGCGTTGAGATCGATCTATCAAAACGATATCAGGCTTATTGGCGACAATAGTCCTGTCCGTGATGACAGATCGATCCCAATAGAGCGTAGCACGACCATTTTCGAGAACTGGCGTCGGTGTGTACTTATAGTACGGCACTTCAGACTCAACAAGACCATATTGAAGAGCAAGTTGCTGATGGATGATCCTGGCCACAAGGTTATGTCTGTGCAAGTACTCGCTGTTGGCCAAATGCGAACAACCGGAAATTATATGTCTGAGGGACTCGCCGGGGCAACGGCATGCTCGACAAATATCAACCGTGCCATCCCTCAGAATATATTTCCGGTAATTATTTGTCATTATGACCTCGTCAGCAATTGCACAGACAAAACCAAACAAAACAACATAACACGAGACGAGTCTTAGTTTTCGTCTCTCGAAGTACTGTCCGTGACCGTGTTAACTAACTAGAAAATAAACTTCAAAACGCCATCAATATCGCCCATCTAACCAACGCTTTTACGTAAACTTAAATTGAATATTTTACATAAAAACTGAGAATACTTCGACGGCAAAGAAAATTACAAACCCTAGGTGGGATTTTGTTGAAGACTTTCCGGAGCTTTGCAAGCTCTAAAACCACAACGTAGAAGCTGCTTTAAAATGAAACACGCCGTAGGTAACATTGCAACGAAGTAAGTTTTTAACAAAAAAAAGGGTGAAAACGCATATATTTTGAAATGAGAGTTTATCTATAAAATTAGGAAAATCATGTTTTGTGTTAGTTTTTGTGACATTTAAAGGGTATGCAATGTTAAATTTTTTATAAGCTTAGAATTGTAATGCGACATTGTGGTTATTTTTGTTTTTTAGTGTTCCATTACCATGCCTGCTGTCTGTCTGACCATCCATCTCACCGACCGTCTATCTGGTCACTCGTCCGACCTTCTGTCCGTCCGCCGGTCGGTCCATCTGTCAGGGTTTTTGTCCATTTACTTGTTAGACATTTTAAGTAGAACGTACGATGTTAAGTTATCTGTGGCTCATATTCGACAAGACGACATACTAATTACCTAAATATTCCCTCAACGCAAATTTCTGTACCTACCTTTTTTTTATAAAACATGAACAGAATATTTGTGGCCTGATGTTTTATACACGATACTCCTATTTTTCTTTACATGGAACCCGTGTGCTGCTTTACACGGGGCATTCATAAGGGTGAATATCCATTGCGCTCGTAATTCGCGTCACTCATTATTATTTTATAGTACTACTAGCGACTCGCCCTCGCCTTGCTTCGGTTTATGTGAGTATGATATTATAGCCTTAGAATTAAAATAGCAAACATAAATAAAAGATTGATGTTTCCCTAGTATTTTTAAAATGTTTATCTGTTGTTGATGAAAAACCAATTTAATTTCACTTTTGTCAAATACCCTATTGTATGTGAGCCAATATGGATCTAATCCTAATGGTCGATTTTTTCCACGCTCTGCTTCACTACCTCGCACAGCCAGCTGTTATGGATATATACCCTAAAGCTCCAATTTACATGAAATAAAAAATAACAACGAAATCTTTACGGAAGAAGGCTCACGAATCAAATGCCCCGTTCCAATAAGAAACTAAGGCGGTATTATTGCAAAATCAATCCGAAAAGGGATGAGGGAATTACTAGTTTCCCGTTCTGTTTCATTTCCCACGGGATTTAAATTCCCCGGATCCCTTTCGGATGTTAAAGAAAAGAGTCCGCTTAGTTTTTGCTGAGATTGTTTGAAGACAACGGACCCCCGGGTTTATTTAGGGGGTGCTTTGCATTGGTTTTAAATTGTAAGTTAGATTAAGTCTTACAAAAGCGGACATGTTGTTCAAAATGAACTCAGTTTTCAACTCGAATGAATTGTTAACCAGCGAGTATAAGTTGTTCTGTCAGAGTAGACAAGGAACATTTTATGTGCATTTTCAATTAGGTAGCTTAACTGTAGTAGTAGCGTGGTTGCCGGGTAAGAATAGTGCCACTCCATGTCCTCTCGTGGATGTCGTAAGAGACGACTAATGGCCGGTTGCTATATTCAAACCGCGGACAGATAGGCTTACTAAGGATTAAAATTTGACACATTTTGTATGGGCAAATGTCAAATTTTAACCCGAAGTAAGTCTTATCTATCCGCGGTTTGAATATAGGAACCCGACATAAGGGAATACAGTTTGTGTAGTACTGTTAGGCGATGGGCTTGCAACCTCTCACTAATAGGTACACTGGTAAACATCTTAGCCTAATTGTGCAAAATGTGGTTACAGAATTACTAACAAGTTTTTATAGTTGTTGGTAATTCTGTAGCTCTGCCTACCCCACTCTGGGAATAAAGGCGTGAGCTTATGTATGTATGTATGTGTAGCTTAACCGTTCGCTCGTATGATTTCGCTCGCTTGATCAACCAATTGATAAGAAGCCGTTTTTACGAGAATATCATCAAGCGGTCGTGCGGACTGTCGAGTGATACCAAGCGGCGTGATTAAGTAGTCCCGTCAGTGCGAACAAAACACATTGTAGCGCGTGCATTTTCAATTTAGCAGCACGATGGGTCGAACGTATAAGGCTGCTTAATTGAAAATGCACGCGCTACAATGTGTTTTGTTCGCACTGACGGGACTACTTAATCTCGTCGCTTGGATATCACTCGACAGTCCGCACGACCGGCGTTGTTTACAGAATCACTACCCTGCAGTCGCTGTCTATTAGACCAACATTCTGCGAAATGATACGGTCTATAAAATGATTGTCGGTGAAACAGGGTGTGATTCTCTTAAAAAAGGAGTCGGTCGAACGAGCGTGTGAATGTCGCAGCGGCGAGTTTAAGTAGTCCCGTCAGTGCGAACAAAACACATTTTAGCGCGTGCACTCTCAATTAGGCAGTTTTATACGTTCGATCTCATCGACAGAAGCCATGCTGCCAAATTGAAAACGCACGCTAAAAAGTGTTTTGTTCGCTCTGACGGGACTACTTAAACTCGCCACTGCGGCATTCGTTCGTTCGTTCGTCCGACCGCGTTTTTGAGAGAATCACTCCCGAGGCAATTGCCAAAAGACCCTGAAGTGGTCAAAATGTATCCAAAAGGGGTTATCTGAAAGATAAGATAAGAGTCAGACGAAGTCGTGAGCAAAGGCTAGTCATACTTCTCCACCATTAAAGTCCAATTACTTTTCCAATACTTAACTATAGCCCGGGAGATAGCAAATTCAATTACGTATCGAAGAGTCATTGTTAGATCCAATGCATCAGGGCAGTTGAGTCTTCTGCCTTCCGAAGCCAATATGCAGTATCTCAAACTCAATCACCAAAGCAAATTCAATTCTATGCCGCTAACATTAAGGTTGATATTACTACAAGAGGTTTATCTTAGTTACTGCGTTTTTGCTTAGGACGGCCAGTCTTTGTCCGCCGTTCCTTTACCGCTTGATCTTTTCAAACTCTAAATCCTGAGTATAGCAAAGAGCAATGAAAACGGGTCACTTTGTTTTGAATTCCCATAGAAAATGACCCGTTTTCATTGCTCCTGTATTTGATGCTGTATTTAAAGAAAGTCGGTCGAACTGATAAAACCACAGAATAACTGGCCGTTTTTAACAACTAGTTGAGTTTAGTTTAAAAATACGTCTTTGTCTGCCCCTTAGGTACTTAACTAATAAATAAGAAATCGAACTGATTCAATATGACAAAAGAATAATGTCGTGTTATATTAAAAAGATCAAAAGGGTCATTGATATTTATCATTTATATCTACAACGCTAAACCATTAAACTAAGTAAAGATCGTAAAACACGACTTTATATTTGTTTTGTCATTCGACCAGCCTGGCCTATTGCCTGACGCGCTTGCAATCGAAATCGACTTCGAAGTGGAACAATTGTTTTCATTTTGTATTTTTTTTTTTTTTATGTCATAGAGAAGACAAACGAGTACACAGGCCACCTGATGGTAAGTGGAAACTGTGACCCATAGACATTCGCATTCACAGGACTGCGATGCAATCCTAAGACTGCAAATGCGTTGCCAACCCTGAGGACTAAGATGGAATGCCTCTATGCTAGTCATTTCACCGGCTGTCTTATCCCCAAACCGGAACACAACAATACGAACACTGCTGTTTGGCGGTAGATTAATGGATAAGATGGTGGTAGCGATCCGGACGGGCCCTGCACAAGGTCCTACCACCAACGAAACAAACCAACCAGACAAACCAAACAACCCTTCGATTCGATTTTCAAAATGAAAACGATTGCGATTGCGATTGCGAGTGCGTTAGGCAATAGGCCAGCAGTTCAATTTCCGGTTAAGGCAGACGAATTTTTAAAAGTCCATAAATGCAGTATTTATTGTTTTCATAAATAAAAGTTAGATGGTTTGCGTAGAATTTACTATTTTCAATATTTAAGGTAGTTGCGGTTCTTGTGGCGTTCATTTTTCCACTCTGTATAACTTCGCTTCTATTTATGTGAGTTTCTGTAACACCCGTGCATAAACGAGAATTTATTAAGTATAGAAACCTTCCGTGAAAGATTACCTAACTAGTTGTGTAAACCGCATCAAAATCAGTTGCCTGGTTCGAAAGTAGTTATCCGATATACGACAGACAGTAACTAAATAAAAAGCAAGCTTCAAAAACCCGACTGCATTTTTAGGGTTCCGTAGTCAAACTAGGAACCCTTATAGTTTTGCCATGTCCGTCCGTCCGTCCGTCCCCAGTCTAGCTCAGAGACTCATAGTACTAGAAAGCTGTAATTTAGCATGAATATACATATTAGTCACGCCAACAAAGTTGTAAAACATAATTTTGAAAAATATTTTTTTTTAATGCACCTCCCCTACACGTAACGTGGGGATGCCTTTTTTTTTTCTTGCCTACCCCATAGTGCGGGGTGTCGTTGGATAGGTCTTTCAAAAATATTGCGGGTTTATGAAAACAATTTTTCGATTAAGGGATCCGTTTACGAAATATTAAGCTTTAAAGCGCTATTTTTTGTTAGAGTCAAGTGTGTCCCCCCCCCCTACAGCCAAAACTACAAATACTAAAAATCTGATAAATATCTTCAACAAAAGCGCATATAACGAATTTTAAAGGAAAACTATTACGGCTAAGTAGACATGATTAGTTCCTGAGATACAGGCGACTAAAGTGTTTATACCTATCAAAATCGCCTATGATAACTTTGATAGAAACATTGTTAACGGGGGGGGGGCCTGCACGCGTGGGGGGAGTCGAACTGTCCAAGTAACAAATCGAGCGACAGCCGCGCTCATAAGCGCGAGCGCCTAGATGCTGTTCGGACGTGCCCCGAAATGCTACCTACAAGTTTGCGATTTGCGATCTGAAAGTTTACAAATAATCGATTAGATTATTGAATTGAGTCAAGTATCGTTTGGAAAACTTAAAATTCTATTTACTGGCCCTTGTTTTTTTTTTCAATTTCTATTAATTACTTTATAAAAGATTAAACTTTTATTGTAATTTAATATCGGTTTGAAGCAGTTTAGATACCTAACTACCTACATAGCTAGGTATACTGATCTCACACTTAAAAGCTTGGCTCTTGTTTGAGATATACGAATTTATAAGAAAAAGAATCATTACTTAGTAGACTTAATTAGTTCCTGAGATACAGGCGACTAACGGGTTATACCTACTAAAAATCATCTAAGACAGCGCCAAATAACTTTAAATAGAAAATTGGTTCATACATGTTGATTTTTGAGATAGTTTTTTGTGTTTGTCGTTAGGTACGGCTTCGGAACCCTACACTGAGCATGGTCCGACATGCTCTTGCCCAGTTTTTGATATTGCTATTAAACCCGTTTATTAATGCTACTATATTCAAATCGGAGAAATACTGGAAAAGGGCCGAATCTTAAGTACCCGAAACCGACGTGCGTACATGACTCCATGTATGAATGTGGAAGAAGCGAAAGAAATTTGTCAAGTGGTCTCTGCCTACCCCTCTGGGAAACAGGCGTGATTTAATGTATGTATGTATGTAGACGTTTTTTTTATTTGACATAAATAATTGTCATTTTGCCATTGTTCTTGTTTTAATTTTAACTAATAATAATCCAATATCACCCAGGATGATGAAAGGATTCTAACGATACCACAATTATTCAAATCAGTTCAGGCGTTTAGAAGTTATGGTGGAATTAAGAATCATACATACATGAATTTGAAAACATTACACTCCGTTTTTTGGGCAGTCGTGTAAAAGGCAGTCATACGTGAAATAAGACTGCTTTTGTCGGGCTTTAAAAGAGGGTTTGTCGAGTTATACATCTACACTTTAACACGTCATTCGTTCTAACCATTTTCTTATACGTCTGCTGTTGAAATTGCTGGAACGAGCAAACTCCCACGACTGGTGAATAAATAAAATACCTTGCTTAGTCGTTGTGAGACACACCAGTAGGTGGTTCAGCAAACAGAGACTTTGAAAATCGAAGTTCCAAGTTACGTCCATCTCTGTCACTCGTTATTCAAGACTAAATCGGGAGAAAAGGAGCAAACGTAACTTCGAACTTCGATTTTCAAAGCTACATTCTACTCAGTCATCATCATCATGATCAGCTGCAAAGCGTCCACTGCTGGACAATAGGCCTTCCCCAAGGTTTTCCACAACGATCGGTCCTCTGCTGCTGTCATCCAGCAGTTTCCCGCTTTATCAGATCGTTGGTCCACCTTGTGGAAGACCAGCCTTCGTAAAAGACTATTTCTACTCAGTAAAAGACTTTTAGGCTGCGTTTTCACCAGAGATGTGCGAGGAGGCGTTGCGAGGAATGTGTTTATCATGAACCAATAGAAACACTTCATTTACCTATCCTCGATTAGCTTAGCTCTGGCGGAGCGACGTTGTTGTACATACAAAAGAAGGGAAAGATGTGTGCGAGGAATGTGTTGCGAGCAATGTGTTGCGAGGGATGTGTTGCGAGGAATGTGTTGCGAGGGATGTGTTGCGAGGGATGTGTTGCGAGGAATGTGTTGCGAGGGATGTGTTGCGAGGCGGCGTCTGGCTCACCCCGCTCGCTTATTTAAAAAGAGCCCGCTACACATCCTCGCACCGTTCAGCTACCTCGCATATCTTTGATGGAAACATTCGCACCGTTACACCTCCTCGTTACACAGCCTCGCACCGCTTAGCTACCTCGCACATGTCTGGTGGAAACGCAGCATCAACCAGATATAGATCGGTCAAGTGCGAATCGTAATTGTGCACCAAGGGTACCGCCGCACAGGTAGCTGTGATTATGTCGCGATTTAAAATCGATTTCGAATCGAATGAACGCGAGTCCAACTCCCTTGATAATTTTTAATGTTTTTTTAGGGTTTATACTATACCACTATCAATTAAATTTGATATCAACCAAAACAATATTACGTTAAAAAAAAGTTTCTTGTATGAGAACCCCCTTTATTACTTTTTTTTTTGAATACGCTGTATTAACACATTCTGTAAAGTAAATTCAACTTGTTAATAAAATATAGTAATGAAATAATTTTAATTTGTTCGGCATTCGCAACTGCCGTGTTCTTGAACTTTACTTCCGATAGTTCCAATTTTATAGTTCTTCCTTGAACGCTTGCGAATGGCAAACGCTTGGGTTTTGTAAAAGACAATTGCTTACCTAAGTAATTTAAGGGGTTGGTGAGGCTGAAAATTTCCATACAAAATGGGATACCATTTCTATTCTCTGAAACCTTGTCCAAATTTATGATTTTTGAATGTGTTGTACGTCGTTTCAAGAAAATATTTCTTAGAATGACACACATAAAAAGAAAATGAAACGTACAGATCTATGGTCGGTTGGTATATTCAAACCGCGGACAGATAAGCTTACTTCGGATTAAAATTTGATACATTTTGTATAGGCAAATGTCAAATTTTAACCCGAAGTAAGCCTTATCTATCTGCGGTTTGAGTATAGGAACCCACCATTAGTTGTTCATAGTTACTACAATATATTTAAACATCGTAATAATCAGATTTGATTAAAGGGGTGAGAAACAATTATCGTCTGAGCAAAATTTGTAAGGAACATTTTTACAAATATAATATGAATGGATTTTAGTATTTTGTGTCGTTTTTAGTAATTCTGCAGCTCTGCCCACTCTGGGAATAAAGGCGTGAGCTTATGTATGTGTGTATTTTTACAGCTACGCGATTTAAGAGTCGCTTCACAATCGTCTTAACGATTGCGGAATATTAAAAACGCCATCGTGCGAAACCAATATCAAATTAGATACCTACTAAAATCCTAGAACCCATTAGTGTCCGACCCACATTTCGGGTTTAGCAGGTTTCGGCATAAAAAAATGTTGGCCGAAGGTTTGGTTTCGGTCAAAAAATTGCGAACCTTTCAATCACGCCGCAACTTACCTACTTATATCATTAATTGTTTTTTTTTTGACAAATAAATAAAAGAAGGACGATGACTTATGATCATGAGTAATATTTCCAGGCTAGATGATGGTCATTTGTTAAAATTTAAACTCGGAGTAGATCGTTTTTCAATTTTTATAAGTTTTCTTGTTGTATTTTATACCACGTACAAGACTTACAACTGGTATATTTTTTAAATGTCTAAAAATACCGGACCACTGATGTTTTATTCATAATATTCATTGATTAGAACACATCTTTAACGGGTGTTAAATAAAGAGAAGTCAATGTTCAAACACAAATTGTTTTATTTAATGTCCTTGATTTACGGTACAGAATAGGTAAAAGGTTAAGTGACCAGGTGGGCGCGGAATTACCAGCTACTTAAGTTATTTGACTGTTTGTGTCGAGAGCTACGAAAGGACTGGCCGCCGTGAGCGGGCCGAGCATGTATATTTACCTAAAATGCTGACGCCGCTAAATACGTCAGGGGTGTCGCCACAATACTCCCCCTCTTTAAAAAAAAAAAATGAATTAACGATTTTCTACCGTTATACAAAGTTAGTTTAAAGAACTAGTTGCAAAGGACAATAACAAACATAGGTAGTTGGACACTATGATTACGCAAGCTGAAACTTGCCCGTGACCTGATCACTTGTTATTACAATGTTGCTGACTTAGAACTAAACACTATTACACTCACTTACATTGTTATTGGTATGTTTGCTGTTGTGGCATAGCTGGTACTCCTTGTACCGTTATACCCGTGGGCGGCGCGTTGTTGACAGTTTTGCGCACCCAATTCCTTGCGCCCTTTTTACATCTTGTTTTAAGCATGTAACCTAGTACTACTATTAATACTATTCCGAGTACTAGCATACCGATGGCAACGTAATTAAGCTTGGATTCCACTTGACTGGATAGGTTTTGAACTTTCGCAATTGCGACAGTATTATGTGAATTTTCATCTGCTTCTTTACTTTGCCCGTAACCCATTTTTTTTTTGCGGATTGTTTCGACTAAACACTGGGGCAGCTATGAGACAATTCTTACAATACGAGACATTCTATATGCTCTAATTTATATGAGAACACGTGAGTGTAAAATGCGTACTAGCAATACGTGGCACAGTACCCGTATCCTATCAGTATGTTAATTTAAGTTAACCTAATTGCAGTGTTCTTGTTTTCGAACCTGACTTGACATTATACTTAAGACTATGATCCTTATGAACTAAACGATTAAGGGTAGTAGTTGTATAGGACGTACTCTGCAATACTAAATCAAAAGGACACCAAACAGTATTCCTGTACAACCACGCCGAGCACCTATTTGGTAACAAAATATTGATGCTGTTAACTTACTGTTTTAAAACTATTTATTGTGCAGCATACATTGGTCTTATTCATCAATTAAAAATCTGACTGGCTTTTTTACAACTCGGCCACTACGCGTGGTACGGATAATGGGCTTAAGCGTTTGTGGAGCTGATGGCGATTGTTGCATATCAGTGTCCTTGGGATCGTTGTCCTTATTTGGAACCATGTTGTTGCAACTACTTTCATCCTGATCTGTTAACATAAATGCTGGTTTTAATCTGTCTATAGAAACTTCTGTCTGCCTATTAGGTAATTGTATTTCAAATGTTTTAGGTCTCCTAGTTATAATTCGGTATGGGCCATCGTAGTTAGGGGTCAAAGGTCTCTTAACCATGTCGTTACGTATAAAGACATGTGAGCAGGTATCTAAATCTTTGTGAACAAAAATCTTCCGTGAATCGCTCCTCGCTCCTGCTATGGGCCGAAGGTTACTGATTGTTGCTCTGAGATTTTCTACATATGAGAGAGCATTTGCAATTGAAATTGACTGTCGAGCTTGTGTAAAAATCGCCTGGTAGTCG
This sequence comes from Acleris laterana, assembly GCA_963966035.1. NCBI lineage: Eukaryota > Metazoa > Arthropoda > Insecta > Lepidoptera > Tortricidae > Acleris > Acleris laterana. The sequence continues at coordinate 12,661,734 of OZ014460.1, forward strand.
TAAAACTTGACCGTAAAGCATCTCTGCCGGGCTGACACTGTGGTCTGCTTTACAAACCGATCGGAGTCCTAACATGACTGTAGCAAGCTCGTCTACCCAGTTAGCATTGCCCGCTAACCTGGCTGTTAACGCAGCTTTCAATGTTCTGTGCCACCGTTCCACTAAACCGTTACTCTGTGGATGATACGGCGTTGTACGGATTCTGTGTATTCCTAAAAATTTCATTAATCTACTGAATAAGTCGCTCTCGAATTGTCTACCCTGATCTGTCGTAATAATATTTGGACAACCGAATCTGCAAATCCAATTTTCGTAAACTATCCTAGCTACCGTATCCGCTGTAATGTCACTTATTGGTACGGCTTCCGGCCAGCGCGTACAGCGATCTATCATTGTAACCAGGTAACGGTATCCATAGTTAGAGGTAGGTAATGGGCCTACGATGTCTATATGAATGTGCTTTAACGTTTCCGCCCCGTTGAACTGTCCTAGACCTGACTTAGTATGTCGTGTAACTTTTACTTTTTGACACTGTAAACATGTTTTTGCCCATGTACCTACATCTTTGTTCATTTCTGGCCAAAAATATCTTTGTGCTACCATTTTGCGTGTTGTCCTAACGCCAGGATGACTAATGTCGTGCACGGCATGAAAAGCAGTTTTTCTAAATGTTTCCGGCAAATATGGTCGTGCGTTATTTGTTGACGTTTCGCAATAAATTTCAACATTCGATCCCGGTATACCTAAGGTTTTAAATTCTGCTGAACTATTAACAAGGTTTGTAATCTGAGCGTCTGTTTCCTGAGCCTTTGCTAGTTCGACGAAATCGATGACCGTGGGACATTGTATGGACTCAACACGTGATAACGCGTCAGCAACTTGATTCTGTGAACCGTTGATGTGTACTATCTCGCTCGTGAACTCGCTAATGAACATGAGTTGTCTCGCTCTACGTGGGGTCTCTTTAGCTGTGCTAACTTTGCTTAATGCCGAAGTAAGCGGTTTGTGGTCGGTGTATACTATCAAACGCCTGCCTTCTATGACATTTCTAAAATGGCAAATGGACATATAGATTGCTAGTAACTCTCTGTCATAGGTGCTATAATTTCTTTGCGTCTCTGAAAACGCTTTTGAAAAATACCCTAGAGGTTTCCACACGTTGTCTATGTACTGTTGGAGAACGCCACCTGCGGAGGTGCCAGATGCGTCCGTCATAAGCGCTAGCGGAACGTCCGCGAGCGGATGAGCCAATGTAACAGCGCTCTTAAGGCTATCTTTACATTGTTCAAATGCCGCGATTGAAACTGAATCCCATACAATTTTCGTTTGATCCTTCTTTTTGGAGTTATGCAAGAATTTGTTTAAATGTGCCTGTTGTTCTGCAGCTTTCTGCAAGTGTGACCGATAAAAGTTAATCATGCCTAAGAAACGCCTTAACTGTTCTATTGTTTCTGGACGCGGGTAATCTGAGATGACCTTAACCTTTTCTTCGCGCGGTTCCAAACCGTTTTTAGACACTGTATACCCCAAAAATTCTACTGTTGGTTGTCCGAATTTGCACTTACTAAGATTTATTGTCAAACCGGCTTCCGTGAAAACCCGGAAAAGATGCTCTAAGTGTTCCCTATGTGCGGTTACGCTCTCTGAAGCTACGATTAAATCATCTAAATAACAAAACAGGTTGGACTTGGTTCCGTCGCTGCCCGTGTGTTTTTCTATATCATTGATGATCGAGTGCATAAATCTCTGAAAAGTTTGCGCCGCGTTTCTCAACCCGAAACACATTCTGGGGAACTCAAATAAGCCGAAAGGCGTTATTATCGCGGTTTTTTCGATATCTTCCGGGGCTACCTCTATAACGTGGTAGGCACGGTTTATATCTAGTGTAGAAAATAGTGTCTTACCTGCAAGCCCATAGGTGAAGTCTTGTAATCGGGGAATAGGGTACCTGTCGGGCTTCGTTACTGCATTCAGCCTCCTGTAGTCACCGCACGGTCGCAGCTGACCGTCCTTCTTTGGCACCACGTGTAGCGGGCTGGCCCATGGACTCTTGCTGGGTCTGCAAATTCCTAATTCTACCATATTACGAAATTCGTCCCTAATTTTTACGTATCTGTCTCGCGGTAATGGCCTCGCTCGCGCATAAACCGGAGGTCCAGATGTTTCAATGTGGTGCTTGACACCGTGTTTAGCTGGGTCCCTAAAGCAAATGGGTTTCGTTATCTCCGCGTATCGCTCCAGGATGTCACGAAATGGGTTATCATCCTGAATGCTTTTTACGGATGGTTGACCGTAACGTACGATGGACCCATATGCACTAAATTCTGTAACACTATCAACTAATTTCTTATTAAATAGGTCTACTACTAACTTATGAGTCTTTAGGAAATCTGCACCAATTATGGGTTGTTTTACGTCACACACGATAAACGACCACTTGAATACCCTGCGTAGGCCTAAATTTACTACTAAGGTTACCGCACCGAAAGTTTTAATCTCTGAGTTATTTGCCGCGTAAAGTTTGTAATTCGTTTCATTGCGACCGACACCGAATTTACTTACTGGTACTACCGAGACATTCGCACCTGTGTCCACTAAAAAACATAAACCACTTGTTTGGTCGCAAACGCTAAGACGATGATTGTCATCCCACCCCGCACACTCCTGTACTGTGCCGGGTGACGCCGCCAGTCACCAGTTGGATTGCTGCGACTGCATGCTGCCGGAGATCGATGGGGTCGATGTTCCCGCACGCTGCTGCTGGTTTCTGTCCCATGCACAAGGTTGTATGCAGTTTCTCGCATTTTCCCTGAATTTAAAATGATATCTGCATAGCCAGTTAGGATTCTTCGACGGGCTTCTCGCGCGAGACCGGGAACGTTCTCTCTGCCAACCTTGATTGGAGTTTTCTGTGGCTCTAGATCGCAATTCGTTAACTTCTCCTCGGAGCTGCCTCAGTTCTATGGCCATGTTCCTGAATTCCTGGATCAGTTCTGCGTCACTTGCTGATTGCATGGGTGTTGGTGTTGCTATTTCTGCTACTACACCTTGCCTCACTGACTCCATTATTTTATCTGCCATGGTGGCCAGTGTCTCTAACTTGGTGTCCTCACTGACTATTAATACTGTACGTACCGCCAGCGGCAGCCGCTGTAGCCACAGGTTCTTTAGCCTCTCGTCGTCAACGCCCGAGTTCCTTGCTGCTTCGGCCATGCTGCGGAACAACTGTGATGGTTTCTGATCTCCCAGCTCCAGCTCTCTGACTAACCTGTTGAATTGGGAATCTGCGCTCTCTTGATAAACGGTAATTAATCTGTTTTTTAGTTCCGAGTACTGCCTGCTGTCCGCACTTTCTAGCAGGTCCTTCACTGCGTTTAATTCGTCTCTGCCTAGTTTTCCGATAACCAGGTCGAATTTGGCTTCCTGGCTCAACTTCTGCGGAGCTAGTATCGCATCCAACTGCGTGAACCAGAGTTTGGGCATGTCCTTCCAGAAAGGCGCTATGCGGGATGCCACGGTAATCGCCGCTAACTCGTCTCGTGCGTGATCGTCCGTTGGAGCTTGCACCGGGGCCGCCGCTGAGGCCTGCACCGGCACTCCAAAAGCCTGCTGCATTGGTACGGTTGGCATCTTCACTAACGTTCACAACTGAGTCTAATTAATTACCAGTACAACTCGACGCTGTCCGCACCTGGCCAGATCACGTCGGGGTCACCAATTATTTAACGGGTGTTAAATAAAGAGAAGTCAATGTTCAAACACAAATTGTTTTATTTAATGTCCTTGATTTACGGTACAGAATAGGTAAAAGGTTAAGTGACCAGGTGGGCGCGGAATTACCAGCTACTTAAGTTATTTGACTGTTTGTGTCGAGAGCTACGAAAGGACTGGCCGCCGTGAGCGGGCCGAGCATGTATATTTACCTAAAATGCTGACGCCGCTAAATACGTCAGGGGTGTCGCCACACATCTATAAAAGTTTCGGGCCGAAAACAGAACCAAAACCGAATAGTTAGTTTTAGTTTTGGTTTCCGCAAAAAAAAACAAGTTTTGATCAGACACTATTGTTCTGCCGTTCTAAGAGGCCCGATTTGACAGCTGTCAGCGCAGTACAAAATATAACCTTAAATACACATTTTGTACTAAAATGACAGCTGTCAAATCGGGCATCTTAAAACGGCTGAACTGTAGTGCCTAGTAACTTGTAACAAGATTTGTTAAAATACTGCACAATCTAAAAATGAAACCGTATTTTTGAGAGCGTGAAAAGGTTCACAGAATCATAATAATTCGCTATTTGCTAACTAAATATTTATGTGTTATATCCTTTTAGTTTTAAACTAGTATCTGTCAAAAGGATTTACTTTGTTTGTTGGACTCTTTGTGTTTTGAAATACAAAATGTAGTTTGAGTTTGACTTTGAAGTCTTTTCGTTGAATCTAGTTTCATAAACAAGAAGAATTCAGTTCTCAGCTTTGCCAGTCAATGCATTTCAGGTCTTAGGATTTCAGTCATAAATTACTGTAGTCTTCAGAATTCAAATGTTTATATTCTCAGATTCCACTCATTTCTCACTGTCGTAAAAGAAACAATGTTTAATAGAAGCCAAATATAATTAAGCAACTAATTTACTGTGTGGTATTTTTATCCGTGGGGTTGCCGGGTTAGAATAGTGCTACTTCATGTCTTCCCGTGGATGTTGTAAGAGGCGACCAAAGTAACAAAGGCTTTTAGTACTGGGGTGTTATTCTTTCAAAAACAACGGACGGGCGGACGAACGAGCGAAATCGCAGCGGCGAGTTTATGTAGTCCCGTCAGAGCGAACAAACCACATTTTAGAGCGTGCATTTTCAATTAAGCAGCCTTATTACGTTCAATCCATCGGCAGAAATCATGCTGCTAAATTGAAAATGCACGCGCTATAATATGTTTTGTTCGCACTGACGGGACTACTTAAACTCGCCGATTGGAGATTCACTCGTACGTCCATCCGACCGTCGTTGTTGAGAGAATCACTACTACACATCTTTTAAACATCTTAGCCTAATTGCGCAAAATGTGTTTACAGAATTATTCAAGCTTTTAGTGTTGTAGGTAATTCTCTAGCCCCGCCTACCTGGGAACGAAGGCGTAAGTTTATGTTTGCATGTAATTTAATATGGTGGTATTATAAAAAGCATAGATTCTTATGAATCCTTCGCTATACGTATGGGAAAAGCTGATCCAAATAGAAACGAATTCAACTTTGATGTTTAAAATATAAGTAATATAGCTATTGGTCGGCCGCTACAAAGGCCTGAATAACTTGGACGAATATTAATTAGAAAAGTTTTCGTAGATTGCCTGAGCCAGCCAAGCCAAAAATCGGTTAAGGCAGATATTAAAGGCCAGACTCAAAGGTTTGGAATTTGGGCCAGTTTTGGAAGAAAAAATTAAAATGTAAACTTTTAACATTAAATTATAAATAATGTACACATAAATATAACCTTAATTCAAAAGTGACATAATTGCTTTGAGTAATCTCTTCTAGCAAACCTTTGTAAAGAGTATCATTTTCATGTCATTTTCATTTAAGGATGTTAGAAACAACTTTATAGTAATAATAGACAAATTGCCTTTTTTTACTCGTTTAAGATACTGAAAATATAATTATAAATGTATGTATGTTTACTATTTGGGTGGATTTTTATTTTGTTGTCGATTTATTTATTTTCTCAGATTTCAATAAGATTTGGTGCAAGTCAGTTAAATTGGTTATTATGACCATGGTATTTGACGCTATGTCCTACAAATTTTCCTGATAAGTTACACAAAATGTATGGAAATTTTCGTAACGAATGAAAATTGAGGATTTGTAGGACATAGCGTCAAATAGGGCTTAGCATAGTCAGAATAACCAATTTTATTAACTTACCAAATTTTATTGAAATCTGAGAAAAAATAGAAATCGACTACAGAGTAAAAATTCGCCCATGACAAAGAAATAAATACAAAACACGAACAGTAACCAAATAAGTACAAAGGCAAACGTATGCCTTTCAGGGATATAAATAGCAAAAGATATAGAAAATATTTATTTCTCTTTATTTCTACAATATGTTTTTGTGATTTGTGATAGTGTATGATTTTGCATATATCGCACCTTCGGTAAGACAAGGGCACAATTGCCCCTATAATCATGTAGTACATTGTGCCCTTGTTTTACCGAAGGTACGATATGGTGAAATTACTAGCGTAAGGGCATTCCATCTGGGTCATCAGGGTTGCCAACGCATTTGCAGTCTTAGGATTGTAATCTTGAGATTTCATGTGTATGGGTCACAGAAGACAGATCCCACTTACCACTCCCGTAAGACTGCGCCGAGCGTACGCCGAATGTAACTAGAATGGCGCCCTCATTACTATTATTGTGTTTTTTAATAAACTAAAGTATTTTCTTGAAATTGGTTGGTAGGTTTTTGTACTACCTACAAATGAAAAGACAACATAATATATGGTATATCACATAGTTTAATAAAAATGCACCTTGGAGTTATCAACTTAACGGAAAAAAGTGGCCACCTTTTCCCGTTAAGCTGACTACTCAACGGGTAATTGTTATTAAAGTTTGTTACGTATCCCATAAATTGTGTTTTTACTTGCGCTACAAAAACTTATTGTCTGATTGCAAGGAAAATCTTTAGTTAATTAGAAAACACAATAATATAGTCCTGAGGGCGCCACTGGACGCTCGACGTTTGCTCGGTGCAGTCTTAAATAATATTTTACAGTTTTAAATTACACTAAGGGCCTGTTTAACAATCGACGAGTAAATTTATCTGCCATTTAAAGTTCGCTCTCGCCTTGTCTATTTTTAAGTGTAAGAAATAGAAAGGGCAAAATTTATCTGTCAAATATACTTTGCTTCTCAATAAAATTGTGGCACCGGCGGTAAGGGCTGATTTTTCAATCTCCAGATAACACTATTTGTGAGGTAAATTGTAGCTTTGCCTTAATCTTTCTTATGAGTTATGACAAAAAAAGGACAGATACAAATTACCTGACAGATAGTGTTACCTGGAGATTGAAAAAACAGCCCTTAATCTTGCAAAAATATTAAATAACTATTAGAAAATAATGTTATTTAGCTATCTTGTACTGTACAAATGAAATTATCGGGTTATCTATAGAGACCTTTTTGTTTTAAATTCAATTTGCTTTATGTCACCTTTTGAGATACTTTCAACGAAAAACTTTAACACCGGCTGCCTTACAACTAGAAGAGTATATTAAAATAGGATATTTATATCAGTTAAAATTGACAAACAACACAATTCCTTTTGTTTTTAAATTTATTTACGTTCATTGAAAACTAAGACACCTTTTACTTTTATCTGAGAGGATCTAAGACTCGTGTCTCAACTTCGCCACTCAGATACATTTATTAAAATAAGTATATTGTTAGTAAATTCATTCATTATGCACAGAAAAATAAATAGGAGATAATTTCACACAAATTGACCTAATCCCAAACTAAGCGCTAGGTTTGTAATATGACTACTAGATAACGACATAAATACGATATTGATAAAATACGTAAATCATCGTCATCGTCGTGCCTATATCCCACACTAAGTTGGGTAAAATCTTAATAAATACGTAAATACAAAGAAAATATCCAAGACCCAGAACCTAATACTCACGTTCATCACACAAATATTAGCCCATAACGGGAGTCGAACCCGGTACCGCTTGAATCGCAGGCAGGATCACTAGGTACCAACTTTGCCAACGCATCGTCGGATGAGATCTGATGATATCTTCCAGTTTACCAGACATTCCAACAACTATTCTACACCGAGGAAATGCCAAGCGTCCAGTGGCGCTCTCATAACTAATTATTGTGTTTTCTAATTAACTAAAGAATTTCCTTAAAACAAACGATAATTTTTTGTAGTGCAAGTATAAACTCAATTTATAAAATACGTAACAAACTTTAATAACAATTACCCTTTGAGTAGCCAGCTTTAACGGAAAAAGGTGGCCACTTTTTTCCGTTGATAACTCGAAGGTGAATTGTTATTAAACTATGTGATATACCCTATAAGTTCTGTTTACATTTGTAGTACAAAAACTTACCATCCAAATTTCAAGCAAATTCTTTAGTTTAATAGAAAACACAATAAAAGTAATGAGGGCGCCACTGCCTGTACATTCGGTGTACGCACGGCACAGTCTTAAGTCAGTCATGTCTTCCTGTGGTAGCGTAAGAGGCGACTAAGGGAATATTGGCTTGTAGTACTGTTAGGCGATGGGCTTGCAACCTGTCACTTATTGTATACACTGGTAAACATCTTAGCATTAGTGCAAAATGTGGTTACTGAATTATCAACAAGTTTTTAAATTTGTAGGTAATTCTGTAGCTCTGCCTACCCCAATCTGGGATAACAGGCGTGAAAGTGCGTATGTGTGTATGTGTATGTCAATAGTTGCAGTAAAAGGACTTAGTTTGTGTGATACAGCGGCCGGAACCCTTACCACCCACAGAAAGGGTTTCCGGGCCAATAAAAAAGTACTATCTCCGATTCTGCAATATTGCAATATGGCCCTCAGAGGAAATAATATCCCGTCTTTGAAGTTTGCCTCGGAGGGGTTTGTATCGATCTAATTTTAAATGGCGAACACTAGATTGTCAAGTGAAGTAAATGTTCGTTTCTTTTTAAAAGCTTTTATTTAACTTGCAATGTATATATGTAAGGGTCAAATCTTGCAAGTTAAATTTGACCCACTTCCCGGTCTCCGATGAAGCTGAAAATTTGCATACGCCTTTAGTTCTGATGACAATACAATAATATAGTACCATCGAGCTGATGTGATGATGGAGACTCAGGGTGGCCATAGGAACTCCTAAATTTCACGTGATAAACCCGTCGTGTTGGGCTTGTTAAAATTGTCTTGACAAGTAGATGACGACTGTGCAAAAAAAAGTACAATCGGCAGTAAAAGCTTGTCCCAAAAATGAAATATTTGACAGAAATTTATTTAGAATCAAGTGATTATATAACCAAATTTTTTGCGTAAGAGTTAGGTTAGGTTAGGTTAGCCAGGCCTGCTGTTAATTGAGTAACTACATATTATGATGCTCCGTGTCTATGTTTTTTTTGCATTGCATGGGATTATTGAGCGAGGCCAATCTAAGGCCTTGGTCTCTCTGACCCGCCACCCGTGACTGGCATCGGTTGGTATTACACGCTGAACGCCGCGCACAGTGGGTGTGTAAACGGCTTAAAAGATTTTAACGTAAGTGTTAGATTTGTCTTAGTTCTGGAAGTGATATAGGGTGTAGAATTTTAATGAAGTAATGAGAAAAGGTTTTGTTTTATATAAATCAATGATGGTATAAAAAATGCAGTTGAATTTTTAAAACTTGCTTTTTATAATGTTATTTATCAATTTTATTATTTTCCCGGCAACGTTTCGATGATTGTTCAGGGGGCAGTCATTGTCATCTATACAGCTGTGATAATTTGCTATCACTACCCTTACCATGAGTTATCTTTACTGTACTCGCTAGCGAGACGAATGCTCTGTCCCGCGCACTCTATAAGAATACTGCGAGGGTGCGAGGGACTAGAGCATTCGACTCGCTAGTTTCCCTTCCATCCATTTCAGATTTCGTCCGAGATAGCATCGTCCCCCAACACAAGAACGAGAAATATTATCTGTTTGATGTAAAAATATTGCCCATAAATCCCTCTTTTTAAGTTCCGTATCCAAAGGGACGCTCTTACTAAGGTTTCGTTATCCATCCGTCTAACACAAGGCTGTATCTTTAGAACTGTAAGACATTATACATCACAGAATGTATCATTATCTCTTGTCGGTGGAGTATTCACCAACCGCTCCAATCCTCCTTCAACTGCTTGACTTCCTGGTACGACCCAACCTTAACCTTCTCTTTTATTTGCTCAACGTAATTTCTTCTTGGTATTTCTCTGCCTGTCTTTCCTTCAATGATGCTTTTAAGGAACAGTATCGTAGCAGGTAACCTATCATTGTTCCTCTTCTATTTTCCATTGATCCTAGTAAATTCCTTTTTTCATTTATTGTACTCAGCACTCGGTCATAAGATATTTTTCCTGTCCAACTTATCCCCTCCATTCTCCTCCAACACAAAAGCCTCCAATGCTATCGTTACATTACCGTTGCTATCATTACTATGACCACTGTAACAAAAAAAAAGTAAAAATTGAAATGGGTTCCGTTCCGTTCACATACAAGAAATGTGTTTTATTCGACGATTTTTGTTTGATCTTAATATTGTGGTACGAAACCCATAGTGAAGAATCAGATTCGCACTTGGCCACTTTTATAAATTTAATATCACCTTAAGTCACAGGCTGTTACTTGTTACCTTGCCGAATTAGAAAAGGGCATAAAAGTGTCCTAATAGTACATAAGTGCAAATGGACGTAAGTACAACTGGGTATTTGGCCCTTAAGAAGAAAAAGGTAGTATAGGAGCATGAAAAATGGCAGTATTACGTGATGTTTTTTAATGTACGCAAATTGAAATAAATTATTTCCGTATTTCGCCTTTTTTTCATGTAATTGGTATTGAAGCACTTTGATCTTATTGAAAAACATAAAAAATATATTTCGAATCGACAGGAAACAATTACCGTTACGAATCGTGAATGAAAATGATCAAATGGGTTAGAATATTTAGGATATGAGTTATATTAACGTTATGTTGTAATAAAATAAAACGCTTTGTCAAATCACCCGTTCCTTTTGTTGCCACTGTACATAGGAAATCAATAAATCAATGTCAAGGGATAATGTTATTCAATTAACCCAGCTCTAAATTAACCACAGGTTTTTTTTTGAAAATTTACTTTCACATACCTTCACGCCTTTGTTCTTAGAGTGGGGTAGGTAGAGCTACAGATTTACCAACAACTCTAAAAACTTGTTGATAACTCTGTAACCACATTTTGCACAATCAGGCTAAGATGTTTACCACCGTGTTAGTGACAGGTTGCAAGCCCATCGCCTAACAGTACTACACACTACAAGCCTTTATCCTCTTAGTTGCCTCTTACAACATCCACGGGAATTTCAATGAATATGTTCCGATAAAAAACATGCTCATTTATTTATAATATCAAATAAATATTACATGTAAATTTATTTTATTTATAAAATGTCTGGTTACCTTCTTACACTTGTCTTAACAATGCAATATCAAAAATAACAAAAAAGGTAGTTTTAGAAGTGGTTTTCTGTGAATCCCTTTGTGATTTACGCGCGACACCATATAAGGACATTAAAAATTTTCAAATTTCAGCTTTATGAGTAGTGTTAAGATTATAAGTAATAAAATAAATGACCTGGGTTTCCATAGTCTCTGCCTGCCCCATTGTGAGACAGGCGTGAAGGTATGTATGTAAATCATCACTCTCCTGCCCTTACCCCAACTTATTTGGGGTCGGCTTAACATGTATTTTTCTTCCATTACTTCTCTATAAGTCGTTATCTCGGTAGTCACTCTCTTTCTAGCCATGTCATCTTTCACACTCGCGTAGCCATATAAGTAATAAATAAATATATGTTCAAAATCAGTAGCACGCAAGGTTACATGCATCTTATCTTTTCGATATAAACTTCGACCCTTTAGGAACTTTTCTCATTGGTACATGGCGACCGCGGGAACTCGGTACCTTACGATCATAAGTCGACCCCTTAAGCCACCAGGCCACCGACGCTCTTTTGGTACATACGTTTTAACAGACAAATAAATATAAGTACATACAAGCCTAGAGCTTTAACTGAAACCAGGTCAATTCTTCCTTAAAATTCATCTACCTCGTGCGACTTATTCGTCGGTGACTTCACTCGAACTGTAGCTCCGGAAAAAAACGGTAATACGAGGTACATTAATAAAAAAAACGCGAAAAATTTCGGAGGAAATTCCATGTCCGCGTTCTAAAATTAACAAGGCGTTTGCCGGAAATTTCCTCAATCACGCGGTGAATGTCTTAAAGGCAGACATTCCGAGGAAAATGTTTTTTAAAATAAAACGTGGCGTTTTTATTTTTTACCATTCGAAAGTGGAACAGAGTTGGCATTCAACAGCGTTTTTGACGTGAATATTTGAAAAAAGTGCCTTCATTCTTTTGTTAGATTAATATAGGTACATCGGTAGCTATTTTGATTTCATAAAATTTTAACAAGAATAGGGGTCTAAATTAATAAGGTTATTTTACTTTTACATGTCAAAAAATCTACCAGTGCTGCTCAATACTGCTAAATAAAAAAGACACATGCGCAATTTGACAGCCAAAGCAAATTTAACCCAGTCTCTTAAGAAATAAAGTCACCAATACATGCGCGGTTCTATGAGACATACGTATTTTTTCCAAGGAGGACAGAATAGGAGACCACTGCTGAGAAGAAACGCAGGAGGAAGACACTCAACCGTCAGGTATTTTTTTAAATATTTTTATGAAAATGACAATGCATAGTTGACCAAGAAATATCATGCATAGTTGACCAAGAAATATCATGCGTAGTTGACCAACACCCGTATTCACAAACAATACTTAAGGGATCCTTCACTGAGTAAACGCACTGCGTTCAATACAGCTTTGTGATTGGTCCTGTTTGACTGACCTTTTGTTTCTGACACGATTTGAACCACCCTGTGCGTTCGTGAGCACTGTGAGACCTCATAGTGACGTTTGTGAATACGGGTGCAAGACTCTTTGACTGCATAAGTACCATTAAAACACGAATATACGCAGCCCTCAAAACTGATATTCATACGTTTTTGGTAACACAAAAGGAACATTCCATAGAAATATTTTGGGGCCATTTGCCAATTATGGTTGAAATTGTAAGAGGTCACAGTAGCCACTTGTCACTTAAGGGCATCGGTGGCCGAGTGGCTCAGGGGGTCGACTCGTGATCGTAAGGTACCGAGTTCGAGCTCCCGTGGTCACCATGTACCAATGAGTTTTTTTAACTTAAGTCCATTATCCGACGCTCTTACGGTGAAGGAAAAACATCGTGAGAAAACCTGCACATTCGAACAACTGAGTAAGAGGGTAATTAAGTTGTAAATGTTTGTTTCCCTTGATAAATAAATAAATAAATTGATTGATTAAAGGGTCGAAGTGTATTTGAAAAGGCCCATCTGTAAGATAAGATAAGATAAGCCAAAACTCTTCGAATTACCCCGCAAATTAGTCCTTATGTCGACTAAGACGTATAATTATTATAAACACTGAATACATGTCTACTAATTAGTCAAACCTCATAGTCACCTAATGTAATCCTATTTCTATTCTCGTTTAAATATTACCACGCAGTATTAACGGCAATTTAGGCCTGACTTCAACCAGATATCACAGCCTAAGCACAGGCTTGTGAACCGACCCTTAAATCGCTTAGCTGTCAAAGAAATCCATACTAATCTAGCTCCGGGCGATAACGTTTGTCACCGCCTACATCAAGTCATATTTCCACGATTTTTGAATGTTTTATTGATTGTGGGAAACTAGGTTGAAACGTTTTTGTTTTTTTTTTAATTTTACATACATACATACCGTCACGCCCTCGACCCCAGAGTGGGGTCGGCAGAGCTACAGAATTACCAATAAAGTAAATAAATTAAAAAAAATATATATTTTTTATTTTTTATTTTTTTATGATTTCTACAATGTATATAATATTGAATAATCGTAAAAATCGGACTAGGTTACATTATGACCGGTTTTAGTCCCTTGTTGTACAATCTACTATTTTATCATCATCATCCACAGACGAGTGCAATTGTATATTAATTTTACTAAATAACTCTTCGATTTCAAGAAAATACTTTAGTATATTAGAAAACACAATAATAGTAATGAGGGCGCCACTGGACGCCCGATGTTTGCTCGGTGCAGTCTTGACCACCGCTTGGGCTCGGCTTGAAGCACAGCACGTATCAGGTTCTTTACCCTGACTAGTCCTCTACTTGGCCGGTGCGGCCCCTTCCTTCGTTGACCACCTTTCGTCCACTGTCACAACTAAGATTTCATAACTGGTTATGAATAAGGATTTTTTTTCACTGTTTCTTAACCAGTTATTAAACAAGAGTTTTTTTTTCATTTTCATAACCATCTTATTTCAAATCAATTGGACAGTGTCGACGGAGCTCCGCTCACGCGGAGCTCCTATTTCTGGGTGGTTTGGCGCTCCGGGCCTGCTGCAAAACTAACATGACCTAAACCTACCGAGTTCCAGTGCTACACACCGAGTGCTACCTCGCGACGCCAGGATCCTGTCATCGGGCTGCCGACGGTTACTTTACCGCTGCCCCGCGCTATAAAACTGCAAGGGAAGTGGTATTACGCTTCGTAGACCCAGACGAACTTACCTACCCTCTTCTGATTACACTACCAGAGTTCTTTTAAATAAATTTTGTAAACTTTTCTTGAGTTTTACTTGGCATGTACACTTCACTAGCTTCTGCCCGCAACTATGTCCGCGTATTTTTCGAGTATATTTATTCAATCGGGAACTTTTAAAATTTCCAGGATAAAAAGTAGCCTATATTTTAATCCAGGGTATAAGCTATCTTCATTTCAAATTTCATCCAAATCCGTCCAGCCGTTGCAGCATGAAGAAGTAACAAACACACACAAACTTTCACATTTATAATATTAGTAGGATAGCTTCTGCGCGAGACTACGTTCGCGTAGTTTTCGAGTACAGTTATTCCCTCGGGAACTTTTAAAATTTATAGGATAAAAAGTAGTCTATGTGTTAATCCATATATAATATCTCCATTCCAAATTGCATCCAAATCCGTCCAGCCATTGCAGCGTGAAAAAGTAACAAACACACAAACTTTCGCATGTATAATATTAGTAAGATTATACTTTTTGAACAGGCTCTGCCACCTGGTATTGTCTGGAACGTTCTCAGATATTGCCAATTATCTGTTACCCTGTTTGGCGCCGTCGGTGCTCAAATTGGAGTTAATAGCCGAAGAATACCTAATTAGTACAGTAACTACGTTACTTCCATTACGGTATTATATAGACGACTAGATAATGCCAAAGTAACGTAACACAATTCATACTAATATTTATTTATTTATTTATTTATTTATTAGACATGCCAACAGCACATAAACATAACAAAATTGAAATATATTATTATTATTGATGCCCGGTTCCTATATTCAAGAAACGAATCGTTTTCCTTACGTCTCGTTAAAATTTGACACATTTTGTACGTAGCAAATGTCAAATTTTAACGAGACGTAAGGTAAACGATTCGTTTCTTGAATATAGGAACCGGGCATAACTCTTTCATCCACGGGAAGACATGGAGTGGCACTATTCTAACCCGGCAACCACACGGGTAAGTATTTTTTTATTAACCTAGTTATTTTAAGCCTATCAGTACCCGTTACCTTTATACAGGTAACATAACGTTTCATTATAAAACAAAATGGCGGCTTTAAAGCCACCAATTTTAATGTAGCATACCGTTAATGTAACAAAGAGCCTTAAATTATCGTTTGCATTAATATCGCCATTGGCGTGCCACGTAAGCGATTATGCCAATAACGAACATAGCGCCACGCGATATTCGGTAAGTGCCATCGTTACCAAAATATGTGTATAGGGTTCCTTTTTGTTACTCTAACTCATCACTTTTGGTAACAAAATGGGAACTTTTAGTGCAAATATTTTGGGATAGATAAGGATTATATTTATTGTGTTATTGGAAAATTATTTTTAAAAACTATAAAATATTTGTATATATTTGTGCGTAGAGTTTGTTATCATTCTTTTTCGATCTTTAAGCATGTTATAGTTTTCGATTTACCAGTTCCTGATACTGCAACGTGCTACCTTAAGCTGGTAAATTTTTGACGTGTAAAAGTGCCCGTGCCGTTATCTTTATCACTAAGCAGGTTTTTTAAAATTTATTATTGGTAGCATGCAGGGAAGTAATTTTTTGCAATGTTACAAACATAAATATACATAAGTATTTATTTATTTTTATGATTGCGGCTAAACATTTTGTTTGTATACCAGTTTTGTTTTGACCTAGATCTTTTTTTTATGTCGTAAGTATAGTGTTTATGTTATAAGAACTCTTATTTACTTGTCACAGATTTAATTACAATATAGAAGCAAGATAGATTAAAACATATTCGAATAGTGGTTGTTTGTTAAACCTTATAAATATATCAAAATTACCCGTTAAGCCAGCTCCACATGCTTGGTGTTTGCCGCAAACACTGCAGGATGCTACTATACGTTAGAGCGAGATGGAAATATATCGTAGCTACTCTAACATATAGTTGCGTCCCGCAGTGTTTGTGACAAACACCAAGCATGTGGACCCGGTATTAAGGTTTCATTTTTCTAAGTCTAACTCTTTCAACAACTAAATCAATACATTTCAAATACATTTCCAATACAAATCTAATTTGTTTGTACAATATTAACTCAAATCTAAAAATTCTTATTGGAATCACGTTCGGGACAGAGATATTCAAGAAATTGAAATGTAGATTAGCATTCCCAAAAGATCTTTGTCAAATCAAATATGTACTTGGATAATATTTAATTTTCGTATCGCTCTGTTTTATGGGCTTGGAAGCTTTTAATATTTAAATGTTCGTCAAACTTTGTGAAGCATAATTTGAGTTGTTTACTGAAATGAAATGGAATTTAATAATCGGATAGGAGATCTGATTAATCAATGTTTTAATAATAATTATAATTATAGGGTTTTAATCAAACTTTGCTTTATTTAACTTAATTTTCCCCAAAACAAATCAATACCCAAACATTTATTAAGTAGTTACTTCCATAATTTGAACACAAATACAGGTGTTAAGGCACAGACCACTTACCCTATAGACTCCGCTTCGGAACAGTTTGTCTAGTATCTCATTAAGCCAAAATGGCGGGGCGCGGGGGGCGGAAAGTGCACCGTGATTGGCTAGTTCAAAGTCAACGAATAATCAAGTATGCGCGTCGTGGTGCGCGCCAATAGAACCATGGCAACCAATTAGTGTTCTGTGAGCATAAGCATGGCTTACGGGGGCGCCTTTGTATGCGGAGTCTATAGGGTAAGTGGTCTGTGTGTTAAGGTAACTTAATAACTACCTATAAGGTACTTGATTCTCGTGGAAGTAGCGAGCATTTTCAATTTGGCAGCGTGTCCTCTGTCGATGAGATCGAACGTATAAGGCTGCCTAATTGAGAATGCACGCGCTAAAATGTGTTTTTTTCGCTCTGACGGGAATACTTAAACTCACCGCTGCGACTTTCACTTGTTCGTTCGTCCGACCGCGTTTTTTTAGAGAATCACACCCTTGCAGTGGAGCGAGGAAGCGGTACGGTGAGCGAGGAAAAAACACCAATAGGAGAACACTGAGCTGCACTGAGCTGGGAAAATAAAGTATTCCTATTGGTGGATCTTTTCATCTCCGATTTCAACTGGGGTGTGATTCTCTCAAAAACCAAAGGTGAACGAATGAACGAGTGATGTCCAAGCGGCGAGATTAAGTAGTCCCGTCAGAGCGAACAAAACACATTGTAGCGCGTGCATTTTTAATTTAGCAGCATGGTTCCTGCCGATGATGGGTCGAACGTATAAGGCTGCTTAATAGAAAATGCACGTGCTAAAATGTGTTTTGTTCGCTCTAACGGGACTACTTAAACTCGCCGCTTGGACATCACTCGTCCGTCCGTTTGACCGTCGTTGTTTAGAGAATCACTACCCTGACTCGCAGACAAGCAGCCTTATTAAGGAGTTGAAACGTAATGGTGTAGGAAGGGCAGTGAATATAAATATTGTATGACTTTTTTTTTGTTTCAAAGATTAGCTTTCAAATAAGTAGTTTATGTAGACCGCTTACTTAAAAAAGCACATTCTGAACTTTGTTGGATATAATGTATGTATGTATGTATGTATGTATGTATGTAAACACTTTATTGTACAAAATAAAAACCAGAACAATACAATTAATATAAAAATTTACAAAGGCGAACTTATCCCGTTAAGGGATCTCTTCCATCCTATATATAACCTGTAAAGGTGATGTTAACGAAAGTAACGAACATTGACAAATCTTGGATCTCGATTCAAATGTAGGTAGGTACTCCTAATTGTCTGATTTACTTGATATTTTTAATTCTAATGCAATTCCGACGACAATACGTAAATATTGTACCATTGAGCTGATATGATGACGGAGACGGATGGCCATAGTAACTCCTTAATGGTTAGCATAACCAGTTTTTAAAGTAGGTATATTCACCAAAAAAGTAAATTTTGAAAAAACTAATTTCATAAAGAGAATATTCTTTAAGCTCTTAGAACGTAACTACATCTAGTGTAATTACGCCAGAAGTGCTACCCCTTTCTATCTAGTCTGAACCGGCAGAGACTCACTGAACGACAAGCTAGGAAATACAACTTGTTATTCGTACTGCTACGCTGCCTCTACGCGGAAGCTCGTAGCACTTAGACTTCAGCACTACAGCCACGGCACGCCCGCGTAGCGCTCAGTGCTTTTCAGTGGAGCTTCGCTACAAATTAGTGAATAGTGAATAAGTAATGTTTAATGTAGTCTCCAGCAATATTACATTTTCCAATATGACGCTTAAAATATCTGACATGCTCTTATTTGAGCTAGACGCGCTGGCCTAGTTGGTAGTGACCCTGCCTACGAAGTTAGGTGGTCCTGGGTTCGAATCCCGGTATGGGCAGATATTTGTGTGATGAGCGAGAATATTTGTTTGTTCATGGATGTTTTGTATATTTATATCGTCGTCTAGTACCCATAGTACAAGCCTTGCTTAGTTTGGACTGGGTCAATTGGTGTGACGACATGGTCACCTGATATTTATTATATGAACTATTGGTGGTGACTGTACTCACTATGTATTTTATCTGACTGTACATGAATGAGGATGGTGTTTTTTAGATGTATTTAATGTATGAAACAGTATTTATAATTATTTATGTATCAATCTTTGTTTGTGACGTCACAAAGACTAAACAGCTTTCAGTATTACATTATTGTGAAGTTTTCTTTACAGCATAGGGAAGACAAACGAGCACACAGCTTCTTCTTTAACTTGCAAAGTTATGATTGTATTTTTTTAGGATGGTTTTTTTTTGTTTTTTTTTTACTGTAGATAATTTGTTGATTATTTAATTCAATCACGTTCAGAACCACAAAAAAAGGATATTTTGTTATTCAAAATTAAGCTTTGAGAGAAAATTCCAGAAACTGCTTGTCTCAATTTGTATGCAATGTGTATGATCTGATTATAAATTGAGGTTTTATTTATTATAAGAAATAATTATTTCGTTACAGAGTTAAATTGGAAATTTCATTATTTCTATTCCAGAGGTGTCAGTATTAGCGAGAATATTATTTGTTATAATAAGAATATAATGTATTCGAAATTTATTTTTAATGTATTTTATATGGGTTATTCCTGAAGTAAATGACTTATTATTATTATTTTAAGTATTTATTTAATTTTCTGTAAATTAGGTTTTTTACAATAAATATTCAATTATAAAAGTAAAATAACAATACTAATATAAAAAATAAACATTATAAAAAACCTAACCTACGAATGCCGCCGGCAGCGGGGCAGGGCTCAAGCTACCGGTGGTTAGGGCTGCAGAGAGAGGAACCTCCTCACAATACGTGCCGTGTCGAGAAGTACTGCCTTCTGTATCTGGCCCTTGATCCAGCCATCTAGCGAGAGTCTCTTGAGGTGTTGGTCAAGACTCTTCGCTATAAGACCGTTTGCCGAAACAACTATTGGGACAATGATCGTCGAGTCAACATCCCACATGGCGGTCACCTCGTGAGCCAAGTCAAGGTACTTGCTGAGCTTGTCCTTCTCAGCCTTCACGAGGTTCTCATCATGCGGGATGGTGACGTCAACGAGCACTGCCCGGCGTTGAGATCGATCTATCAAAACGATATCAGGCTTATTGGCGACAATAGTCCTGTCCGTGATGACAGATCGATCCCAATAGAGCGTAGCACGACCATTTTCGAGAACTGGCGTCGGTGTGTACTTATAGTACGGCACTTCAGACTCAACAAGACCATATTGAAGAGCAAGTTGCTGATGGATGATCCTGGCCACAAGGTTATGTCTGTGCAAGTACTCGCTGTTGGCCAAATGCGAACAACCGGAAATTATATGTCTGAGGGACTCGCCGGGGCAACGGCATGCTCGACAAATATCAACCGTGCCATCCCTCAGAATATATTTCCGGTAATTATTTGTCATTATGACCTCGTCAGCAATTGCACAGACAAAACCTTCGGTTTCCCCAAAGAGGTCACCAAACCGTAGCCAGTTCACGGACGCTAAAAAGTCTACTTCGGGCCTTGTCAAGGCCCGGTAGAAGCGTCCGTGCAGCTCCTTGCTCTTCCATATGTTCTTGCGGTCTTCAGTGCTCAACACCGCTGGTCTGCGCCAGTTCTCGTTTGCCAAGGAGAGAGGCGTGAGGCTTCTGTCTACTGCAACCACATCACGATGCATCCCACACTCATTGTGAAGGAAATAATCCCTGAGATTGCACACCTCGCGGTTGTGAAGATTCTTGGCATTTAAAATGCCTCGACCTCCACATTTCCTCGGGATGTACAATCTCATAACAGATGAGCGTGGGTGCAACATGCGATGTGATTTAAGCAGTAGACGGACCCTCCTATCCAGGGCGTCCAGCTCAGTCTGAGTCCACCTTAGTATGCCAAAGGAGTATGTGAGCAGCGGTATCACCCAGCCATTGAAGGCGCGCACCTTATTGCCACCCGACAAAAGACTGTTAAGAACTTTTGTCAAGCGACAGAAGAAACGTTCCTTCACTGACTGCTTGATATCGCTGTCCACAATACATTATTATTATTACATACATACATACATAAACTCACGCCGTTATTCCCAGAGTGGGGTAGGCAGAGCTACAGAATTTCCAACAACTATAAAAGCTTATTATTATTATTATTATTATTATTATCTTAGTAACTATTTAAAGATAAACCCTGACATAATGGCAACCCCTACTTTAAGAGCCCAAACCCCCCCTCCCTACTTTGACTTTGGCCTCATCAATTTGGTCCAATCAATTTTCATAAGAGAAGGCCAACGAGAAAAAAAACATGGGACAATGTCACACCAATTGACCTAGTTCCAAGCTAAAATCTAGGCTTGTACTATAATGGGAACTAGACAACGATATTAATAGACCTACAGAGAAATATATACTTACATAGAAAACATCCATGACTCAGGAACAAATATTTGCTTCGTAGACAGGGTCACTACCAACTAGGCCAACAAAAACAAACCAAAACAACAAGATGAGACAAGTCGTGAGTGTTGTTCCCTTTCTCTGTTATAGGTTTTAATTGTTGTTTACGTATGTATTTTATAACAGCAGTCTTTTGTTTCTTTTTTGTATAAGTATGCATTTCAGATGTATTTACTATTTATTATCATCTATTATCTTGTAAATTTATATCCTATTACATTGTTGTTGCTAATTCTACTGCAAGGTTAATTAGATGAGATCTTACATAGGATAAGTTCGCCTTTGTACATTATCTTTATTGTTTTGTAAATGTTTATGTGCAGTAAAGAGTTTACATACATACGGATTGCAAGCGCATTTACAGTCTAATCACTGCACTCAGAGACGTCAATTAAATTTAATGCTTGATTAAAGTTGCTGCTATCACTTTCTTCGTCATAGCAATAGAATAAGACAACGTCACTAAACAAGCATTTAATTTAATTGACGCCTGTGAGTGCGGCAGTTAGGATTGCTGTTTTAATATTATAATCCTTAGTTTGCACATGTGGGTCTCAGTTATTTTATTATAATCTTTTTTTAAGAAAAACATTAAATTATCATTATCATTGAGTTACATTGTATGTAGTGAGTGTTGAAAAACCTATGAACAAAGTTTTCGTTTAGTTTGGTTTAATTGATTCCAATCATGTTTTAGTTTAAGTAGATTTACACAGTTATACTATTAGTTATAAAAAAATATAATTCACCAACAAGCTGCTAAACAGTTTGGCGAAGCTTTGTAAATTTAATAAAGTAGTGTTTTTTTTTAAAGTAGACACATACATTAATCACGCCTGTTTCCCAGAGGGGTAGGCAGAGACCACTTCTTTCCACTTACTACGATCTTGACGAATTTATTTCGCTTCTTCCACATTCATACATCGAGTCATGCATGCACGTCGGTTTCGGGTACTTACAAAAACTACTACTACAGCTATATTTTTTTTAAATATCAATAACATTAATTAATGGCCGGTCATTTTAAAACATTACATCACTGTAACAAATGACAACAACGCCATTTTATCTTTTTAACTTGATTAATTGATGAATTGCAAAAATATTTTAAGTACATAGTTAAGGGCTCAGTTAGAAAATCCTTAACAATCCTTAACTTTTTCCATTGTGTAACGAAGATAAGTCATATAATCATAATTATGGATAACTTTCGTTACACAAAGGAATAACTAACAATGGAAGAACGTTAACTTTGTTTCAATGGATGTAAACAATGCTATATCAAAAGTAGTAGATTGGTTTAGTGTTAATAATTTACTACTAAATGAGAAAAAGACTAAATGTTTTAAATTTATGACTACCAATGTGAAAAATAGACAAACTACTATAACTATTAAAAATGTCAAATTAGACTTAGTTAATGATACAGTATTTCTTGGTATAACGTTAGACTCAAAACTCCAATGGGGTCCTCATCTGGCTAAATTAGGGAATAGACTAAGTTCTGCAGCTTTTGCAGTTAGTAAAATTCGGAATCTAATAGACTTGAAAACCGCTCGATTAGTTTATTTTAGTTACTTCCATAGTATTATGTCATATGGTATTTTACTATGGGGTAGTGGTGCTGACGTAAACAGCATCTTTGTTCTACATAAGAGGGCTATTCGTGCTGTTTACAAGATGGGTCATAGAGACTCGCTTAGAGATAAGTTCAAAGAAACGAATATATTAACCGTATACAGTCAATATGTTTATGAAAACATTATGCATGTTCATAAGAACATCAGTAATTTTAGAAAGAACTGTGACATACATAATGTTAATACCAGAAATAAACATAAGCTCGCAGTGCCCTTTACACGGCTTCACAAAATAAAAAACTCTTTCATGGGTAATTGTATAAGGTTTTATAATAAGCTCCCAAGTAGTGTTACTCATTTATCAGTAAATAAATTTAAGAGATACGTTAAACGTAAACTAATTTCTAAAGCTTATTATAGTATTAAAGATTATATGAATGATGACAATGCTTGGGACTGATATATATATATATTTTTTTGTATTACAATTATTAATGACCGTGGAGACTATATACATCTCCCTGTATGATTACCTGATTACCTATTATTTTATTATTTTAATATGACATCTGGAGACTCTTTACATCTCCAAAATTGACCGTGGAGACTTTCTACATCTCCCTTATTTTATTTTTTTGTGTGTGTGTGTGTTTTTTTTTTTTTATATAATTGTATTTAATTTTAATTTGACATCTGGAGACTCTTTACATCTCCAAAATTGACCGTGGAGACTTTCTACATCTCCCTTGTTTTGTGTTTTTTTTTTTTTTTTAATTATATTTAATTCTTAATTTTAATTTGACATTTGGAGCCTGTTTACATCTCCGAAATTGTATTATTTATTTTAATCCGACATTTTGATGTATTTAATTATTATTACTACTGGGACCTGTACATCCCTGTGACATTTAAATTATGTAGCTTAAGTTTAGTATTGTAATAAGTGTTTTATTTTTAAAAAATGGCTTACTGTTGAGTTTCTTGCGGCGCTTCTTCTCAACAGTGGTCTCTTTGGAAGCGCTGGTAGACTCAGACTTGTAAAAGTGCCTACAGGGCCTACTTACAGAATAAATGATTTGAATTTTGAATTTGAATTTGAATTAAGTCCTTAACTATGTACAGTCAACCAATTTGATTTCTAGGCCACTTTGGACTATGTTAAAGTGACGTTGTCAACCAAAACGTAAGAGACTCCTTAATGATTTGGTTTACAACGTCACGTTGACAAAGTCCATAGTGGCCTAGGAATCAAATTGGTTGACTGTACAGTCGACGCCATTAATATGTTTACACTTTAGTACCTTGTCTATTTAGCGTCATGTTTAAACTGCCATTTGAAATTGTCATAGCGGGTAAAGTTACGAGGTACTAATATAAACATATTTATGGCGTCGACTGTACAATATTTTCGCAATTCACTCTAATAATTTTGGTGTCTTCCTTAATAATATAACCAATTAAGAAAGGCATTCGTTAAAATTAATACTTCCGCTACCTTTGATCAATTGAAACAACTCATCTGACACCGGAATTACAAACAAGAAAATCATTTACGTAAGGCGAAGTTAATTAGAGAGGTCTCTCTCAATCTTAGAGAGTAATCAACTCGTTATTTGTTAGTACGAAATACGCGAAAATAAGCGCGAAATATAACGAAATATACCGGAATCCATCCATCAGCGCAGACGGCTTATTACTTACCGAGTAAACATATTACACTCTAATAAGATGAAGGAAGAATAATTTGATTACGCGTGTAGGTTTTAATTTATTTTGTAATGAGGGCGCGAAATTATTTAATGTTAAATAAATGATAAAAAGTGTTATTCAATATTATGTAATATCTATTTATGTAAATATATTCCGTGACAGACTGGCTGACAAATAATGCACAGCCTAATCTTTTGGATTTAGGGACTTGAGGAAAATTTGGAGCGAATATTCATAGAGTACTCTAAATTCAAAATTCAAAATGACGAAAATTAAGGCACATCAGATCAAACTTAAATTTTATCAATGTCAGACCCATAGACATGCAATACCAATATTGATATCTCAAGACTGCAATCCCAAGACTGCAAAATGCGTTGCCAATTCTGAGGACCAAGACGGAACGCCTCTACGGTAGTCATTTCACCTATTGCGATCGAAATAATCCTGCTATATAAAGATACTGGTGATTCTTTACATATTGTGTCAACTTTGTAGTTAAAAATCTGGTGATCTATTTCAAACGGTGGCCACTTTTTAAAACCTTTATGTGCGTTCCATGTTTATTCTGTAATCATGCCGGCGTAAACTGCAAATATCACAGAATTTAATATTTGTTTACCGACATTAAATTAAATAAATAAACTCTTTCATCAAATATATTTTCAGCTTAAACAACATTCTCATTAAAACCCACATGTTATCATTTCGTTTTAATTTGAATTAATATTACGTTATTACAGTAAATAATGATGCCGACCTAGCCTGCACTACCATACTACCCCAGACTACCCCACGCCACTTCATACTACCCCACACTACCCCACGCTACTTCACAATACCCCACGCTACCCCACACTACCCCACTATCGCTCTTGATAATACAACCGCTGCCGCTGCAAATACCAGCTACGGATAGGATGAGTATTTTTCAATAGTATTCGCACAAAGTATGAGCGTGGTAACATAGTAAAATTTAACGCAGTAGGTTAGTA
Source organism: Acleris laterana (assembly GCA_963966035.1). Lineage (NCBI taxonomy): Eukaryota > Metazoa > Arthropoda > Insecta > Lepidoptera > Tortricidae > Acleris > Acleris laterana. The sequence goes on from OZ014460.1 coordinate 12,687,368, forward strand.
TCAAGATTATAGTTCCATAAGAGTTATTAGTATAGTTCCATTCCAGATGTGGAAGTTGATAAACGATTTATCCAATAACAGAGCGAAGGACGTCACACCCCCGGGTTCTCTACAAACGGATATAGGAACTGTAACGGACATAAAAGACATTTGTGAACAATTTAACATTTACTTTTCCACAATAGGGCCGTCTCTTGCAGCTAAAATTACTAAAATTACTCAAGTAAATTACCAAAATAATAAAGAATATCAAACAAATAGTAACAACAATATTAATCAGCTTAAATTGACTACACAAGGTGAAATTAGTGAGATAATAAATAACCTGAAAACTAATACCAGTTCTGGAGTTGACGGAATCACAGCTAAAGTAATAAAATGTGCTAAACCTGTCATCATGGATGAACTTACGCAATGTATCAACACATGTCTAGAACAAGGGACATTTCCTAATAACTTAAAAATAGCTAAAGTCACGCCGATTTATAAGTCAGGAAGCAAATGTGATCCAGGGAACTATCGGCCAATCTCGGTCCTTCCAGTTGTGTCGAAGGTTTTTGAAAAAAAGTTCTGGTTCTGCGTCTGGAGAAATTCTTGCAATCCAAAAATTTTCTATCCCAGAAGCAATACGGTTTTAGGACAAAATCTAATACTCTTGCTGCAACAATAGACATTGTAACGGAAATAAAACTAAAAATAGATGAAAAAAATATTGTATTAGGCCTTTTCATAGACTTAAAAAAAGCTTTCGACACGGTAAGCCATGAAATCCTTCTAAAAAAATTGAGTAACCTAGGAATAACCGACAAGGCGTATCAACTTTTGAAGTCCTACCTCTCAAATCGTGAACAAATTGTTAAAATTAATGAACAACAAAGCAGCCCTAAACGGATAACCTGCGGCGTTCCACAAGGATCAATATTAGGCCCTCTCTTATTTTTAATTTACATTAACGACATACAAAATCTAGGACTAAAGGGGGAGCTAGCATTATACGCCGATGACACTAGTTTATTCTATTATGGCAAGTCTATGGATGGTATAATTTCAAATGTACAATTGGACCTAGATATTCTAAATGCGTGGTTTAAAAATAACCTATTAACCATAAACATCTCAAAAACAAGTTTTATTATTTTCAAACCTAAAAACAAAAAGATCAGTGATTTTAAAGAACTAGCAATTGATAACCAAGTAATTCACAGGAAAACAGATGAAAAATATTTAGGACTAGTACTGGACGAACAACTGACGTGGAAACCACACCTCGAAAAACTTAAATCTAAACTGACATCTCTTACTGGTGCACTGCGCAGTATCTCTCGTTGTCTGCCACGGAAAGTTAAATACTTAATTTATAATTCACTGATAAAAACGCATTTCGACTATCTGATCGAAATTTGGGGCACTGCAGCTAAAACAAATCTAAAATCCTTACAAGTTGCTCAAAACAAACTTATTAAATGCCTGTTTAACTACAAATATCTTACCAGTACGAAAAAATTATATTCGGAAACAAAAATAATGACCATAGCACAAACATATCAATATTATACATGTTTACTAATACGCAAAATTTTACAAAAAGACATCCATACAAAGATAGCTTTTACTAAAAAACACAAAGTCCAGAAAATTAAATTACGCAATGCTGCTCACTTAGTTTTACGTTCCCCGAGAACAGGGTATGGAAAAAGGAACTTACTTTTTGAAGGTGCAGCATTATATAACAAATTACCAACCGATATTAAAGACTGTAAATCTATGTTTAGTTTTAAAAAGCGCCTAAAGTTTCACATACTTCGTAACATATAACTTACCAAATATAACATATAATCTATGAAATAATTAAATAAGTTTTATATTAAATAATAAAATAAAATAAACAATACTATAAAAATATTATATTTATAGTAAAATTGCATTACAACAATAATATAGCGTAAATAAAGATAAAATATAAATAGCTCATTATATAGTAAAACTGGATGATAACAGTATTAAAATTAAAATTGGGTAAATATAAAAATATGTATGTAATTTGTAATTTAATAATACTCTTAATTTTCTTATCTGATAATGTTAATTTAGGCGACGCATGCCGCATCCACTTATCGCATACATTATTGTAAAAGTTGCTAACCTAGCACCTTTACCCTTGGTATAATATCGATGCATAGCAACCTACCGTACTGAATGAAACATGAAAGTACCCACATGGTTAATTTAGGTGGGTTGTTATTCATCTTATAGAATGTAAGCACGCACGTTTAATTGTAACTCTAAAAAATGTATACCTATTGTGTTCTCATGTAAGTGAATTTATGTAAATTCTTATGAGAATAAAGATTCTTTAACCATAATTAAGTTTTTGACATTTGTTTTTTTTTTTGCTTTTTACAAGCTTTTTTATGTATGGTTGGTTATTTTGTTTGTTAAGGTAAAAATCTTGCAAGCCAATTTGTGAACCCGTACACGTGCTTACATTTTTCAATGACTTTGAAAAGTAAAAGCTTAATTTTAGTTAGTACGTATAATTAATGATCATATTATATTGTCCCATTTGTATCCAAATACCACATAAAACGGTTCTCTGCCTTTTGCCAAAACTATGTTTAGCAAAATGAATCGTTTCCCAACCATTCCATTTGTAACCCGCTTTTTTTTTGTTACTGTAAATATTTCAGGATTTTTATAAAAAATAACTTAACCTATAGGGTTCTACACGATGGTACTGAAATAAATCCTAACCGTCTTACTTAGTAACGTATTATAATATAATATATCTATAATAAAGCGGTAACATTCAGTTACGGAAAAAAAACGGGGTGGCAAACGGAACGGTTGGCAAATGATATATTTTGACAAATGACTTTTGTCCAAAAGGATACCAAATAAAACATAAAAAAAAACTTAACTGCCAAACTGAAATTTATTTACTGCGAGCCCAGAATGCCAGACAAGTGGGTATTGACGTATTGATCCAGCGTATAAACCGCACGAAGCCGTTGAGAGCGGCCCGAATTACAGTGTAACTTGGAACGGTGGGTAATTAGGACAGCGTAGGGCCACTTTGCACTGTAATTAAAACGTTTATACTCTTCAATGGCATCCAAGAAGATGGGGGACATTTTGAAAAAAAACATGGCAGAATGTAATTATAAATTACTAGCGACTGGCCCTCACTTCGCTTCGGTTTTCCTACATATTACATTTTTCTCGCTTACGTCTTAAAAGTCGTACCGACACGTCACACGCTGTCCAGTCGTAGCAAGACCTCCGGGTTCGGGTAAAACTGATACGAATGCTTTATTTAGCCTATAGCCTTTCTCAATAAATGGGCTATCTAACACTGAAAGAATTTTTCAAATCGGACTAGTCGTTCCTGAGATAAGCGCGAAGCAAATAAATAAATGAACGTTTCAGCTTTATAACATTATAGTATAGATATACATAAGGGCACAATCTTGCATAAAAAGTGACCTAAAATCAAACTAAGCTCTAGGCTTGAACTGTGAGTAACACCACCCCACGGCCACGATAAATAATAATCCATATATATATAAGGCAAAACTGACTCACTGACTTATATACCAATCAATGCACAGCCGAAACTACTGTACCTAGAAACTTGACATTTGGTACAGGGGTTCCATGTATGATGTAAGTGAGCTAAGGATTTTCCGAAAATCTACCCCCTACGGAGATAAATAGGGGGAATGGCGGGAAAAGAGTTCTAAGCATACTAAGTCGAATACGAGTACCAGTTAAATGTAAAAATATGGGAGATCGCAACATCTCAAAAAATATGTCCCAATTCGCCTTATGCCAGTGTAATAACAACTTCGTAACATATTTATGAGAGGATTATTTCCATACATATTTTTTTGCACTTGACTATGCATAGAAAACTTTTATGACTCTGCGTGCTCGTCACACAAAAAGTTGTCCATACCAGGAATCGAATCTGAAACCGCTAGCTTTGTATAGTTTAAACTTTTTGAACTGAGCTCTTCCACTTACCTGTAAACACAATGGTCATTGTATCTGTACAATCTTAGTCGAACAGTCCGCTCATTGAATACAAAACGGACACAATCCAAAATAATTTGCTCTTCCATTAACAATCGTATTCCAACCGCTTCTAATTTTAAAATGCAACACTGACTCATTTCGGATAATGTCTGTTTCGTATTCAACGAACAAGTTGTAAAATGTAAAAAAAATTGCTTGCCATTATTCTATTACTGTATTTTATAGTCTATTATCTAAAGAAATAGAGTCGATAAGCTATGTTAACCTTCGAAGGCGGTTATTATCTGCTTTAACTGCGAGCTCGTTGTCATAATTTGTGGTTAACTAAGTGGATAAGTTCAGTTTTAAAAGTTTAAACTATAGACAGGGCAGGATGTGTATCAACCAACTAAACTACATAGCAGTCAAACTTTTTAGTTAACAAACAATGTTTCCAAACTGAAACTCATCCACTGCGTCTCTAGAATACCAGACGGTATTGACGTATTGATCTGCCAGTAAGCCGCGTGAAGCAAACCAGAGCTGGCAGGGTATTCTCTAAAATAACTTAGCCTTCAATTCGTTGTGGAATGTATTCACTGGCGAGCCTTTGGTGTTCCTTTAATAGTACATTACTACAGAGGCCGGGAAGTAGGTTGCCGGCCGAGAGATATAGATAGTTACGAGGCTGGCAACCCCTTTTCACGGCGAGGTATGTATAGTGCTTTTCTTAAACATGCAATGAAATAAAAAAATACGTGACTCAAACAAGTAAATTGCTATATGTCCACCCTAGGGAAGAAAAGTAATTGTATGTTAAAATAAAGTACCAGGAGCGCAGCGGTAATTAGGAGGTATATCAGGCATAGTGCAACTTACTATTAGATCGCAGGCGGTGCGGGCAACCGGCGGGCGCACACGACACAGCCGCTGATGTCTCCCAAACGTTTATGCACTCCTAGTATTTGACGTTATAACTTTTTCTCAAAAATGTGAAAAATATAATTTAGCTATTCAGCGTGTTTATAAGTAAACACAGTGGTCATGTTTACATTAAAATTAAAAAAAAAAAACCTGGCCTAGTCCTTTAATTTTGTATAAAATTCCTTTACAGTTCTCTCGAGTTGTTCCGCCCGCGACGTGACACTTTCAACCCAAAAAAAAGTAACTAACATAACGCCAACATTTCATTGCATGTTTGAGAAAAGTGATTTTATCTACATCCATATCATAACTTCCCTACAATATGTTGATAAACGATAAGCAAAAGGCACGTTAAGAAACCTGTGTTGTTGTACTTGAATGTTAACATTAAAGTATTACATGTCATTAAAGGATCGGTTATCGATGTAGTTGCATCTTAATGTTCACTTTAAAGTATTGGTCACCGATATTTTAATGTGAACGTTAAGATACAGGTACATTTAAGATACAGGGCAACGACAGATACTGGTTTCGCATATTGTAGAAAACTTATGATATATACGCATAATTAGGCATTAAAACACTCGTTTAATCTTATTATGAAACTCGCCTTTCGTTTAAATTCACACTCTTGTATTAATGCCTCTCATTATGCACCAGTCCTATAAATAACTAATTGACATTTAAGCTCGGTTAAGAAGAATATAGATAGATCTCTACCTAACGTGCCTTCACTTAGCAAGCAAGCCAACTTCAATTCGCGTTGCTCGGGTGATTAAAGCTTACTTTAGTCCCTTGTTGGAAAATCTACTATATAGTACAATTGTTTCGATGTTGTTTGTTTATTTGATATAATAAAACAATTACATTACACAAATTAGGACCTTTGGCAAGGTCCAACATCCTACCATCATCCTTTAACCTACCGTCAAGCAGCAGTGATCGCATTGTTGCGTTGTGGTGTGTGATAAGACAACTAGTGAAATTACTAACAAAGTGGTATTCCATCTTAATTCTCAGAGTTGACAACGCATTTGCAGTCTCAGGATTGCAGTCTTAAGACTAGTCTTTTTAATGCAAATGTCTATAGGTATAGGTCGTCTGTGTGCTCGTTTACCTTCTCTTTACCGTAAAAAAACGTGCCTATTAGCGTGCAGGCCAAATTCGGATATTTGATTAATTTTGCTTGTTAAGACTGCGCCGAGCGTACACCAGATGTACAGTGGCGCCCTCATTACTTTTATTGTTGTCTAATAAACTAAACAATTTTCTTGAAATTGGACGAAATGTTTAACATATTTATTACATAGTTTAATAACAATTCACCTTCGAGTTATTAGCTTAACGGCAAAAAGTGGCCTTTTCCCGTTAAGCTGACTACTCAAAGGGTAATTGTTATTAAAGTTTGTTACGTATCCCATAAATTGTGTTTTTATTTGCTTTTTAGGGTTCCGTAGTCAAACTAGGAACCCTTATAGTTTCGCCATGTCCGTCCGTCCGTCCGTCCCCAGTCTAGCTCAGAGACTCGTAGTGCTAGAAAGCTGTAATTTGACATGAATATACATATTAGTCACGCCAAAAAAGTGGTAAAATAAAATTTTGAAAAAGATTTTTTTTTAATGCACCTCCCCTACCCGTAACGTGGGGATGCCTTTTTTTTTTCTTGCCTACCCCATAGTGTGGGGTGTCGTTGGATAGGTCTTTCAAAAATATTGCGGGTTTATGAAAACAATTTTTCGATTAAGGGATCCGTTTATGAAATATTAAGCTTTAAAACGCTATTTTTTGTTAGAGTCAAGTGTCGTCCCCCCCCCTACAGCCAAAACTACAAATACTAAAAATCTGAAAAATATCTTTAACGAAAGCGCATATAACGAATTTTAAAGGAAAACTATCACGGCTATGTAGACATGATTAGTTCCTGAGATACAGGCGACTAAAGTGTTTATACCTATCAAAATCGCCTATGATAACTTTGATAGAAACATTTGTTAACGGGGCGTGCAGGACGCGCGGGGGGAGTCAAACTGTACAAGCAACAAATCGAGCGACAGCCGCGCTCATAAGCGCGAGCGCCTAGATGCCGTTTGGACGTGCCCCGGAATGCTACCTACAAGTTTGCGATTTGCGATCTGAAAGTTTACAAATTTTCGATTAGATTATTGATTTGAGTTGAGTACCTATCGTTTGGAAAACTTAAAATTCTATTTACTGGACCTTGTTTTTTTTTCAATTTCTATTAATTACTATATAAAAGATTTAACTTTTATTGTAATTTAAAGTCGGTTTGAAGCAGTTTAGATACCTAACTACCTACATAGGTATACTGATCTCACACTTAAAAGCTTGGCTCTTGTTTGAGATATTATATACGAATTTATAAGAAAAATAATCATTACGAAGTAGACTTAATTAGTTCCTGAGATACAGGCGACTAACGGGTTTATACCTACTAAAAATCATCTAAGACAGCGCCAAATAACTTTAAATAGAAAATTGGTTCATACATGTTGATTTTTGAGATAGTTTTTTGTGTTTGTCGTTACGGCTTCGGAACCCTATACTGAGCATGGTCCGACATGCTCTTGCCCGGTTTTTTAAAATTCTTTAGTTTATTAGAAAACACAATAATAGTAATAAAGGCGCCACTGGACGCTCGGCGTTTGCTCGGCGCAGTCTTAATACCTACTTCGACGTCGAAAGTAAGTTTGTTTAGTAGAATAACACCCCTATCCCAAATTTTACTGTAACTGGAGCCTGCGGGTAACTGCTCTGCCACTTTGTTCTGTAATTAAAGCGCTTACACTCTTCAACGAACTTGAAGGGGAATTTAGTCATCTTTGTTGCGATTGTTTGTTTGTTTAATATGGTGGTAGGATCTTGTGCAGGGTCGCTACCACTGCCACCCTCATATCCTGTAATGGGTCCGTAGCATAATATCGAAAATCGAATTTCATAAGTACGAAATTCACACAAAACTTCGAATATCAAAATGTCTAATGTACGAAATTCCTAAAGATGCATGTTCTAATGCACTTTTAATCGAATGATCTCATTTACGAAAATCAATATTCCTTTGTACGTAATGCCTAATGACAAAACTTCGAACTCAATATTTGTAGTGCTCAAAATCGCTATGTAAAAAAAGCTTTGTGACTATTCTTCCAAAATCAATACCTACATTCAAAACTTAAAAGTCCACCCCTAATGAACGTAACATACCTTCGAAAATTAAAATGTCGTTCGAAATTTCGCACTTTATACATTTTAGACTTAGGTCAACCGGGCGTAGGTAAAATGTCATTAGTTTTTTCGTGCACTAGTGGTATTGTACTTTACACATTTTAAAACAGGCTAATTAAACATAGGACATGCATCTTTATAAATTTCCTACATTATACATTTTGATATTCGAAGTTTTGTTTCTAGGAATTTCGTAGTTATGAAATTTGACTTTCGATATTATGCTACGGACCCCCTGTCATCTACCACCCTCCAAAAGATAAGATGTATGCTAAGTTAGTAATTTTCGAAAATCGATAGTATTTATGTATAGGATTGACGTAAGCTAATGACAGATCACTCGAAAGCTTATATCGACTCGATTCCATACATTTCGAGTCGATGGAAAACAGAGGTCCTATACTCGAGTCACTTTGACGACCTAGTATAGGCTACTCTCACGCGTATAACAAATCAAACAATAAATTTTTACGCAGTTCTGATTTTATCATTCAAACGGATAGGTATGTATGACAGAACGTTAAGTAAGGCTTATTTAAAAATGACGATAAGTGTTCGCTCTAACAAGATCGATTTTTTTTAAATTAAAAGTTTGACTTATTTGTTATTGCTAAGTGTTAAAGGAGACTCCATTTTCTTTTAGAATATATATTTAATTAATCTTACCAAAAGGAAAAAAATTGTATGTTGAAATTTTTTAGCTTTCTAGAAAAGTCATATTCAACCAATTTAGATATTATTATTCTTCTGCAGAACCACAGAGATTTTTTTAACCAAAATTGGCAAAAATGTACTGCTATGTAACTGTAGAAAAAAAAACCAGCTCACTGTCGTAAAAGGGCATTTCCCCTTCCTTTATCCTACGGCCTTTGAATTTAATTAAAAAAAAACTTCTATCGTGACAAAATTATTTACTTACATAAATAATAAATAGTATCTTATAATCATTCTTTAATATTTAAAGCAAATTGTCAATTGATTAATTTGCTTAATGTTACCATAATGTTTGGTGTATTCACTTTTAAAGAATTTCATAAAATAACGAAATCCGCAATTACTTCATGATTCTTATTTCAGACATTTTATTTAATAATATCTCTGAAATAAGCCTTTATTGTAATTTGTGCAGCGGATTTTTATTATTTTTTTAGAAGACAAACGAGCACACAGGCCACCTGATGGTAAGTGGAAACTGTGACCCATAGACATTCGCATTCACAAGACTGCAATGCAATCAAGACTGCAAAATGCGTTGCCAACCCTGAGGACTAAGATGGAATGCCTCTATGCTAGTCATTTCACCGGCTGTCTTATCCCCAAACCGGAACACAACAATGCGAATACTGCTATTTGGCGGTAGGTTAATGGATAAGATGGTGGTAGCGATCCGGACGGACCCCACACAAGGTCCTACCACCCGCAAAAATAATCAAAAAACAATCAATAATTTAAAAAAACGATGAAACCACATTGTGGATTGAACAAGTAAGTGGATTTAACGAGAGCTCGGGCCAAAGCTAGTAACAAACAGACAGATTAAGCCGCTGTCTATATAACGGAACAACCAATCGAGGGGATGAAAATAATGGAGTTAATCAGGGCAAGACGGACCCGGACGGAAGTAATCCCATCCGGAACGGCTCCGGAAAACCGTATAAATGTTGTGTCTTTACCAAATTAAAACATTATAGTTTTTTAACGCGATTATTTTCTATAGATTTTTTGTGACTTCTCTTTACTTGTGAAATGTATTTGGTTCTACAGTTTTCATAAATCTTTGTGGAATAGTTCAAATTTACATGTATATTTCTTTCGAATCCCCTTGCCATCATAATTATCGTTGGTCATAATGTATTGTTAGTCATATTTTTTTTTGTCATAACTTCTTTCAGGCTGAAGTTACAGTTTTTGATAAACGTTTATCGTGTAGATTAGTTAGGTTAGGTTAGGTTAGTTTTATAAAAATCCTGAAAAAATAACCATGTCCTGAGAAAAGTGCATTATGACTTGCGAAAATTATGACTTGAAACACATTATGACTAAAAATAATTATGGCAGTCAATAGAGACCCATATTTCTTTATCTATTCATGTAAATATTTTAATGCATTTTTGTTGGGTTTGAATACTTAGTGTTTTTTGTATGTCCGTTTACTTTTCTGAATCTCTCAGGGGTTACCAGCGGGCCTAGTAGGTATGGCTGCGTCTATATCGCGTGTCAAGTGTGGATAAAGCATCCGTCACTTTTTGACACGTGTACTTATTTACGTGTCAGAAGGTGACGGATGCCTTATCCAAAATTTGTCACGCGATAAATGCAGTCATAGGCCCTGGAACGGATGCTTTAAAGGGATAATTTTATCTGTAATATATTCATCCAATGTTTTTTTTATGCAAAATAAAGTGTTAACATACATACTATTTACTTGCTCCGTGTGAAACTTGAACTATCTTTTGCGTGAACAAAATAATAATTACCTATTTCCAGCTTTTTAAAAAATAATTATTTCCATTGTTTTAACCATAATAAATAATAAAAACCAAACTCCTATATTAGCATAAGAACCAACTGAATATTTTACTAAACACTCTTTTCTAAAATCTAAACTTTTTTAACCTATTTATTGCCTTTAACAAGTTTGTAAACTGAATTAATTTCAGACTGGCTTTGTCATCATTTAAAATCTAAATTAGTTTACTTACTCTGGTTGTGTTTTGTTTTATAACCTTTTTAGGATTCCGCGGCCAGTTAAGTCTTAGGTCCTTACCTACGAAATTGGCGTTTTATATGGAAAATTATATATTATGGAAATAATTCGGTGATATATAGACAGACGGACATCGTATGCTTAGTAATAGGATCCCGTTGCGCCTTTTGAGCCCTAAAACAATTTTTTGACGTAGGTAACACTTATACTTAAAAGTATTTTTGTCATCTAACTAATGATCCAAAGGTTTTAATTAAAGAATCCCCCGGTAGATGGCGTTGATATCAAGATGAAATCCGCTAACTAATCTGATGGAAGCGATCGCAGTTAAAAATGATGGCGTTAAACCGCGGTGCGAGTCAGCAAATGTGTCACTGTAGGAAAACCGCTGCTCAAGCGTAAAATATCGAGGGGTGTCGCTAAATTGAATTTCGTTGACCAGTTGAATTCTACGACAGGTTAGTAAAATGACCAAATCCGGTTATCGGTGATGCAAATCCATTGAAATAAAGTCATAGGGTTATTGCTATTTATCAATGAATGTCACATTGGGATGTCCCTTGTTTTGTCGACAAACTTTTCGTCGAATTTCATTTCATCGAAAACGCTTCAAGTAAAATTTTGTTCACGAATTTTGTTCGGTGTAATTTTATTTCATGAGCGGATCATTCCAATTTTTATTATTTCATAGAATAACTGTTCAGGGAATATTATTTGGCAAATTATTCATTTTGTATGAATTTTAATTGGCAGAACAACAAAACAACGAATTTCATTTGTTCGACGTTTCATTACATTTGTTTTTAAATAATCGAATACACATAGCGCCACAACGGAACACCTACCAGGTCTCAACTAATCTATAGGTTAGGTTAGGTTAGAATTGTGTCAAGGGGCGAAACGCCACAACTACGCGGAATAGGAGGTCCGCAAAGCGGAGCTCCGTCGACTTCGTCTCACGGTCTAACATTGAAATAATAAATTACAATTTCATTTGTTCGAAATTTTATTACAACATTACAAAATAATCGAAATTTTTATATACTTATATAGTTTATAAGTTTATATGTCCAGATAAACAACTTAAAATCTGAAGTACCCACATTTAGCGCGTGGATTCTGATTGCATTGCGTTCCGTCCATAACATAATGCCATAGATAACTGTGTATTCCAACTATCTTAAATTTTAATAATATTTCTTGTAATAATTTGTATGTTAATTAAAAATACTTGAAACAATATATCACGAAACGTTTTCCATGACATAATTCAACTATTTAATGAATCATCCGACAAGTAAAAACACACGATTTAAAATTGAAGACGAAATGAAAATACATGAAATGTTGACTTTGAAGTGAAATTCGACGAAATAAGTGTCGACAATTTGATGATAAACCGTCACATTGACTATGAAATATATTGGTTATAGTATAAAACAAAGTCGGAGATTATCAGGTGGCCTATGTGCACATGTGCCTCCTTCTGATATACACACAAAGTCACGCCTTTATTCAAGGCAGAGCTACAGAATTACCAACCACTCCAAAAACCTGTTGACAACTCTGTAACCACATTTTGCACAATCAGGCTAATATATTTACCAGTGTATCAGTGGCAGGTTGTAAGTACTACAAGCCTTTATTCCCTTAGTCGTCTCTTACGACATCCACGGGGGGACATGGAGTGCCACTATTCTAACCCGGCAATCGTTCCTCATCAATGTCAAAAAAAATTAGTGATGGTACGGAACCTTCGGTGCGTCTTGAACTTGAACGGTTTTTCTAACACTGCTACCGCTGTTCTAATCTTCACAAAGGCAGGTGAGCGGCTACACTAATAGCAGGAATAAAAGTTAATACCCCGCTGGTGTAATGCCGCCATTAGTTTAATGTAACACGGCAATCTAACGCGAGTGCCGAACACAATGTGGTTCATAAAACAGGCGATGTAATACAATATAACCTATTAATAAAGGAAGCACGCGATTACAATTATGAAGTTTTCCACGGGGTTTATGGATGTTATATTATAAAACAAGAAAACAAACGTGGTGCATGGCTTGATGTATGAATGTGAAAGAAGCGATAGAAATTTGTCAGGATCGTAGCAAGTGGAAAGAAGTGGTCTCTGCCTACCCCTCTGGGAAACAGGCGTGATTTAACACGTTTGCGGACACAGCACCATCCTCGAAATTGCATGATATTTATTTATTTATTTATTTATTTATTTATGGATCATGTTTATTTACATATGGATCATATGGACGAACTGTCACTATAGCTCCGTCTACTCTGCTTGTACGAGTATATAGACATAAGGTAAAATATAATGTGGTCGTTTTGCGACTCGGTTATTCCGAGTTGTGGACTAAGTGATAAGTAGTCATTTTGCTACTCATGTCATCCTGAGATTTGGACCTTTTGCAGAATTGGTCGTTTTGCGAATTAGCCCTTCTGCTGATCAGGTCGTTTTGAGAATCCAGTCGTTCTGATACCGACCTTGTAAGGAAGGGGTGATAAGCCTATTATTTTATCGAAACAATTTGCAACGAACAGCGTTGGTAATTTCCATCAAACTTGTAAAGTCCTCTTATTTAGAGGTTAAAATGGTAAAATGGTGACATATATCACCAAAATGACTACATTGTATCGGGCTCGGCGCTCGTTAGACGCGGGGGGTGTTTTACGCGCGCTAAATCATCGCCTGGCCTGAAACCAATCGCCTCCAACAGGACTAATTGGGCACTCCCAGAGCTCTCGGAGCCCTTACTATGGTGACGAGTTTGATTATTTCAAGTTCGAGCCGAGGCGAGTATTGGAAAAGTTTCTGTCAAAAAAAGACTATACTTTTTTTGCTGTCATTATTTGCTTAACAAATGAGCCCTTACACGGTGGGTCTACATTAAGTATAGATTCTGTCTCACCTTCTCGCTCCATCATCAGACCAGCTCCATATCATAATAATAATATGGCATTGTCATCCAATTTACACATGTATGCAAATTTTTAGCTTTATCTGAAATCGGGAAGTGGGTTAAATTTAACTTGCAAGATTTGAACCTTACATAAATATATACTAACATACATACTCGTATATTGCAAGTTAAATAAAAGCTTACTGATTGATAGAGTAAGGAATGAAAAAGTCAGAGAGAAATGTGGAATAAAAGATGATGTATTGACTAAGATTGAAAAGGGCATGCTTCGATGGTTCGGTCATTTGGAAAGGATGGATGAAAGAAGATTGACGAAAGAGATATACACATCGATAGTGAGTGGACGGGTCGGAAGGGGCCGCCCTAGGCGTACTTTTTCGAGTCAAATCGGTGAAATACTGGAAAAGGGCCGAATCTTAAGTACCCGAAACCGACGTGCGTGCATGACTCGATGTATGAATGTGGAAGAAGCGAAAGAAATTTGTCAAGATCGTAGCAAGTGGAAAGAAGTGGTCTCTGCCTACCCCTCTGGGAAACAGGCGTGATTTAATATATTTATTTATTTATTTATTTATTTAAGAACACATACAGTCGTACATTAAAATATGTATACAGGTAATTAAGGAACAATATAAAGACCTAGAGGTTCATAAAAAGTACAGTAATAGGTACTAATGGTTATTTAAAACTAATGTTACTGAAGGAAATTAAAAATGAACAATACTAGTATTTGGTACAATAATTGCACAAAATCTGCCATAGTATGTCGTTGCACAAATTATACAGGAAGAAGATAAAAGAGGGTTCAGAGAAATTATTCTTTAAGTTGTCGCTTGACAATTTTCTTATATGTATGTATGTATGTAAATAAAAGCTTGTAAAAAAATATGCCTATAATGAAAGTGCTCAGCTGATGTCAAAGCTCTGATCCAAAAAATGCCATAAAACATAGGTAACCAAAAGCTTTGACCGCACCGAGGGTTCTGCAAGTCCGATTCACCACAAAGTAGGTATTATTACATTCGATCTGAATTCTACGTCGAATCAAATCAGCGCAAGCCCGACACTCTCGACAATTTTTTAGTAACTGTTTTTTTTCCAGGGTTAGTAAAATCATGCCAAATTTGACGCTTGGCTATTTTACCGTACAACCCTAATAAATACACGTTGAAAATAAACGTTTCTACTTTATAGAAACGCCTTTTATTATTTCACTCTCTAAACAAAAGGTTTTAAATCAGTCTTAATTAGTCATTCTGCAAAAAATTCAACCCGCAATCTATTCCGGCTCTTTAAAGTTAGGACGGACGGCCAGCTTAGGCATATTAATAGTGCCAATAAAAGAATAGAAAAACATGAAAAATGTCTATTCTCTACGAACATTTGTGAGAGCACGGCGATTCCATTTCGTTGAATAGGTACTCTAGGAAACTCAACAATGACGGAAGCGTTATATTTTTAAATTCCTCGCCTGCAGTATTTTCTCGCAAGCAGCCCCCGTACTTCGACTTAATCACAGAGGACAAACGCGCATGAAGTATCTATCGCTCTCGCACTTACAAACTGGTTAAACAGAGAGAGAGTGACAGACATTCTATCTATGATTACCCACATCGAGAAGGAGAGGTTTATGTTTTAATTTTATCCTATTCTTGGTGACAAAGCCGTATTTGCGGGTGGTAGGACCTTGTGCAGGGTCCGTCCGGATCGCTACCACCATCTTATCCATTAATCTACCGCCAAACAACAGTGTTCGCATTGTTGTGTTCCGGTTTGGGGATAAGACAGCCGGTGAAATGACTAGCATAGAGGCATTCCATCTTAGTCCTCAGGGTTGGCAACGCGTTTGCCGTCTTAGGATTGCATTGCAGTCTTGTGAATGCGAATGTCTATGGGTCACAGTTTCCACTTACCATCAGGTGTGTGCTCGTTTGTCTTCTCTATGCCATAAAAAAAAAAAAAAAAAAAAAAAAAAATCGTTAGTAGGGGATTTGGATTATTTTATTAGAGTATATTGAATCGTGCAGTGTTCATAAAATAACAATTTTGTTAATCGAATGTGCGCCTGCGACAGTTATTTGCAACGTGATTAGGACGAGTACATTGGGGCGACAAAATTGCTTATAAATTTGTATTGGGGATTTAAAAACAATTAACAATGAATGCTTTAAAGGGTGTTTTAATAGTTATTTATGTGAATGTTGCATAATATCAGGGGGGACAATCTCACACAAATTGGCTTAGCCCCAAACTAAGCTCTAGGCTTGTACTATGGGTACTAGACAACGATATACTAACTTATTTGGGTGAATCAACTTTTTGTTGTTGTTATTCTGTCCCGTAAGCCAGGAGACAACAGAGATAGAGTTTCTTAGAAAAATGGTTATAACATACACTACTAATACGCTTGGAAGAAAGGCCATAAGAGAATGGGTTTGTAATTGCCATCTTACCTGATGTTTGCCGGATTTATATACTTTAAAGTCGTGGTGGCATGAGTGACCCAGGAGACGTAACCATGGCAATAAACCATGATTAACCCATTTAGATAAATACATACTTAATTACATAGAAAACACCCAAGACTCAGGAACGAATACTTGGGCTCGTCACACAAATATTTGCCGTACCGGGGATCGAACCCCAATACCTACAATACCTAATTATGCGTACAGTCATATGCATAACTTTATCTACATGCATATCTAAAGTTTTCTAAAATATTTATGTGAGACCCTTGTATTTATTGTCGTTACCCTGTATCTTAATGTTCACATTAAAGTTCAAGTCACCGATAATTTAAAGTGAACATTAAGATACAACTTCAGCGAAAGACAATACTTTAATGACATGTAATGCTATAATGTTAACATTAAAGTACAACCACATACCTATACAGGTTTCTTAATATAGGGCATTTACTCGTTTCTGAACATCATCATATTTAAATTATGTTATGTATAATATTAATAGTGTACACTAAGAAAGAACAGGAACAAATCTAGCTATGTGTGATTCGGTTGGTACGGAACCCTTAGTACATTAGTCCGAAGTGTGAACTTGACCATTTTTTAATAATGTAGCACACCTAACTCTTTAGACACGTATAATTACAACTTATCGAAAATAAAACTTAGTTTCAAATTAAACCGAACTGGTCAAAACTTAAAGCCTTTTGGTTCTGGTGAGAAAATATTTTTAAAAGCCCATAACATTCTTTTGAATAACGACCTAAATACCTTCGTTTTAAGGCATTTTTTGAAAAATATCGTCAGTTTTTATTTAGCGGGGAAAAACTAAATCTCATTATAAGTTTCCAAAGAGTGAGCAAAGTAAAAATCTAATATAAAAGTTAGCTACGTCGTGTCTGTTTATACGTAATTACTATTTAAATAGCTCGGAAACTGACCTTTATTTAATATAGAGCTTGGTAAAATGAAGTTTCTCATGTGTATGATAGGTTAAGGTGTATTTTACAATTAGGGTAAAGTCACCAGTTGTCAGCCATAGACCTGCTGCCCTAGTATGGCTGCGTCTATATCACTCGACCGGCAACCCCCTACTTCCCGGGTTCTGTAGTACTGTACTATTACTTTATAATTTTTTTTTTTTTTTTTTTTTTTTTATTTATTTATTTATTTATTAACACATTTTACACGGCATTACAGTATTCCATTGCGCCGAGAAAACCAGATCGATGCTATACAATTTATTTACTTAATAGTCGTCAAATGTTGAATATAATAACAAACTATTATAATAATAATAACAATAGAAAAAAAAGGAATAATAATAAAAAAAATAAAAACTTAAAAAACTTATATGAGTACACTCGATTGCCTATCATCCATCTTCTCACAAAATCGCAAACATTCTCGGCACACAGCATTCCATCTCCAATCAAACAAGTCGCATTCGGGTGCCAATGCCAGGAGCGCGTTAAGGAGCGTCAGCGCGCGGGGTAGCGGCGCTCTCTTGCGGGCCACGGTGCGCGCCGCCGGGACCGCCAGCAGCGGCCGCGGCTTAGGGCGAAGACATATAGTGGGAACTTGCGGCACGTACAGCCTCACAACCCGTCCCACTAGCTCGGGACAATCGGACTCACCGCGCAAAATGCCACAAATGGTTGTCAGCAACTTGTTGTTACGCCTTACCTCAAGAGAGTTAAACCCGAGAGTCCCGAGTAAAAACTTCGTGGGATATAAGTATGGGTAATACCCATAGGCTTTTTTATACATGAACCTGAGAAAGGCTTTCTGTATCTTCTCGAGAAGTAAGGCGTAAGTAGATTCATATGGATTCCATATGATAGACGACGCTTCCAGTTTACTACGCACAAGAGCATTAAATAATAAAATATATACATGTATATATGTTAGAATGTTAATAAATACACTATATGAATAAAAAAACATACAACTCGTTAATACTCGTTAACTGATAAAATCTTTGATTGATTTAAGATTAAAAGTTAAGATAAATAATTAATAAAGTATTGGTTTTTCTACGAAATAAACAGATATATTTTAACACGAGGAGTCTTCCTTTAAGAGGGAGATTAATTATTTATAGCGTTTATTTTAAGACCATTGTAAACTCTTAACTGTAGGCACTAATAAATAAATCCCTGATTATCATACATTTTTATTATTTATTTAGTAAATAAAAACTCGACGGTTGCCAACACATTTTTTTTAACTCTTAACATGATTTAAAATAAGACTCATATCTAAAAAAAACATCGTTACTCAAATAACGTCACTAACCCAAATGTACGTTACTCTACATCAACAGTGAAACTGTAGCAACTAAATCTCAACAGCTGTTTACTAATCCTGTCAAACACTATTTGGCAGCAAGCGGACCGCTAGAGCAACGCAAACAAACGGCTGCACTGAGTCGCATGTGAACGTTAAACCAGCGGTCCCTTTGATGAACACCAAGGTACCATCTTGGGTATTAAGTACTAGGGCCCAGAATTTTGGGGGGTGGCTTTTGACAAATTGCGGCAGAGAACACCGCTGTTTATCGATGTTATCGACAAACCGATAGTTTTATTTCTTAAACAAAACCTCAAATTTTCCTATGATACGTATCTCTCTGGGTCACTAAATTAGATGTCTTTTTGGCTACCCTTTGATATAATAAAACGGTTCTTTTAAACTTTCCGATGTTTGGCTTTTTTTTCATCATCGACGATTTTTTTCGATAATCATAAAAAAACTATCAATTTGTCGATAAAATCGTTAAACACCAATGTTCTCTCCCTACAACTTGTCAAAAGTCGCCCCCAAGATTCTTGGCCCTAGGTATTCCCATATTAATCCAATAGAGATTGGTTAATTACATTATATTTCAAAGTTACCAAATATATTTACAAGGTAATTGGTAATTTAATACATTCTTTTGGGCAGCAGAGTAGAGCTCATAATGCAGAAAGAAAGCAGTTGAATATTGAATGAGTGATCTTCAAAGTTTTGTACCCTGAAACAGTCCAACGGGACCCTATAAATTTGCTTGGTCTATCCGTCCGTCCGTCCGTCTTAAATTTAAAGAGCTCTATCTTTTATAAATAGCGGGTTAATTTTTTCAGGTATGTGTATGTGTATAATTTTTTGAGAAAGTGAAACAATAAAGGTACTTTTATTTTTGTTGCATCAGTGCGCGTCCAACTTGCCCTTTACTGGTTTTTTACATACCTATATATTTTTGGTCTTAAAGAAGTCTTAACGTGAAAGGTCAGATGAAAAATTCTCAAGAAATCCTCAAACAAACATAAAAACTCGTTTCAGTCAGCCGCCTAAAAATAGAGCAACGCAAAAGTCCTACTTTTAGCCTAATAATATTTAAAAGTTATTTCAGTACAAAAGCTAACACCCAAATTTTAATATGACCGCCCCAAAACGGAGATCGTGGTTCCCTATACACTTCTTTTCACGAGATACCATTGTAATCCTTAGTATTGTGTGAATGCGGTAAAAAGGTAAAAAGGTCCAGGTAGGCTTGGGCATCGGCCATAAATCTTTTGTACAATGAAGGAGGTCGATAATCGCCTTTGTTTCGAGGTCCAAAACAAGCAAATTTATTTCATGGGCGGGTTTCACGGGTTTTGTTTTTTATAAAGTGTTACGATGTAAATTACGGGATGCTTGTTTTTTTAAACTGGATTTTTTAGCACAAGATAGAAAAAAAGGGTTTTAGCTTACTTTTACAGGCTGTGTAGATATTTTTTTTTCAACAAAGCATGTTGACATGTTTGAAAATAGTTTTCTTCTAAATTAAACCACATTTATTATTGCCAATCAAATATCAGTCCTCTACATAGGACATAAAGAACTACCAAACCTGCCGCCAAACAACAATATTGTAAATAATATATTTGTATTGCATTATCATAAGATTAATAGTTTTATTCTCAACCTAGCGACTCGCCCTCGCTTGCCTGCGTGAGTTTTCTGTTACACCCGTACATAAACCAAAAAATATTATATAAACCTTTTTCTTGAATCACTCGATCTAATTGCTGAAAACTGCATCAAAATCGGTTAAGTAGTTTAAAAGATCTAAGTGAACAGACAACGGAAGCGACTTCATTTTATACTATGTAAAGAACGATAAAGATTTTGATTCGTCTAACTAACAAAAACTAGTTGAACAAGGCAGTTCACATACAGAAGTAAAAAAAAAATGTTCCTAAAATTTTGTGTTATTTTATTAAATCTATACTTTCTTTAATCCCAAACAAAACTGGACGAAAAACAATTTAACCTCTTCCAAAGTCATTTACCATTGTCCTTTTTTAAATTACACGCGTCGAGAATACGCTTTTTTTTCAGGTTGAAAAGGGCTCTGGAATCAGGGCACTTTAAGCCGAGTTGATAGGGGTCGAATCTACATAATTAATACGTCCAGAATTAAAATCAATGGTCATAAGTATAAAAAGGTTAGCTTTCAAATACCAGAGACAAAGAAGATCATTTTAGTGTTGGATTTTTAATTTTCTGATTGTTCTTTTTTTACAGTTCAAATAATATTTCATTACGGTAAATAAATAATATTATTTAAATCGTATAATTTAAAAATGTAAAAAAAAACCGCCAGACTTAGTTAGATGTGGTTGTACTTTGTAGACTCATCGGTTCAGTTGGTTATTGGTTAAGAAATCGAGTATACTCGTAGTTTAAACTTTTTCAACTGAGCTTATCCACTTAAAAATACAAAGCCATTGTGTAGTTAACCGAGGTAAAAACCACCTTCGAAGGTTAACATAGATTATCGACTCTATTTCTTTAGACAATAGACTACAAAATACAGTAAGAGAATAATGGCAAACAATATTTTATTGTATTTTACAACCGCCTGACTAAGATTGTATAGATGACCATTGTGTTTACAGGTAAGTGGAAGAGCCCAGTTCTAAAAGTTTAAACTAAGGTATAACAATGTCTCTCTCTCTCTAGTAACAGGCAAGCCTCTAATCAATTCGCGTTCAAATAAATGAGGTTAAGCATAGTATAGTCGATTCGTTAGTTTGTACAAAGCACCGCCTCCTTACAACAATTTTTTGATTTGCCCAATGGTCAACTCTGGTAGAGAATGACGGTATAGTACATACACACATACATACAATCACGCCTGTTTCCCAGAGGGGTAGGCAGAGACCACTTCTTTCCACATGCTACAATCCTGACAAATCTCTTTCGCTTCTTCGACATATAAAATATACATAGTAAAATATGAATAATCTCATTCCCTTGCGTCAAAACTGCTCGAAAAATTGAAGTGCAAGTTTTCGTCGCATAGCGGACTATTTTTAAAATGAATGTTTTTTTAGATCCTCTGGTACGAAAGGTAATTCAAATGAGGAGCATTTTTAACTGACCACAATTACTCCCAAACTTGTCATCAGCATTTCAACCCGCCGCCGCCATTTTACTCGGTTGCTCTGAACACAGTGCATAGAGTTCAAACAGTACACCATTCACAAGAAAACTTTTTTTTTTAACGCCTAACTTACAAAGAAGGGTGATACAAGTTTAACGTATTTATCTGTGTAACCTGTGTCATCGTTGCTGTCAAAGAGATGGAAAAATTCGGAAGTGGTTTTTTAATTCTATTTTAATCGAGAGTTTATTGCGGAAAAATACGTATGTTATTTCGTACAGTAAATATCTTTTGTATGGCAACTTGTTCACGGGCGTTACGTAAACATCCATGATGTGTTACCACACGCGTTGTTCCCCTTTTATAGATAGTGCATTAGTACCACAAAGCATTTTGTTGTGACAATTGGAGATTTTGTGATGTCCACGGTGGCCATTAATCTGCCTTTACTGTAATTCGTCTGTAGACGGAGTAGGTAGCAGTTCTATCTCAGTAAAAATTATCGGCTACAGCCGTGGTGCCATATCACGAGGGGTTCTCTGCCTTTTGGCAGAAATATGTTTGGCCGAATGTATCGTTTCCTAACCGTTTCATTTTCCAACCCGCTTTTATTTCTGTAACTGTAAACATTTCAGGATTTTTATAAAACTAACCTAACCTAACCTATAGGCTCCTACACGATGGTACTGAAATAAATCCTGAAATGTTTACAGTTACAGAAAAAAAAGCGGGTTGGCAAATGAAACAGTTGGGAAACGATACATTCGGCCAACATATTTCGGCCAAAAGGCGGAATATGATCACGAGAATTTTTACCCCCGCGTGGTTGCCGGGTTAGAATAGTGCCACTCCATGTCCTCCCGTGGATGTCGTAAGAGACGACTAAGGGAATAAAGGCTGTGTAGTAATGTTAGGCGATAGGCTTGCAACTAATTCACTAATTACACTGGTAAACATCTTAGCCTAACTGTGCAAAATATTGTTACAGAATTATTAACAAGTTTTTAGAGTTGTTAGTAATTATTATTCTGTAGCTCTGCCTACCGCACTCTGGGAATAAAGGCGTGAGCTTATGTATGTATGTAGAATTTTTATTTCCGTCCGTGGCCGAAAAGTCCGTGAACGTGATAGTAATAGTTTCTCGCACTGTTATAAAAATATGTAATGTACCAAAACTCATTTTGCCTCATACGGGTCCTGCTGCAAGTTTAATTTTTACGCTGATACAGAATCGCTGATGGTTGCAATCGGCAGTGCGGGTGCGAGGGAATAATATGAAATTCCATACTCGTTTTACTGCTTCAGCCGCGGGTAACAAATCTGCGCTTTAATAGCCGCAATTTATTTGCGAATAATACAATAGGATAATTGTAAAATCACAACTGGCGCCATTGACTGTCCTGATTTGCTCCAGGAACTATCCTTCTTTACTCCCTCTCGGTCCAAAAGACACTTCCCCCCCATTTCTCTTAAGCGTACATCGTCCAGATACAGACAGAATAGTTTTCTTAACCGTGCTAGTCGAAGAATGGATAATTTGACAAGAGAGATTGATATTCATATATTTAACTGTGTAATTCCTTCTGTGAGGCGTAAATTAACTAAATTGTGTTTTGAATGAGCGGCCTTCAAGTTGCGATCTGGTATATAAGCGAGCATAGTGGGTCGAGCATTCTTTAAATGTTCGCAGTTCTTTTAAGTTCTTTTAGGACTTACATTGTGCATTGTTTTTGTTTAATGTTTGTGTGGCTGTGGCACTGCTGTGCGTGGCACTAAGGTGTATGTTTCTTAATTTATATCTATTTGTGAGTTCCTGTAATTGGCTCTGTACCTCTATTTAAGCTACTATCGGAATTGTAAAAGCTGTTGGTTCTCCTTAAATAAATAAATACACCTTAAATATTTACGTTTTAACCAATTTTATTGAATATAATAAGAAATGAGTATACATATAAGGGGAAGTCCGTAAGTGACACTAGTGACTGAAAAGTTGTGCGGAAATAGGTTGTCAATGAATAGGCAGTGATGTGGAGGAATGAGGAAAATATTGTCAGGAAAGTTTTGAGTATGAATGTTGACTTAACGAGTAGGGGAGACCAATGAAACGATGGATGGACTGCGGGAAAGATGATATGGCTAGAAAGGGAGTAACTACCGAAATGACGAGTGCCGACCCCAAATAAGTTGAGATAAGGACAGGGGAATGATAATGAGTAAGTACTTACATTCATAAATTCGCTTATAAATCAAACCTAACCTAACCCATTTAATTATGAGTTATGACAATTAAATTATGCATTTAATCTGAAATAGCTCTAGCGTAACATACCTTTCGGAAATAAATTCGGAATTTTAAGGTGTTCCCACAAAAACTGAAGTTAAGTGGGATTTGGGACCCTTAAATATAATGCTCAAGACAGCAATCCTAACAATTGAAATGCTTGACAATGCCAAGCAACATGGAATGCTTTAATGCTAGTAATTTCACCGTTTGTTATATTATATCGATACACTGTAACAGAGGGCCCAGACAAGATGCACTACGCTAGCTAGCGTTTCTATTTTTTTTTTTTTTTTTTTCTTTATTAAGGAAAACAAACAGCATACAATAGTACATAAAGTTATGACAAAAATGGGTAGCTCACTAGCCAACGAAGTTTTCACTAATGTACACATACACATTTGGAATCAGATTCACAAAGTCAGTCACACCTGCGCTTCGTGTCCAACGCAAGGTTCAAAACGAAGTAATTAAAAATTGAAAAACATGAAAATATGTACTTAATCCTATCACACGGTTTTTCTTATAGCGTTAACATAGTTGTTATAAGTATCATGGAATATGTCGGTATGGTTGTACTTACAATTATGGGTCGAGCACGCCCTGATAACAAATCGATTTTTTGAATACTTATTCTTACAGAATTTTGTAGCAAATAGGTTTTTGGAGCGAGTTCTCAAACATGAGCATTTTAGAGATATATGGCCAAGGAGGTATGGAGAATCAACAATATTATTAATGATTTTATATAAAAATATTTGATCACTGTGTTCCCTGCGTTTTTGCAATGGGATAAAGTCGTGGAAATTGGCATTTTTAAATTTATACATCAAGCGCTTCACGAATTTATGTTGTATGTTTTCAATAGCATCAATGTAACAGTTATATTGTGGACTCCACGTAGTGGATGCGTGTTCTAATTGAGAACGAACGAGTGCATTATATAAAAGTTTGAAAGTACTAACATTTTTAAAATCCTTACCCACCCTAAAAATAAATCCCAACATCCTATAGGCTTTCGCTGTTATCTTGCTAATATGAGATGAGAGCAATAATTCTTGGTTGAGTTGTATTCCCAGATCCCTTACTTCAGATACCCTTTTGAGATCAACATTAAACAATTTATAGTTATATATATTAGGATTCCTTTTGCGAGAATAAGATATAGTACAACATTTATCAATATTTAAAACTAACTTATTATCTATACAGTACTGGCCGAGACAGTTTAAATCATCTTGAAGTTTGAAACAGTCCTGTTCATCTTTAATAATGTTATAGATTTTTGTGTCATCAGCGTATAGCAAAATATGCGAGTCCTGTAAGCAGTCAGTCACGTCATTTATAAATATGTTGAATAACAGTGGCCCTAGGTGTGATCCCTGAGGAACACCAGAGCTGATGGGGATAAAACTTGACAAATAACCCTTCACGGCTACAGCCTGAGTTCTGTTACGGAGATATGACTCGAGCCACCTCAAGAGGTCACCGTGTATACCGACAGATCGAAGTTTATGGATTAATAAGGTGTGAGAAATTTTGTCAAAAGCTTTTGAATAATCGGTATACACCGCATCCACCCGAAAGCCGCTACTCATAGCCTCGAGAACAGTATCGAGGAACTCACACAAATTAGTCTCTGTGGAACGACCCCTTACAAATCCGTGCTGATGCGGAGTAAGAAAAGGCTTGACGACCTCAGAAAGGCGGTCGTAAACTATCTTCTCAAACAGTTTAGGGATTACAGACAACTTCGAAATACCGCGATAATTTTTGACACTATGTTTGTCACCATTTTTGTGAATAGGGACAACTAGTGATTTTTTCCAGGTTTTGGGCATAATTCCTTTTTTCAACGAAGCATTGAATAAGTTAGATAATGGTAAAGCCAATTGTTCTGCACACCGTTTTAAAAACACGGGATGAAGTCCGTCCGGCCCGCTACCTTTAGAGACATCAAGTCGTTTCAGATAATTTACAACTATATTGGGGTTAATGCTAACAATATACATTAGTTTTTAAACCAATCGCGTCGCTGGCACATCACGTGACTTTTCGTATCACGTCATCTACCTGTGACGCGATTGGTTTAAAAACTAAAGTAACAGAAACGCTAGCTAGCGTAGTGCATATTGTCTGGGCTCTCTGGACATTACAAATACTGCTGTTTGGCGGTAGATTAAAGGATAAAATGGTGGTAGCGATTCGGACGGACTTTGTATATTATGGTCGTATACTTATCGAGTAGTTCTGAATTTTTGCTGCAACAGCGGTCGAAAGCTTCGAGATTTGTATTAATTTTTACAAATAAAAATATTATTACATCTTAAAAAAAACAGGTAAAAGTCAGAACTTCGGACAGCACGACAGCATTTAGCAAAGTTTACTGCTTTTGCAAGACATTCTTAATATCTTACCATTCTAACTCAAAATATATTTTAAATCAGTATAATGACTCATTAAATCCCCTTGATGGACAACATACCAATAAAAAATCAAAAAAGATAAAAGTTGTTTATGAGCATTTCTAAAAAAGTTTGTACATTTGATCTTTGCCTTTGTCCTGTCCAGTTTCAAGCTTTTAATTTATTCTGAGAACAATTTATATATTTTTTGATGTATAAAACTGAAAAGTAATTTTATTTTCTTGAAGATAATATTTTTTTCTTAAAGATAAAAAAAGATAAAAGATATTTATTCAGTAAGTAGGCCGCACGGGCACTTTTACATGTCATGAATCTACCAGCGCTTCCCAAGAGGAGACCACTGCCGAGAAGAAACGCCGCAAGAAACTCAGCAGTCAGTCATTTTTTAAACATGTTACAATGGTAGTACTTAATCTAGCATTATATACAGCAATAAATATTAAATTAAATATAATATCAAATAGCAAATAGCATGCGTAGTTCAGCAGGAAAACATGTCAAAAACATTACGAGAGAGACAAGGGGGGGGGGGGGGGAAGAGAGGAGAGGGAAAAAAAAAACGGTGTCCCCTAGACAAACAACTTTGCAATTTTACAAATTATGAATGACTAAGTTTCGGGTTTAGGCCAAGCATTTTTATCTGTTAGATAGTCCTCGACCCTATAGTACGCTTTAGATATTAACGACTTTTTTAAGTAATTTTTAAGTGCTGGAAAGGGTAATGTTAAAGCTTCGTCAGGTAATTTGTTATAGAAATGAATGCATTGACCAACAAATGATTTATATACTTTACGGACGCGGAATTTTCGGATAACAATTTTATTTTTATTTCTTGTATTTAGATTATGTACATCGGAATTTTTGGTGAAAGAATTTAAATTTTTAATAACATAAATAATATTCTCATAAATAAATTGAGACGCTACAGTTAAGATGTGAATTTCTTTAAAAAGTTCTCTTAAGGAGTCACGGGAATTTAAGTTATAAATAGAACGAATAGCCCTTTTTTGTAAGACAAATATACTTTGTATTTCAGCTGCCTTACCCCAAACCAGAATACCGTACGACATCACACTATGGAAATAACTATAATAAACTATGCGAGCTGTCTCAACATTAGTTAGTTGTCTAATTTTCCTAACCGCGTAAGCTGCCGAACTTAGTTTACCTGCCAGTACCGCTATATGGGGACTCCATTGCAAATTTTTATCTATGGTTATGCCTAGAAAAACTGCCTTATCTACCATTTGCAGACACTCTTCATTTAGAAAAATACTAGAATCTACCGGTTTAACATTAGGCAAAGCGAACCTAACACATTTAGTTTTTTTAGCATTTAGTAGTAAATTGTTACTAGTAAACCAATTAAGTACTTTAACTAGTGTGGCGTTTATCCTACTGTAGTCAATGGACTTTCTATCTACTTTGAAAATTAATGAAGTATCATCAGCAAAAAGTACAATCTCACAAAGTTTATCTACTGTTGGTGGTAAGTCATTTATATAAACCAGAAATAAAAAAGGGCCTAAAATTGAGCCTTGCGGCACACCTAATTTCACTGTAGCTCCAACAGATTGCGTTTTGTTTACAACAACTGTTTGAGTTCTATCACTTAGATAAGAAGACATGAGACTTGAAGCTTTATTGGACAATCCATAATGTTTTAATTTTAAAATTAGGGTAAATTAAAATGCTTTAAATTAATTTATAAAATTAATTTAAAATAATCGGTAAATTTGATTTGTATAGAAAGTCGGATGTCCCAATTTAAAATAGCTTATTAAATCGTCGATTTTGCATAACTAAATGTAGGGCTCCATTAGATGTTTTTGTTTTATTACAAAATGCTTACCTCGGGAATTTGTAGTTTGTATGTTATGCATATAATTTCTAACAAATATAATTTTATTTTAAAGTTTTAAGTTTTTCCTTAAAATCGTTCCTATTTTGATTCCAGTTTTTGTTACCGTATTTTCGTACTGAAGGCAATTTTTGCAAAATTTAGTAATTTTTTTAATAGGAAACTGGTAACACTAGCACTGTGGTAGCCATCTTGTTTGTTTTTGACAGTCATTTCAAATCGAGGTGTCGGTTCGAACAGCAGGTGGCAAGTGATCAACCGAAATAAAAGTCAGTTTTTGTGACCGAAAAACTTGGGTAAGTTTTGTTTTTTTTTCAGTTTTGCTTGAATTTTATACTTAAGCCATTTATTAAGACTATGTAGCTGCATCGTACCTCCGTGTACCTACGTCATACGTTCGCCGCGTAGTAGATCGTGGACGCAACTGAAGCTTCGCAACGTGCGCGCCGGTTTTATTATTTATACTCGTGAGACAGCATGAGTCTCGCGCGCTATCTCTCTCGCACACTCGCGCTACACCATTGGTTAAAATAACTGTAATCCTATTGGCTAGTCATTTAATGTAAATATTGTTATTGGTTAATAATAATTTTAGGGTCTAAGAAATTTTGTATATATACCGATACATCGTTTTAATAAATCACTCTTATTTCGATAATCGAGTTTCACTCATCTCCTGCTGCAAACCAAGAACTCCCAAAGTGGTGACCCCGACGTGATACCTACCTACCTAAAGAAGAAAACAATGGCGACCAATAGTGAAACCACCGATACGCTACCTCAAGAACCGGTCAAGCCCGCAGTAACCCCTCATGAAGTCGGAGGCATCTCCCTCTCGCTCCGCGTACCACCGTTCTGGCGTGATCGTCCCAGACTATGGTTCATCAGCTTCGAAGCCGCAACTCACGATCTTAAGAAGAGTCAAGCACAACTATCCCAGTTGGTCATCGCGCAGTTAGACAAGCAAGATGTAGAGCAAATATCTGACTTACTTTACAACCCGCCGTCACAGGACCAGTACAAAATATTGAAGGAGCGCCTTATCTCCGTCTACGAAGAAAGCGAAGGGCGGCAGTTCCAGAAGTTACTCCAAGAGATGGAACTGGGCGATCAAAAGCCTACCCAACTACTCCGCCGAATGCGTAACCTGGCACGCGATAAAGTTCCCGATTCCACACTACGACTAATGTGGATGAACCATCTACCGCCGCACGTCCGCTCCGTACTCGTCGTCAGCGACACCATCAGCAAGACCGCCGCGCTCGACGAACTCGCACTTCTAGCCGATAAAATGCTAGAACAAAACCAAGAGATCTCCGCTGTCACCTCAACGCCGCCGCCACCACCGACATTTACGCCTGCACATGCACATCAATGCGCCGACTCTCAGTTCCTAGTTGAAGAAATAAGAAAATTAACGCTAGAAATCGCTGAACTCAAAGCATCACATCACAGCCGCAACTACAGGAATCGCCCGGCGCAGTACAGCCGCTTCCCCCGCCAACGCTCGCGCGGCAGACACAGCGCCCCGTCTCGCTCTAACTCACGCGGGCGGAGCGACTCTCCATCGCCGCACTGTTACTATCATCGACGTTTCGGAATCAATGCAAGAAAATGCACGATGCCATGCTCATTCAGCATGGAAGATAATAAGAATAAGGAAAACTAGAAAATACGCTGGAAGCGGCGGAATCTAGCGTATCAAGCAAATCCTACCGCCTATTTATACAGGACAAGAAAACAAGGCTCACATTTCTGGTTGACACGGGCGCAAATATTAGCGTCATACCGAAGCTGAAAGGAATGATCGCAAAACCATTACCATTCAATCTCTACGCAGCAAATAATAGTACTATAGCCACGTATGGAGAGAAAACACTAGAACTCGACTTTAACCTACGAAGACCGTACAAATGGAAGTTCATCGTCGCAGCAGTTAATAAACCAATCCTGGGAGCAGACTTCTTAAAACATCACGACCTAGTAGTCGATCTAAAGAACCGAAGATTAATAGACAACGTTACAAGCCTAGCAGTCAGAGCGCCAGCCTGTAATACGGACATACCTACAGTCAGAAGCATCGACCAAAACCAATCGTATCACGACATCTTAGCTAAGTACCCCGGCACCACGCGACTATCTGCAATGGAGCTCAACAGCAAAAACAACGTCGAACATGTCATAGAAACAACCGGCCCGCCAATCTACGCTCGAGCAAGACCTTTGCCGCCGCACAGATACAACGAGGCGAAGCGCGAATTCGAGAACATGATGCAACAGGGCCTATGCCGACCCAGCAAAAGCCCATGGGCCAGCCCACTGCATGTCGTCCCTAAAAAAAATGGCGACATTCGCGTTTGTGGGGACTACCGCAGACTCAACTCGATCACCATTCCCGATCGCTACCCAATACCCCGTTTAAAAGATTTCACGCATTTGCTGTCAAATAAAAAGATATTTTCAACACTCGACCTCAACCGAGCCTACCAACAGATACAAGTCGCAGAAAAAGATATCGAGAAAACCGCCATAATAACTCCATTTGGCCTGTACGAGTTCCCGCGCATGTGCCCGGGATTACGAAACGCAGGGCAGACCTTTCAACGATTTATCCATGAGGTACTCAGAGGCATAGACTTTGCATTTCCGTTTATCGATGACGTCATCCTAGCCTCAGAAGACGAAGAGCAACATCGTCAGCACATACATCAAGTATTACAGCGATTCGAAGAACATGGCGTAACAATAAATCCATCGAAATGCGTTTTCGGGCAGACTGAAGTTAAATTCCTCGGACACAACGTCTCCAAACACGGAATAAAACCGCCTGAAGAGAAAATTAAAGCCATCAACGAATACCCGAAACCATTAACAATTGAACAACTTCGACGTTTTCTCGGTATGATAAACTATTACCGAGAAAACATACCGAATGCCGCATCTATTCAAGCACCGCTAACCGCCTATCTGCACAACAGCAAAAAAAAGGACAAGACTGAAATAATTTGGACCGAAGAAGCCACGCAGGCCTTTATCAAATGCAAGAAGAGTATGCAAGACGCAACAGTCCTCGCTCACCCGCATCATTCCGTCCCGCTCGCACTAATGTGTGACGCGTCGGACCTCTCCGCCGGGGCAGTACTGCAAGAACGCGTCAACAACGCCTGGTTACCGTTAGGATATTTTTCAAAGAAATTCTCCGATACACAAAAAAATACAGCACGTATGATCGCGAATTATTAGCGATTTATATGGCCATAAAGCACTTCCGCAAGACGTTCGAAGGCAGAAACCTAATCATCTATACCGATCATAAGCCACTCACTTATGCATTTACCAAAGTGAACGCAAACAGCGAAGTACCAAGAAGAACGCGACAAATATTATTCATCGGCGAATTCACTACGGACATCAGGCATATCAGTGGTGTGGATAACGTCGTAGCAGACGCGTTATCACGAATCGACGCCATTACCTGCCCCACCACTCTCGACTACGAACAGCTGGCTGACGCGCAAGAAAAGGACAGCGCTATACCATCTTTAATGAAGCACCCCAACCTGCAGATAAAAAAAGCAGCGTTGCCCACGTCAACCAAACAGTTATATTGTGAATGCTCTACAGCACGAGTTCGCCCGTACATACCTGAAACACTCCGTTTCAATGCATTCAACGCAGTACATGGAGTTAGCCACCCCGGGGTTAGAACAACCCGCAAGCTAGTACAAGAGCGTTTCTTCTGGCCTTCAATGAATACTGACGTCGGAGACTGGACCAAAGCCTGCACGTCATGTCAAAAAGCGAAAGTTCATCGGCATACTAACAGCGCCGTTTCAACTTTCCCGCCTACAGCTGATCGTTTCACACATGTACATATCGACATCGTCGGTCCCCTCCCCACCTCTCCGCAAGATCACCGATACCTCATTACAATGATCGACCGCACAACAAGATGGCCTGAAGCAATCCCATCACAAGATATATCTGCAGCATCAGTCGCGAAGATATTCTATGAAAACTGGATTCCACGTTTCGGTTGTCCTGTGAAAATAACGACCGACCAAGGGAGACAATTCGAGAGTAAACTATTCGTTGCTCTTACACAAATGCTAGGCGCTGAAAAAATTCGAACAACGCCGTACCATCCACAGAGCAACGGACTCATCGAGCGCTGGCATCGATCGATGAAGGCTGCACTGAAGGCTAAATTAACACCTAACAAGCACTGGATCGACGAGCTACCTATCATCATGCTAGGATTACGCGCTGCATTGCGAACAGATACGAATGTTAGCCCCGCCGAACTAACATACGGCCAAACCCTACGACTGCCAAGCGACTTTATCACCGAAACAACTGTCAGCTCAACTATGGACCACGACTACGTGACAAATCTGCGTCACACCATCAGCAACCTCAAGCCTGTGCCTGTTAATCACCACGGCAACAGTCGCGCTATTTTCGTGCACCCAGACCTACAACAATGTCAACAAGTATTTATACGTGTAGACGCGGTTAAGAAACCACTGCAACCACCATACGACGGACCGTATCCTGTAATAACAAGAAGCGATAAAGTATTTACAATCCAACTACCAGGACGCGAAGCCGCCATCTCCATAGATCGTCTGAAACCAGCTTATATACTAAATGAAGATACTACAGTGACATCTAGATCCACGCAGTCCAGGTCCGGCCGAACCATCAAGCTCCCGGTACGTTTCACTTGAAGGGGAGTCATGTAGCTGCATCGTACCTCCGTGTACCTACGTCATACGTTCGCCGCGTAGTAGATCGTGGACGCAACTGAAGCTTCGCAACGTGCGCGCCGGTTTTATTATTTATACTCGTGAGACAGCATGAGTCTCGCGCGCTATCTCTCTCGCACACTCGCGCTACACCATTGGTTAAAATAACTGTAATCCTATTGGCTAGTCATTTAATGTAAATATTGTTATTGGTTAATAATAATTTTAGGGTACACATCGTTTTAATAAATCACTCTTATTTCGATAATCGAGTTTCACTCATCTCCTGCTGCAAACCAAGAACTCCCAAAACTACATATAACCAAACTCTTTATTCGGAAATTACTTAAATTTGATTATAACATTTTTTTAAAGTATCGAGCATCACTTGTTACTTCCTTTTTTGTTACTTTGGAACAGTTGTGTATGACTAGGAACTCAGGGTAACAAAAAAGGAATTCTTAGGAGGGATGTACATTACAGTATTTGCGAATATGTCATTTTTAATATGAAGTCAGATTCACCGACTTCAACAGGGGGAGGTTTTTATTATTGCGTAGTGTAGGTAGTTGCATTTTATTCATAAAATGTGTATGCAATGTCGTTACATATAATTATACCAGCTGTTTCGTGCGACTCCGTCTGCGTAGATAAATGGTGAGAGTTTTTCAAATCGGTCCAGTAGTTTCGGAGCCTTTTCAATTCAAACAAACGAACAAACAAAAAATCAAATCTTTCCTCGGTATAATATTAGTGCAGATAGGAATATTATAGCAAATATGTGACTGGCAATTGATGGCAAGGCAAGGTTAAAACATTTTGTTTAGTCTAAATTTGGAATTGTGATCACTATTAAGATTGAGATTAAGATTTTTTATTTGACGTAATAATTTATTTTATTTTATTTATCTACCTTCTCCAATTACATTCTAAATTCGAAATTGTGGTGTACATACTAACAGCTATTTACTGAAAAAACCAATTTAATCATAGATTCAGTAAGTAGGCCGCACGGGCACTTTTACACGTCAAAAATCTACCAGCGCTTCGCAAGAGACCACTGCTGCTGAGAAGAAACGCCGCCAGAAACTCAACAGTTTATCGTTTTTAGGGTTCCGTAGTCAAACTAGGAACCCTTATAGTTTCGCCATGTCCGTCCGTCCGTCCGTCCCCAGTCTAGCTCAGAGACTCATAGTACTAGAAAGCTGTAATTTGGCATGAATATACATATTAGTCACGCCAACAAAGTGGTAAAATAAAATTTTGAAAAATATTTTTTTTTAATGCACCTCCCCTACACGTAACGTGGGGATGCCTTTTTTTTTTCTTGCCTACCCCATAGTGTGGGGTGTCGTTGGATAAGTCTTTCAAAAATATTTCGGGTTTATGAAAACAATTTTTCGATTAAGGGATCCGTTTATGAAATATTAAGCTTTAAAGCGCTATTTTTTGTTAGAGTCAAGTGTCCCCCCCCCCATACAGCCAAAACTACAAATACTAAAAATCTGAAAAATATCTATAACGAAAGCGCATATAACGAATTTTAAAGGAAAACTATCACGGCTAAGTAGACATGATTAGTTCCTGAGATACAGGCGACTAAAGTGTTTATACCTATCAAAATCGCCTATGATAACTTTGATAAAAAAATTGTTAACGGGGGGGGGGGGGGCTGCACGCGCGGGGGGAGTCGAACTGTCCAAGTAACAAATCGAGCGACAGCCGCGCTCATAAGCGCGAGCGCCTAGATGCTGTTCGGACGTGCCCCGAAATGCTACCTACAAGTTTGCGATTTGCGATCTGAAAGTTTACAAATAATCGATTAGATTATTGATTTGAGTCGAGTATCGTCTGGAAAATTTAAAATTCTATTTACTGGCCCTTGTTTTTTTTTCAATTTCTATTAATTACTTTATAAAAGATTAAACTTTTATTGTAATTTAAAGTCGGTTTGAAGCAGTTTAGATACCTAACTACCTACATAGGTATACTGATCTCACACTTAAAAGCTTGGCTCTTGTTTGAGATATTATATAAGAATTTATAAGAAAAAGAATCATTACTTAGTAGACTTAATTAGTTCCTGAGATACAGGCGACTAACGGGTTTATACCTACTAAAAATCATCTAAGACAGCGCCAAATAACTTTAAATAGAAAATTGTTTCATACATGTTGATTTTTGAGATAGTTTTTTGTGTTTGTCGTTACGGCTTCGGAACCCTACACTGAGCATGGTCCGACATGCTCTTGCCCGGTTTTTTATATATACATTTACCCCTTTAGTCATTTGTCATACGTATAAAAAGAAATCAGTATCAACTAAAAATTAATTCACCCCGTTATTATAGTAAATTTACACCGTTGAATTAAAATAAACATGCAAATTAGGGTAAATAACTCAACGATGTCGTTCATTCGTCTCTTCGATTCTCATTATTTAATACAAGTTTAATTTTGCAACTAAGATAAACATTTTCAATCTTACTTCAATACCAATAAAGACGACCTTGTTGTTTTCAAGGACATTTATAACTTTGCTTTCAGTACAACGCTCTCAGACAATTAGCGACTCCAATTATAATATATTGTTCTGAGGATTCGATTTTGGTTTAATGGCTGTTGTTTTTAAATGCACCCTTTGCTTAAAAATAATGTTTTATTTGTTTACCCTAAAGTTAAAATACATACATACATTACATAAGCTCATGCCTTTATTCCCAGAGTAGGATAGACAGAGCTACACAATTACTAACAACTCTAAAAACTTGTTAATAATTCTGTAACCACATTTTGCACAAGTAGGCTAAGATGTTTAACAGTGTATTAGTGACAGGTTGCAAGCCCATCGCCTAACAGTACTACAAGCCTTTATTCCCTTAGTCGTCTCTTACGACATCCACGGAAAGACACGGTGTGGCACTATTCTAACCCGGCAACCACGCGGGGAAAAAAAATTCAAATAAGTAATGCAAAATTGGAGGAAAATCTGAGTATTCATAGTCCATTGATTTGCCGTTGGTACGGCGCAACATTAGCATAGTATAAAAAAAAAAGAAGTTCATTTCCAGCCCTTTACGAGTCTCTGTTACATTGCCGCTCGGGCACTTGGGTTGCGTTGATACTTAATTCACACGCAATTAAACGCGGTAACGGCGTGGCCCTGACTAAACCGGCTTGGTGCGGCCTGTTGAGTTTGCTTGAGGTGGCTCGCATCGCGTACTGTTGATATACCTATGAAGACGAACTACTGTTTATACTGTGACATGAAGTAACAACAGTTTTTAAAGAAGAGTTTGGAGACACTCCAAACTCTTTTCAAACAGTTTTGTTTTTCCTTTTCGTCTTAGCGTCAACTCACTTTACGACTCAACGGATGAGTTATTAACCAGCAAATTTATTTTGTCACGTCAGAGCGAACAAATTATATTTTAAGGCGTGCACTCTCATTTAGTTGACTTAAAACTGGTATGAATTCACTCGCTTGATCGACCGCTTTGAAGAGTTTTATTGGGTATACCACTAATATTTTGCAAAAACTATCACCCTTAAAACCCCTACACCCGACTGCCAAACACCCTGTATAATAAAACTAGCAAAACAACCCCGTAATAACTTTTAATACCATTCGTTCACTTCTAAAGTAAAAAAGCCACTCTTAAAAACACCAGCTACAAAAACAGCGCAGTTTTCTCGGAAAATAATCGTTTTCTTCGCACTCAATTAAAACCTCTCGAAAGAACTTTTATCTGTCAACATCGAAATTACTCCGGACTCGAAACAGCGTCACCGATTTTAATCTTCCTAAATAATGGCTGCCATAAATCTATTTCATTATCAAATGCAAAGACCGGATGGAGAGCCGTACCACGAGTTTGTTTCGAGTTTACTCGAAGAAACATTTTTTTACTATACAGGGTGGAAAAAATCTATGGGCCCTGGAGGGGAACTAGGTACCTGAAATCCTTTAGTTAGCTCATTTTACTGAAAGGAAACATTCCTTTATTTTTAAAAAGAAACAAAACTGCATTTAAAGATTTTTTAAATTTTGCTTGTCTCACCCGAGAATAGAACCAACTAATTTTTTCCACCCTTTATACAGCGACAATATTACGGATTTACTCAGCGTAAGCGTTTACTCAGTGTAAAATAAGTTTGATTAACCTTTTCCAGCGAAAACTTCGTGGCAGATATGAAAAACTTTTTAGAGGCAGAATATTCCGTTTATACTAAACAGACATTCGGTTATAATTATGTGTTTTTAATAGATTTGTTTTTGCTCCCGTAATATCGTTTGACAGACGCGGATAACAACTTAAGTTTCTTAATAATTTAAAGTTAGGTCATAAATAAAAATTAACCTCCAAAATGTATGCACCCGCATTAATTTCTGAATGACTTCACCAAATTGTGTTCAATATTTTCAGGAGAAGGTTTGAGTGACAGAAAAAAATAAAAATCCACCGGGAAAGTCGGAAATTCGCAGTTTGCTTCGTTAGTAACAATTCTACACACTGATCCTTACGAAATCTGCGATATTTTCAATAATTATTTTATAAATTTAATTAAGCCTGATAATTTAGCTCCAGGTTTACATAGTAGGTCACACAAATTCGAATCATCGACAAATCCGGCTACAATATTTTTGAATCCTGTAAATGAACAAGAAGTGTATAAAATAATAATGTCTCTAAAAAATTGCAAAGCGAGTGGTTATGACAGCATTACCACAAAACTCCTGAAACAATGTGCTTCATATATCTGTGTTCCGCTTGCTCATGTTATAAACTTGTCTTTTGTCGAGGGTGTATTTCCAAGAGAATTGAAATTATCGATAGTAAAGCCCCTATTTAAGAAAGGTGACAGGCAGGACCCAGGTAATTTCAGACCTATTGCACTAATACCTATATTATCAAAAATATTTGAGAGGGCATTGTTCATTCGATTAAGCAATTTCTTGACAAAGTTTAAAATACTCTGTCCCGAGCAGTTTGGCTTTCGGGAAAAGAGGTCAACAACCCATGCTTGTTTTGAGTTCGTCAAGTACATTACGGAGGCCATCAATAAAAGTATTCCGGTCGCGTCGCTTTTCTTGGACATGACAAAAGCATTTGATTTTGTCAATCATTCCAAGCTCCTGAGCAAGCTAGAACGCTACGGTATCAGAGGCCGAGCGCTTGACTGGATCGGAAGCTATCTGAGTGACCGGTTGCAGTGTACTGAGATAAGCAGATTTATTGAGAGAAATAATGAAATAGTCAAACAAGTTTTTAGATCTCAGTATAAAGTAAATTATACCGGAGTCCCACAGGGAAGTATATTAGGCCCCCTACTTTTTGTTATCTACATCAATGACTTGCCGAACGCAACCCGTCATAAAGTCATTATGTTTGCAGATGACACGACCATCATGGTCAAATGTAGTAATAGGTTAACTTTTAATCAAGACATAAATAATTCTTTAAATGATATTGTAAATTGGATGGACATGAACGATTTAAAAATTAATATTAATAAAACTAAATTAATGCAATTAAATTCTTATAATTCAAATAATTTACCAATTACAGTTCAATACAGAAACGAAAACATAGAAGAAGTTGCCTCTATCAGGTTTCTCGGTTTCAACTTAGACAAACATCTAAATTGGAAAGATCACATCGAGCAGATATGTAACAGACTAAATCGATTTGTCTTTGCTCTCCGAAGAGTGAGGGACACTGTCTCAGTGGAAGCCGCATTAACAGCTTATCATGGCTATGTGTCCTCAGTTCTTCGTTACGGCCTGATTCTGTGGGGTGGTTCCGTCGATGTAGAAAGAGTTTTTAAAGTCCAAAAAAAATGTATTAGGGTTATTTGTAATGCTTGGAATGATGACTCTTGCATCCCTTTATTTAAAAAACTGCACATTCTTCCGTTACCTTGCTTATATATACGAGAAATATGTCTGTTTGTAAGTTCCCATAGATATTTATTCAAAAAACGAGGTGAAGTAATACACAGAAACACCAGGGTTAATATTATGAATTTACTTTATAAACCACGGGCTCATAAAATGATCTACAGGAAAAATGTTTGTAACATGTGCATAGACATATACAATAACCTACCTGAGGACATAAAGTTACTCGAGGGAAATAGTTTTAAATATAAATTGACTGCCTGGCTCTTAGACCGTTGTTTTTATACCATTCAGAAATATTTAAATCGCGACTGACATTTTTAATTTAATTGAATGTTTATTGATTGTGTTACTGTTATTCTATTCTTTATATTTATATTTTGTCATGATTGTCTTTTGTCTTTATTTTAATATTATTTTAATTGTATCGCTCCGACAAATGTTTTGCACGCCTGCATGCAGGCTGAATACACTGGATATAATTTAAAAATTAATGTAACATCTACACAACTGTATTCTGAGCAAATAAATTCTTTGAATCTTTGAATCTTTGAATCTTCAATAAATGTTACTAACGAAGCAAGAGAATCATCCATATAGTTAGACTAAGCAGTTATACGTTTATGCTGCCTTGGCTTTAAGTTCTGCAAATTTGTTACATACATACATATATCACCCCTCTTCCCCCCTCTCAGGCAGAGAGTACCCTCGCTTCATCCGCAGCTCCGGACTCATACGTTCATCGGTTGGACGTGCGTCGGTTTAGAGTCTCCTGACCTGGCCCTTTTTTAATACACCCAATCTGTTCTTGATACCTTCGTCTTCCAACAATCCCAGTTACTCTTGTGCATTGTCATCGCTTTGATAGCTCTTATTTTATTCACAGTACTTAATGGTGTCCGAGTTAATTTAACAATACTATAACAGGTCAATGACAACGATTTACCGAATTCAATAGAGGCCTAGTTGTCTTGTTCTTCGTCTATCTAATTTTATCCGTTATCTGGTTTATCTGTGGCATTGAATAAAATGCTGCGTGGTTGCCGGGTTATAATAATAGAGCCACTCCATGTCTTCCCGTGGATGTCGTAAGAGACGACTAAGGGAATAAAGGCTGTGTAGTACTGTTAGGCGATGGGCTTGCAACCTGTAACTAATGCGAATGTCTATATCTCACAGTTCCCACTTACCATCAGGTGGCCTGTGTGCTTGTTTGTCTTCTCCATGCCATAAAAAAATACACTGGTAAACATCTTAGCCTAATTGTGCAAAATGTGGTTACAGAGGGGTTATTATGACATAGCTATGCAACTCAGTTTACGCTGAGAGAAAAGGACAGAGCTATACATCTGCCATAGCTCTGTCCCTCACACTCACCGTAAAATGAACTGCATAGTTATGTCATAATAACCCACCAGAACTATTAACAAGGTTTTAGAGTTGTTAGTTATTCTGTAGCTCTGCCTACCCCACTCTGGGATATAGTCCCCAAAGAAACAATGAATTTATTTCCTATTTTAATCTTATAACTCGTGGTAAGTGCCTGAGAGCTTTTCCTTGTCATCCCATCCTCAAACGGCGCCTCTGATCGG
Source organism: Acleris laterana (assembly GCA_963966035.1). Classification (NCBI taxonomy): domain Eukaryota; kingdom Metazoa; phylum Arthropoda; class Insecta; order Lepidoptera; family Tortricidae; genus Acleris; species Acleris laterana. The sequence goes on from OZ014460.1 coordinate 12,727,888, forward strand.
CTTCGGATCTTCGTTTGCCGGCCGATTGGAGATAGATGGGAAACAAATGATCCTAATAGACTTTTTACGGTTTGATTTATTGCGTCAATTTGACTTAATTGGCCTAGGAACTTGATTTACTGCATAGTCAGTCAATAGTTTAAAAAGTTTAGTTTGTTGATCTAAACTTCTAAAATTCGTGTAAAATTTAAAAGCAATAACGGAGCACAGTTGAGTTATTAGGTGTTTCATATGATAAGAATATTTTTACAGAATATCTTATTACAACGAAATTAGGTAATTACAAGGGATCTCTTCTAGCTAACCCGTGAGAGATTGTGAAAAGTGAAAAATATAGGTAGTGCTTGTGCAGTACACCCGAATTTCAGCAAAGTTCTGCAAATAGTGTTAATAGCATGAAAATTGGAACGATTGATATTTAGGCCATACGTACCCAAAGGGTAAAAAACGGGACCCTATTACTAAGACTCAGCTGTCCGTCCGTTGTCAACAAGTTGTATCTCATGAACCGTGAAAGCTAGAAATGAAATTTTCACTGAAGATGTATTTCTGACGCAGCCATAACAACAAATACTAAAAACAGTATAAAATAAATATTTAAGTAGGGCTTCCATACAAAAAACGTGTTTTTTTGCTGTTTTTGCTCAATAATGGTACGGAACCCTTCGTGCGAGTCCGACTCCCACTTGGCCGGTTTTTCATAATAACTGCAACATATACAAATATCGCAAATCGCATCAATGCATCACGATTTAAGTGTACAGTCGACCAAAAACATGGTCTACCACCCTACGGTTGAAGTTCATTTGCAAGTCATGATACAACAAGTTCGATTTTTTCTTGCGATATTATAACAGTGGCAAGTGTCAACTTTAGCGATAATTAGATCTCACAGAAACTTTTGTCAAAACTGGTAGACCACTATCTAGACCGACCGTTCAAAATTCAAAATTCAAAATATTTATTCAGTAAATAGGCCACATGCGGGCTCTTTTACACGTCGGTAATATAGGGTGAGTCTACCAGCGCTTCGGACAAGACCATCATTGCGGAGAAGAAGCGCCGCAAGAAACTCCAGCAGAAGGTCATTTTTTCAATCATAAGAACATAATAGAACTTAAAACTAAGTTACATTAAGTAAAGTAAATTACATTAGGTAATAAAGTAATAAATAATAAATTCTTAAAACTACTAAAAATAAAATCTAAATCTAAAACTATGAGAACATCCCGAAGAGGTCTCTACGTCAAAAAGCCATAACTTCCGTAACCGTACCTTAGCAAGCCTCTTAATTTATTTAAATCTCAGGTTAAGTCTATCCACATCTAATCTCAACACAGCTTTGTGCAACTAAACTAAATGTTAACTAATCCTGTCCACATATCCAATCCGAATTAGACGGGCAATCTATCCTTTGAATTAAGCTAAGCAAATAGCATTAGTTACACATCAACACGGACTAAGTACACAAGTGGGAGCGAGACGAATCATAGGGGCAGAGGCAGACCGAGTCTCACGGGACGATTCCCATGAGAGAAGGAAATTTTAATGTTGTATGTTTTGTAATTCATGACAGATGAGTTATTTATTTAAATTTATCTGCACAAAATACAATCAAGTACAAATGGCGCACTTAATGCCCAATGGCATTCTCTATAAAGCAACCAGTAGGCGAAACAGAAAAAAAAACTAAGATCGGTGCGAAAAGAAAGAAGCGTTGAAAAAGTTACCGTATACAAGATAAGGGTATTATATTATTTATTCGTATCATTTCGAAGTATGATTTTCATCACATTTCAACATTTTTACCAATTGACAAATCGTTGCTTAAATACTAAAGGGCCACAAATCAAAATGTGTTTGTGTTGCATTTAAATTCGGAATGCTATATACTTCAAGTTTTAAATCAAACTATATCTGTTTTTGTTTTGTGGCGCTTTTGTATTTAAGCAGCGAAATGTATATTATGATGACGACATATTTATCGATTCGTTTGACATACCTAACCTATAAACACTATTTGGTACACTATCATAATATTATAGGCTATAAACACTCATTTACTACCAACCTATAAAGTGTGATTGCGCAATTTTCATCACTACTGTTTTCCCCTCAAACCTTACCCATAACTATAGTTTGAAGCAGTTGTTAGAGCCAGTTAATGACGATTTTAAATCGTTCTTTAGTGAAGATTTTTCAAAGACAAGTTTGAAATAAGAACGAGTTAACTGTCTCTAAAATGTGAGTACAAGCGTAAATTAATGCTCTAAAATGTAAATGTATGTCTCTCATACATACATTCGTGATCGGATCCTTACAAAAGGCCTGCCACGGAATAAATGATTTGTCGGGCCTCTGATGTTCTTTGCGGGAATCTACGCTAGAATAAGATTTACTTCAAAGTACTCGTTAAGGGGCCATTCCTTGTTCGCCTTTGATATGAAATGAAATAAGTATTTACCAGAATAAAAGTACGAATAATGTACCTAAATACAAGGTCTTTTGGTAGTTTGGTGTCAATCAATCGACATGTAAATATGTTAGGAGAGCACAAACACTAGTAACAATAATATCTATACAGTTATCGATGCTGTATAATATTCCAAATTTTGCAACTGTTTCACACTGTCAAAGCTATTTTCAAACAATAATTGATCAAGTTTTTTCTTAAATTCTAAGCCATTTGACAATTTCATTACATCTGGAAGATTATTAAACATACTATGCACATTATTGTAAGCATTTTTGCTATTAATTGCACTGCGACAAGGAGGTTGATGCAAGAGGGTTTTGTAACGTATAACTTTTATGGCATAGTCTTGTTTCGTATACTATCACTTAGCAGAAAATCCATTATCCGAAATAATTTTAGATAAACTGAGCATGAGATGACCTTAGGCTGCGTTTCCACCAGAGATGTGCAAGGCAGCTAAGCGGTGCGAGGCTGTGTAACGAGGAGGTGTAACGGTGTGAATGTTTCCACCAAAGATGTGCGAGATAGCTGAGCGGTGCGAGGATGCGTAGCGAGGATGTGTAGTGGCCTCTTTTTAAATAAGCGGGCGAGGTGAGCCAGATGCCGCCTCGCAACACATCCCTCGCAACACATTCCTCGCACACTCTCTTCTTTTGTTTTGTATGTACGAAAACCTTGCTCCGCTGACTGGTTTCCACCAGACACATAGGTAAATGAAGTGTTACTATTGGTTCATGACAAACACATCCCTCGCAACGCTTCCTCGGACATCTCTGGTGGAAACCTAACCTATCCGAGTTGCTTCTACCCTGACCCAACTTGCTCGCGCTTTGAGGGTTCCGTACCCAAAGGGTAAAAACGGGACCCTTTTACTAAAACCCCATTGTCCGTCCTTCTGTCTGTCTGTCTGTCTGTCTGTCACCAGGCTTTATATTATAAAACGTGATAGTTAGACAGTTGAAATTTTTACAGATGATGTATTTCTGTTGTCACTATAATAACAAATACGAACTAAAAACAGAATCATATAATAATATAAACGTGTTTTTTATTGATACGGAAACTTTCGTGCGCGAGTCTAACTCGAACTTGGCCGGTTTTTTAAGTTTTTTAAGTAATAATATAGATCCACAGACCACTTACCCTATAGACTCCGCTTCGGAACAGTTTGTCTAGTATCTCATTAAGCCAAAATGGCGGGGCGCGGGGGGCGGAAAGTGCACCGTGATTGGCTAGTTCAAAGTCAACGAATAATCAAGTGTGCGCGTCGTGGTGCGCGCCAATAGAACCATGGCAACCAATTAGTGTTCTGTGAGCATAAGCATGGCTTACGGGGGCGTCTTTGTATGCGGAGTCTATAGGGTAAGTGGTCTGTGTATAGATCGGTATACCAAACAACAATACCTAATCATTACATTATTAAATTCAGCGTTGTCAATAGGAGGTATTCAAACAGCCAACACTCTCGCACTAACACACTGGTTAGAAAGTGACAGATGTTTTGTCCACGTTAATCCATTTCGATTAACACGACCATAATAATATGCCCGCAGGATACAATCTATCCGTCTTTCGCATTTTATTAAAATCTGTTTATCCGTTTTGGCGTGAAAACGTAACAAACCAATTATCAAACAGAATCTTTCACATTCATAGTTTTTTATTTTATTTTATTTCAATAATCAATATAAGGGGACAATCTTACACCAATTGACCTAGTCCCAAACTAAGCTCTAGGCTTGTACTATGGGTGGGTACTAAACAACGATATAAATACTTACATACAGAAATATATACTTTAATACATCGAAAACCTCCATGTCTCAGGAACAAATCGCTCATCACACAAATATCTGCCCTTACCGGGATTCGAACCCAGGACCACTAGCTTCGTAGGCAGAGTCACTACCCACTAGGCCAGCGCGTCGTCGTTTTACTCTATGGATTGTAAGGTCTGAAAATAAATTATATTCTATTCTATAGTAGGTACTTTACATAGTATCTATTAAATATGTAATAAACCCTCCCCCTTAACTTATCCTCGATCGATATCATCAGAATACGCCGCCACGAAACGAAGTCTTCCCTCATTGACACTCAAATTGGATCCGTCGTCGCGCGCGCGGCCCTATTCCGAGTCGATAAGCTTAGCGAGATCCTGTGAAGCCGATAAAGGTCTCAACCGCGTAGAAAGTAGGGTTTAATAAGAACTGGGGTGTTTTTAAATAGAATATTTTTTTATTGAGGAACTTTTTGAAACGGGTTTTAAAAAAAAACAAGCTAAAAGAGGTTCGTCTCAAAAATAAAGTGACTTAACTGATCAAAATCTGCATAATAAATATAATGAAGGTTTAGTTATTTAGGTAGGTAGAGCTACAGAATTACCAACAACTCTAAAAACTTGTTAATATTTCTGTAACCACATTTTTGTCCAGTAAAAATGTTTAGCATACTTAGAACCTTGTCATTGTTACTGCCATGGTTATTGTCATACTTGTCATTTGATGGTCTGCAGTTCGAAGTTGATTATGACAGCGCACTAAAGTGCTTAACATTTTGATTCTGTACAGATCAAGTGAAATAATCATGTTTTTAAATTCCTTAGTAAAAAAAAAGTTTGATACTACGAGTATAACAATGAAAATGAACACCGCTACGGCTTACTCACGTATTTATGTCAGGAAGGCCGACATGTTTCACACTTTCAGCACCAACGATCCGATATCGGGTCCACTGTTCGTAGCCGATTTTTGCTACATAGAGAAAAAATGCTTCTACAGCCTACAGCAAAGTATTTGTAGTATTGGTTGGTAGTGAAAGTGTTAAGAGTCCTTCATTAGGAAGTGTAATGTGGGCGCAGACTCACGTACACTGACTGACGGCGACGATAGAGAGTGAGTGACGTTCGTAACTGCGTCGGCATCGCTTTGTAACATGTCGGGACGTTTCCTAACATTAATTTGAATACGTGAGTAGCAATGTTTATTTCGGTCGTATAATGACTTTCTTACGTTAGTTAAATTTGAATATAACAATAACAATATTGAATTGGTTTGAAATTCATTCACAGTTTGATTTGCTGCAAAAAACCGTGAAAAGGAAAGTTTAAAACAAAATTTAAGAGAGAAAAAAGCGTATTATAGTTTGAAAATATATATTTCAATGTATTTTTAACTTCTAGTTACTCATTTCTTTATTATAAATTTACTTATCTATACTTACGAGTATAAACAAATTAATCATCTCACACGTTACAGTGCCTAGTCTAAACTTACGATCATTATAAATCGACATTTCAAGTCATTCAACCCTTTTTCTATAATGGTAAGATTCAATTAAAGTGTAACTTATTAATTAAAAAATATCTACTTAAATTACTTATGAATATAAATTAACATTGCAGGCACACAATTTTTCTTAACTAACTAATACTGAGAGACATCACATGGACTTCGGCAAAAGCCAATCATGACTTACATTCATTATCATCACCATTATAAATATCACCATCATCATCATCATCATCATCATCATCATCATCATTATCATCATCATCATTATCGCCATCATCATCAGAATCATCATCATCATCATCATCATCATCATCATCATCATCATCATCATCATCAGATGAACAAATTGCCAACTTAAAATCACAGACTAAATTAAGAATGATTTAATAATTGGTGGAATATACTTGGCCTGTTCGGTCGTGATACCAAAAGTGGCTAACTGCATAGTAAAAGTACGAGTATTTTGAACCTATTATGGTTGACAGTAGAATATAGAACGCTTTGACTACTACATTGCAGTTACCTTCTTTGTTATAACGACAGTATTCCATTCATGACTTAACATCGATGGCCTGTGAAAACTAATAAAGGACCCAAAGTTAAAAATGCCTTTGGTGCGATTTCGATTGTTTTTTTGGCCAGTTATCATCCTTATAATTATAATGATATAATATATGAAAAGTAACCGCTACCTAAAGAGCACACTTTTTTTTTGTCATTCTTTTATCCATTCTAAACTTGTAAATAAAGTTGAAAGAATCGTGAAAACAGTTAAAAGCCGCACATTTTCCAAAAATGGTATTTCCATTACGATGATTATTCAAAAAACAAGAGTTTATACCGAAGACGTAGACGTGTGGATACAGTCACAAGGTTAAATTTGGTCCTTAGGACCAAAGTCAATCTGACATTCTACAACAATAAGGTTGAGATTCCTAAAAGACGACTGTAAGCATATTGTGCCGCTAGGATCACGATGCTGTAAAAAAAAAACATACAAATTTAGCTCCGGGCGATAAAATTTCTCAATTTGGCCACCCAATTTTATTTCACCTACATTATTATCAAATTCAATAATAATTATAGGTAATTTTAGTCATGATCACACATTTTTCACGATTTTATCGATATAATTAACAATTAATGTTACATAATCAAAAAAAAAATATTTTATTTTTCACTTCTAAAATTTTTTTTTCTTATTTTGAAAAACGACAATTATTCACAACATATAAGTTTTTTAAGTACCCATTGCAAAAATACTATCATAAAACAAAATTAAAATATTAGGAATAATTAATTTAATTATTCCTGCTAATATTTACGCAAAAAATGCTTTCTTACGAAATCCCATCAAATTTACAAGCACCCTGTTTTTTTATTTTGTATTTAGAAGAAAATAGCAAAAAATAATATCGCTTGCACTTTTTCTTTTTAAAATAGGCTTATCCTACCTAAAATAACAAAAATAACAATCAAAAACATCTACTATTTTAGTTTTAATCTAATATAATTTCTTAATCATAACGATTTTACGCTATCTAGGAAACATCAAGTTTGTTGCTTTAACCCTTCAGCTTTGGTTATATTATAAACAATACGAAAACTTTCAGTCAATCGTTTAAAATATAATTATTTTTCTATTATCATTACGAGATTAAGTCCCTTTCACAATAACTTTTAATTTACTTAAATTATCCTTAATGTTATCACATGACAATTATATTTCTATTAAAATTGATCAATATATTTTCCACAAAAATACGCTTAACGGTAACGTTTTTTGCCATAAGTGGCTAAGACAAATGGTAGATAGTTTACGTTACTCTTCACACAGTTTTCAAAAAAAACCCTTAATTCATCTTAATGCCCTGCATCGCGTGATAAATTTTGGATAAAGCATCCGTCACCTTCTGACGGGTAAATAAGTACACGTGTCAAAATGTGACGAATGCTTTATCCACAGTTGACACGCGATATAGACGCAGCCATACTAGGCTCGCTGATTTCTATTACTCGGTAAAATCATATAGCTTTTAACATGTTATAATATTGTTTTCAAATATAAGAGCTATGATAACGTTGACAGTACGATAACATGTCAAAAGCAAGGTTTTACGGGGCAAAATATAGGCCCAGGGGGGTTATTATGACATGGCTATGCAGTTCATTTTATGGTGACCGTAAAGGACGGAGCTATTGCAATTACATAACTCTGTCCATTTCTCTTAGCGTAAAATGAATTGCACAGATACCTCATAATAACCCACTTGTTCTGTTTACAGTATAAACACAGTCAATTTTTTTACTTATCACTTTAACTAACTGGTCCATTAGTGACACTCACAACACGCTCTATAGCAATATTGTCCACTTTAAACAGGAATAAAATATTCCTTTTGTCTTTTTGCATTTCTAAAACAACCTTTATGGTAAGTATAAATTAAACCTGATATCACAACCTACTTCTTACAGGGGATGGAGACCTTTTGACGACGTAAGCATCAAATAGTCTGCTACTTGTTGCAGCTAGTACAGCCTGAGTTTCATCTTTAACAGGTTTCTTGTCTGTTTTGTTGTTATTGGCGTGGTCTTTAGTCTCATCTGCAATGGTCACATCGGTTTTTTCACTAGAATCCTTTTCGGGAGTTTTGGTAGTCTCGGTGCTGTGGGTTCGTTTTTTTCCTGAAACAAATTTCGGAAGCCTATTTTATTTCACAAATCGTAAATAATTAGCTTAGTGTTTTTTAATTTAAAAAATCCTTAGTAATTGTTGAATGAATGAGTATCCTATCGAAATGTTTTTAGGGAGTGTTTATTATAAGTTATTAAGTATACATAAAGTTATTTGTCATAAATCCATGTAGACGGAGCTCTTTATATATTCTTATTCTTGTTATTAATGTTATCCAGTTACTCATTTCTATCCTATAAAACATTTCAAATTGGAGACCATTGACCATGTATAAGTTATATTATTGACTGACGTGTTGTCTTATTCTATTGCTATAGCAAAGAATGTGATAGCAGTAACTTTAATCAAGCATTAAATTTAAATGACGTCTCTGAGTGCGGCAGTTAATAGTACCTATCTTGTGAAGCTTTTATTTTTAGTGGCAATGTTTTTAATAATCACTGAAGTCAGCAACTACGTTTCAATTTTTAAACATTTCATTTTGGTTTTTTAAACGAATCCTTATCAAACATACACAACATTGCATGTTTCTAAGAGAATTTACTCTTTGTTTTAAATTCTTTGTTATTTGTTATTATTATTACACACCTTATTACAGATAAATCAAATAACAAATATAATGACCAGTAATGTGTTTAATTGTACTGTATTTAAAAAGTAGACTACCTACATCACGTTTCAATTATCTATCCATCACTGTTTCTCAAATTACTATAATTTGTCATGAGAGATAAACCAACGAACACTTTGGCATTTTTAATTATAGCGGGGACATGTTTACTTCCAAGAATACATATAATCTTTAGAAAAATATGCCTCGTCACTTTATATTTATTTCACATGTTTTCCTCGTCATTAAACTATTTATAAAGAAACTGGTGTTACTATCAAACGGTGAAGATTTTATTAAAAATTTAGTATTTTTTTATATTTGAAAGTATTCATGCTTTTTCATCTCGAGTCTTTCGCTTGTTTGGTCTCTCCTTCCTGTAATTTCTGGTGAATTGGCGGTATCACATTAACAGAGCCCGGACTTTTTGCGGCAAAACAAAAGACTGTCGCAATCTAGCTAGTGTAAGAAATATTTTTCTATCGATATCGAGTATTATTATGTTTACATTATTTTACAATCATTCGCGACAGTTGTTTATAATATTGTGTTATTCCATCTGAAATCTTAACTACTACTGTTTCATATCAAGTTATAAAATAATCCGTCGGGTGACTAACTGAACGGTGACTACATTTACAAAAAGTTAATTGTTACTTTATGTTAATTAAAATATACAACGTGCTACCTAGTTCATGGACAGAACTCCCCAATAATAAATTTTATTATAATTTAAATAAATTTTTACTTGAACAATGTTTTAATACCCTTAATGATTTTTTTCACAAAATGGAAACCAATAAAAATGACTTAATTTAGTTTTAAATGGGTGATTCTGACATGTGACATGTATATAAAATAAGACCGAACGTGACGTAATGTATAAAGCTTGGCAAAGTATATTGTTAATATTAATTAGGTTCGTTAAAATTTGTCAGTGTATAAATATGATTTATAGTATTGTACGCCTGAAACGGCTGATTGTGCTGAGCTTCCACTATTTTATCTATTATAAGAACTTTTGTTAACACCACAATCTCACAATAAATGATTTATGATTATGACTAAGAGGTAAAACTTGAATGAAGTGACTATACTACCTCATTGCAAATAATAGACACTTCAGCAATTGTCTACTCCCAGAGAATGTTGAGAAATTAATGATTATCTACTCCTACCACTATCACAAACCCAATAAAATGTCACGTGCTTCTGTGTGTGCTGACGTGGATTTCAAAGAAGGAATTGCATCTGTTTCTATATAATTTTATACAAAGCTCACGTAAAATGTTTTATTTAAAAAAAAAATCGTGGACCTTCTATTACACAACTATCGATATATCGATAAAAAAATAATTCGAACACTAGCTAGATTGCAACATTTTTTTTAAGCCGCGAAAAATCCGGGCTCTGCACGTTAACAATATAAAAAATATAATTTCCTATAAACACCTCCGGGTGTTTGTTTTCCGTAGAACAATTTTTCTGGTTATGACTTCTCTGGGAGCACTTTCCACCCAGCATGACATGATTTTGATATTCTTTGTGAAGCTAAAGGTTTTGTTTGACTGTAAAAAAATATTATGTGTTCGAGTAATCCAAAGGAACAAAGTAATTTCTGGCGAGTGATGATGGAATAACATAAAAATCTTCAATGCAACATTATTATTATACCTCCTATATAGCTACAAATCATTAATGTAAAGTCATGTTAAAAAAATATCACAACGACAAGACTTCTTTCTTTACGGTATGGTTTTATTAGTTTCTTATTTTTACTTTTCTTGGCTAAACAAAAGGAGAATTATTCTTTTAAAAACTACGTTCATATTGGTATAATTATTGGCAAATTTATCTATTTTCTTTATCACATCCCTGACACTGCGTGGCATTAGCCTTCTGTCTTATTTTCCCGAATTAACTAATCGTATATCTTCCTCTCAGTCGCGCTTTCCGTCAATTTTGTCTTCCAAAATGTAAAACGGAAACTGTCATGACATTTTAAGTTATCCTATCAGTACTACAAGCCTTGGTGAACATCTTAGCCTATCTGTGCAAAATGTGGTAACAGACTTATCAAGAAGTTTTTAGAGTTGTAGGTACTCGTAATTGTGGTACCTCTGCCTACACCACAGAGATTAAAGGCTTGAAAGTGTGTGTATCCTATCATCTTTTTCTCCAAGGAGATCTTTAAGATAGGAATAATGACGGTACCGGCAATAACAAACTTCTTGAATATTCTGTATTAATTTTATACCTGGCATTTTGTTGTACAATTTAGCCACCAGAGGGTGGAGCAGACGCTCGTCATAGACGTCCTTTTCACTGTTAGTGAAGGCGCCAATGACGCAGCCGATAATGACGCAAGTGAGAGTCCCGATGACAGCATACCACATGTACGATACAGCGTACATTTGGTGCAGGGCTGTGGTTCTGGAAGAAAACATTGATGGTGAAAACAAGGGGAACACATTCAAATTACAAATATTGATTTGTTCGAATTTTCATTACTCCTACGCTGGAGATATTCTAGATCAAATGCATAATTTCATTATCATACGTTATAACACTAGAATCCGCGCCTATGGCCAATTTCAATCCATCCGGGTCACTCTTGCGCGTCAGTGGCGCCCCCCCGCTCCCAGTTCGCTCGCGGCTCGACGCCGATACGCATTAAGTTTTTTACGCGCTCTTACATTTGTTTCTAACTTATCATTATCACAGTTGTTTACTTTTATTATTAAGTTCTGAGTCATTATTGTTATTAAAGTGATTTTATATACTTATAATATTGATTTATTTATTGACCGCCAACATCCACTACACTGGCGCACCAACTCGCGGCACGCATACCTACGCGCGAATAGGTATTGTGTACAAACGAACTCACGATTACGAACCGGTGGTTTTTGGTGAACAATATTACGTTTAATAACTGTGTTGTGATGAATGTGAGTGCTTAACATTACTATGCCGCGAAAACGAGCAAGTTTATCCGGCGGGGAAGCCACCGATGGCAGCTCAGTAATGTCGGAAGGACAATTGGCATCGTTTCTGTCGACGTTTGCGCTAGCTCAAGCGGAGTCCAACCGCCTCTTGGTTGAGAGTTTGCTAGCAGCGTCGGTTTCGAGAGACGCCTGCAATTCAAATCCATCACCGACCTACTCGCCGACGCCATCTTGTGCCAACGCCCAACCTGGAAACTTCGCGAACTGCACGGCAAGATTTAATGGCTCATCCCGTGATCCCGACAAGCTAGAGGCATTTCTGGACAGTGTCGAAGTATACAAAGATTGTAAAAACGTAAGTGACCCGCATGCATTGAAGGGCCTCCCCATGCTGCTTGAAGACGAAGCCGCGCTGTGGTTCAGAGGGGTCAAGGCCACTATAACATCGTGGGACGACGCGCTTCGTAAGCTCCGCGCCAGATCCGGCGTAAATCCTCAGGGAGATCTACGCTTCGGAACAAGGAGAGGAACGAGCCGAAATCTTCATAGGGCGCCTTCGTGCGCTAATAGCAAAAATGCCATATTGTATCGAGTCGGCATTGCAAGTAGATATAGTATACGGCCTATTGGATAAACGCATTCGAAAAAGAGTTACACGAGAAGCGATAAGTGACCTTGACAATCTCCTAGAAAAGGCTATAAACATCGAAGAATCGCTCGCCGAAGCACCTTCATGTTTACCGCGTCCGCAGACTGCCAGCGCAAACATAATTACGCGCGCTCAAACGTCGAGCGAACGGAGCGACGCCAACGGTTCCATGGCGCGGTCTTTTAACCGTGCCGCTGCCGCCGCGCCTATGCCGCGCGCCGTGCACGAGCCGCACGCGCCGACCGCGCCGCCGCCGCCGATGCGGACGACGTCGACTACCAGAGACTGTACGGTGGTAAGCGAGACTGCTAAAAAAGGTAACAAACTTTTCTGTGTTTATTGTCGTAAAAGTGGTCATGATCGTAGTGAGTGTTCGAAATTACATCAAAGAGTTAAAAGTGATAACACGTATTTGCGTTGTTTTGGTTGTAACGCTAAAGGCGTAACGCGTAGTAACTGCGAGAAGTGTAATCCGAAACCGAACCCCAAGGACTCTTTTTGTGCGCTCGATATTGATAGCGTTGATACTGTGTCAAAGATTAATTATGTACAGACTGGACATTTAAATAATAATGTGTCAAAGATTATTTCAATTCAGACTGAACATTTAAATGATGACGTGTCAAATATTATTTCTAATGAGAATGTACCTTTAGATAACTTGTCAAAGATTATTTCAATTCAGACTGAACATTTAAATAATGTGTCAAAGATTAATTTAAAACAAAATGTTAGTCATAATGTTTCTGAAAATGATTGTGTGAATAGTGTAGCTCAAATTACTGTACCACAATGTTCCGATGAGTCGCAAGCGAATTGTGTGCGTGAATTACCTATCTCGTCCGATGTGTCTACCGGTGGTCGTCCTATTTTAAATATCGTAGTGTGCGGTCATCGCGGTACCGGTCTAATGGACACAGCTGCAAGACGCAGTATTGCGGGTGTCACATTATATGATCTGCTTTGTAGGCTACATCATCCATTCCGTTATTGTTCGATGACCGTCAAACTTGCGGATGGGACTGTAGGCGAGAGGAAGGTTAAATTAGCTGACGTGGAGGTATCACTTAAGGGTTCGATTATACCTACCACCTTTGTTATTTTTCCGGACGCGGTTAACAACGAAACCTTGTTAGGCATAGATTTTCTTCGCAAAGCTCGGCTTATCGTTAATATTCCCGCCAACACGTGGTTTACAGCTGATCGACCTCAGGACATTCACCCTTTACGTTCCGAAACTTCTCGCGACTTCGTAGGTTGTTCTTCGACCGATCTCATCCTTAGACCTAATGAGGGGACAATGCTGTTACCGCAGGAGAAGGACTGTCTTGCCGCTGTACTCCAAGAGTACGAAGACATTTTTGGAGAAGGGGGAGGTCCAACGCCGTTGGCGGAACATAGCATTGATACGGGAAAACATTCACCAATCGCTGTGCCGCCATACAGACTCACGCCTGCCAGGCGAGCCATAATGGAGGTTGAGATAGAAAAGATGCTGAAAGATGGCATCATTGAGGAATGTGAGTCTGCATGGGCTGCACCAGCTCTTTTGGTACCCAAGAAAGATGGGACCTATAGATTTTGTGTGGATTATAGGAAGCTAAACTCCGTCACGAAGAGCGACTCTTACCCACTTCCTGTAATTGACGACCTGTTGCAGTACACTGGTAAAAGCTGTTATATGAGCACCATCGACCTTCGCTCCGGGTACTGGCAGGTAGGTGTCAGGGAGGAGGATCAGGACAAGACCGCATTTGTTTCGCCTTTCGGAGTCCACAGATTCAAGCGTATGCCGTTCGGGTTGCGGAATGCACCGGCTACGTTCCAACGACTAATAGACCGATTTCGTACTGGGTCCTCTCTTCGAGGCATGACTATCCTAGGGTACATCGATGACCTTATCCTTATATCTGACAGCTTTTCGCAGCATATTCAAGATCTCCGTGTTGTCTTTGACCGCTTACGCGTCTTCAATCTGCGAGCAAACCGTGCCAAGTGCGTCTTTGCACGTGAAAGTGTCAAATATTTAGGTCACATCATCACGCCTCAAGGAATAACACCAGACCCAGACAAGATTAGTGCAATAACGGAGATGAGAGAACCTACGTCTGTGAAGCACCTGAAGTCCTTCTTACAGACCTGCTCCTGGTTTAGGAAGTTCGTTCCTAGTTTCTCCCAAGTCGCACAGCCGCTGACTATGCTAACTAAGAAAGATCAGTCGTGGTTGTGGGAAGAAGCTCAGGTCACCGCGTTTAACGAACTGAAAACGTTGCTGACCTCATCACCGATCCTTGTTCAGCCGGACTACACTCGTCCGTTCGTGCTGAGGACCGATGCCAGTAACTATGCTTTAGGTGCGGCTCTACTGCAGGGGGAGTCCCAACGAGAGGAACGTCCAATCGAATACGCCAGCCGTCTACTCACATCAGCTGAACGTAATTACTCTACGACAGAGCGAGAGGCACTTGCGGTGGTGTGGGCTGTCGAAAAGTTCCGTGGTTATATCGATGGACATCCTGTGCGTGTGGCTAGTGATCATCAGCCCTTGAAGTGGTTGCTCACCCTGAAATCGCCGACGGGAAGATTAGTTCGCTGGGCAATGAAGCTCCAATCCTTCGACCTGCAAGTTGATTATACACCTGGAAAAGCTAATGTCATAGCCGATTCCCTCAGTCGCCCACCGTGTGAAGACGTGGATCGTGACTCCTGTGGAATCTGTACTGTGTTTGTTGACACGCCGCGGTGGGAAGCTGCCGCTCTACGTGAAGATCAACTCGCCGATCCAGAGGTATCAAAAATCGTTAATGGCCTTGAAGGAAAAGAAGAAGTGGAGATAAACAGGTGGACCGAAAGAGGTTACCACATGAGTAGAGGAGTACTTTATCGGTATGCAGAGGCTGATACCGAAGAACCGCAATTAGTTATACCTGAAAAGAGAAGGAAGCAAGTAATGGTTGAATGTCACGATACTGCAGTTTCCGGTCACGGTGGGGTAGACAAAACTCTGCACCGCATTTCTCAACGGTTCTATTTTCCTGGCATGCGTCGTTATGTAGCCGAATATTTAAAGACCTGCATTGAATGCCAGAGGTATAAACCGTCCAATCAAAAACCCACAGGGTTGTTGCAAACACCCGTTCCAGCTCAACGATTCCTAAGGGTGCCAATGGAGAGAGATGGGTGCTTATAGTAGAAGACACCGCTAGCAAATGGGTTGAGTTATTCTCTCTTGTTGAAGCCACAGCTGAAGCTTGTGCCAAAGTACTGATCGAGGAAGTCTTCTTACGATTCGGAGTGCCTAGACGACTTATTTCCGACAATGGCGTACAGTTTATTGCCGACGTTATGCAAAAGGCAATGTTCGCTCTGAACGTGAAGCAAAATCTGGTGCCGCTGTACCATCCCGAGGCAAATCCGGTAGAAAGAAAGAACCGTGATTTAAAAACGCAATTGGCTATCCTGGTACAAGATCATCATAACGAATGGCCAGAGGCTCTGGCTTTCATTCGTTTTGCTTTGAACTCTTCGCATACTAAGTCTACGCAGCGGACCCCGGCTTTTCTTATGTATGGCCGTGAGTTAAGGTCTCCATTGGATGCTCAAAGTGATCTTCGCGCTGTTATTATGGCCGAAAATTATGTGCCGCAAATTACACCGTATCTGCTCAAGCTTGTAGACACGATCAAATCCAGTAAAGAGTGCATAGAGAAACAACAAGATATTCAAAAGGCTGCAAAAGATGTTCGTCGTCAACCTGATGACCTGTTGGTGGGTGATCTGGTATTAATGAAAACTCACATTCTTAGCAATGCCTCAAAGGGTGTCACATCAAAGTTCACTCCAAAGCGTGATGGCCCCTACATAGTTACGAAAAAAGTGAGTCCCACCACTTACCTTGTCGCTTTCCCTGATAAGAAAGATGAGGTAGTTGGAAAATATCACATCTCAGATTTAAGACGTTATCACAATCGAGAGGATGAATGTCTTGAGGTCCCGAAGCCGGTAGCTCCTGTCCGTCGTCGAGGCCGGCCTCGTAAACGTTAGTTTGATTTCGTAAACCCTAATTTTATTTCATAAACGTTAGTGTTGTTACGTAAATCTTAGTTTTGTTAGGTTTTGTTTGGTAGTTTTGGTAGGATAAGAAGTAGCATTTCGTAAAAACATATGATTTGTTGTTGTGTAACTCTAGTTTTCGTCTTTTAACAAAAAAGTTAGTTTTGTCTCTTAAACGTAAGATTCGTTTAATTCTGTTTGACTAGTTGTGAGGACACCTTTTTAGTCAAAAGGGGGAGTATATAACACTAGAATCCGCGCCTATGGCCAATTTCAATCCATCCGGGTCACTCTTGCGCGTCAGTGGCGCCCCCCCGCTCCCAGTTCGCTCGCGGCTCGACGCCGATACGCATTAAGTTTTTTACGCGCTCTTACATTTGTTTCTAACTTATCATTATCACAGTTGTTTACTTTTATTATTAAGTTCTGAGTCATTATTGTTATTAAAGTGATTTTATATACTTATAATATTGATTTATTTATTGACCGCCAACATCCACTACAACGTAGATTAGGTTAGGCTTGATTCATAAGCGATAGCAAAAGTTAAGTATTCTATAAAAAAAAGCGTTCGTAAATATGAAAATTTGAAATTTCGATCAATTCGGAATTATGTATTGTACCTGAAAACAAGATCTTTTGAATTCTAGTTATGAGTAACATTAAATATTTTTTGTAACATTCTTTTGTTAATGCCATGGAGAAGCCAAACGAGCACACAGGCCAGCTGATGGTTAGTTGTATCTGATACCCATAGGTGTTTGCAATCACAAAACTGCAAGCCTATGGCTATAACTTGGGAACTACAGGCCGTATTAATAAACTAGTCTCCTCTAATGCTCTTCTCGAGACGTCAAAAATTACAGCTTTCTATGGCTTGACGTTTACTTTGACGTATCTTGTGACGCGCATCCCAGCCAAGATGAGTTTAGTAATAAGGACCTAAGATAGATATGCTAGTCATTTAATTTGTTTTATTATCCCTAAGCCAGAAACAACAATGTGAACATTGCTTCTTAGCGGTTTCTATCACCACTTATCCACAATGGATGTGGAGACTTCATTGTTTCAGTTCCATTGGTTGCCACTTGTTTATTATGTCCAAAGCTAAAAATGGATGTTGCAAATATTTTTCTTTAGTCATATACCGGACAAAAGAAGAGATTCTTTGTTTAATCCGTATAAAAAAAGTTATATCTTACTGAAAGAAAATTATCTTCTTTTGGATGTGTTTTTGAGTCATACACAGATTTAGGTTACCGTCTTTCCTGTGGACATACCCGAAGTTAACGTTTTTAAGGCCTAATTTTGAGGTTGAACCGAAGGCAGTGGTCTACTTTAGTCCTATAAAATCAAAACAAAACTTATATGCACAGAAGCCTTTTACTTTTGACCACAGGAGAGACCACATTAATTTGTTTTTCGAGTGTGTATGACCCCTTTATTAATAATCAAGTTTTATCTTGAAACCAGTGGTTTTAAGCACACACCTAATTAACTAGGATTTACACACATCACATTGGACATTTTTTTTAGGATGGATGAAAGAAGACTGACGAAAGAGATATACAGATCGAAAGTCAGTGGACGGGTTGGAAGGGGCCGCCCTAGGCGTACTGTTTCGAGTCAAATCGGAGAAATACTGGAAAAGGGCCGAATCCTAAGTACCCGAAACCGACGTGCGTGCATGACTCGATGTATGAATGTGGAAGAAGCGAAAGAAATTTGTCAAGATCGTAGCAAATGGCGTGATTTAATGTATGTATGTACTTAATCAATTTCATTATCTTGTATAGTTTACTTACGCTACGGCTTCCTGGGGAATGTAAGTTCGATTTCCATCCATGGTCCGTAAGAATTGCAACAGAGATGAGTTCTCTGGTCCACTCGCCGTACTCGTTGGGCAGTCCTGGAATTTAAATTATTGATCAAATTATTAATTATACATTCATATTGCTGAGTTTCTTGCGGCGTTTCTTCTCAGCAGTGGTCAAGTCTTGGGAAGCGCTGGTAGATTTTGACGTGTAAAAGTACCCGTGTGGCCTTCTTACTGAATCAATGTATACTATCTTGTTTTTAATCATTTTGTCTTGTCCAAGAACTGCTCCTACTCCATTGACGCTAGCGTCGGTATACTCACAAGTAGTTTTATGTAACCGATATTGTAAGCAAACTCTGTAAATTAAACAGCTAACTGTTATGCGTTAGTATTTGATTTACGTTATTTTTCTATACTTTTTTTGCATTGTGATGAAGATCTTGAATACTATTAAGTGTACTGCAAGCCTAGCCAATATGCTTGCAAACACGTTAACGTTTCTATTTTCTACCGACTTGACATGGAGTTGATATAAGTGGGCGACGCGATCTGTCATCAGCTTACGTCAATCCTATACATTTGGTCAATTCTCGAAAATCGCTTACTAATAACTAACTATAGCAATGAGGACAAACGTTATTCGAGCCACAGACTGTCATTATTTTGTACGATTTTAGCCAGTATGTAAAATGTTATTTGTAAAGAGATACATATCTGGTTACATAAATTATTCACGCTTAAATTGTTCTCAAAAAATAACCGTCACTGCGTTTCACTGTATAAAGCTCAAAAGTACAGTCACCCAAAAAAGAAGAGCATACTTAGAACCTTGTCACTGTGACTGCCATTGTTATTTTCATACTTGTCATTTGATGTTCATTGAAGTTTATTATGACAGTGCACTAAAGAGCTTAACATTTTCGTTGGGTAATGTATAATGTAAAAATGCTCTGACGCAACGGTCCTTTTATATTTATGTAATAAAAGGGCCTAAAAGAAAAATGATATTACCACAGGAGCTTTATCTTAATTACTACGTATTGGCTTAGGACGTCAGGGGGGCTATATTATGACATGACTATGCAGTTCATTTTACGGTGAGTCAAAGGGACGGAGCTATAGCAGTTACATAACTCTGTCCTTTTCTCACAGCGTAAAATGAATTGCACAGATACGTCATAATAACCCCACAGTACTGCGGGCCAGCCCTCGTGATTAGTGGCACCGGTCGATTTCGAAACATGTCAAGTGATCGACATGACCTCCCCTATAACCCCTTAACGGGAATGTATGCAATAACCAATAACCCTGTATACGCGAGTAAACCATTGTGATGTCTTTTAGACTGCGCCGAGCAAACGCCGAGCGTCCAGTGGCGCCCTCATTACTATTATTATGTTTTCTAATTAACTAAAGAATTTCCTTGCAATCAGACAAAATGTTTTTGTAGTGCAAGTAAAAACACAATTTATTTATGGGATACATAATTTTAATAACAATTACCCTTTGAGTAGTCAGCTTAACGGGAAAAAGGTGCCCACTTTTTCCGTTAAGTTAATAACTCGAAGTTGAATCGTTATTAAACTACATGATACACCCTATAAGTTGTGTTTTCATTTGTAGTACAAAAATATTTCGTCCAATTTCAATAAAATACTTTAGTTTATTAGAAAACACAATAAAAGTAATGAGGGCGCCACTGTACATCCAGCGTACACTCGGCGCAGTCTTAATATAGTGTCATGATTTTTTCGTTTAAAATTTTAAATAACCACTGAATGTTGGTCCTCTTTCAAAAACTCTCTTTTACTCTTACTCACCTCTACAGATAACGGCAGCATCTCAACCTTGGTATCCACATACAGTAGCCTGCCAGCTGCCATCCAGGTTGTGATGAAGTGGGCCGAGATCATCCCAATGAGGGCTCCCCTGCCGTTAGCAATAGGACAGAGTGTTGCTAGCACGAAGACTCCTAGGAGGGCCCCGGAGGTTGCGGAGGTGACGAGCTGGGAACCTTCGATGACTCCACCGACGCTACCCACGCAGAGCGAGAGACACATAATGACAAGAGCTGAAAATATATATTTCCAATTTTACGTTATGACTTGCGATAATTGTGGTTAATAATTTAATTAATGAAAAACAACATAAAATAATACAACAACCATAACACAATAACTGAAAAAGAAAACTAAAGTTAAATAAAACTAACTCTATACACGGTGTAACATACGGAAACAGAATAATTTTAACAGCGTATTCCCGAGGTCGTGAGAAGCAAAAAATGTTATCTGAACTAGGGAATGCAATTTAACCGGTTATTAACCGATTTAGAATGAAAATAACCGGTTAAAATCGGTTATAACCGGTTATTTGCATTCCCTAATCTGAACCCAGGTCGAAATATGCTTTTTATTTTTTATCATAAGGGTGTTTTGTACTGGAGATTTCATTACAACTGCATGCTGGATAAAACATAAAAAAACATTATTTCGACCTGGGTTCATTTATAAACTTTTTTGCTTCTTACGACCTCAGGAATACGCTGTTAAAATTATTCGGTTTCCTCATGTTACGAGTACACCCGGTATATGCGATAATTTATGATCTACACACACATAGACAATATAGACCAGCGAGAATAATTAATCAATCAATAGTAATGTTTATCGTGGTCTAGTACCCATAGTACAAGCCTAAAGTTCAGTTTGGGTCTATGTCAATTTATGTCAGATATTTATTTATTTATTCAGATATTCATTTATGTTTCTGTTATTTTACTTATTTTTATCATTTACATCAAAATGAATCATTAACTCTCAGCAACAGGGCTATATACTAGCAGGGGACCATATGGCTGCGTTTATCGCGTGATACATTTTGGATAAGGCATCCATCACCTTCTGACAGGTAAATAAGTACACGTGTCAAAAAGTGACAGATGCCTTTATCCACAGTTGACACGAGATATAGACGCAGCCATACTAAGCTCGCTGAACTCGAAAGTGGATGACTACTTATTAGAAATTTTGTTAGATATTTTGGGTTTGACGCTTTTATGATTTAAGTAGGCATCAGTTACTAGAACTATAAAATATCATTTTAATTACGCGTCTGCACCAAAATATAAAAGGACTTCTTTTGCAAAACAAAGGTGTTATTTTCTTAAAAACGATCGGTTGATCGAGCGAGCGTGCTTATACAAAAGAAGTCACACGACGGTAAAGCTACCAAATTGAGAAACTAAACTATAAAGCGTTGATTCAACGCTATGAGACGGGACAACTAAAATTCCGGTTAATAATTTAGCCGTTGAGTAAAAAGTGAGTTCCTTAAAAAACACGGACGACGGTTTGTTTTGTGTACCACGTGGATTGTAACATTTCAATGAAATGAGTTTCTTGCGGCGTTTCCTCTTGGCAGTGGTCTCCTCTTGGGAAGCGCTGGTAGATTCTTGACGTGTAAAAGTACGCGTGCGGCCAACTTACAGAATAAATATCTTTTATCTTTTTATCTTTTTTTTTTAAAGTAACATTCTATGTTCCCGTAACAAGATTATTTTGTAAAAGATCATGTCGTTGTGTATCTTATGAACACAGTCATTGTCCTCGTTCACCGCCAATTTCAATGCGATAATGTCGCACTGTCTCGTACCAAGAACGCATTTTCGCGAATAATACATTGTTCCAACCGATGTCCTTAGAACGATTGTGCGTGCACAATGCAGGAGAAATCTGAGGCTTCGTGAAATTTTGCACTTGGCTAACTTTATTTACAAACAACAAGAGATTTCTGGAGTCCTAGTGAATAAGAGTACAAGTCGACTTAACTCGTGACAAAAAAGGGTATATACATGAACGGAGTATACTAGACTTTTTCACCATGACCCCAGATTTCATCCATCATAAAAAAATCAGATTGAATAGTTCCTGAGGTGTTAACTACGCGGACGATTTCACAGTCAAGCTTCGTCCAAATATAATTATGTGCTACGATATCTATTAATATTATTTATTATAGCCCTTTCCCAAAGATCACCATAATCAGTCTGGTGGCACAAACAATAAAAAATATGAAATGGAGAAGACGACCGAGCGGGATATGTGCCCCAGAGACATTTGCAATCCCAGTACTACAATTCTTAAGACTGTAATCCTAAGACCCCAAAAAGTGTTCCCAGTCTTGAGGACTACCTCTCAGATGGAATGTCTCTATGCTGGTAATTTCACAGGCTGTATTATCCCACACCGGAACATAAAATATCAATGCCGCTTGGCGGTTGGTTAAATAATTAGTTTTTTTTTTATGTCATAGAGATGACAAACGAGCACACAGGCCACCTGATGGTAAGTGGAAACTGTGACCCATAGACATCCGCATTCACAGGACTGCGATGCAATCCTAAGACTGCCAATGCGTTGCCAACCCTAGAATTAGTATTAGTAGTAGAATGTACCGTAAATAATTCCGATGATCTTGATGACGGTCAGCTGTTGGCCGTCAGAGATGCCCTTGAACGACGGGGCCGCTGACACGAAGTCTTCCCACGTCACCGTAGCCAAGGAGTTCACGTTGGACACGAGGAAACTGAAACCAAGAATTTGATGAGTTAGAAATTTAAGTCATAGAAACTGTCATATTAGTCGTATCTTGAGACGAGGATATTTTTCCAATTTTTCATGTTTGAAAACTGTTTTGAGAAAAATACAGATTTTGCGATTGATCTCTATAAAAATCGCTACGAAGAAAAATAAAAAAGTAGTAGAAATGCAATATGAATATTTTTACGTATTTTCGTAATTGTTCAGTCTTATACAGTGTAATACCGGCATGCGGGCATTTATTGAAACTGGCGATAATATGTTGCTTTAGCAATTTTATTGTTTGTAAGTATTATCTATTAAAAATCAATTAAAATAACTTTACAATTAATTTTCTTAGATACTGTCCATTTTTAATGTAGTGCATGTGCTGCGTATTCATTGTTATCAGTATCGCTGTTGCTTAGTACAAGGCATGTCGTGGTACGGGGGTTAATCATAATAATCAAACTATCAATCGACTGTAATTTACACTTGTCAAATTGCTGTGCTTTACATTGCTGGCAATTCAAATTTTGTTAGAAAGTTAACAAAGCGTGAAATTTTGTTTATTAATTAAATTAATGTCATAGTTACGTTACAAATATACGTTATTTTAACCAACTTTAAAAAACGCCAGGGTGCTGGTAACACACTGTAGATCATGGAGCTCAAATTGCTGTAGCTTTACATCAAAACGTCTATTCATTCTGGGATAACAGTTAATGTATAAATAAAAAAATTACAAAAAATATATTGAAGATATTTAGAACGCTAAACAATACTTTACATAAAGACAAGCGAATTTGTATGATAACGAAATGAGTTACGTTCCAAACTTCATCCTTGTTCATTGTACCCCGTGTGATAAGCACCTTCCGTTTTAGATTATTAACTTCATTGAAGCAAGCCCAATTATTAGCGTCGACTACGAAATTTAAGCAATTCAACTTCTTTCTTTAAACACTAATTGACACTTTTGGATACACTTCTACCCTTTAGAATCTTTTGTGCAATTACCCTCTTACACACTCAGCTGTTTGAATGTACAGGTTTCCTCAGGATGTTTTTCCTTCACCGTAAGAGCATCGAATAATGCACTTAAGTTAGAAAAACTCATTGGTATGTGGTGACCGCTGGGATTCGAACTCGGTACCTTACGATCACGAGTCGACCCCCTAAGCCAATAGGCCACTGACGCTCTCAATAGGCTAGAAATATTACTAAGATATCTATTCATCATCTTAATTCATTTAATTTAGTGATTTTTGTCCATCGTAAAAATATAATAAATGCCTTACCGATCTAATTTGTACGTTATGTCAAGTTTATCTTTTTAACTGGGCAGTAAAATAGCCCCTACAAAAATATTTTTTATTAAGTTGGCATGGATACAAATATATCTGTCTTATTTTATTATTAACTTCAATCACCTTAAAGCCCCATTAAACAAGCTTCCCAAAAACAGCCCCAGCATGCCCGGCAAGAAACCAAACTGGTCTTCCACATAAAACGGCAACACTTCATCAGCTTCAGCTATCTTCTTGGACTCCAAAGGATCACAGTGCTGGTACACAGCGTATAACGCCATGCCCACAATCCAGGATAAGCTGAAGAGTAGTCCCACTGCTGGGACGTTGGCGAGGAGGGTTCTTCTGACCCTGGCTTCGCTGTTCATGGAGCAGTATCGCTGGACGAAGGTCTGTTGGCACCCATAGATGGAGAGCGACATGAATAATTGGCCGATGATGGCTGATAGTGTGTCAACACGCACAGTGGGATCCCAGTGGAACCTGAAAAGAAAAAAAATAGAATATAATTATGGTGCTTATATAAAACTTCGTATTACTACTCTTTCAGATCTGCGTGCACGTTGGACTGATTCTATATCTATTTGTTAGTTAAAAGACTGTATTTTTGAAAACAACATTAAGTAATGTCAAGACAATGGAACCCTGTCCCACCATAGAACGATGTCACAGTGACATTATAAGACAACTTGTTTGTCACTTCTTACAACTTGAATCATAACGTCACTGCGACACAGTTGGATGGTGGGTCAGAGTTCCTTAGGGCTCATAGTACATACAACAACAATTCTCAAAAAACTTGAAAAAATTGTGCTCGACAAACGAATAGGCCTTATCGGAAACCGAGCTTGGGACGCTTGATACGCTACCGCTATAGTCGTAGCTATCAAATATGGTGGCTAACTGTAATTTAGCAGTCAACGCATCGTACACTTTATTACTAACTACATTTGATTTAAAAGGTTTTTACTATTTTACCATGCAGTCCATGACTTCTTTGTGTTATCTACCGGTAGTTCGTACCCTAGGTCAAGATTTGAACTCACTTGAAAAACTGCAGTCTTCCCCCGTCTATGTTGTCCTGTAGTACCTCCCGAGGACCCCCTGCCTTCACAGTCGCCTGAATGATGAAGGCTCCGCTGACTAAAATCATCGTCATAGTTTGTATTACGTCTGCCCTGAAACAAAACAACATTCGTTTCACTTGAACAATTGAAGACTCAGACATCTTTATCTTCTTTTATAGTATAAGAAAACTCGCTTTTTGCATCTGTTTAGAGCTCGTTCCCACTGTGTTGGATGTCGGATTCCGAATTTAATCGGGTGTCGGCGGCTCTGTTCACACTAGTCGGTTGTTGGCGATCAGCGGCAGCGACGCGGGCGGGGTCGGCCCGACATCCAGCAAATGTGAACAGCACCATATGCGATCATATGCGATCGTTGATCCGACACGATTCTTTTCCGAACGGGAGGGCTGACGAAACACACGATATTTTTGTCGGATCCGACACAAAATTGCTGTCGGACGAGTGTGAATAGCTTCATGTAAACGTTCAGCCACTGGAACGACCGATTTAAATCCGGAACGACAAGGCGTAGTGGGAACGAGCTCTTATTTGTATATGTTCTAACTCCTAAACCACGCGACGAATTTTGATGCGGTTTTCATGTATTTTTTCATGGCATTCTTTATTAAACAACAAGTAATGCAAACAGAAAATCATTATCATCATCATTTTCACCCCGTAGTCATCTACTGCTGAACAGAGACATGTAATGTCCAGTGAGAATGATCCAACATCCACCGACATCCTACATTTATTAAGTCATCTGTCCATCGTCGAACCAAAAATAAACAAACTAAAAATGTCTTACTTGATAGCAGCAGAGAGTCCCCCAAGTAAGTTAAAAACAATGGCCACAGCAGAAACGGCAGCTGCTGATAGCCAGTGTGGAACTGCAAATACAGCATGAAGTGCCACTGTGGGGGTATACACAGTGACTGCCAGATTGAGTATCTGGCGGACGAGGAACGTCGCTGCGGCTATACGACGCACCCAGGCCGAGTGGAATCGCATCTGGAAGGAAACAAAATGGCATGAAGAAGAAAAATAAAGTTCATTGTTGGATCGCATATTTTTTTACGCATAAAATCGCTGGGCCGAAAACGGTTTTTACAATAGAAATGATTTTATTTTAATTATTATAAGAAACTAACCTTAAATTCTGTAATGTCAACCTAAAAGGGTGGTATGCGAAAAGATTAATTACGCAAAAAAAATATGAGTTTCAAAGGGACCCCGAAAAAATAATTTTGAGATTCAATATCTGTTGACTACTTTGAGAGCTAACATAAAATGCCTCTATGATAGTCCTTTCACCGGTTGTCTTACACCAAAGCGATACACAACAGTGCCAACACTATAGTTTAGTGGTACATTAAAGTTAAAGTAATAATCTGGATATCAGGTAAAAACGTCACACAAATTAATCCAGTCTCAACCTAAGCTCTAGCCTTTCTACAGGTTACTGGCAACGATAAAATTATTTATGAAGAAAAATACGCACTAAAATACGTACAAAATACCCAAGAATTAATTACAAGTACTCACGCTTATCAAATATTTGTCCATACCAGGAAGATCAGATTCCAAAATAACGAATATACGAGAAATCTTTTAAACTTTTGGACGTCTTACGACGAATACAAAATGTGTCACTTATACACCAAACAAGTTTGCTATATCTCTACTATGCAAATTACACCTGTTGTATCAATACAAAACAAAGTCTCTTTTAATGTTGATTTTATTGACGGCCAAAGTCGTCTGTGGCTTTCAAAGGATTGAATAAATGAAGTTACCTCTAAATACTCATACACTGAGTTGGTCTGCAGCCGGTAATAGACCGGCACGAAAACCCAGCAGACCAACGGGAACGCCAGCATCATGCCGTACAGCGTCTCCCACATGGCAGACCCTCGGTACACCAGCTCCGAAGGAAACCCTGGAAACAAAAGACGGAATCAGTCAAGTAGATAGATGGAGTCATATTGGGGAACACAAATTGACCTGGTCCCAAACTAAGCTCTAGGCTGTAGGCATCGTGGGTACTAGGCTATCATAAACATACTCGTACTTAAATAGAGAAATATATTATCGTAAAACCATATAACTATGGTCTTACCTTGCAACAATACCCCAATTTTGCTAAATATATTATTCTAAAAATAGTAGAAGCCTAAAAAAAGAAGGAAGTTCTTAATTCGTCGGGATCTTTTTAAGGCGATTAATTAAAAGGAATTACTTAAAAGGTGCTTTGCCACCGGCGATGTGAGACGAGGAGTCAAAAATATTCCCTCCTCGCGCATCCTTGGTAGATTTATGTGGTGTATTTGTTTTTGTGCTAATAATGTAGGTGTTTTGGTATTTACTGTTAACCTATTATTGTAATTGTTAAATAAATAAATAAATATGTATTTTTAGTAAAAAAACAATTCTTGCACCGGTAGCGCCTCGTCTTACTTTGCCTCGCCAGTGGAAAATACTTTAAGACTGCGCCGAGCAAAAGCCGAGCGTCCAGTGGCGCCCTCATTACTATTATTGGGTTTTCTAATTAACTAAAGAATTTCCTTGGATCCAAACAAAATGTGTTTGTAGCGCAAGTATAAACACAATTTATGGGATACGTATCAAACTTTAATAACAATTACCCTTTGAGTAGTCAGCTTAACGGGAAAAGGTGGCCACTTTTTTTCGTTAAGTTAAAATAACTCGAAGGTGAATTGTTATTAAACTATATGATATACCCTATAAGTTGTGTTTATACTTGCGCTACAAACACATTTTGTTTGGTTCCAAGGAAATTCTTTAGTTAATTAGAAAAAACAATAAAAGTAATGAGGGCGCCACTGTACATCCGGCGTATGCTCGGCGTAGTCTTAAGGGGCCCTGGCGATGCAAGCTGCAACGAGCGACAAGCGGCAGCAAAGAAATGCACAGACTTGACAATGTAATAAAGTATGCGACGAGAAGCCGCACAAGCAATAGGGCAAATCTATACATTGGTATTCGTCCCTTACCGTCGGCTAAAGTCATGGCCACACCATTAACGCATCCCTTACATGTCTATGAGTAAGACTCAAAAACTCAATTTTGCGATTTTTGCATAAAAAGCCGTGTCCAGCAAGTCCCTACCGAATGTGAAATCATTTAGAGCCCCATCTCACTCAGGTTTACATTTACCCACACCCCGAATCCTAAGTAGTAAGTGCACAAAAAACGGGCTTGACCATCTCAAAACCTAGTATGTCACAAAACTATTTCAAAAACCTGGTATGTGACATGTACTTACTACGTTTTGAAAAGAACAGAGGCTTGAACATCATCGGCTCACAAATTCTTTATTTGCATTTAATTTATTTAAAAAGCTAGTATGGCACATAAAACATGTAATATAGGAACTTAAGAAAATATTGATATATTCCAAAGTATTCGTCTTAATCTAATTAATTGAGAAAATATTACTTCTTGAACAAATAGAACATGTTTTTTTGCTCTCCTGTAACTAGCTCAATGCCTTTGAAATGTGGCAGCCAGCTCAGGTTTCTAATCCTCCTAATTTTCATATTGACATGCAAGCAAATCAAGTAACAAGCTTACAACGTGCTACTCCACTAAAAAGCAAATAGTTTTAAAACCATGTCGGTTGGGTTGGGATCCTTTTCAAGAAATGAATGAGAATATTTTTAGAACATTTAGAAATTATATTGACTTAGTTCAACATTTCATTTTTAGACTTCGAGAAATATTATTACAATAGGGACCTAACTCAAAATCAATAATTTGTGTATTAGGTCACTATAATTCTGAACATGCGATATCTCAAAGGAAAGTTTAGTTTCTTGTTTCTTGTGGGTACAATTGTGATCAGTGAAAAACTTGTAAACTTAATTCCGCTGGAACTATTATTTCCAGGATAATTTTTTTATTACCTTCAGAATGCTTCCGTGGAAGTCAAAGTCATGGTCTGTTGGATGTGATGGATGGGTGCGAGTGCATGGACCTTGTACTGGATCCATATCTATATCATACGTGGTTGCAGACACCATTGTACAGATAAAATCCTTAAGTCACATTATTGCACTAATCATTTCCTTGTTCTTAATAAAATCTTACTAATATTATAAATGTGAAAGTTTGAATGTTTGTTGCTCAATCACGCCAGAACGGCTGAACGTATTTAGATAAAATTTGACACGTGGTACATTAAAATAAAAAAATATAAGGGGACAATCTCACACCAATTGACCTAGTCCCAAACTAAGCTCTAGGATTGTACTATGGGTACTATAGACAACGATACAAATACTTATATAGAGAAATATATACTTCAATAAATAGAAAACATCCATGACTCGGGGACAAATACTCGCGCTCATCACACAAATATCTGCCCTTACCGGGATTCGAACCAAGGACCACTAGCTTCGTAGGCAGGGTCACTACTCACTAGGCCAGCGCGTCGTGCATTGTAGTCTGGAATAGTACGAAAGCTGCTTTTTATCTCGGAAAATTGGTGTTCCCGAGGGAATTACCATAAACGACTTTTACGTAACACCTGGCCATAATGTGAGTTTTATCGCACGCTGCGCGCACGGTAAAACTCGCATTGTGGCCAGGTGAAGACGTAAAATTGTGTACTCATCACGGGCAGTAAAAAAGAAAGCCCTCTATCGCATATTTACAACCCTCGCCTACGGCTCGGGTCTCAAATACCTGCGATTTCGGGCTTTCTTTCTTTTACAGCCCTTGTTAAGTAATGTACTATTACGCGGCCGGAGTCGCGCGTTATAGCTAGTGTTATATAAAAAAAAGAAACTGACTAACTTAACCAATCAACAAACAGCCGAAACCTTTGGAGGGAGGGAATATTCCATGGATATCCTAGAGGTGCAACAAGGGTTTTTTTGGAAATTCATTCCCTTAGGGGCAGGGATTGTAACCGGTTACAAATAAACCGGTATTTATTTAGGTTAAACCGGTTAATAATTTAGGTTACGTTCGAACGAAATGATTTGGGAACGTTATTTCGAAGCGCTCCCTAACCGGTTACTCTGTGTTTCGATACGGGATGAATGACCGCTGTCGCGCGTCGAGGCGCTGCTGGTGGCTGCGCTATCAATCTAATACCATAGCAAACCAATCCTGTCTCCTTAAACGAGCGGTCATTCACCCCCCACACGGAGGAACCGCTCTCTAACCGGTAAATTGATTTCGTTCCCTGTTTACGCTCCGACATAGAGATACCGGTTAGAGCGGTTCTTGCGAGCGTAACCTTTATTATGGGTTAGGCTCTCAAAGTGCGGCTCTAACCGGTACGGAAAATAAACCGGTTTTCAATCCCTGCTTAGGGGTTCGAATGGGAGTTGCGCTATAAATTTACACTTCTCGTACGAAGTCTCGGTCGTTTTCTTATGTACTATCTAATATTATAAAAAGGATAGTGTACTGCTTTGTTTTGTTTACACAGTTCAACGATTCGAACAATGTTTGGAACTTGCTTTGGATTATTTATTATATTATTTTATTTATTTATTTAATAAGTACAATTTTAATTAAAACTAACAATTAGGCATTGCCCCACAAAACTGGAGTAACAGTTTGACTGTGGGAACGGCAGTCTCTAAGATAGGCATTCACTAACATAAAAATAAAATTAAAAATTAAATAACAGTATTATGCAGTCCAAAAAAATCTGTGAAGTATACTAAACATACATTTATAATATTATATAAGTAGATCTAAATAATGCTTTTTTAATAGTCTCTTGAATTTATTCTTATTTTTTTCACGTCTAATAGCTTCAGGCAAACTATTGAGTAGTATTAGTTTATAAATAGCTCAGTATGACAATTATGTATATTAACGACGCGTTGGCTTAGTTGGTAGTTACCCTGCCTACGAAGCTAGCGGTCCCAGGTTGTGTCCCGGTATGAGCAAATATTTGTGTGATGAGCGCGATTCTTTTTTTTTGAGTTTGGATGTTTTCTATGTATTTAAGTATTCTCTATATTAGTATTTATATAGTTGTCAACTACAGTCACGGAATTTAATTCCTAGTCCACTTTGGACTATGTCAAAGTGACGTAATCAATCAAAACGTAAGAGACATCTTGAGAAATTTATTTAATGTCAATTCGACATAGTCCAAAGTGGACTACGAATTAAATTCTGTGACTACACCCATAGTACAAGCCTAGAGCTTAGTTTGGGACCATCTCAATTAAATTTGTGTGAGATTGTCCATTGATTTTTATGTTTAAGGGAAATCAATTTTACTTCATCATGGCCTTTATTTCTAAGGATTAATTTATCTCACTCTTAAAGTTCCCGAAGAAAGAAGAAAGAAGAAAAGACAGAAATAAAAAAATAAAGAAAGAAAGATGGAAAAAAGTTGTCTCTGCCTACCCCTCTGGGAAACAAGCGTGATCAGGTATATTTGTATACCTGTGGGGCTAATTACCCAACGCACTCGCAATCGCAATCGTTTTCATTTTGAAAATCGAAGGGTTGTCTGTGAAAACAATTGTTCCAATTTGAATTCGATTGCGATTGCGCGTTAGGCCAGCTGGACTCTAACAAAGCACGTAGTGTATCAGCCGTCATTTATATACGGGCAAAGTTTGCCTATCCAACTCACCTAAGAACGAGCGCACGCCTAGCGTCCCCCTTGCGACAGACAGCACCATGGCCAGCGTGGACACGCCGCCTCCCGCAAAAATGTACGCGCGCTTCGCGCTGCCCCCCGCCACGCTGCGCTGGCGCAGCAGCGGCGCGCACGACGACGCGCACACGAACACTGCAAACACTACGCACTCCCATGCTAGCCAGCCAGTCGTCATGCTTCTGAAACAATTGACATTTATTTAAAAATTATTTTCATAGATAAACACATTTTTGCTACGTTTTAATTCTAGAATATGGATGGGTGTAATTTTTAACAACGCAGTGTGACTAGTTAGTAGTGATACGGAACTAGCACCGGAGAAGCTATCCTACCTATCTACCTATCGCACTCGTAATCGCCATCGTTTTTATTTTGAAATTCGAAGACTTTTCTGCATACAAAATGTAAACAATAAAATTGTTCCGCTTCGAAGTCGATTCTGATTGCGAGTGCGTTGGACAATAGACCACCGGGTTTTATTCGCGTTATGAGTAAATATTTGTGTTATGAGGTTAAATGGTTTTTTTAATTTATAAATATCACTATCATTGACTCCGCAACGGGCGCCTGTCGTTTCGCATAACGTTTTTTGTCCTAAAAATGTTTGGCCGAGAATGTTTGGCATACTGTTGAATGGCGTTTGTCCTAATATTTTTTGCGCATACTCATTTAACGTCCTAAAGCAAGTTTGTCCTAATATTGATAACTCTAAAGTCTAATTACCTAAAGCATAATATTCCTAGCATGAATTGTCCTAATAATTATTTTGCCTATTATTAAACTGGCTACAATTACAGCATTCTACCTTCAGGCAGGTCAGATTTCGGTTAGGTTAGGTACGACGACGAGCGAAGCGAGGAGTGTTAGGTAGAACGGTGACCCTAACGAGCGAGCGAAACGCCAGAACCAACAAGTTTGACAAGGTTAGTTTTAGCACATTAAATATTAGGAATATTACAATTATGCACATCAATCATTCGACAATTGAATCTTAGCCACATCAAACGATAGGACAAATAATATTTAGGACAAACAATAATAGGAGCAACAATTTCGGACAATCAAAAATATGCGGAACAAAGTGTATGCCACACTAACTGGCTGAAAGAGACAATAAATAGGGATTCATGGAGACCAAGGAGAGCTTTGCTCACTAAAACTTCATACAGGCTAGGAAAAAAATAGTAAGTCTTGTTAGTCTACTGTTTATGGCTTCCTACGAACTTTAGGCTCTAGAGATAAAACAATAAATTTTAGTCCGTCTATTGTAATGACTAATAAGTTAACGTTTTAGTACGTGACTGAAAAATTACAGTATGTATGTAAAGCGTACGCGCATGTCTCATTATCTCAATGCATTTTGTTGTTGTTTAATGTTAAAAAATCGGTTATTGACACTCTTTGGAATAATCTATCCACGTTTAATAGTAACAGTAGGGTGATAGAACCAGTATTGGACACGGACCAATGATTGACACCTGATTCTTATTTTACAGAAGATAAGGGTTATTCATTTGTTTTGCAACATTAAATTTAGAACCGTATAAAATTTGAATTAAGAGTGAAGTGTCCATTTCTGGTGCCTGTTAGCTAAAAGTGGCTATATTCCAAGATAGGCTATCAAAAATGATTATGAACGCAAAAAGGCAACTACTAACACTAAACACACGCTTAGAATCACGTTAAACTTATGATAAATAAAAAAGTAAGTAAAATAAGGATTTTCATATATGTATTAAATCCTTAATTGCTTTAATAAAAAAAAGACGGGAATTCAAACCGTTTTTGATTTTGAATCAGAATACAAAACACAATCCAAACAAAAAAATGGATATTATGGTATGTTTGCTGTGACGGACATTGCCAAATTAAGGGTTAAACGCGGGAAGAAAATGGCGTGTTTGATCCCTAAGAAGGAAAACATTTTTGAAAAACAATTGGTCAAATCATAACAATTTCTAACTCGTTACTATACCGTTGGAAGATAAACAACAACGAGTATATCGAAATAACCTTGACCTTTAAAATACTGCTTTTTTAAAATTGCCAATAATAAATGTCATGATTTAATGTCAATTATCATGACAAAGTAAATTCGTGCCAATAATGTAGAACATTTTTGTCAACTTTCTTTTGAATCATAATTTCATAATGAAAAGTAGAGTGATTACGATTAAGTTGGGTGAAAGTATCAAATGGCACTTGGGGTGTTATTCTCTTAAAAACTACGGACGGTCGGACAAACGAGCGAAATCGCAGCGGCGATTTTAAGTAGTCCCGTCAATGTGAACAAAACACATTTTAGCGCGTGCATTTTCAATTAAGCTGCCTTATACGTTCAATCCATCCGCAGAAATCATGCTGCTAAATTGAAAATGCACGCGCTAAAATGTGTTTTGTTCGCTCTGACGGGACTACTTAAACTCGCCGCTGCAAATTCGCTCTTTTTTCCGACCGTCCGTTGTTTTTGAGAGAATCACTACCCAGATGTTTTGCAATGGATTATTTTCATCATTAACAATGTAAGTGTTATAAGCTTAATACCTGTCAAGTTTTCTTATGTTACTCGTTTATTTTGAATAAACTTTACTTACATGACTTCAAAATGTTTGTTCATATTGCAATTTAAATATAAATAAGTAGTTTGTTTCAATAGTATTGTTTTACGTTTTATATTTAGTATTGATATATGAGTGTATCGACAAAAAATACCCCAGACTTCACATTATTTTTTTATAGTTGATACCTACACTATTAAACTACAATAAAACATTTATATTCAGCCGACATCTAGCCAAGAATGACTAAGTTTGTAGTCAATTGAGTCATGTAGCACTTTATTTATAACCTAGACATTCGTTGTGCCTACGCTAGAGTAATCTACAACTAAATAGTCTAGACTATCGCGTGTTAGGAAGTGACACGGCACCTAGACTCATGAGTAAAAATAGAAAAAAAACCAGTCAAGACTCCCGCTTCTAGAGTTTTGCATTCTGTATCTAAATTAGCATTTTTAAAAAAACTTATTTACTTTGTCTGAGCTAGCGGTTTCGGGTTTTATTAATGATTATGTTATATTATAATATTTAAATTCCCCATGTGTCACTAATACATTGGTAAACATCTTCGCCTAAGTGTGCAAAATGTGGTTACAGAATTATCAAAAAGTTTTTATAGTTGTTGGAAATTCTGTAGCTCTGCCTACCCCACTCTGGGAATAAAGCCGTGAGTTTATGTATGTATGTGTATGTATGTATGTATTTAAATTATGTGCTTTGAACGTTTTTTACGTATTTGAGTGTTTGCAAAAGTATGTTTACCGTTGCGTGTAGCTGAGTTTGGGGTAAGGTCAGTGTGAGAATATTCTGATATCAGATCTATACATATAAAAGAAGAAACTGACTGGCTGATCGTTCAATGCGCAGGCGATTTTCAGAAATTCATACCCTAAGAGGGGGGTGTAGTGGAAAACTAATTCTACGTTAAAATAATTAAGTTACCTTGCGCCAAAATTTAATATGATTTAAGGACAATAATAAGAGACGCCACGGTTAGGTGAAAGAATCAATTATTTTCCTTTTGAAATGTACATTTTATATTTGTCTCAATGTCCTAGGCGCATTCGGTCAACTTAAGCAAAAACATCAACTAAAAAGTTTCTAATTTTTTTTTAACATTTGGCGGCAGTGATGATGGTAAACAAAAAGAGTCACCATTTTTTTTTGTTATTTTTGCAAAGTAGAAAAAAAAACCAAAATAGATAGTTTTGATTAATAAATTTATTGTACTGCTGTTCAGGGTAGTGATTCTGCAAACAACGCCGCCGGTCGTACGGACTGTCGAGTGATATCCAAGCGGCGAGTTTAAGTAGTTTAGTAGAGCGAACAAAACACATTGTAGTGCGTAAATTTTCAATTTAGCAGCATGGTTCCTGCCGATGGGTCAAACGTATAAGGCTGTTTAATAGAAAATGCACGCGCTAAAATGTGTTTTGTTCGCTCTACTAAACTATTTAAACTCGCCGCTTGGATATCACTCGACAGTCCGTACGACCGGCGTTGTTTACAGAATCACTACCCTGGAATGATGTAGCAAAATGTGATGAGGGGTCCAAAAGTAATCGTGTATTGTCCTATATCGTTTTCTTAATAAATTCCACTCACTCTTATTAAATGAAAATAGGTTGAAAGTTAAGTTTAAGACCGTGTGAACAAAACGCTTCTTACAGTTACAGCTCCCCACCAAGAAGTTTCTAACAACATTCTTAAATGGCACTCCTGCGCATGAAGTCGAGAAATCTCAAAACATTTTGTTTAATCTCGGTATTGTTCTTGTTGTTGATGTTTGTGACCATGTTGCTTATTCTTGAGAATTGTCTTTGTGCATGTCTTCTGCGAAAACGTCGATAATTTTGCTGGTTGTGTATTTTAAAAGAATAGGGACGTAAATTTTATAGTGATGGGCGGCTTGTAAGTTTTAAAAGTGAATCATTCATTTAAATTTCTGCAATATTCTATAAGTTTCAAAAGTGAAACTTTTACCAATAATTTTAAGCAATATTCTGAAAATTACCAAAGTGAAATCGTTTTATTTTGAAAATTACTATTGTTTTGACATGTTACCCAACTTTTCCTAAAATTTAAACGAAATTTATAGACGAATTAGCGAGAGCGTGGAATTGCATATTATGTAGTGGTATCGTGTGTATATAGACAAGAGAAAGAGAGAGAGTAATAATGAAGTATTTCTCCCTCTCTTGATCTTATCTATAAATACACAATACCACTATATATGCAATTCCACGCTCTCGCTAATTCATCTATACTTGTGTTAGAATAATTTCCATCTAATTATGTAACTTTCAGAAGCTGTAATTTTCGCAGTTAAAGAAACATGTGCAATGTTTCAGAAATCGCTCATCATTAATTACGAGCTGCTATCGCTCTCGGAAAACACGCGGGAGATTTCATAGTTTTTTTTTTTTGGATTTTACATATATTTAACTCGTATTTGTGGCGTGACTGTAAATTGAAGTTTTATTTTTTGTTTGAAAATGAACAAGACTGGTTACCGAGTTAGGATGAAAATTGTGAGGTCGGGGCAAAGTTATAGTGCTAGATTACCTTGTATTGTGGACGAAAAGCTATGTAGGTGAAATAATGCATATTTGTATGCTTCTTATTAAACGCGAGGATAAAATGAGGGCATTGGACTTTGTTTACATTCGTTTTGTTCTTACTTTATATGTTAAGCCGATAACAGCAAGTAAGCAACATGACAGATGCTCTACTTGGCTGACCAACTATTTTTTAAACTATACTCGCTGACCAAATATTTTAACGACAACGCCTGGCCTAGTTGGTAGTGACCTTGCCTACGAAGCTAGCGGTCCTGGGTTCAAATCCCGGTAAGGGCAGATATTAGTGTGATGAGCGCGAATGTTTGTTCCTGAGTCATAGATGTTTTCTATATATTTAAGTATATATTTCTCTATGTAAGTATTTACATCGTTGTCTAGTACCCAAAATAACAAGCCTTGAGCTTAGTTTGGGACTAGGTCAATTGGTGTGACATTGTCCCCTGATATTTATTTATTTATTTATATTAAAGCCAAAAAAAAATGTCGGTCTTAGGTAGGATTCAAACCTACGTCTCCTCTAGCTATTCGGGCCAATGCGCCTGCATTACCACTTTTGCCACCAAGACCCTACGTAAGGTCCACGAAATTAATGATCGCTTGTTTTTTTTTTTAATCGTGGATTTTACGTAGGGCCTCGGTAGCTCGAGTGTTAATGCGCCTGCTTCGGCCCGGAGAGCCAGAGGATATGTAGGTTCAAATTCTACTTAAGATCGACGATTTTTTTTCACTTTAATATAGATTGAAATTTCGTTACAGTCGTTTCTGCTACGTTAAAAATCTTTTTATTTTCATCAATTACAGACACTTTTGCGTATATGAATTTTATTATTTCAGATGCATTTGAAGTTAGCTACGGTGGCAATAAGTGTTGAACACTTTAGCTGGCAGGTCCCATCAAGGACTTTAATGTTGATCCACCATAGAACCTTGTCACAATGACAGCGTCTAGTGACGAGATAGATTGGTTTTATGTGACAATGTACTATAGTGGTTAATCAATTAAAGTCCACGGTGGCACCTTAACCTTAAAGGAAACTTAACCTTTAATTTAAACATTACGATAATTAACTCATATTTATATCGCAACATTACATAATTATATCGATGTTTGCAAAGTAACATTTATCCTTATTGAAATAAAAACCAAGTGTAACATAATTTTACCGGTGTCATCACTTTAGATATAGTAATTTACTTTGCCCAGTCAAGCGTCGCTGGGCAAAGAATGCCTTTTAAGATTATCTTATCTGCCATACTTTATTTTTATTTATAATGTCATAGGTCATAGTTAACGTAAGGTAAAGTGTATTTTTTTAAACTGTTACTTTTTAGGGTTTTTGGGTCAAAATCTTTTTTGATGCATTGAAATTGGTCCCCGGGAAATGCGACAGAGTGGTTGTATTTGCAGGAAGTAATATTTTATTTTGTTAGACGATGTTTGACAATACTTCACTGATTCAAATAAAATAAACATTTATTTAGATTTAAAAAACATTACTACTTAAAGAGAAAAATTACGATTGTGACAGAGTGGAGAATTTCAGTGCATCGAAAAAGATTTTGACACTTTTTATATAAATCAAACGTAACCTTACCTCCACGTTAGATAATTCAGAAATTCTGAACAGTTATCGGTTTCAGCCTTAAAAACTTGTATGTGTCCAACCCCATACCTCACGTCACTCATCTACAGTTTCAATGTTAGCTGGGAGAGATCCCATTTAGGAATAAGTTCGCCTTTGTATCATTTTTTTAATTACATTATTGTAATGTTTATATTTTTGTGCAATAAAAAGTTTACATACATACATAAAATGATAGCGATATATCTTTATAGGAAAAAACGGGCTCTGATATCTTCTTCTGTGGTTAGTGGTAAACCGGTGATACGGATACCCCTTTGGAACGCATGATTTTTTACGCATTATTTAGCTTTTCGCATAAAACCCTTTTAGGCTGACATTGCAGAATCTAATAAATGTCTATTTTGCAGATTAGGTTAGGTTAGGTTAGTTTTTTATAATCTATACTAATAGTATAAAGCTGAAGAGTTTGTTTGTTTGCTTGCTTGCTTGAACGCGCTAATCTCAGGAACTACTGGTTCAATTTGAAAAAATATTTCAGTGTTAGATAGCCCATTCATTGAGGAAGGCTATAGGCTATACATCATACTCACATAAACCGAAGCGAACCGAGGGCGGGTCGCTAGTAATTAAAATAAAACAGTTTCAGGTCAAACGATTTTTTTCGTAAAGATTGAAAACCGGTACGGATATACTTACCCGTGAAATAGCGTTGATAGAATAAAATTGAGCGCTAATATCACTAAGTGTTATCGGTAAATCCCGTTAGGCTTATCTTTCGATGTAGTCGTAAAACCTACAAAACGATCATTCGTCACACTTCACGGCGCCTGTGTGGGTTAAATGTCTATTCTAAAATATTTCGTAATACTAATATCCGAATAATAGAATAGATTGTCATAGTCAAAGATCGGAATAGGTAGAGCTAATTTGCCTAAACTTGATGCACCTTCATTCAATAATGTATTCCCATTTCACTCACGCATGAATGAATATGCCTCAAGTTTAGGCAAATTAGCTCTACCTATTCCGATCTCTGGTCATAGTATAGGCATGTTATGAGAAGGAATGAGAATCATGTGATGAAGAGAGATGTTTAGAAGAGGGGGGTAAGTAGATATGGATGGAATGTGTGAAAAGTGATATGAAAAACAAGGGAGTGAATTTTGAATGATGGCTGATAAGGATGTCTGGAAGAAAAAGATTCCGCTGACCATGAATGATTGGGATAAGGGCAATTATGTTGGTACTGATGATGTTTGAAGTTCGAATAATATTAGGTTCTTATATTGTTTTGTATACAGAAGAAGAAGAAGAAGAAATACATTTATTCACCAACCATAAGACACACAAATATACAAATGATTCAACAAAACAATGAAGGAAACTAGGATAGCACGCAAATGTGTGCCATTGCGGCGGTGAAACGGATACTGGCTCAGCAAAATGCTGAAGTGTCAGACATCTACAGCGCTGAATTTTAGCCAGTATCGGCAGTGACTCACAGAACGCTGGTCAAACATACTATATTATATGTGTAAACTACTTACATAATACATACAGCGGAAAAATAAATGAAAATAAATAAATAAAGAAAACGCATACATAAATACCGATATACAGCCTTGATAAAACTAAAAAAGAATTAAAGGCTAAATTGCGTTTGGCTAAGAATTCTAAATTCAAAGGATGATGGGCAGTTTTGTATGGACACTGGCGTAAAAGCCAATAATGACAAGCCATAATTATGCCATTTTAAAGGTTTTTTCATGTTCCACAACTTTTTGTATGGCGGGAAATCTTAAATCACTGTGTGAAATATTAAAAAATCTGGAACATCGAGACGCCTACATATACGACTTTACCATAATTACTTTGAAAAACCGCTGTCTTTGCATGGCGATAACTTTTTTCACACAAAGATTTCGAACCACCTGCCATAGTAATAGTTTTACAACTTAGAATTACCTATCGGGGACATATCGTTTGTCCTTATTGGTCAATAGGCCAATAAAATTAGCCCACCCTCCTTTATTTCACATTTTAGCTCATGTATTTGTGCGTCGAATTTAGCGATTCATTTGTTATCGCGTCTTTTGTTTTTTCTTTGACATCATTCTGTTCACAATATGGAGAACTTAAAATATCGCGTTATTCACGAATACGAGGTCCACCGTGGCACCAGTGCTGCAGAAACGGTTCGAATGATTAATTATGTGTATCAGGCAACTATTGTAAAAGAAAACACGGTACGTTTTTGGTTCCACTGTTTTCGTTCTGGAAATTTTGACGTATAAAACAAGCCCCTTGGACGGCCGGAGAACACAATAAAATAATAACAAAGAATTTAAGTGATTGTGGAAACGGATCCATCGCAAACTATGTCAGAGTTAGCAGCAAGCTTCAGTGTAAGTGATAAAACAGTTTTAATTTTCATGAAACAAATTGGAAAGGTGAAAAAGCTTGAAAAATGGGTTTATAATGGGTATATTTTTGCCATACAAAATGCCAATTTTATATGTAAGGGCTTAATACACTACACCATTATTATACTAACAGACGTAGATGCAAGACTTAAAAAGATTTAGCAACAAACGCACACTGACGAGAAAATAACTAGGTACTTATTTTTCATTTTAATTATCATTTTAAATAGAGTTCATAATGAGACATTTATATGTATACATATTTCCATCTTTTTAGATACCTTAAAATGTGCCTACATTGCTCCCCCTGGGTAATTATGCTCCATGGTTATAATTATTGAGGTAATAATGTATTGTAAATCATTATATTGCTTTCATTTACTTCGTAGCTGGATGTATACCTAAATCGATTCTAAGTAATTTTGTCATCAATCTTGACTTATAAGCAAAGATCGGAATAGGTAGAGCTAATTTGCCTAAACTGGATGCACCTTCATTCAATAATGTATTCCCATTTCGCTCACGCATGAATGAATATGCGTCAAGTTAAGGCAAATTAGCTTTACCTATTCCGATCTCTGCTATAAGGTAACAAACGAAATAGTCACTATGGAGCATAGTTACCATGGAAGAGCAAAGTAAGAACATTTTAAGGTATATATTATGATATTTATGATTGCAAAAAAATATTAAGTTAGTATAATGAGTATCTTTCCAAGAAACGTTTTCCTTAAACATGAAAACATTCAAACCTAAAAAAAAAAAAAAAAAACGGGACAATGTCACACCAATTGACCTAGTCCCAAACTAAGCTCAATGCTTGTATTATGGGTACTAAACAACGATATAAATACTTATATAGACAAATATATACTTAAATATATAGAAAACATCCATGACTCAGGATCAAATATTCGCGCTCATCACACTAATAATTTGAACCCAGGACCGCTAGCTTCGTAGGCAGGGTCACTACCAACTAGACCAGCGCGTCGTCGTCAGAGCTCAAACATACATACCTAGTTTTTCAATATACAACGTTCTGAAAATTCTTTAAAACCATACTTGATTCAAGGTGAGAAAAATGTTAC
The DNA here is from genome assembly GCA_963966035.1 of Acleris laterana. NCBI lineage: Eukaryota > Metazoa > Arthropoda > Insecta > Lepidoptera > Tortricidae > Acleris > Acleris laterana. The sequence goes on from OZ014460.1 coordinate 12,770,289, forward strand.
CGCATTTGGTTTGGAAATCAGTCTCAAAAATCCACGAACAAATTAACCGCAAAGTTTGTCTGAATTTTTCAAAGAGATTTCATCATGCATCATCATTGTGAAATATAATTCATTTGTGCGGTTGCGGTTGCTGGAAACAACAACATATTTTACCATTACATTGTTTAATGACGCATATGATGGACAATATATCGCACCTTCGGTCGAACAAGGGCACAATGTACTATATGATTGTAAGGGCAATTGGGTAAGTAAAGTTTTTGGAAGAGATGTAAATTATATTTTTTTTCGATAGTCGTCATCCTTAAGATCATAGAACTGCGGCTCTTTTACTTTTATTTCCTCTAATATTTTAGAAATCTTTTTTTTAGTTATGAAGTTGACATTTGTACACTTCAATGACCGACAAGCTTGTTGCCTTCGTATTTAATGAAATAGAAAAAAAAAACTGTCACTTCTATATCTGTCAACGTCAAATCAAATCAAAGTAAACAAACGGTTTAATTCAAATAAGTAAATTCAAGTAAATCTTTGTAATACTCCATTTCCACAGTCCGTGTGGGATTGCCTGAATTCATTGCGTGGATTGTACAATTCAAAAGTGCTCTCGTGGCTATCAAAAAGCAGAGCAAGAGTCGTCGAAAAAGGAAGAAATCGGTGTCCAAGAAGAAGTGCCAAAGGGTTCGAAAATAAATCATAGACCAAATATCGTGCAAAGGTCTTAAAGCAAAGCGGCAAAACGAAAGTCCAGAGTTCGTTCTGAGATCGTTAAAAATATTTCTAAAAACACTGATCACATGAAACACAAGCAAACAGAAAATAGCCGTTGTATTGAATCGTTTGTTTACTTTGATTTGATTTGACAATGACAGATATAGAAGTGTTTTTTTTCTTTTTCATTAAGTACGAAGGCAACAAGCTAGTCAGTCATTGAAGTGTACAAATGTCAACTTAATAACTAAAAAAAATATTTCTAAAATATTAGAGGAAATAAAAATAAAAGAGCCGCAATTTCTTGATCTTTAGGATGACGACTGTCGATAAAAAATATAATATACATATCTTCCAAAAACTTTACTTAGCCTATTGAGCCCTTGTCTTACCGAAGGTGCGATATGTCGATGTACCCGATTTTAGAAATTATATTACGTACAAAATAGTTACATTTTCATTCATAGATTTCATTTCTATGATAAAAATTAGAGATGCGCCGAAGATTCGAATCGTATTCGGTATTCGGTATTTGTATTCGGTCGACTTATTCGGTTTTGGTGCCGAATATTATTCGGTTCGAGTATTTCTATTTTATTGGTTACACAACACGGTATAGAACTAAAAGACAAAACTTCTTATGGAAGATTTATGTTATATATTTAGTCAAAGAAATCCCATGAAGAATGTGTTGAATAAGTAAAGATAAAATAAAGCAATCATACGATATTTTGAAGCATAGTGACAGCGCAGTATGCGGGGGTGGCAGGCGGTGAGGTACGGCTCGCTCGTCATCTAACCAGCAGCGACACGTAGCGTACATGTCGTCGTTAGATCCTATTTACACGTCAAAATAATGAATTTGTAAACTGAATAATTCGGCCGAATATCCAGTTCGGTAAAGATTAAACCGAATAGTATTCGGTTATTCGGTGAAACCACGATTCGGCACATCTCTAATAAAAATGGGTAGGGCAGGTTGCATAAAATTTGAAGTCATAATTTTGATAGGCATACTTTGATTCGTCATACTCATCATTACGCATAACTGTAAATAGTCATACATTTATGCGCATAACGTTTTTAAGTATAATGTTTAAGAACATATTGTGTAACGCGCATAAATTTGATGCGCATAAAGTTATTTAACCATACTTTATATTGGTCATAAAATGGTTGCTCATAAAATAATTTAACTATACTGTTTAAACGCATAAACTGCAAAAGACAAGCGACAAGTATCTGCTCTTTTATAAAAAAAAATAACTCTAACGTATCCACGATCCGATATTATGGCTGTATGACATTTACAATTATAATTTTACAAAAGTAATTTACAAAAAAAAAACAGATGATTTCAGAATGACACCCAGCCATAGACCGTAGGTTTATTGATTGACCGAAACTTACTTGACATACTCGTACTTACTGCTACCAGAAAAGTACAAGTAGGTTAGGTTAGAACTGCGACCATAACAAAAACGAACCCCTACCAGAAAAGAAGCTTAGGTTAGGTTAGAATTGTGACCTTATACAAAACTGACTGCTACGTTTCAAATAATGTTATGACAAAACATATTTCTTCAGTGATAGTTTTTGGCAACACAATTTTGTACTCATTTAATTTATGCGTAGACATGATTCGGACCATAAAAAATGTGGCCAAATAATATTCGGACTATCGTAATTCTATGTAATCAAACTATACGAATGTAGATTCTGCGATAACAGTTATTTATGCGCAAAGCCTAATAGGGCTATTATAGATTATGCCTTAAAGAATGATTACTTACGAGTACAACTTTTCACTGTCCAAAGCATCCGGAAATTCCTGGATGCAAAAAGCCATTGGGGTGAGCTCTCAAAAACTGCTGCCACAATAGATCAGCAATCGTTGAAGCAGCACATAAGGCCCTACTCAACCCCCCAAATAATTATAGGTTAGAGTTAGGCGACCAAAAAAAAACTCATGCGTCGAGAAATGCGGGTGCGCCAAAGTTCATATAAAATTGCAAATTAGATTATTGGAATTCCGAAAATGTATCTCATATAATTTTACAACCTAATGATCACTCTTCATACTCTTCATTTTTTTTATACTAATGATGGGAACTTAATATAATCATCTGAACTTATAACGCCAATATTCATGGAACCGCTTTTTACAATTTCTTAAATATCGTACGTATAGATAATATTAGGTTAGGTTAGGTTAGATTTATAAAAATCTAAAAAAAGTAACAGTTTTTTGAAAAAATGCATTATTAGTTGCGATAATAGGCTATGTAAAGTTTTTGGAAGATTATATTATATTTATTTTCGATAGTCGTCATCCTAAAGATCAAGAAATTGCGGCTCTTTTATTTTTATTTCCTCTAATATTTTAGAAATATTTTTTTTAGTTATGAAGTTGACATTTGTACACTTTAATGACCGACTAGCTTGTTGCCTTCGTACTTAATGAAAAAGAAAAAAAAACACTTCTATATCTGTCATTGTCAAATCAAATCAAAGTAAACAAACGATTCAATACAACGGCTCTTTTCTGTTTGCTTGTGTTTCATGTGATCAGTGTTTTTAGAAATATTTTTAACGATCTCAGAACGAACTCTGGACTTTCGTTTTGCCGCTTTGCTCTAAGACCTTTGCACGATATTTGGTCTACGATTTATTTTCGAACCCTTTGGCACTTCTTCTTGTACACCGATTTCTTCCTTTCTCGACGACTCTTGCTCTGCTTTTTGATAGCCACGAGAGCACTTTTGAATTGGACAATCCACGGAATGAATTCAAGCAATCCCACACGGACTGTGGAAATGGAGTATTACAAAGATTTACTTGAATTTACTTATTTGAATTGAACCGTTTGTTTACTTTGATTTGATTTGACGTTGACAGATATAGAAGTGACAGTTTTTTTTCTATTTCATTAAATACGAAGGCAACAAGCTTGTCGGTCATTAAAGTTTACAAATGTCAACTTCATAACTAAAAAAAAGATTTCTAAAATATTAGAGGAAATAAAAGTAAAAGAGCCGCAGTTCTATGATCTTCAGGATGACGACTATCGAAAAAAAATATAATTTACATCTCTTCCAAAAACTTTACTTACCCAATTATGACTTAAAGAAGTATGAACAAAAAAGTATGAGCAACATTTTTCGGAGTAATGATGAGTATAGTCACAAATGGTTATTTGTATAAAAAAATTAAAGACCAGTTTTATATGAGCCAATATGGACCCGAGAAATGCCCTTCGATATAATGACTAATGATTCTGCGTTATAATCGTTCATTTGTTGAAAGGTGTTTAGATAATAATAACAGTAGGTACCCTTACCACGAGTTACAATTAATGTACTCGCTAGCGCGTCGAAGCTCTGTCCCTCGCAGACCTCGCACGTATTCTTATAGAGTGCAAGGGACAGAGTATGCGACTCGCTAGCGAGTACGGTAATTGTAACTCATGGTACGGGTAAAGGTCCTTTAGTAGTAAAATAGTATTAACATAAACTGACACTTATTAGAATTGTCGATGATTAGGACAGAGTTATGTATACAGAACCTTTGTCTATGGCATGATTTACTTGCACAGGTTAGTTGAATAGTGTTTGAATGCAGTTGCAGATGCAGTCTCAACACATACTCGTAATAATTATACTCCGAGAGCCCACCGCAAAATAACCAATCTAATAGAGTGTTTACTCTTGTGACACTAGATTCCAGTATAATAATGATACAAAAATGCAATAGTTGTTTAGAAAATATGTAAAAACAAAACAACATAATAAATGTAAAAACTTCTTTAATAAAATGATTTTGATTGATATAGAGTTACAAGGGTGATTAACTAAGAATTTGAGCTTTCAATCTTATAATTTGACTTCTTAACTAAACTAACTATGACTTTTTAGTAACTTACAAAAACATTTAACAGTACAGTGGTGATAATTAATTGCAACTTTACATACAAAGATAATTGCAGCAAGGAAAGGAAATACGAGTCAACAGACGGCCCTGTCGTTGAATAGTGATATATTTCAGACAACTTAACAAAGAACGATTAAAAATAATAAACATAAATCGACAGCCAGTGTCACCTTAGATCAATAATAAATAGGTACTTATTTAATTTAGTGAAATAATTAACCTCACAATATAATATTACAAACAATTATTCTGTACCTACGTAATAAAATATAACGGCATTTCAATCATTTTTAAATTGCGTTTGTTAACATTTAGGACCGGGATAAGTAACTTAATTGATTCATTGTTTGATTTTTATTGATTGATTGATTTACTTCATAGACGAGTAGATAATATATTATAATTATCTGAGTGTCTAGTTTTTCACTTGATTATGTAAATTCAACATAAAATATAAACTATTTTTTTTTATAAAAATTTTTTTTCAGTATATTAGAATTTTGAACAATCTATATTGAAATACAAAAGTAAAATACCAATAATTATTAAAAAAATATTACATACCTGATAACATTTAATTAAAAAATAATTGCAATTCAAGGACTGAGTTTACGATGCAGCGTAATAAAGGCAATAAAGTAAATTACTATGACAACACGACGCTCACAAATTATATCCGTACTTTATTACAAATGTAGAAGAAACTCTTTTGTTTGTTATTATTTCTTGATTCTAATGCAAATTGTAAAACTAACAAAACAAAGACTAACTTTGTATGAGATACCTAACTAATTTACATACACTTTAAATTTTTATGTGCCCACATTATAATCTAGAGATGTAGTTTATCTCTTATCATAATATTTGCATTATTTTTGTCTACAACTTCTTTTGTGAGACATGAATAAATAAATTAAATTAATAAATAAAGTAAGTAAATAAATAGCTTGAACCCCAGGACATGGGGCATGGGGTACTATTGGTGGGAAAAAAAATTAGACTGTTCTCAAAAGAATAGTGATAAACGATTTCTACGAAACATTTACGCGCTAACCCGAACCACGAACCTTTTTACATGTATTTATTTATTACTTATTTATTTAATTTTTGTTTCACAGTAATAAGTAAAAATGGCGGACCTAATCTACATAATGGAATTGTCTACCAGTCGACCAAATACTCAGAAATTTACATGAACCTTGTGGGTGCACAGAAAAAGAAGAAAGACAAAGATAAAACTAAAAACTTATAACATGATTATTGCAATCATAGCTAATACTTACTACAAAATATAAACGTCATATACAGGGTTATTGGTAATTCGACGTATTCCCGTTAGGAGGTGATAGGGGTGACTATTTGCGGTAATTTTAACCCCCATATGCATTATGCAAAAGTGAACCATTTTTGAGTTATCATGTTTTTTAGCTTTTTTCAAAATAAGTCAAAAATGCAGCATCAAAAATTAATTTAAAAAAAAGTATCAATTTAAATCTATTTTTTTCTTCTTATTTATAAAAACAATAAAACTCTGGTTATTTATCAATAATAAAACAACAATTATCGGTCCAAATTTAAAAATGCGAGACTAAAAACGATATTATTTCTAGATTTTTTAGATATCTTTTTCCACTAAAATGCCTTAAAAACAAAAAAAATGTTATGAAACTTGGCTTGCAGATTAATTTAAAAACATAACCGTTTTCTTAGCTCTCCAAAAATGCATAACAACTAGGAACTTATTTCAAAGAAACTGAAAAAAAAATGATCACAAAAGAAGCAGGCGGAAATTTGGATTCGAACTAAACACAAGGTAGTTCTTTAAAAAATCCCATAAAATTAATTAAAAACAATACCCAATGTCAATAAAACAAAAAAACTATTTTAAAACAAAATTTAAAACCAGTAACAGTTTAATAGTAATAACAATTAACAATTAATAATAGTAACAATTAACACATTTTTTAATTTAAAGTTCTTGCTCGAAGTGACTTCCCCTATTGCGTACGCAAAGTCGCATTCTTTTTCTTAGTTGTGACTTAACTACCGAAGTAGGTAGTCAAATTATTACGCATTGCATTTGCTGCATTTATAATTCTCGTCTTGAGTTCTTCCGCGGATGACACAGGCGAGAGGTCGTAAACTATGGATTTCATGTGACCCCAGACATAGAAAGCAACCGGCGTTAAATCCGGACTTCTCGTGGGCCACGGAATGGGTCCTCCTCGCCCTATCCAATCCTGCATTATGCACTGTAGACCACGCTTTCCATTGTGTTACAGAGAGTCGTGTGGCGACGGTGTTTGTCGAAATTGTTGGTTCATCGATAAATTCTTGCAGAATATCCTCTTCGCAATTAACAACATGGACTGGGGGTCTTCCGGCATTAATTTGTCTTCTCTGAACACAACCAGTTTCTCGGATTCGCCTATACACTCCATTAAAAACGGATACATGGGGTAACCGGCGATTGGGAAACCGACGCGAATAATCATGACGAGCAGCTTCACTGTTACCGTTGCAAAAGCCTTTGGCTACAAGGCAAAACATGATATACCAGCAAGACGGATGTCCTGCACATTTTGGTGTCAATGTTAGGCGATGGCTCGATAGCCATTTTCCTAATCGTTGGATAGGGCGAGGAGGACCCATTCCGTGGCCCACGAGAAGTCCGGATTTAACGCCGGTTGCTTTCTATGTCTGGGGTCACATGAAATCCA